>CM051521.1:36432582-37677582 GCA_028015205.1 Mytilisepta virgata
ATCAATATCAAAGATGGCCCCTGGCTGCCATGTTGTTCATCCAACCGGAACCAATGGATCTTTTGTAGAGGTCCATCCACACATCATTCCTACCAAGTTTGGTTTCAGAGGAGAAGATCAAAATGTGAAAAGTTTACAGACGAGGTACGCAAAGTGATGACATAAGCTCACATGGCCTATAGGCCAGGTAAGCTAAAAAGTAATTATAATGAACTTCAATCATAGTAAAAAGCACATCTGTGATAAATGAAGAGATAAGGTTGATGTGAAGTAATGATGTGTGAATTATAATAAGATTAACAAACAGCAAAGATAAAGCTTCAAATACAAATGGGAATGAAAAATGCCCAGAAATCCTAGTACCTAATCTAAGGGCAGGTCTCTTTGCACTGGGCTGAGACTGGGAATCACTACCTCCTGAAATGTGACGCCGTTTTCCACCTGTAACTCCATCTGTTGCATTTGGCTGATTGTTGTCACTTTGTCTAGGTGTATTTTCTCCCCTGTATCCAGAACCATGTGCCTTATCTCCTTCTTGATATGGAGCATTTTCATGATGTTGACCTTGGTGAGACAATGGCCTGCCAACATGTTCAGGGTCTGTTATTCCATCAAAACTTTGATCATGAGATGCTGAGGATCTGTTTTCATTGTATGTATAAGGAACACTGTCATAACCTTGACCTTGGGGAACTGATTTGTGGTCATATTCAATGAATGGGATCGAAGATCTGCAATCTGGAGCAGGGTAAGGAGTTACTTCAATTTCCATCAATGGCCGAATATGTGGTCTGTCAACTTGAGTTGGTTCACCTTTTTTTTCTGATTCATTCAATGCATTAAGTCCTGAAATTACAAAATTATTCAGAAAATATTTACAATTTTTTAAAGATTTGATAAAAAAAATTATTCTGCTTAAAACTTTTGAATCGTCTGAAAAGAAATCAGCAAGTGATTTTTTTTACTGTAAATGTTATCTAATGCTATAAAACACAACAAAACTTTTCTGAAAATGTTATTTCTTTAATCTAAAATGAAATAATACCTTTGTTTTCTGATTCATGTCTCATATAGATGTGTGTAGAGTAATCTGATGGTCCTTTATCCTCACCCTGTCCTTCATTGTGGACCACTTTCATACCAGATGGCAAATCTTTTACACTCTTCATATAGTCAGGGGCCCTTGGAGGGGGCCAAACCTTGGACTCTTGATCATCTCTCTTCACTAGAAGTATGATGAAAATTTTATATTATTTTATGCTTTTACAGATGTACCAATTATGGATGAGTCAAATGCAATTAATATAAACCATCAAAAGAAATGTAAACAACAGTTTTTTTGGTGGATGCATGCACATCCCTTATTTATATCCGACACTGTATGTTATGTTTATTAGCTAGTGTTTTATTGGCAATACTTACTTTTCTGTCTGGGAAAAAGATTTCTTTCTGTAGCATCAGACATTGGAGGCCAAGCTTTCATTGCTGTTGGTTCTTTTTCTTTGTTTTCACTCTCTTCTTCAATTGTAATTATTTCCTCTGGAATCTCCTCAACTACAGGTTCGTCTTCCTCTACCACTTAAAAATACATGCAATGGTTTACTTTAAACAGGGAATATTTTAAATTATACCATACATAATACTTTTGAATGAAGGGTTACAGTGTAAAATCTCTAAATCTTTTGAGTGTACTCACATCTTCTCTTAAATATATTTTTTGTACACACAAATTAATTTTTTTCCTGTGGAAAGATTTCATACTGTTTGTGTAAAATTTGTTGTTTCAAGGAATTAGATTTTAACAGATCTGATAATATTACAATATAAAATATTCTTTTGTGGATTGTTGAATTCTTGGCTTGACTCAACCCATGAAAAACTTGAAATACATAAATTAACAAAGATAATAATGAAACACAAGCTTCAAATTTCCCAGTTTTGACTATTTTTATGATTACTCTGGAACATACCAAATGGTTCTGGTTCAGGTAAAACAGGAGCAGGAACAGTCCATTTTTCCTCTGAATCAGCAACAGATACAGCATTATACCTAGCTAAACACTCATCAATTGATTCATGTGATTGGCCTGTTATACAACTGTGAACATCTGTTAGAAAATTTCTGAAAATAATAGTTTTCACAGCTGTCATTGCTTGTAAAGAACAGTGACAAAAACAAAACTAATGATACAACACATTCAATGCTGTTGACTCCAATTACTCAAAGCTGAAAGGTAGTTAAAAATATTTTGAAACTGAAGGAATTTGTGTGATATCGGAGGTCAATTTTGTGATGCTACCTAAAAATTTCAAATCAGAGATAAAAGGGTTTGAAATAAAATGTGTCAACTGTACTCAAGGGAGTTCAGATGTTAAAAAAAACTTAAATCTATAAGCTCAACATCTCTGAACCTGTTATTCCCACCAATCTATTCATTTTGTCTCTTAGTTAAATTGGCCGAGCTATTTTAGAGTAGGATACTTTTTCTTAAACTTGAACTATCATAAACTATGATTTGCTTGCCAATGGCAGAAGTTTTGGATTTGTAAACGTTCTGAATTCCCCCAAATTTTCGTGGGAAAAGTATGGATTCTTCATCGCAACAAAAAGTTTTCCGTTTCGTTGTTTACCATACCAATACGTATATATTTTCCAAATGTTCAGGTAAAATATCTTACAAACGATATAAAAACCGACATTAAGATGTATTTTCATGTTTTAAAAAACAAAATCAGTCTAGAAATCTTTGTTTATGATTTTCTGGGAAACTAAAGCACCCACATCGAAACTTACAACCTCGTTGATGTCATAGTTCGTCTCCATTCCAGAAACAACTTCTGAATAAAATATTCGCAACGTAAAATAATCACTCAAATTAAACCAAGGAGACGACATATTTAAACAACATTTAGTCGTTTTGTACTAATTCAGGTGAATATATGGACATATAAAAATAAAGCGTACGTTTAAAAAATTGATTTAATCGCAAATAATGAAATGCAATGGAAAGAGCGGAAAGAAGTCCCAGCAGACATTATCGAGGAAAGACACATTTTGTTGATGTCACTTTTAGAAATTTCTTCGTCATTCATTTAAATAAAACGCCATAATATAAAAAAGGAACACCAAATCTTTATATAGTTATTAATATTTTGCAATTTTGACAGCTATTTAATAAGTTCTAAGCTGCCAAACATTCAGAGAATTTGTTGATAAGTCTTGCTGACTGTTGATAACTCCTGCTCAGTGCACGCGCTTCTTGATACGATTTTTTCGGAGCTGCTCAACAAGCTGATAGAATCACAGGGAAGGATGATAAACATACTTATACACACCCTTACATATACAGTGTTCAGTTTATATGGAAAATCAGGTTCAGAATTGGGAACTGGAATTGTCAATTATTGGTATCCAAATAATCAGTGGCTGACCAGTGAAAAGTGCAAAATTATAGATATCTCTTATTCACATTATTGTTTTGGTTCACGTTTTCTCTAGATCATGCTGCTTCTTCAAATTGGCTAGAAATGAACCAATGCACAATAATTATAACATAATTATCAACATTGTCAGAAAATATAAAGTTTGTTTATATACATCAAGAAACAGGTGAGAAATGCTATGTAAACCTTGCTGTTTCTTAGGCTCATACAAATAAAGTTTCTGACAATTTACATATATTGTAAAATGTTTACAGAACCTCATATTGAAAATAACCTTTACCTTAATTCCCTAAAACAGGTACTGTCATTATTACTGAACACCCTAGCAATAACCTTATTGATTTCTCCATATGATTCCACAGCTTCTTTGTGAAATATAAACTGGTCGTCCTTCAAAGTACATTTCTCAGGTCTAATGGCATAAATATCTGGGTCATTCCTGAACCAATACTTCACTTCTAACTTATTTGTCTAAAAAAAAATACCTTGACTGTTCTATTTATGCGAAATACACAAGGTAACCAAATCTGACTAAAATTGGCTTTCCAATACTGTAGACATTTTGATTTTTTCATTCCCAATATATTTTTTTATCAGTGAAAAAATATTTACTTGCCAAAATCATTTTATGATGATAGAAGTCAAGTTTATCTGTTCTGCCATATGATGAATAAGGCTCACATAGACCTTACTGATCAAAACTGAAAAATCTCAGTTGTCTACATGCAAGTCTTAAATATAACCATTATGTGCAGTTAATATTTTTTTCAATTATCAAAATTAGAAACCAGAACTGATTTTGTTGGTTCTTTTGGTATTCAAGTAAAAAATATTTAGATATATTATTCCAATTCTATTGTTCTAAATTCTACAGTAGTTTACCTCTATACACTGTAGTTTTGATAATGTTGTTGCCATTCCATTTGCAATCAGACTTTGGTATACACTAGTATAATTACTGTACAAGAATATCTGTAGCAAGGGTACACATTGTAACATGTAATTCTGTAACCGAGCACACGGTGTATACATCTCAGTAATTATCTCCTCCTCAACTACTGCACTAAGATCTTCAATTTCACAGATTCTAAGGACATGCATGACTGCATCCCAATTGATAGCGCAACGAGACCCTCCTGAAATAATCAAATTTAATTCATATGCCACAATTTTAAGCCAAGAAAACATATCAAAGTTGCCTATTGCAGTGATGCAAACATTGACACTTGATTACATGTAGAAACTTATAAATGGGCAGTTTTTAATGCAAAAAACATATATGTACTACAGAAAGCAGTTCTAAGGTACACAAATAATATCACATTAATGAAAAAAATATCACACTAAAATCAAAATAGATAAAAGATTATTTTTATTGTTAAGACAAAAGAAAAGAAATCAGAGGCTCCCAGGAGCCTGTACCACTCATCTGGATTCAATTTGGCAATCAACAGCCATAAAAGCACCTAAATAACAATGTCTGTATTATTGGAGATAATTCTAAAAGAGGACAATCTAATAACCATGGCTGCCAAGTCTGGTTCCAATTGGCCGAGTGCTTTCAGACAAGAAGATTTTTAAAATTAATTTTCCCATATATTGGGTCCTATGTTAAACTAAGTTCGGATGTGGAACTTTCTTGGTTGACATTCATCTGACAAATTTCTGAAAAAGAACCACCTAAGGACCATTTCTACCAAGTTTGGTTCCAATTCGCTCAATGGTTTCAGACAAGAAGAAGATTTTTTATTAATTTTCCCATAGGGTCCTATGTTAATCTAGGTTCGGCTGTGGCGGCCTTCTTGGTTGACATTCAGGGTCATCTGACAAAGTTCTGAAAGAGGACTACCTAAGGACCACATCTGCCAAGTTTGGTTCCAATAAGCTTTAGACTGTGGTGGCCATCTTGGTTGACTTTCTGGGTCATCAGACATAATTATGAAAGACGACCATTTAAGGACCATTTCTGCCAAGTCTGGTTCCAACTGGTTGTGTAGTTTCAGACAAGAAGGTTCATGAAATGAATTTTCACGTAGGGCCCTATGCTAAATAATGTTCAGATGTGTTGGCCATCTTGGTTGACAGTCCAGGTCATCAGACAAAATTCTGAAAGAGGACTATTTAGGACCATTGCTGCCAACTCTTGTTATAATTGGTTCAGTGGTTTCATAAAAGATTTTTAAATGAATTTCCCATAGCACATGCATAGGGTCCTATGTTAAACTAAGTTCGGTTGTGGTGGCCATCTTGGTTGATCGTCTGCGTCATCAGACACAATGTGAAAGAGGACCATCTAAGGACCATTGCTGCCAAGTCTGGTTCTAATTGGCCATGTAGGTATATAGGAGATTTTTTAAATTCATCCCCCCTTATTTCTATTTCACATCAGCCATGTGGGTTGGAAGTACCATTTCACCAAAGTTTGGTCTCAATTGGCTGAGTTGTTTCAGAGGAGAAGATTTTGTTGTAATTGTGGACGGACTGACAACAAACAGATGACAGACCAAAAGTGATGGCAAAAGCTCACATTGGTTTTTAGGGCAGATGAGCTAAAAAAATGGAAAGACAAAACATACTATTGTTTTACAGTTATAATCAAAGAGTACCTGACTGGGGATTTTGTCTTCTTTGCTGGATATTTTCCTCCAAGAGGACAATATGAACTTTGTCATTATTCTGGAATATCTGTTCATATTCCTTGTTATCAGCTATAATTGGATTACTTTCTAATGATGTCCATGTCCTCTTCTTAGTTGGAAAAATATTTTGTCCCTTGAAAATATTCAATATTTTCTTCTTTTTACTTTCCATTAATAACTTTCTTGTCTCAAATTCTGGATCATTTTCATGAATATACATTTGGTCCCCAATGATGGACAATATTTTCATCACATCTTTCAATGTATCCTGTTCAACTCGACTCTGTGAACTAGCCACATGAACCAACAGTTCTGCGTATTCTTCTACTTCTGGTGACATCTGTATTCTTCCCATTTTAAACAATTCATGAAGTGTTGGTGATGAGGCAAACTTTTGATAAGAAGACAGGATTTTCTTTTTGCCAATATCAGCATGAATATCAATAAGAATGTTATTATATTTCACGAACAGTCCTGTTTTGTCTTCCCACCAAACTTCATTTCGACAAAGCATTTGGCCAGCTACATCAACTGGAAACCTACCTTTAGTAACCATTTCACCATAATCAAAACCTTTAATTTGAACTGGGACAAAGATAACTGGTTCCTTGTCAAAAAGATCTTGAATTTGTTTCCTGCTCAAATTATCACTAAGATACTGATAAAAATTCTGTATGTGTCTATGTGATGTCACAAATATAGATGGAGTGTTACTATCTAACCTTGCACCCCATTTTTTTAAACTTTCTAACAGAGATTCTAATGTCACTTCAAATTTCAAACCAAGAAATTTGGCAAATGTACTCTTCTGGGTATTAAACTGTACATCAACATATGTGACAGTATAGGAAAGCAAGTTAACAATTTCATCAAATGGATAGTATAAAGTGGATGGTGTCATACGGAGAATTTCTTCTGTATATTTTACAATTCCATCACTCTGCATTTCTGCTTTAGCTTTAATAGCAGGTAACCAGTCAAGGTTTTTCAACCATATGATTAAAGATGACTCAACCTCTCGTTCCTGGTTTGAACCTTTCCTTATTAATTTAGTATTTGTGTATTTGGCAAACTGTGAATCCCAGAACTGATCTAAATGTTCACAAAGAGATTTCATCTGTAGTTCATATGTCTGGGGAACTTTATTGAATTTTAACAGGTCTCTGATCTCATCACAACTGTAATCATCAATGATACAACCATTACTGAAATCTTCTGGAGACATCTGTGCAACTGGAGCCCAGGGACTTTCTTTCTGTAAGACATACAGTAATCCAGATATGTGAATTGTATTCAAGGAATCATTATATCATAGTTAATTTTTTATACAAATTTTCACTTTCAATAATGTTACTGAATATTGTAATGTGTAAATATGTGTTTTGTGACATTGAAATTCATTGGGAAATGGTCTATTATACATTAAATTTCTGATATTCATAATACCATAAAGTGAACATACCACAGATTCGGAGTCCAGCTCTACTTGTACATTTCTAATTGTTAGAAAATCTGTGACCCCAAGTCTAGAGAAAAATTTGTGCCATCGTAGTTTATCAGCATTGTTCATAACATTCTGTATGTATACACTATCTATCAAACACCAATCATATCCTATAATAAATGGTAAATAAAACAATATTTAATACATGTCTTCATATTGGAGAAATAAGTTCTAATAATTTTTTTTACATAACTGTTTTGATAAGTATCTCTGGGAGCTAGGAAAATTAACAAGGGCTGACACACAACTATGCCTTGCCTTGATATGCTGCTAGCGAGACTTTTTATTGTAAAAAAAAATTGAAAAAATTGAAATTGAAGTTAATGTGCATATACCCTGCAGGAAAATTGGACATAAGCATGTTGCCTTTGGATTCATAGCACTAGAAGAACAACTCATCACAAACATTTTACCAACTAGGTAAACTATTGAACATAATCAAGGTCAAGTGATACATGTTGATATTTTGCATACACATTCCTTCATGGAAAATGTTTAGATCAACATCTAACTCTGTTACTAACAGTTACTGGGTATAGGGGCCAATCACTAGTTCTTTACAAAGTTATTAACAATTAAAATGAAGTCAATGTCATGTGACATACACTGTTGATTAATTAGTTGACAAATTTTGGTGTATGATGTTTGGTTTCTAAGATATGGAGCTTATGACAAAACTGTTACAAAAATGTACAAATTGTCAGTGAACAATTAAATTAAGGTCAAGTGTTATGTCTTAAGTTGATATGTACACATTCAATAAATAAAGGTACCAATTATGTTTGCTTTACAATGCTAGGATGCAGAGCTAAGAAAAACTTTGACAACAAATGCAAACCTATGTCTTGCTTTGAAACCTTCATTGCAGGCGAAATGAATATTGGTGTCATTTTTTCAAATCAAGTTCTTAAAACTGAAGTGACTATTTTCCGTAATTCTATGGCAGTTTTCAGGGTATCTGATTAGTTAGAGAAAAAATTTGATAATCCACTTGTGACTTGTTGTTCTCAATTGCTGATTGGTCTTGATTTTCTCAATGTTTTACAATCATTACTTAGCAATGTAAAAAAAAATACCATTAAAGTCTGCAGTATTCTATGTAAAATAAATATGTCTCATAATGGGCACAAAAAGTCAGTCTTCTTAATGGTTCAAACGGGGAAATCACAATATTTTTTTCCCTTTTTTTGTATCAGATAACTAAATTTGACCATTTGTCCTTATAACCGTTTGTTAAATGCATAATTGCCTCTAATTACTGTCAGAACAGAAATGAAGATTTCCTCATTTTTCAGTGCTTGTTACTTTTTCAAGTGAAATTTTTAAAAACATCACCTGGAAATGTCTGTGTTAAATTGTATCTGTTTCCATACATTGATGTGAAATGAACATTATCTCTCTTAGGATTCTTTTCCCCCTGATTGGTCATCACTACAGCCACATTGGCTAACTCATCCATATTGACCAATGAAGAATCTTTTTCTGATTGTTCTTTGATGTATATCAAGTAGCTAATCAAAACCTCTCTTTTCTTTGTCTGAAATCAGAAGGATAATTCATGGGTACTCTGTAGTTTAATATATATAATTTGTTTACCAATTGCTGTGGTATGTAAATGTAGTGCTTCCTATTCTTATCATAACAGTATTAGCTATTTTCGTTTTTCATATTTCTCACACACACTTGTTACCTTGGACAACTGGTTCACTCACTACCATATCTATTTATAGGAAGAACATACTTATTGGAAGCACTAGAAAACTAAAACAGATGGTAGGGTTGATATATTAAGAATGATAAAATTCTTCCAACTTTTGCCATTCTTTTCTTAGAAATTTTAATGGTGAAGTTTTAACAGGGTTAGTAAGAAACATTTTCAAAGCATGCTTTAACAATTTTATCATTCAAAGAAAGATTGGTTCTGCCAATTTCTGGTTGTACCCGGTATCCAATAGCTCTGAAGTATTGATTAAGACTGTGCACTAATGCTGAAAGTCTGTGAGATCTCTTTTGAATTACCGTCTTTTGGTGTGAATTAAACGCACTTATGTATTACATGCACCCCCTTTTTGGCCCTTGAAAATGGAGAAAAAAAATCTTTGTGTTCAAACTTCAAAATCAAGAAGGTTCCCATTGGAATGTAATTTTTTCGGCTGCAAATTGAAGTCGGACATGGTTTGACTAGAAAAAGATGTTCCACGCTAATGAATTCAGCAATAAATTCTTAAATTTTAATAAATATCGACTTACAACAAACACATTTTGAAGAACAGGAGGCATAGGAACAGTGCGTAAATTTAAAACATAGTCGGAATACTGCAGACCCAATATCAATCAATAAAGAAATAAAACTTTAAAAAAAACATGAATTGTAATTAAATTATTGCAAAAAACAATACATCTTCAAAACTTTTTGGTTAACATAATAATTAAACAGTCTGAGGTTCAAAGAGATGTTAAATCAGCTCAACGTAAAATTACCACTTTACGAGGATTACAGTCACATGACACATGATCACCTGATACATTTGAATTAAAAAATGGCGGTCGATTTCATGCAAAAATGTGTTTCATACAATTTGTTTTAAATATATCATCTCTATTCTCTGTAAGATCACAATTATAAAGTAAGTAATGACTAAAAGAAACTTCTACACTACTAAATGGGGTTTCCGATTTGAAAGTCATCATCTTGTGCTCAAATTTGGTTGGAAATCGAACCTCAAAAGAGACTAAGAACTTATATTGGCATGTATAGTACGCACCCCCCTTTATCAAAAAAGTATTTGAGGGTAAAAAAGTGCACGTAATACACACAAGAAGACAGTAAACATGCATGTAACAAATTAAAAACACACTTCAATCATATTAAAACATCTTAAGACATACAGTATTGTATGCATTCTACAACCAAATGATGATCTATCATGCATTATTACAGAGGATAACACCTAATACTGAAAACGTTACCTGATCACCGAAGCATGAAATTAGGTTAAGGGTATATAACAATATCTGGCTTACAAGGTGCTGTCACAAGAAACCTTACACAAATTTTTGTTATCATAGGTAGAAGTTATAAAAGTACTTGGTATTTTAACACTGCCAGAACTGGACAAGTAATGCTTAAGTTTCATCTGCTGTGATATTTATTGCTGGCAATTGATAAACTTACTTTCCAGATGTCTGATTTCAGTATTGGTAGTATATGATGATTAATGACATCATGTGGTGATAATGTTCTAACATTCAGCTTTACTAACAACTTCTGTACTTGTGAATTGACTTCATTATCAGGAACTGACAGGAAAAGAGGATGTATTGTGTTCATGTCTTCCTGTAGTAGTGTCACTGGATCTAGAAGCAGAAAAATATTCAAATTCACAAAAACAATATGTTAAACATACAATCCTAGTACATATCACAGTCAACATGTATCAGCAAAAAATTTTAAATTATTATTTCGAGCAATAAAAGGCTTTATCATTTCAAACAGAAGATTAATACTGCTTATGCTTTACCTAACCTATCAGGCTGATTTTTTTAACCAGGAAAAAAATAAAAAATAAAATGAAATACTGTACTGGGATTACTAAGTATAATAAAGAAAACATAATGGACAAACTGAGAGTGAAAATACCAGAGTACTATTAACACAATACAAGAGTGGACACACAAAAATGTCGCGCCTGTCGTGTATTTCTAATGAAAGTAAATGCTATCAGACATATTGCATACAGTATTCGAAAAATAGGCCAAAACATAAAAACTTAACTATAACCACTGAACCATGAAAATGAGGTCAAGGTCAGATGACACCTGCAAGTTGGACATGTACACCTTACAATCCTTACATACACCAAATATAGTAGACCTATTGCATACAGTATTTGAAAAACAGGCCAAAACACAAAAACTTAACTATAACCACTGAACCAAGAAAATGAGGTCAAGGTCAGATGACACCTGCCAGCTGGACATGTACACCTTACAATCCTTCCATACACCAAATATAGTAGACCTATTGCATACAGTATTTGAAAAACAGGCCAAAACACAAAAACTTAACTATAACCAATGAACCAAGAAAATGAGGTCAAGGTCAGATGACACCTGCCAGCTGGACATGTACACCTTACAATCCTTCCATACACCAAATATACTAGACCTATTGCTTATAGTATCTGAGATATGGACTTGACCCCAAAACTTAACCTTGTTCACTGATCCTTGAAATGGGGTCGAGGTCAATTGAAAACTGTCTGAGGGGGATAAGGACCTTGTAAGGTACGCAAATACCAAATATAGTTATCCTATTGCTCATAATAAGAGAGAAATTAACATTACAAAAAATCTTTTTTTTTTTCAAGTAGTCACTGAACCATGAAAATGAGGTCAAGGACAATGTACATATGACAGACAGAAGCTTCGTAACATAAGGCACCTATATACAAAGTATAAAGCATCCAGGTCTTCCACCTTCTAAAATATAAAGCTTTTAAGAAGTTAGTTAACACCGCCGCCGGATCACTATCCCTATGTCGAGCTCACGTTGCAGGCTCGACAAAAATCATCATTGACTTCTGATGAGGGTTTGTATAGAGTTCTCTTATCATACATGTAATATGGAGTTCCAAATGAATTTGTGATTTACAATTAATATGTGATTTAAAAAGATGACAATACAAATAACATATTTTATCTATTAGATATGGTAAATATAAATTATCAAGCCTGCTTTAAAGGGCAACTCTATGTAGCAACTCACTGTCTATAAATGGCAAAATATCCCCGTCACAAACAAATTTTGTAAAATTAACCTCTGTATACAGGGCACCTGCTTATAAATGGGCACTTTTTTCAGTCCCCTGAGAGCCTTTTATACACAGATTTTACTTTATATACAGCAATAAAATAGCAACTGTATTTTGTATAAGCTTTAGTTACATGTATAGATGAAAAGTTTACTGAGAGTTTATCACTTTTCTGAGCCAAATTCAAAATAAATCTTTGGCAGTGTATGCACATTGCATGTATGTATTACATAAACCAACTGATTTCAGGACAAAAAATATGTGACTCCTACCTCAATAACAGAAAAAGAATCAAAGACAGTAATAAATTCAAATATACCATGCCAAGAAATAATAAACAGCTGAAAAAAAACATAATAAATGTTTTGGAATCCCCCTTTATTTAGTGGAGCTGCTGGTGGGATGTATATGGAAACCCGGCAAAACATAAGCGTGTAAACTTTTAAGCAATAGAGATACGTGACCAAAAAAGAGTACCTTTTTTACCAAAAAGCTCAATAAAAATTAAATATCTCAAAAATAAAATAATCATCATCACAAAAAGGATACAGATCTTCAGATTAATATAACTAAGAAGTGTGTAAAGTTTTATGCAATAATCATAAATTGTTTTTGAGATACGGCACGACATGTAAAAACCCCCCCTTTATTTTTACAAAAAACTCAATAACTCTAAAATTAAATTTTGAATCATCACCAAAAAGTATACAGATCTTTAGATTAATATAACTAAGAAGTGTGTTAAGTTTTATGCAATAATCATAAATCGTTTTTGAGATACTGTGCGACATGTGAAACCCCCACCCACCCCCTTTTTTTACAAAAAACTCAATAACTCTAAAATAAAATTTTGAATCATCACCAAAAAGTATACAGATCTTTAGATTAATATAACTAAGAAGTTTGTAAAGTTTTAAGCAATAATCATAAATTGTTTTTGAGATACTGTGCGACATGTGAAAAAAAACACACTCCTGTTTTAGTTACAAAGTCCCGTAACTCAAAAAGTTTTAATCTTATTTTCAAAAAGTTTTAATCTTATTTTCACCAAAAAGTATACAGATCGTTTGACCATCATAAGAAACAACTATGTTAAATTTCATGAAATTTGGATAAGTTGTTCTCAAGTTACAGCGCGACATGTTTATGACGGACAGACGGACAGAAGGACAGACGGATAGATGGCACGACAGACAGATGCCGGATATTTTTATACCATAATACGTCCCGTCAAAATTTTGACGGTGGTATAAAAATTGAAATAGTACCTCTGTATTGTGACCTAGCTCTCTGGTCTCCATATAGAGGGAAAAACACTGTACTGTCCTCTAAAGAAACAAATTCTTTTGATGCTAGTGGAATTATTTTCATTTTAATAAGAGTATTGTAAACCTCTTGGTTATCAACGAATTCATCTAGACTGCGATATATACAGGCTAACCATTTAGCTAACAGGATTATCTTGTTACTAGTATCTGAAAGTATTTTCAATACAGATTGTTACAATTGTTCACTGTATGAAGAAGCAAAGGTACCAAAGATTTTACTAATACAATTAAATGTCATTAAACCAACAATGAAGGAAATAATCTTATCACAGTAATCTGTTGTGAAAAAAATGTATGATAATCATTTTACTTAACTTCAATTACCAAAATCCAGCTTTTCAAATGTATGATTTATACAAATTATCAGAATATTCAGTATCAATGAATTTGATTACAGCAAGCTCTATTTTAATCATACCTTAATAAATATTTAACTATATCAATTAAATATTATTAAATCAGTATTCCTTACCCATTTCAGTTCTGCTAAAAGATACTGTAAGCGCCTGTCCAATTTGTATGAGATGATTTGTTGTTAAAGACTCTATTCCTAGACACTGAATCAATGTAGGATTTAACATTTCTGCAACCTCTCTATGTAAATAATAAAGATCTAAATGTTTCTGTAAGAAGTCTGGAGTCACAACTTCACGCACCAATGAATCTTTTACTGTAACAACTTGGGTAGGTAACTTCCATGAGACAACACCTGTAAAGGAAACATTTTTAGTCCAACAGCTTTTAATAGTTAATAAACATATTTTTACATTGTATAGTAAAATATTAATCTTGGATGTGTTAAAATCACATAAATATTTCACAAGTGATGAACAAATTTGTTGCAATATTATATTCACAGAGTTCTTGAAATCCATCGGTCCTGACTGGTAAAATTTGTATAGGAAAGATGCGTAAGCATAAGTCCAAATGACCAATTAGTAGCCCTTACAATCCATTGTTACTTTTTTGTCCTTTTGTTATTGGCACAATCCTAACAAACTGGTTCCCCATATTGCAATGTCTCTTTAGGTAGCGATTTAAAAACGGAATCAGTAGTTATTGAAAGCATGATGGTGGCATGGCCCATTAAATTTCGAGACGGGTCAAAGCCAGGATTCAAGAGGAAAAGAGGGGCATTCCTGAAGAATGCAAAATTCTTTTAAGCTTATCTGAACATTAAAATACATTACACACACACTTAAAATAGACTAACTACAAATAAAAGGAATATTCTACAAAAAAATTGTAGGACTGACACCTGACTATGTCAGTCCAAATGACCGACAGGTGAAAATGAAATTCAAGAACTCTGTATTCATGAACTAATTTAAAAACCTGCAGTCTCATCTCTCATGATTTTAAACTACAGCAAGAACATATTCAGACAGGTTGACCCTTCATTTACAGTCTCTTTCAGAAGACTTTTGAAAAACGTTTTACTTTCTACAATACACGTATAATGAAGGGATTATGGAGTTTATAAAGACTTTCAACTGCATTTATTAATTTAAATATATCATACTATATGGTTATTGAATGAATATTGGTGAATTATGTCTCGAGCAGGCTTCGTATTACTTGTGGTATGATGTACAGTAAGGGACAAGATTCACCAATATGCAGGCAATAACTGTTTTACTATATAGTAATAAATATTTTCTACTTTTTAGTAGTATTCAAATCGGTGCATCAGCAAAAGTGTTACTTTATTTAGAATAGCAGACAAGTTTTGAGTCAATCTCATATCCTCCATTTTAATTTTTGTAAAAATAAAATGCAATAAGTTACAAATCGCTTTCCATTGAATCAAATGTAAAATATTTAATAATATATAATAAATAAACTTATGTTTAAAATACTTAAATGAAAGTTCTTATTTGTAATTCACCCTGGAAAATTTACCTCTGTAATTTGGTTGTGTTGGGAGGCAAGGCTTAGCTCTGAATTGTTTGAGGATCTGTGTGGATACAGGTCTAAAGAAGTCCAATATTTCATCTTCTACTGGGATAAATTGTAAGAAAGCAATAAGAGCTTTCATTCCTGAGAATTCTCTATGATTCTGTAACAAAGTGTTAATGTAATTTAAACCTCAAATCATTACTAAACAGAAATAAAATAAAAACTTAAAACTTATTACATCATTGGTACTAAAATCAAATTACTGCTATACAGTCTGTGTAGGACATTGTGTCCTATATAATAATGTCCACCCAGACAATTCAATATAATAAATCTCTATTTCAATATGTCCTTTGCTATGTAATATTGTCTGCATGGAGGACATAATATCATATGTAAAATTGCCTATTTAGTATTGTTCGGACAAAATTTCACATTTAATATTGTCCAGGAAATGGACATTTTTAAACCATGTAATATTGTCCGATCCATATTATTCTACTTAATTATGTCCAGGAAGGGATGTAATACGAAGTCCTTAAAATTTTTTAAGCTATACATGAAATAAAAAAACAAAATTAAATGATATTGAGCAAATCAGTTTTTTATAACATTAATATAGTGTTAATAAATGGGTGTTTTCATAATGGCCCTGTTATATGTCCAAGGTCTGTAATAATGGCATGAGGATTGCTGTAATGGCCCGAGGCAACGCCGAGTGCCATTACAGCATCCGAAGGCCATTTTTACAGACCAAGGACATATAACAGGGCCATTATGAAAACACCCATTTCTTAATACTTTTATTAACCAGTCAGTTATATATATAGCATTTGCATTAATCCAAATAGCACACATATAATGGTAAGTAAGCAAAACTTGTGAGAACAGTTTTAAATATTAATTTCGGACAGTCTTTTAAAAAATATGTTTAAAAATGTTCTAGTTTGCTCTTCCTGAAATATCCAAGTAGGGTATTGAAAAAAAGCACCCATTTTGAAAAAGCCGTAATAACCGGTTATTATGAACAAATGCTGTAATGGACCGGTTATTATGAACAAAAATGCTGTAATGGCCCCACTGTAATGCATTGATTTTGCTCATAAAGATAAGGCATTTTTAAAGTATTTTACCCTACTGGTTAATAATACAATGTAATAATGTCTATGGACAAAATTACAGATGTAGTAATGTCCAGATAAAAGGACTATATTTATTATGTAAAAAGGTACTGGACATCCTAACATATGCTAATAGTGTCCATTGGATAATATGACATACATAATGTAAAAGTGTTCGGAGGACAAAATAATATGCCACCTTTGCACAGAAAGGTACAATAAAGTGTTATATTTTATTGGATTTTTTTTCAATTGCTTCATGTTATAACAACAACAAAAAAAGATATTCTTATGTAGTCATAAAAAAAAACAACATTTTTTTGCATCATCTCACCTTGAAAATATCTAGAGCTTCTATGAACAGTTTGTGAATTTCATTTCTGATCCACTGATTCCATGCACTGTCTCTATCCACATCCTCTCTACTAGATGGAACATCAAAGTCAGCTGTTCACAATAAATAAAACACTGTATTCTTGTCTCAGTTTAATAAAGTCAGGAAAATAAATTTATTGATGAGATTTACTCACTCCAGTAGAATTGTATTTTATCAACTGACCTTATAAATGACAATACAAATACAAAAATTCTGCTGCATTGTTAAATAAATATGAATAGTTTTTCTAAGAGGCAGATTTCCAAGGCATACCTACCATTTACAAAAACTATTTGATTAACGAAAGTTCGATTTTTTTTCATGACTTGGAAAAACAATCTTTATTTCAAAACCCTCCTCCTAAACTAAACAAACAGTTTTTTATTCCAAAGAATACATATTCACTTGTGATCCTTTCTAACACAGGGACAGTGGCAGAGTTGTCTAAGCAGCTTGTTATATCTATTAATGGTTATTAGCTTGTCAGTGCTGAGGTTGTAAGTTCAAATCCAACTAATGAAGAGGTTTGTTAGACTCCATTTATAATTGACAAAGAACGTCATTTTTCCCGCCCTGGGTCGGTGGTTCTCTCTGGGTACTCAGACTTCCTTCACCAATAAAAAATGGTCTCCACAATACAGTGAATTGTTCTCATTGGTTGATTGATTGATTGTTGTTTGTTTAACTTTGAGATCCAGTGTCAAATATTTCGCACATCTTCAGATGAGAACCAGTTAAACAATATATCAAACACAATACAGAAATAGGGGTTGGATTGGACACAAAAGGGGAACCCCAAAAAATCGATGGTTGGGTAGGGTTACATAATTTAGCATTCTGTAGCGGCCATTAGTTACTCTTTTTTGAAAACTACACAAGGAGTCTTTAGTGAGCAGGGAGCCTGGACATTCTCCAAACATAGTAGTCACCACTATGGTTTGCAGTCAGGCTTTCCGTATTGTATCCGACATCCCAATGAAAGGGTTTCCCCTATTCACTGCCTGGCGACATATGAGGCAGCTCTGTTGGTTGATCCATCAGAAGTTCCTTGCTAATTGTTCTGAAAGCGTGTTAAACCCAATAAACCAGAACTTTCTAACACTTACCTTGGATAATAAACCTAAATCCATAGCTTCTCAGTGGCAAGAATGCAAATACTGGCTGTTTAGGGGGCATTACCTACAAATATAAATTTGAAATAAAACTAAGTTAAGAGAAAACAAGCATTCTGAGTGTATTGCATATGCAGTACACCCTCTGGCATGACATATGTAAAGTTAAGCATAAAGAGTATTTTTCAAACTCAATCTGTAACTTCTCTAAATGTAACTCGTTTTCAAAGTCAAACCAATATCTTCAGTCATTCTGAAACAAGCGTGGAAATGTTAAAGATTGAAGACAGACAGAATGCAACAGAATGTACCCCTAGATTTTGTAAGTAGTATGAATTGTATCTTGGATATGGAGGTAAACCTCCAGTACAGTGACTGTACTGCAGTACGTTATAAATTACTCTGGGGCCATTCAGGCATCAGATATGATTCTGAAAGAGGACCACCTAAAAACCATTGCTGCCAAGTTTTGTTCCAATTGGCTAATTTGTTTCAGACAAGAAGATCTTTAAGTAAATTTCTCATAGGGTCCTATGTTAAACTAAGTTCAGCTCTGGTGGCCTTCTTGGTTGACGGGCGGGGTCATTGGATATAATTCTGAAAGAGGACGACCTAAGGACCATTGCTGCCAAGTTTTGTTCCAATTGGCCAAGTTGTTTCAAACAAGAAGATCTTTAAGTAAATTTCCCATCGGGTCCTATGATAAACTAAGTTTGGCTCTGGCGGCCATTTTGGATGATGGGCAGGGATATAATTCTGAAAGAGGACCACCTAAGCACCATTGCTGCCAAGTTTTGTTCCAATTGGCCAAGTTGTTTTAGACAAGAAGATCTTTAAGTAAATTTCCCATAGAGTCCTATGTTAGACTAAGTTTGGCTATGGAGGCCATCTTGGATGACGGGTGGAGTCATCGGATACCACTCTGAAGAGGACCACCTAAGATACATCACTGCCAAGTTTTGTTCAAATTGGCCCAGTTGTTTCAGAGGAAAAGGTATTTAAAGGAAAGTTTACGATGACAACGGGCAACGACGGATGCCAAGTGATGACAATAGCTCACTTGGGCCATGTGAGCTAATAAGAAAGAGTAAAATAAATCTTTTACCTTACTAAGAATGGTTTGATCTGACAGGGGAAATGCTAAGGCAATTTCTGTAGATTCCACTTCTACTCCTGATTTAGCCTAATAAAAGAAATAAAAATTTGTAAGAAATATACCCAAGTTTCTGATTTTCAGTTTTCTAAAAAGATGAATAGTCTAAGATTGTAACAGATAACAGGTTATTAGAAAAAAATAATACAATTCAAAGAATTTCCACTTTACCTGTAAAGATATTTTTGAGGCATCCAACATTTTTTTAACTACCAGCCACCTATCAATACCATTATTATGTTCTATCTCTATAACTCCATCACCTAGGTCCTTTCTTCTCATTACCTGGGAGGAATTCTCAACCTAAATAATAATGCAAATATTAAGATAGACAAAATTTCATTTTACTATAAATTTTATGATGAGCCAATTTTTTTCTTTTTTACAGTGGACGATAATTTCATATAAAATAATAAAGCAACACGCAGAAACAAATTAATCATAGAAATACCTGTTGAATTTTTAGTATTGATATTATCGTTTAGTGTAATTTATGAATAATGAAAAACTTATTTTACTGTCAATAATATACTTAAGATCTGTTATCACCTTATCTATAGTTATTTCATTAAGTCTGTGCAGGAACAACAACAAGGATGGATGTATATCATTAATTTCCCAGAGGGTCCTAAACAAATTAATCATAGAAATACCTACTGAATTTTTAGTATTGATATTATCGTTTGGTGTAATTTATGAATTTAATGAAAAACTTATTTTACTGTCAATAATATACTTAAGATCTGTTATCACCTTATTATCTATAGTTATTTCTCTAAGTCTGTGCAGGAACAACAACAATGATGGATGTATATCATTAAATCTGGCTGCTAAAGACCTCATATGTACTTTCATTTCTTCCTTTAGGGGTAAAACTATCTTAGTTGTCCAGCTACAATGACAAATTGTTCAAAAACCAGAAAATAGCTATTTGAATGGATAAACTTTTACCTAAACATTTGATCCCATTATACATGTATATGAGTTACAAGCTTTGAAGTACTGTAAATGTACATGCTGTAATTGTGTTTTAAATTTTATCAGAAAATTTAAGTAGACAAGATGGTGGTGAACCAATCAGAAAGAGCATTACTGTATCATTTTGAATCCATTGGTGTTAGGTGACTTTAAAAGTCTAATTGCTTTATATTCTTGTATAATTTTGTTGATCAATAAAGATTTTCCCTTACATCTGATGAAATTCTGGAAGAATACCATCCAAAAACCATTTCTGTCAAGTCATCCTAATCTGATTTGATACACTGGAGTCAGGGGAATTTTTAATAATTGTGGTTAGACCACTGACTGATAAAATGTTCACATAGCAATGTAATCTTGGTCAGCTAAAAAGACAGAAACTTTACAATACTCACCCTTCACCTACTTCCCAAATATCTTCTATCCAATGTGGTAAAATGTATCCCATAGGTCCACTCTGTACATCAAAACAAATATGGTAGCCATTAGAATGGACTTCTGGTCGATCAGTAACTCTGAACACCGATTTAAATCCTATGCCCTTTTGACCTGAAATTATTATAAAATGAATATTACTGAAAAATATCAGATCATTTATCAATATATTATTTAAGCTATTTTCAAATCAAAATTTACATTCACTAGTATCCAACAGTTATTTTATGTAAAGTCTAGATAGGATAAAATATGGACAAATTAAATTTGTTTGTTAAAATAATATTGATCAAGATAGAGGTTTGTTCTACACTGTCAATTCATCTTGTTATTATTGTATCCAATACTACTGAATTTGAACATAATGGAGATTTTAAAAAACTTTTCATGTTTTGCTTTCTTATGAATATTCAATTTTTAAGTTTGTAAGATTTTAACAAATTTTTGACTAAATACCAATTATTTTTCCCATTAAAAACAGAATTCTAATGCATAAAAAATTTGTAGAGGAAATATTTTTCTTACTGACTCTTTTCATTTGATCAGATTTGTTGTTAACAAAATGGCATCTGTCAATAATATTTTCAAACAAGAAATAAAAATAATTACCAATGTAGCCAAATTTATGTTTTCCTTTTGTACTCCTACCAACATCACAAAGAGCTCTGATGTTTTTCTCAACAAATCCACTTTCATTGTTCAAGACAATAACTCCATCTGTCTGCATCACAAACTTCACTGCAGCAAACTGACCAGTTTGAATAAGTGATTCGGGGTAATCATTATCGTCTGCATTCTGTATCAACTCCAAAACAAAATGAGTATCTTTACTGTATAAATCTTTAGACAAACGATCTAAGCTTCTACCTAATCTTTCATCCTGTACCTTTTTCAATCTTTGACCATCTTCATTTAATTCTATACCAATACCAAATTCTTCTCTACGGATATTATTGACAATTTTTTCACAGTCTTTAAGTTTCTTTTCTTCATCAGTCATTATTTCTATGTCTGAATCATCTTCTTCTACAGACATTTCTTTTTCTTTACTTATATCATCTTCTTCTGCTTCTTTTTTTTTCTCAGTTTCTTGAGAAACATCTGGTGACTGAGTTTCTTTTTCAATTTCATCTTGTTCTAATTCATCAATAACTTTAAATTCTACAAAATAAGGGTTAATTATTGATTGACTGGATGACATGCAATGAATATAAAAGTAAAACTAGAGACTCCATAGAGTTACTAGTATGTAACAACAGAATGCCTCATCTGTATTTATCATTAACCCTAATACTACTGCATTTTGTATGTATATTTCTTATAAATGCCTTGTAAATATTACCTTCATTTGTGACATTATTTGATTCTGTCTGTGTGTCCTCATCTCCGGTAGATAATTCTACAGCAGATTCATCTTTCTGGATTTCTTTTTTCAACTCTGGTTCTTTTTCTACAGATATTATCTGCACATCATCATCATCGTCATCAGACAGAATGGAACTGAGGCTAGAAGTCACAGAGGTTGTATCACTATCTTCATCATTCCCCTAGAAATGTATTACTAAATCTTTGAAAATTAAACTACATAAGGTTAGGTGTCAATGACATATTTGAACTTGACGAAGATCTCATAAGGCAGATACAAATGTTTTGTAAGAAAAGAAAATGGCCCGATATAACAAATTTTGTAATTGACATATCTTTTATAATAAAAGATTAATACAAATTTTACATCAGTAACCACACAGTTCAATAGTATGACTGATTGCAATGAATCTACTTAAGCAATGGGTTTTGACTAATGTTAATCTTTCTTATTAAAGTTTAAAGGAGGTAAAGGATTATGACCCATGGCTCAAAATGATTAAAGATGTATTAAAATATTACACCTGCAGATTAAAACAAACACACATAAAAAAGTAACTGAACTCACCAGGTCATCATCGTCATCTAATATAATCATCTCTGCCTCTTCATCTGGAACAATTTCCACATCAGACATCATCACCTGACATTTCTGCTGTATCTGATTGGTCCATTCTCCTATTCCAAGCATGCATCCCAATTCCTGTAATCTGTTTGTTTCGTCTGCCATTTCACAGGCAGATAGCAATAAGAATTTTGACTTTGATGACCCTACAACTTGTCCTAATGGCTCCAAAAATATCTATAAAATGATAAAATTAGTATTTCTTTGTTAATATCTAAATGAAAAATACTTTTACTAATTTTTTCTTCATTAAAGTAGGTTTCCACTGAAATATGCTTCCATCAAGAATTATTTGAAATAATTATAGATTTCTTTTCTTGTTTAACAGAAAGCATTTACTGGTTTTTTTCTGTTGATTATCTGTTATAAAGACAATTTCAAATGAAGTTGAATATTACTGAGATTGTTACGTAATTAGATTAAATCCTACTACTCTAAAACACAACAATTATCATCCCAAACCATAGTAAAAAGAAATACATCACACACAAAAATATTGTACATCAGAACATTGGTCCATGACAAAAACAATCTAAGCTATATGGCAGTTAGAGTAATCAAGGTTGTAATGAAATGAAATTTCTCTAATGGGACATAAAATTTAATTTAGGATACTGTGGATTCATTTATTTTTGTGGATACCAATTTTCGTGGATAGAGCAAAAAAGGCATTTCGTGGGATACCTAAATTCATGGATTGCGGGCTTAGAAAAAAATATAAAAAGTTGTTGAAATACTTAAATTCGTGGCTTGGCACATCAGGTATCATGAAAATACTGCGACAAAACGTGCCGATCAGACTTGATATTGTAGAGTAAAGTACTGATTTAAAACGCTCATTAAACAAAAGTCTAACAAACAGATTCTTTAAATTTGTAACGGAACAATTAAAGCTTGTCATGAATTTACAACAAGATTAACAAAATCCATAATTATTTACTCATTAGGTTAAACAGGTGTGAAATATATATTGACAAAATTGCAATCACTTGTCACCAAATACATCGGGGCACATACATACATATTTTTAATCCGATTACGATCAATAATTTCTGCTTTAATATCTTTTGACAAGATGTTTTTACTGTAATTTATGAGAAAGTCTGTATTGTTTAGGTCTACCTAGGATTAAGATTTTTCTTGAATGTTTGAATAAAAAAAAACCGGAAGTGAATTCCGCGACAATTTACACAGTCAAAATCTTTTTAAAGAAAATTGTCTGAGCGTTTATATGTTACCAAAGACAAAATTACATGAAACACAGTATCCTCTGTGGATATAGCATATGTCAGAATTCAAGTACATGCTGTAAAAACACAATTGTTCAAAACTCCGTGGTTTCAAACTTCAGTGCATTTAAACAAGAGTAAAAATATTATTTTTCGTTGGATATTTAAATTCGTGGTTTACTGGGACCCACGAAAACAACGAAAATTGGTATACAACGAATATTAATGAATCCACAGTACTGTAAATTCAGAAATTAATCCAATGTTTTTATTATTGCTAAAAATGCAAAGGGACTGAGATTGCAATAATCAAAACTTATGTTCTGATTTTCTTTTTATAATTTATTTTGTTATCAAATTCTGAATTTACAGGTAACCATGGATCTTAAGTTATTCTGATTCAAGCATATGTGAATTGTGTACTATGCATGCCACATAAACTGGAAATCTGAATTTCTGAAATATTTCAAAATTGTTTTTTTTGTTATCAATAAGACAATAACTGTGCCTTTTTGTTTACTTTTAACAGTCATTATTATTTCCTTTTCCACAATACCTCAGGTAATCCAAGAAAGCAGATACTTCATTTTCTGTGTGCTGTTTAAGAAATAATTCATGGCAGCAATAGGTTTGTTGGAGATTTTAATATGGGTAACATTGTTTGAGCAAAATTTTCTCCTGAGCATAAGCGAGGGGTAGAATTTAAGCAAATAATGTTACCCATATTAAAATCTCATACAAACATATGGCTCCCATGAATAATTTTGATATTAATATGGCAAAAATGGAAATTAGGTAAACAAATGGTACTGCAAAGCCTATCATGTGACGGCCATTTTGATTTTGGAACTTCTGAAAAAGAATTTTGAAAATGGTAGAAAAGTAAACACATTAAATTTTATTACAATAAAACTTACTTTTCATTTGATTTGATTCTACTTTTAAGCATAAAAAGTCCAAACAGTTTTAGTATTTCCCCCTGCTGACAGTTCCTTGGGTGAGGTTGAAAAGAATGGAATTGTAATTTTGATTATGATGTCAGGCACATGCTACCCATAATGTATCATAAATTTTAATACATCTTTATTTGCAAAGGGAAAGCAGCACACCATATTAGAATCATTGATTTTTTTTTAAAGAGATCTGATTACCACAAAAAAAAAATGAGACAAGTACTGTGCATTCATTTATTTTCGTTGACATTGGGGAAAATTTTTTTTAATTTTGTGGATTTCAAATTTCCAAAGAAAAAAATTAAAACTTAATAATATTAATAATTAAAATAAAATAATATAAGAATAGTTATTATTGGTGAAAAACATTCAAAATCACAAAATCAGAACTTCAACATAAAAGATGTTTCTATTATGCAACAGATTTACTTTTAAGTGTAATCAACAAGATCAACAATATCATTTGTCTAAGATTTGATTAATATTAACTAATAACCATTAATCAAAACATAATATTATAATAACAATGTTTGCTACACAAGTTAGAAACAAAGCCAAAGAATTTACTAATTAAGATATAGATTTAAAATTTTAATTGAGTAATCAAAACCTGACAAATATCGTGGAAAATCTTACTTTAAATGAACACTTTACCAGAAGTGGCAAACAGTTAAAAAATAAACATAACACGTACACTGTTTCAGTATTTATATATTTTCATTAAAAATCTAAACCACTATTCCTTAGCAAACTAGCCTTACACCTTTCCTCTCTGACAACATGGTCACCAGTTCGAATGTACATCAAACGAGCATCTAGAATTCTTGGCAAACATTTCAATTTTTCTATGTAATAAAAGCGATTGTCATATATATTTCGTTGGGTTTTTAAATTCGTGGATTGGGCTGTCCATGAAATCCACAAAAATTGATGTACCATGAAAAATAAGTGTTTCACAGTATATAAGATACACAATACAAAAATATTTTTATGCACCTGATTTGCAAGTGAAACACAACTTTTGACTGGTAATATCACTAAACATTGCAGAATAAACTTTACAGCTTCATCTGTTCTGTCCTCTGATGGTGGTGCTCCTAAAATATATAATGATGATTCAGATCATGGCATAATAATGGGATAATATGTATAATAAACCCTCCCTTCTTAAAATAATTTGCTGCTTTTGAAATAAATAAATTTGTATGATATGAAATAAAACAAAAGGCTCCCAAGAGCTGAATCGCTCACAAGTTATATTTTGTGTACCAGTAGATCTTGCATCAATCATTATTTTTGCTACTTAATGTATACCGTCGCAATTTTCTCCTTAATATTGACCTGTACAGCTAAAATATAGAATCCTGAACCCAAATAGATATGGTTGCTAGGAACTTTTTAAATGACCTTGACCCTTTAACTTTCTTTTGGACTTGTACAGGTAAGTTATAAGGTCTTTAACCCAAAAATATATGGTTGCTAGGGACTTTTTCAGAGGTTGCTATGGAATTTTTCAATGACCTTGACACTCCATTTTACTTGTACAGCTATCATTTTATTCATTTCATGTAATGCCCTAAAAATCTGTGACAATGTCAGACCATTATTTTCTGTTTACATGTAAATAATCTTTCAAGGGCAAAAACTCCTATAAGAGGTCAATTGACGATTTGGTCATGTTGACTTTTTTGTAGATCTCACTTTGCTGAACATTTTTGTTATTTACAGTTTGTCTTTATCTATAGTAATATTCAAGCTAATAACCTAAAACTGCAAAATTTCCAATTCAGGGGCAATAACCTAACAAGATCGCTGTCTGAGTGACAGCAAACCGGGTTTTCCTTCTATTTCATTTTTACTGAGTAACTTTTCTCCAACAAAGAAGTCAAGGGTCAAGGTCAGATGTCAACATCTTAGTACACGAAACATCACCTTGAGGTACACTACCCACACATCAAAGATCTAGGTTTAAGACAAAAAAGTTACAGGCTGGACATGATTAGCAATTTATTGACCTTGACATCAAAGTTCAAGGTCAAAATCCTTAATATGTGACACATCATCTTGAGGAAACCTACATACACAACAAATATCCAAGGCTAGGTCTTAAGGCAAAAAAGTTACAAAAATGACCAATTTATTGACCTTGAGGTCAAGGGTCAAGGTCAATATCCTTGGGATGTGAAACATCGTCTTGAGGTAACCTACCTACACACCAAAGATCCAAGGCCTAAGTCTTTAGACAAAAAAGATACAAAAATGACCTATTAATTGACCTTGAGGTCAACGGTCAAAGTCAATATTCTTGCTACGTGACACATCATCTTGAGATAACCTACCTACACACCAAAAATCCAAGGCCTAGGTCTTTAGACAAAAAAGTTACAGGCCGGACACGAAGTTGATCTAAAATGACCTACTTATTCACCATAAGGTCAAGGGTCAAGGTTATAGGTCAACATTTTTGAAACATGACACATTGTCTTGATGTGACATATCCACATACCATAGATCTAAGGTCTACGTCTTAAGACAAGAAAGTTATAGGCCGGACACTATTGGCAGCTGCCCAAAAATGACCTATTTATTGACCTTGAGGTCAACAGCCAAGGTAAATTTTCTTCGAAGATGATTTTAAATGACCTATTTATTCACCCTAAAGTCAAGGGCCAAGGTCATAGGTCAACATTTTTGAAACATGACACATTGTCTTGATGTGACATATCCACATACCATAGATCTAAGGTCTACGTCTTAAGACAAGAAAGTTATAGGCCGGACACCATTGGCGGCCGCCCGTCCATCTGCCTGACTGCCCGACCGCCTGCCCATCTGCCTGACTGCCCGTCTGCCCGACCGCATACATCTATTCAATAACCGGATTTTTCAAGAGGAAAACCCGGTTAAAAATGGGTTGACCGATTCATCTGAAATTTCATGAAAGGTAGATCTTGACCTCATAAACATTTTTGCTACTTGTCAGGTTTGCCTTAACTGCTTTAGTTTTCGAGATATGAACCAAAAAGTACATTTTCACCTATGTTCTATTTTTAGCCGAGGCAGCCATGTTTCTCGATGGACAAGAAAATAAAACATAAAATTTATACGAGATTCCTTAAGGAACTTTCAGCCTAAGTTTTGCTGACATTGATTCTGTAGTTTCTGAGGAGATTTTTTAAAAGTACAAAGATGACGAAAAAAATGTGAAAAATTGTCTTTAAAGGGCAAAAACTCCTACAATGTATAATGGGTCAATTGACGATTTTGGTCATGTTGACTTATTTGTAGATCTTACTTTGCTGAACATTTTTGTTGATTACAGTTTGTCTGTGTCTATAATAATATTCAAGATAACAACCTAAAACTGCAAAATTTCCTTAAAATTAACAATTCAGGGGCAATAACCCAACAAAGGGTTGACCGATTCATCTAAAAATTTCATAGCAGGTAGATCTTGACCTGAAGAACATTTTTACCTCGTGTCAGTTTTGCTCTAAATGCTTTAGTTTTTGAGATACTTTTATAAGCCAAAAACTGCAGTTTACCTCCTATGTTCTATTTTCAGCCATGGTGGCATGTTTCTTGATGGAAAAAAAATAAAACACAAACTTTATTCTAGATACCCTAAGGATCATTCAGACTAAGTATGGCTGTAATTGGTTCAGTGGTTTCAGAGGTGAGCTAATAAAAATACTGCTAAATGTATATGACATATATGTGACAAACCTGGCAGATGGTCAGAATTATCCCTAGCATGCATGGTAAACAAATGAGACTTCATCTGGTTAGCCAACAAGGCCAATGGAGAATTCTTTATTCCTTTACTTGCAACAATTAGAGACATCAGTTGTCCACACACATTCCTGGGGTTCTTTTGATTTAGGGCTTCTTCAAACTGTTCTGTTGATGTGTGGCTTGTTAGCTTGAGCAGTATTCCAGGTTTTGTTTCCATGGCAGCAATATGGTAGGTAAACAATTTTTTCCCGCCTAGAAAAAAATTTACAAATTTTTTTCAGTTCATAACAAGTCTGTCCTAGTTTCACAAATGTAAAAAACATTGTGTGATTATTCAAAATTTATAATTTTTCATTTGCCATCTGACCATGGTAAATTTATCAAAATGAAAAACCCTTTACTATAGATTAAATCTTATCCCTAACATTTATTCACCTTCAATAGGTATTGTGTTAGATCCTCCATATTTCTGTATAAAGTCTTTAAGCTTGCCGAGTTCTGGTTCAAATACTAAAGGCCAGTGACTCCAAACTGACATATCTTCCAACAGTGGGCAGTTGTGTAAACATGCTAATGCTGCTTCTTTAGTCTGATGACCTAACATACCCATCCTTGATTCTTGACTTTTCCTAAAACAAAAATAATCCAATAAACACATTTCGTTTTTTATTTTCATTTTTTTATGTCATTAAATTAAAAATAATTCTTTTTAAACATTTCAATTTGAATTACACCATTTTTAAATATAAAGTGCTTACAGCCATTTCCACAACTATTGCATGTGAATAGAATGAAAATCAGTGCCTAGAGAACTCCTAAAATAAAACAGAATTCTGATATTTACCCAAAATGGTGCTTACAGCCATCTCAAATACAACACAATGTTCCTTATATACTGACTTTACCTGACAAAATTGCCAACAACCACCTCAAAAACAACAGAAACTTCCAAATGCTTATACTAATCTAAAATCAGTGCCCACAGAAGCTTCAAACACAATAGAATATCTGTGACACTGATGCTTACTTAAGGTATTGTAAAATTCGGAGTAAAACCTTTTTTCTTCTGGAAATCTTCCTGCGGCTTATAATAAGGTGCGGATAATACATGTATTTATTTCCAATTTCAACAATGTCAAAGAAAAAAAGAGCTCCTCGATTTGCAGTCGTAGAAATAACCCAATGTATTTCTCTGCATTACCAAAACTGGCTTGTAATTGTGAAGTTTCTTTTGTGTTTTATTCAATAAAATAAGTTTTACACCTGTGTCATCTTTTATTTTGGTAATTATTGAAGAACTTCTTTCCAAAAAATTCTGACAACACTGATCGGCGCCATGATCAGATGATACAAGGGAGACGAACGTTATGTTTTCCTGTTCGCTAAAATCAGTATTGTATTTATCTTTAAAAACACCCTGATACATCGTTACCAATTCATTTACGAGTGAAGAAGTATAACAATTCATTTACGAGTAGAGAAGTAAAAATTTTTTAACAAACAGATGACAAATACACAAGTCGACTACTTGTATTCCCCTTTTGAGGCCTGCATATATGAGACGTTTTTCAAATGAGATAACGAAAAGGTCAAATCTTGAAATAAAGAGCAAATCTGATTCTTTTGACAGGATCTCATAAATTGGCATTACTGATGTTTTATATAGATACTGTCTTATAATTTTAATTAATTATTACATCTTTATTTGCAAAATTTGAAACGAACAAGACATTGAAAGTTGATATGCATGATCGGGGCAACAGGTGATAATCTGCCATTTTATTTCGTAGGCAGACTTCAAAAACAGTTAATGAAGTCAATCAAGACAATAATTAAAGCCTGGGTGATAATTTATGGATTCAATTACAAGTATGATTGCAATAAAACCAGATGAATGATTTATGAACAGTTATCAAAACAAGCGATTCAAGCCCAGGAATCTGTCGGGGGAAGCTATCGAGGACAAACAACATTTCAAAGGGGAAGATGGCATATTTCAATAAATTATTAAAATCATTTTATCAAATATACATATTTTTTTAATACTTTCTATTGTTAAAAAATCTTCTCTCATACCTACAATGAAAAAGAACATCCATTATTAAATAGATATTGAGCGTGACTGGCATTCTAACCGACTTCTTAAGCAGTGGCTTTATTTCCAGTGCAGCTTTTCTGCGTACAAAATCAAAATTTTCTCCCAAAAAATGGCTGAGTGGCTTAAAGAAAGGTGCGCATTTATCTCAGAATTTTACGGTAAGTTCTTGCAGCCACCTTAAATACAATAGAATGTTCCTCACCCCTTGCTTTCCTATAATCAGTTCCTAAAAAATACTTCAAATACATTTATTTAGAATTTTCCTGATACCATTGCTTCATTAAAACCAATTCCTGCGCCCAACTAGAATACAATAGAATGTTCCTGACACTGTTGCTTACCTAAGATCAGTTCCTGCGGCCACCTCGAATACAACAGAATGTTCCTGATACTGATGCTGTCCAGGTTTATTTGCCAATGTTATCAAATTTGATGTCTTCCCATAGCCTAACTGTTTCACTGCCTTAACATTAAACTGGTTACACATGGCTGCTTCTATTTCCTCCTCCTATGTAAGTAATGAATAAGATTGTAAATTATTTGTATAGGTATAATATTATTATTCAGTCTGTTTATTAATAGAAACTAGAGGCTCTCAAGAGCCTGTATCGCTCACCTGAACTTAACTTTTCACCTTGAACAGGACTAGAGCTCTCAAGAGCCTGTATCGCCTTGAACAGGACTAGAGCTCTCAAGAGCCTGTATCGCTCACCTGAACTTAACTTTTCACCTTGAACAGGACTAAAAATTTAAGTGTTGCAGTCAATTTGGCTGGTTTTTCTATAGGGTTCTATTTAAAACTAAGTTCTGCTGTGGCAGCCATCTTGGTTGACAGTGCAGGTCAAATTGACAGATTTCTAAAATAGAACCATCTAAGGATCATTACTGCTTACTCTTGTTCCACTAACTCTTGTTCCAACTGGCTAATTGGTTTCAGACAAGAAGATTTTTAAATGAATTTTCCCATAGGGTCCTATATGAAACTAAGTTTCGCTGTGGTGGCCATCTTGGTTGACAATCCGGGTGATCGGACATATTTCTGAAACAGGATCATCTTAGGACCATTGCTACAAAGTCTAGTTCTAATTGGCTTAGTGGTTTCCATCTTGGTTTACAGTCCATGAAACCGAACAAATATCTGAAAGAGGACCTCCTAAGGACCATTGCTGCCAAGTCTAGTTCCAATTGCTCAAGTGGTTTCAGACAAGAATATCTTTCAATGATTTTTACCACAGGGCCCTATGTTAAACTAAGTTCAGTTGTGGCGGCCATCTTGGTTCACAGTCCGGATCATCGGACATATATCTGAAAGAGGACCTCCTAAGGACCATTGCTGCCAAGTCTAGTTCTAATTGGCTTAGTGGTTTCAGACAAGAATATTTTTCAATGAATTTTCCCTAAGGGCCCTATTTTAATTTAAGTCCCGCTGTGGTGGCCATCTTGGTTAACTGTCTAGGTCATCGGACATAATCCTAAAAGAGAACCTCCTAAGGACCAACACTGCAAAGTTTGGTTACAATTGGCCTTGTAGTTTTTTCTTTTTTCAGTAAAAGCAGCCATGTCAGTTGGAGGTCAGGGATGCCAGACATATTTTGGGAAGGGGGCCACCAAGCACCATTCCACCAAAGTTTGGTTCCAATTGGCCCAGTGGTTTCATAGGAGAAGAGAAGATCTTTAAAGGAAAGTTTATGTCAGACATTGTCTTAAAAGGCCAAAAAATCCTATAGGGGGTCAATCAATGATTTTGGTCATGTTGACTTATTTGTAGATCTTACTTTGTTGAACATTTTTGCTATGTACAGTTTGTCTTTATCTATAATAATATTCAAGATAATAACCTAAAACTGCAAAATTTACTTAAAATTAACAATTCAGGGCAATAACCCAACAAAGGGTTGACCGATTTGTCTGAAATATTCATGACAGGTAGCTGATGAACATTTTTATCCCATGTCCGTTTTGCTCTAAATAATTTAGTTTTTGATATATAAGACAAAAACTGCACTTTACCCCTATGTTCTATTTTTAGCCATGTCGACCATGTTGGTTGGCAGGTGGGGTCATCCCACATATTTTTTAAACTAGATACCCTAAGGATGCTTGTGGCCAAGTTTGGTTCCATTTGGTCAAGTAGTTTCAGAGGAGAAGACAACGGACGACGGATGCCAAGTGATGAGAAGAGCTCACTTGACCCTTTGGGTCAGGTGAGCTAAAAAAAAAATCTGAAAGACGACCAATGCTGTTATGTCTGGTTCAAATTGGCTCAGTGGTTTCGGACAAGAAGAAATTTTAGTGATTTTCCCATAGGGTCCTATGTTAAACTAATTTCAGCTATGGCCGCCATCTTGGATCGCAGACTTGGTAATCGGACACAATTCTGAAAGAGTACCACCTTAGGACCATTGCTGCTAAGTTTGGTTTAATTTGGCTCGGTGGTTTCGGATAAGAAGAAGTTTTAGTGATTTTCCCATAGGGTCCTATGTTAATCTAAGTTCGGCTATGGCAGCCCTCTTGGATCATGAACTGGGTCATTGGACACAATTTTGAAAGAGGACCACCTAAGGACCATTGCTGCCAAGTGATGAGAAAAGCTCACATGGCCTTTTAGGCAAGGTGAGCTAAAAACATAGCTGTTGCAAATGAAAGTTTATCCCCTGCCTTTTATTTCTGGATTGGATCTGAACCCTTAGACAACATTAAACTTTTCAGTCGTTCAAGAGTAGAATATGACAAATTTACACTAATTTCTACAATTTCTTTTCAAGCAATGTAGTGAGGAGAATTTCATGTGCTAAAGGTTTTAAATTTAAGTAAAATAGTGGTTGCCACCCATCTTTAAATGAAACTGTCTACTTACTGATTCTCTACCACACTGTATACACTGATGTATAAAACTTAATACATCAACATGTGTTGGTTTATAGCCACTCTCTGTATCTGCTCCTCTAGATCCTGATCCCAATGAAGTCCCTCCAAACTCGTCCAATAACTACAATATTCATTTATTTATTTTTTATAATAGAATTAGTAACAGTACTCAGTACTTCAGTACACTAAAAATATCAATATACAGTCAAACCTGCTCTAAAGGGCACCTCTATATAGCAAATCACTGTCTATAACATGTATAAAGGGCACAGTGAAAAAGTCCCATTCATGAACAAAGTATGTAAAATTAACCTCCATATAAAGGGCACCTGCTCATAAAGGGCACTTTCTTCAGGTCCCCTATTTTTTGTTATAATTTACTGTATGTTTGGTAACATACTTAAAATGTCCTGCAGAATTGTGAACTTATCATATTCTGATTCTATGTATACATGGTATAAACATAACAACAGAGGACACACTACATGTCTCGCCTGAGTATGCACATGGACACAGAATAATGATTATCTGATACCCGACATTTTGAAAAAAAATTTAGGTCAAGGTCAAAAGGCAGGTGTCATACCAACATGTATCCACCAAGAACTATCTATTGACCAAATATGGTGGGTCTCGGTATTAAAGTTGATGAGAAATGGACCTAATCTTGAAAATGTGAAAAAGTCACTCAAGCATGCAACTGAGGTCAAAGTCCAGAGACAGGTGTCAAGACTGGCATGTACCCACTAAGAACTATCTATAGACCAAATATGGTTGGCCTAGGTATTACAGTTGCTGAGAAATGGATTTAACCACGAAACTTGGACGCAGACAACAAGTGTATACGTGTGTTGAAACAATATGTAACAAGATTGCTACATGTAGCCATATGTCCCCCGCCATTGCAGAATCGGTAGAGCATGCACATCTACACTTCATAACAATACATCCTACCACATGGAAGAAATCTGCCAAGCAGTTTCAGAGGAGAAGCGTCCACAAGGTCTTCTATTGTTGAGAAATGTTGAAAATAGTCTAAGTCCCATAACTCCTACAAAATTTGTTGAATCAAAATGGTGGTATAGTATGCACATCACGGATCCGGAAATTTCATCAGCCTCTGCCGGACATTTTTTTTCATAGAAATGAATTGTCAGTTTACACCCTTTTTAGCAATCTCAACACACGACCTTATTTCATACAAATGTTGTTATGCACGATTTATAAATGTTTTGGGTAAGACCTTAAATAAATATCGTGTGTATCAACTCTTTAACATTCTGTGCAATATTGTTTGTGTATTGATAATTTCGATGTTATAGGTGTCTTCTTCCACGTCCACGTTTGGTACGTATAAATAGGCTATCGATATGGAAATGGACTACACAACGGAGTAGAAATGAACTAAATAAATGAATTAAATAAATTAAATTTAAAAAACTTTGAAATCAGTATATGAAAGTCTTCCCGAAAGATGAAATTTTTATTATTTTTTCATATTTAAATGTCACTTTTTCATATGCATGCTCAATGATTATTTAATATATACTACACATGCAGAAAATGGCAACAATGTGGAAATCTCAAAGTTTTGCCAAGTTAAAACTACCAAGGCGTATTATCCTCTCAAGTTTATGATTGTGAACTGTTAGATTGTCTGAAACATACCATGTAATGATTTTTTTTTTATTTCAAAGTAGAAAGGGGTGAAATAAACTGTTATCACAGAGATATGTCTCGCCTTTTTGTAATTTTGATTATGCAAATGTTGAAATCATAATAGCAATACCTTAACATCTTACACAAGTTATGCAAATATTCAAAGTCAATAGACCATGACTGAGGGGGTGGAGCCAAATAATCTCCATGGCAATGAGATGTGGCAATGATAATACATCTGCATACCAATTATCATTGACCTACCACTAGTGGATCCCCATAAACTGACCTAATCACAAACTAATACATGTAAAGTAAGCAAACCATTCAAAGTCAATAGACCATGACTGAGGGGGTGGAGCAAAATAATCTCCATAGCAATGAGATGTAGCAATGGTAATACATCTGCATACCAATTATCATTCACCTACCACTAGTGGATCCCCATAAACTGACCTAATCACAAACTAATACATGTAAAGTAAGCAAACCATTCAAAGTCAATAGACCATGACTGAGGGGGCGGAGCCAAATAATCTCCATGGCAATGAGATGTGACAATGGTAATACATCTGCATACCAATTATCATTGACCTACCACTAGTGGATCCCCATAAAACTGAGCTAATCACAAACTAATACATGTAAAGTAAGCAAACCATTCAAAGTCAATAGACCATGACTGAGGGGGTGGAGCCAAATAATCTCCATAGCAATGAGATGTAGCAATGGTAATACATCTGCATACCAATTATCATTGACCTACCACTAGTGGATCCCCATAAACTGACCTAATCACAAACTAATACATGTAAAGTAAGCAAACCATTCAAAGTCAATAGACCATGACTTAGGGGGCGGAGCCAAATAATCTCCATGGCAATGAGATGTGGCAATGGTAATACATCTGCATACCAATTATCATTGACCTACCACTAGTGGATCCCCATAAACTGACCTAATCACAAACTAATACATGTAAAGTAAGCAAACTATTCAAAGTCAATAGACCATGACTGAGGGGGCGGAGCCAAATAATCTCCATGGCAATGAGATGTGGCAATGGTAATACATCTGCATACCAATTATCATTGACCTACCACTAGTGGATCCCCATAAAACTGAGCTAATCACAAACTAATACATTGTTGACGCCGTCGCCGCCGCCGCCGCTGCCGACGCCGGAAACAGCATACCTATGTCTCGCCTTTTGACTCCGTCAAGGCGAGACAAAAACGCCTGATTGACCATCACTGATGAATGACCTTGATTGAACTTTTGGAAATTGTTGACAGGTGTACATTAATTATAATTAAGCATCATAAAAAAAAATAGACACCTTTGTAAATTACCGTATTTACAATAGTAATTGCTGTAAAAACAGTTTGAAAAGATCAGTCAACTATCGAGAGGAAATGATCTGAATGAGGTAACCGTTTGCCAAATTTCGGAATTTTGGCGTTGCGACTTTTCAGTACATCTTTTTATTAGAAAAAAGAAATTTTGGACATCCGTTTGACCCTTTTTATAACAATTTCTCTGGTCAAGTCCGGAAAATAGAAGGCTTTCCAGATCCTTGATACACTTGATAACAATAAATCCTTCCAAATATGGAAGCTATTCGCCAAGTAGTTTCAGAGGAGATGCGTACACAAGATCTGCTATTGTTGAGAAATGTTGAAAAGAGTCTTAGTCCCATATCTCCTACAAAATTTGTTAAATCAAAATGGCAGTATAGTATGCACATCTACACTTCATAAAAATAAATTCTACCAAATATGGAAGCAATTCGCCAAGCAGTTTCAGAGACGATGCGTCCACAGGGTTTTGCGGACGGACGGATGAACGGATACCATTACCACGTCACTCCGTCACTTCACAGCAGGGGACATTTAAAATACATTTGACACTTTGATTAAAATAAGCTTAAAATTTAACATACTCCCTTAGCTTCTTCTAAAACAAACTCAAGAAATCTTCCATGACCAATTTCAGCAAAGGAGGGATATTTGGACTCTTCAGCAATTTTCTCCTCAATCTTATCTAGTAAAGACAGCGTCAATGTTCCATGCTGTAGACACTTTTCTAAATACTTCTTCAGAGAATTCACTATTGTTCCTTTTAAAGAATAAGCCATATAATGTTAAATCTTGTAAAATCATTTTAAAAGTCTAAGTGCAAAATTTTTTCCCTCTTTTTGGAAAAACTGCTGGACTTTAAAGTACATTAAAACTTCCTTTTCTCAAACACTTTAGAAAGGATCCACAAAAAAAAAAATTGTCATATGAAAAACTGTGGAGTAATGAATTTCATAACTGAAAATTCCCTAAACAGAATTCATAATTTGTTTATGGTACAAATGCATAATTCTGATACACAGTAAATCTAAAATGGTGAAGGTTTGAGATTTTGGCCTTGTTGTCAAGTAATCTTGGTATTTCACTGTAAATAATAATGATTACTACCCTAGGCCTGTTAACACTAAGGTTGTAAGTCCTGCTGAGGTCTATTCGACTCTGATCTTAATCTAAATTTACAAGAATTGCCATAATTGGTGCAGACAGTCTCCAGGTACTTTAGCTTCCTCCACCAATAAACAGGTTAACACAATATATCCAGCTCTAAAAGTGGTGTATACCTCCAATAAACCATACCAAATTTAATTGTGAAAAGCCAAAAATAATATCAGATCAGGTATGAACTATCTAATCGTGTTAAGGTCAACTTTTCTTAATAATGCTTATATATTTATACAATTCCAAATATTTTGGTTGAAAATTTCAACAAAATTCCTTTTAATGCAGAGCAACGATGACTAAGGGGACACCAAGAAAAAGAAAAATATGTTTTTATCTACATTTATTACATTTGGTTGATGCAAGTTTTTTTTTCTACTGTAAAAATTATTATCTTTTGCTCGTTAGACTTTTTCTTCTTGAATTATAATTTTATCTACAGTGATTACCTTTTGTCGATTTGACTTTTTCCTCTTCAATGTCACATTTTTCTACTGTAACAGTTATTACCTGTTGTTGGTTTGACCTTTTCTTCTCAAATTATGAATTTTTTCTACAATTACAAAATGTATTACCTTTTGCTGGTTTGACCTTCTCCTCTCTATTTTCCACAATACTATTATCTTTGTCTGGTGGAGATAATATGTCCATAGCAGATTCTTCCAGGACTGAGTTACTAACACAAATGGCTAAGTGGAATAAGTTTCTTGCCAAGACATCATTTCTTACTGATTCAAGAAAATTAGAGATTGCTGACTCTATCTTTCTGTGATGTTTCTTTTGGGCTTTAGAATCAGGTTCATCTAATGACATGATTAAATTAAATTTCTGGAAAATTTCCTGGATGGCCATTTCTGGTCGGAGTTTTAGGTAATGGTTCCTGACCTCCCATGTACCATCTGAAGTTGTGTGAACAACTGTTGTCCTGAACTTCTGGAATACTGTTTCAATGTCTAAACGTAACTGCTCTTTAAATCCATCAGATACATTTCTTATTGTCCGACCTGTATCTCTCTGCGCTTTTTTCAATACCTTGAAAAAATGGAGAAAAGCTATTTTTGAAAATATATCAAAACCTAATAAAGAACTTTGTTAAGTGCAGCATTATTCGACCACAACTTGATTTTTTGGAACCTCAACACCCCTGTATCTCACGAACTGTAAAAGATAGTAAAAATTTATTAACACACTACAGTAAGTACTCATCAAGATGAATCAAAAGAATCAAAAGTAAAAATCTCAACTGAAATCGGATAAAAAATAAAAACTTTGATCCCCTGTATCTCAGAAACAATAAAAATAGAAAAAAAATGTTGACATACTAATGAAAGCATTGACCAGGGTGAATTTAAAAAAAATATATTTCAAGGCACATTGCTTTTGGCCCTTTTAACCCCTTATATCTCAAAAACCCTTACATATAAAAGAAATCTGTGGACATAGTACCGAAGACACTCGTCAAAATGAATTAAAAGAAAAAATCTCCATTAAAATTGGATGAGAAAAAAAAATTTAAGCGACCTTATAGTACATGTATGTGCCAAAAATATGCAGGAAATCACAAGTGCACACAGCGCATGATTTATTAAAAGCTGTAGTTTGGACACAAGTTGTTTATTTATGGTATTTCAATTCAATGATTAATTATATGTTTAATTACATTGTACAGAATATAGCATTTTAGCAGAAATAAATTGCACTAAAAAGGACTATGTCTTTTGATGTCTCTTAGCGACTATTGTGAAATCAATTCATAGAGTGAAATACCGGCTGTTTTTTCAAATGTGATTTACCATACATGTATTTTCTTTCACTCGGACACTACAGGTATGGTAAATCACTGGTTTATACAATGTAATAATGCAAAATGATTAATTTTGGCCCTTTTAATCCCTTTTACATGTATCTCTGCAAAGACAAAAGTAACATAAAAAACCTTGAGTAACTTTTATAGCATTTCTTACATACATATAGATCCATTTTAAAAATGATCATCAAAATCGGATAAGAAATAAAAAAACTTTCAAAAATTATAGTGTGTCCCTTTTATGTCCCCTAATACATTGTATCTCTAGAACGGCAAGAGAACTTGTCAAGAAACATAATAAACCAAAAATAACTAGAGGCTCTCAAGAGCCTGTATCGCTCACCTGGATTCAACTTTTCACCTTGAACAGACCTAAAAATTTAAGTGTTGCAGTCAATTTGGCTGGTTTTTCTATAGGATTCTATGTTAAACTAATTTCAGCTGTGGCAGTCATCTTGGTTGACAGTCCAGTTTCTAAAAGAGAACCATCTAAGGACCATTTCTGCTAAGTCTTGTTCCAACTGGCTAAGCGGTTTCAGACTAGAAGATTTTTAAATGAATTTTCCTATAGGGTCCAATATTTAACAAAGGTCGGTGTGGCAGCAGTCTTGGTTGAAAATCCGAGTGATCGGACATATTTCTGAAAGAGGACCTTCTAAGGACCAATGCTGCCAAGTCTGGCTCCAATATGTCAAGTGGTTTCAGACAAGAAGATTTTTCAATGAATTTTTCTATAGGGCCCTATGTTAAACTAAGTTCGGTTGTGGCGGCCATCTTGGTTGACAGTCCGAGTCATCACACAAAATTCTGAAAGAGGACCATCAAAGGACCATTGCTACCAAGTCTAATTCTAATTGGCTTAGTGGTTTCAGACGAGAAGATTTTTGAGTGAATTTCCCATAGGGTCCTATGTTAAACTAAGATCTTCTGTGGTGGCCATCTTGGTTCACAGGCCACGAAATCGGACACATTTCTGAAAAAAAAACTCCTAAGGACCAATGCCGCCAAGTCTGGCTCCAATATGTCAAGTGGTTTCAGACAAGAAGATTTTTCGATGAATTTTCCCATAGGGCCCTATGTTAAACTAAGTTCGGTTGTGTTCGAAAGAGGACCTCCTAAGGACCAATGCTGCCAAGTCTGGCTCCAATATGTCAAGTGGTTTCAGATAAGAAGATTTTTCAATGAATTTTTCCATAGGGCCCTGTTTAACTAAGTTCGGGTGTGGCGGCCATCTTGGTTGACAGTCTGGGTCATTGCACAAAATTCTGAAAGAGGACCATCTAAGGACCATTGCTACCAAGTCTTATTCTAATTGGCTTAGTTGTTTCAAACGAGAAGATTTTTGAGGGATTTTCCCATAGGGTCCTATGTTAAACTAAGTTCTGCTGTGGCGGCCATCTTGGTTCATAGTCCACGAAATCAGACACATTTCTGAAAAAAAAACTCCTAAGGACCAATGCCGCCAAGTCTGGCTCCAATATGTCAAGTGGTTTCAGACAAGAAGATTTTTCGATGAATTTTCCCATAGGGCCCTATGTTAAACTAAGTTCGGTTGTGGCGGCAATCTTGGTTGACAGTCCGGGTCATCGGACACATCTCTGTAAGAGGACCATCTAAGGACCATTGCTGCCAAGTCTGGTTCCAATTGATCAAGTGGTTTAAGACAAGAAGATTTTTCAATGAATTTTCCCATAGGGCCCTATGTTAAACTTAGTTCGGCTGTGGCGGCCATCTTGGTTAACAGCCCGGGTCATTGGACATATTTCTGAAAGAGAACCTCCTAAGAACTATTACTGCCAACTTTGGTTGCAACTGGACTTGTAGTTTCATATAAGATGATTTTTGAAAGTCACCACCCTTTTTTTCTATTTTTAGTAACAGCAGCCATCTCGGTTGGAAGTCGGGGATGCCAGACATAATTTTGGAAGGGGGCCACCCAAGGACCATTCCACCAAAGTTTGGTCTCATTTGGCCCAGTGGTTTGAGAGGAAAAGATCTTTAAAGGAAAGTTTATGCTGGATGCCGTCTTTAATGGGCAAAAACTCCTATAAGGGGTCAATCAACGATTTTGGTCATGTTGACTTATTTGTAGATCTTACTTTGTTGAACATTTTTGCTGTTTACAATTTGTCTTTATCTATAATAATATTCAAGATAATAACCTAAAACTGCAAAATTTCCTTAAAATTAACAATTCAGGGGCAATAACCCAACAAAGGGTTGACCGAATCGTCTGAAAATTTTACAACAGGTAGATCTTGACCTGATGAACATTTTTAACCCATGTCAGTTTTGCTCTAATTGCTTTAGTTTTTGAGATATAAGACAAAAACTGCAGTTTACCCCTATGTTCTATTTTTAGCCATGTCGGCCATGTTTGTTGGCAGGCGGGGTCATCGGACATATTTTTTAAACTAGATACCCTAATGATGCTTGTGGCTAAGTTTGGTTCAATTTGGCCGAGTAGTTTCAGAGGAGAAGATTTTTGTAAAAGTTAACGGACGACGGACGACGACGGACGACGACGGACGACGGTCGCCAAGTGATGAGAAAAGCTCACTTGACCCTTTGGGTCAGGTGAGCTAATAAAAATGGGATAAAAATTTACAAAGTTACACCAAAATTATCAGAAAACCCCTTAATCCAAAGAAAAAACAAGTGTGGACACACTACATGTCTCGCCTGAGTATGCACATGGACACAGAATAATGATTATCTGATACCCGACATTTTGCAAGTCAAAGGAAAATAGGTTAAATGAAATTGAGGTCAAGGTCAAAAGGCAGGTGTCATACTGACATATATCCACTGAGAACTATCTATTGACCAAATACAGTGGGTCTAGGTACAAAAATGTATTACAGTTTCTGAAAAATGGACTTAACCACGAAAAAGTGACAAAGTCACTCAAGCATGAAATTGAGGTCAAGGTCCCAAGCCAGGTGTCAGACTAAGAACTATCTATAGACCAAATATGGTTGGCCTAGGTATTACAGTTTCTGAGAAATGGATTTAACCACAAAACTTGGAAGCAGATTTTAAATTCATGTTTATGGTCAGTGAACCATGAAAATGAGGTCAGGGTCACAAGACAAGTATACTGTGGCAAACCTTTTTTTACGATAAGCTATCTTTGGACCATAAACCTTAATTGTAGGTATTATATATGCAAAGTTATTAAAGTTTTTAAAAAGTTTACAGCGCCACCACCACCGGAAAGTAATATGTATATCTCGCCTTCGCGAAATTTCATCGCAGGCGAGACAAAATCGGAAGAGCCAGATTTACAAAAATCAATCTCACCTGTATTTCTTATGGGGGACCATTGATTGTAGTAAAATATGATAAGGATATGTTCAATAGAACTAAAGTAAATGAGCTGACACTTAACTTTCTATGGAAGCCGAAAACAACAAGCTCATACATTTTGTACCATAATCATGATAATACGACCACAAATATTTGCATTCGTATAATTGGAGACTCCTAGCAACCTGTTTTGCTCACCTGGAAGTTTCAAATCTCATTTCACCTTATTGCCATGAAAACTATACAGATAGAGTTAAGGATGCAAAGAAATATCCTTTAGACTACATATACAATGTATATTTGGCTCCTATTTTTAAAGTAAAGGTGCAAAGTTTACATGAAAACCTCAAGATAAAATGGACTCTCTTTGGACCAATATTCTATTATATGTTGATTAATTAGTTGAAGCCTTCAAAATGTAGAGATATATGGAAAATACAGTGGCTTTAAACAAATTATTGGATTCATATTACATGTAAATGTACGTACTGTAGAATAAGACATTATTCCAAGTACCATTTCTCATCCAAGTGTGTATATACATGTACTTTATAGAAATTAATATACCACATCAATTCTTCAATAGCCAAAATCATTTAACATAATTTTGTTACTACAAATTTGCAATTGATCAACCTTTTTTTTTGACTAACCTGTATTCCAAGTGCCAAACTTCTGATTCTGACTCCAAGCTGAAAGGCATCATCAGCATCATACTCCTCTACCAAATACTCCATAAAGTCCTTTAGATCTGCCCTCTCTGTCCATTTGTTTTTCTTTGTTAAGTAATTCCTTAAATGCTCTAATACATCTAAAGTTGTTATCTCTGGAATTTCCTCAAAATCAGTTGGAAATTTGAACATTTGGTAAACAATTGGAAAGCGCTGTAATGGTCCCATGTTTAGCTTTGTAAAATCTGTTTTTCCTGGTGCATACTCTTTAAGACACTCCTTAAGTTCATATAATGTACATATACACCTGACTTTTACAAATCCTTGAACATATGCATTGATCTTAGCCAGTAGTCTATTGTGTTCATTAACACATCCGATCTGATCTACATAGCGTAGTCCTACATGTAAGTCATACATATTTCTAACTTGAAATCTCTGTAACAAAAGCTTCTCTATTCTCTCCTGAGATACATAAGAATTTGATTCTGCTATGATTTCTATACATTCTTGAGCTGCATTTTCCAATTGATCAGGTGTTGGTCTTGCAAATCGATTAGCTCTTCTTATCGGAGCAACATTTAGTTCTTTCTCCTCAAATTTCTTTTTATTCAAAGGCTTTCCAATAACATGAACAGTTTCAAATGGTGCTGGTGGATTTATATCTACAGGGGGCTTTTGATCATGAATTATATGTTGCGTTTTAGTTTGAGAACTTGTTGAAGGTCCAGGTGAATTTATGTCCAGTGAGATAAAGTTTGAGTCTGCAGTAAGGTCTATCACACTATCTTTGGTTAAGTCTACAACTTGAGGCTTACCTTCACTTTTTACATTGTGGCTTGTCATTACACCTTGTCCCCATTTTTGTTCAGGATATTTTAGTTTAATATAACTGTCCTTTACTCTGATTTTTTTCCTTTTATCATTTGGATTTTGTAGAAATCGCTCAATAGCATCTGGAAACATTTCCGAGAGTTTGAGTAATGAACAACCTGCATGTTCCTGGATTTTCGCATGATATTTTTGTTTATATTTTGTTCGGAGCTGACCAATTCGTAGAGGGCCAGCTAGCATTAGTATATCTACAACACGCATCTTAACCAAACTTTTAGAAACTCTACCTCCTGATGTGGGTACCTCATCCTCTGATTCTGATGAGTCTGTATCATCATCTGATTCAACAGGCTGACTTGATACATTAGTACCATAACCAGAGGTACTTGCTACTGGTGAAGGATACTGCACTAAGGTTGGAGCTGGAGGTAACAAAGGAACAGGACCCTGTGTCCTAAATCCTGGCATTCTAAGTCCTTTAGCAGCCATATTAATCTGCTGTGCCAAAAATGAATCAGATGCCATGTGTGAAGTTTGCTGTATTGGTGCATTAAGTTTTGGCCAGAAAACTGGATCCAAAGTTTTTGTTGGATTACCTATAACAGGCTTTGGTGGTGTAGCTAAACTGGACTGCTGTAAAGACTTATTAGCTGCTGAAATCCTCAATCCTCTTTGTTGTAACTGAGTATTTGATTCCCAAGAAAAATGCTGATTCAAACAAATGTATGTCTTTCCATCACGATGTTCTTCATGAATCATGTCCTGATATAGTTTGAATAATCCATCTAATGATCCTACCTGAAATTCTGAATTTACTAGGTTGATGTTAGTTCTCTTTGTCAAGATAGACCAGACGTTTATTTTTAAAATGCCATCAGAATGTTCAAGAAGAAGTTTATATAGCTCCCTCTTCAGTTCCCGTCTCCTAATTTCTGTTTCTTGTCTAACAGCAGGCATTTTGTTAGGTTCAAATTTACCTGCAATAAATAAGAAAATTAAGTATAGATAAATAGGTAAATGCCATGTAATTCATCAGCAATGTTCCTATAGGTACATCTGCTTGTATTATACAGTGGTGTAGCTTGTGAGGAAATACTTCTACAACCTTTCGATAAAGACATGCATGGATAAAGACTTTTTTGAAGGAATTCACATCATACAAGGTGCCATTTATGATCTTGCATGATTGGCATAAATCTTAAGATATTCTCATAATAATTGTCATATTAAGACCTTTTTTTTTTGTAAATGATATTGCACTTTACCAGTTTCAGATAAAACACTAACAATAAAAAGAGAAATTATAGAAATATAAGGAAAAAAGCAACTTGTTTTTAAAAATTTTCTCTACAAAGTAAATTAATGCTCTCACTACAAAAAATAAATAACTCAATGTTAAAGTGTTTCAAAAGAAGCATTTATATATATGTAGATTTCAGAAAATATTGTTTATCACACCATTGTTCATTCAATGAACATTCACTGATATCAAACTAAAGTGGATTTATAGATTGCAGCCTTGCAGTTGGAGAAGATAATTTGTAGGAAAAGGATATATAAGCCACCTTTGTTCAAAAAATATCACGGACATATTTTAAATCATTTCATGTGATTGAACATGGGCAAATGAGATATTCATATAGATAACCAGGTCCTACATGTATCAATAATCTATAAACTTTTGCTTGTTTCTCTTTCTATATATCTCAATGGTCTTATGTAAATTACTATTATCAAAATAGCACTGGTTAAAAACATATGTAACTTTTAAGTTTTCATTGGACACTTTTCACATTTTCAAAAATATTTAGGTGAGGCAACTGCCTCACTGCTTCAATGGAAGCTATTTCATCTAACAAAAAATATTACTGATAGTAAATACTTAGTGTAAATATACACAATTCAATGCAAGCTGCCTTGGCCTTCAAGCTACATCTTAATTACATTATTAAGAAACTACTTACCATAAACATTTACAAAGTTTAATCATTATTATGGGAATTAATTGTGCAAGTTAGGTACCATTTGTGCAGATTTTATCAGAAAGAGTTTTTCACACTAATTCTTACAATTATATTTGACCTTTGAATATTTATTGTTTGGAGCATTGATACCTTTCTAGTTTTAATTCATTGATACACTTCTAGTTATGATTCTTTGATACACTTCTAGTTTTGATTCTTTGATACACTTCTAGTTTTGATTCACTGATAAAGTTCTAGTTTTGATTCACTGGTACACTTCTAGTTAAATTTGTTATGTTTTTCATAGCCTACCGTAAGTCCTTTGCTGTACTACATTTAAAATCATACTGCCTATTGAAATACAGTCAAACCTTCCAAAGTGACCACTTGTTTTATGCAATAACCTGTTATTAGACCATAAATTTCATTTCTCTCCACAGTGCATTTTATATTATCTGATCCTGTATTAAGTGACCAACCGTCTTATGTTTCAGATAAGACAGGTTTGACTGTACAAAGTTTCTGCATCATATTTTTTTCTATACTTTTTATAACATTTTTGTAGGAAATCAATTTTGAAGTACAACAGCAGATAATGTTGTCTGGAACAGAGTATACATAGACAAATATGGCTATGTTTACAACTAAAAAATTGCTCTGAGCACAGACTTACATGTGCAGTTGAAAAAATTTTAAGGCCTTCTATCTGGACACCTCAGTTCATAAAATGGGTTTTTCACATTTTGAAAGTCTAGACAATCTTCCATTGGTTAATAAACCTTATTGAGTCGTCCAAGAAAACATAAAAAATGTCAAGTTGTTGATAAAGGTTATGTTTGTTTATCTCACAAATGATTATAAATAGGGGAATTTTTAATAGAAAATTAATGTATTTGAATATGTTAAAAAAATTAATAATTTGAATTTATGAACTTAGATCTATCCTAAAATTTTGCCAAACTGATATTTTAAATATCTTTTATGCTTGTTGTGCATATTTCATGAATCACAGGGTTATAATACTAGATTTTATAAAACTCATAGGTAGAGTTATCTACCTTTTACATTGATAATTCCATAGGTGGATTTTTTTTGTTTCTCTGGAAGACATGAATGAACAAAATTAAGTAAGTTCGATATTTTGAAGTTACGACTTAGCTCATTGTATCTTTCTCCCAAGTGACTAGACAAGTCACATTGATTAAGGTATTCTAATTCTGAAAAATCCATTTTACGATTTGAGGTGTCCAGACAGTAGCAACCCCTAGATATATAAAATTCTAATGCAACATAACATATAACGTCCTTTTTGATTGGATAACGTCAAGCGTAAAATCCATGGTTTACTGTCGGAACCATTGACGACAACGTTGCGCAAACGCATTTGACGTTTCCTGTTTACTTTTTATTCTATTTTTTAATGTTTAACGGAGGTTGCATTAGAATGGGGATAACTGAATTGTATTTTATCAGTTGCCGACATAAACCGGTGGTTTTACCATTGCAAATATCCGTTTACCTGGCTCCGCTATGCGTTGCCAGGTAAACTCAATTCGCGACGGTAAAACCAGCAGTTTACGTCGGTAACTGATAAAATACAATACAGTTATCCCCTAAGTTAAACATGTTAAAAGACCGAACGTCCAGCAAAATCTCTGGAAACTTTGTGGAGACTGCTACTATAATTAACAGGTTGTATTACATATACTGGTACATGTAATATTTATCTTCGTATCTAAAAGGTTTATTTTGCCAAACTACATTGTATTACAACACTAAATCTCCATATGATAAGGTAGGAGAATTAAGGGACTTCCAGAAGTGTCAACAGAGCTCCAGATAAGCTGTGTATTACGCAACAAAAACTAGAACTGTGAAGGGACCTCACTAACTATACCCCCCGATGCTGTTAATTTAAAGGACAGGGGCATCCTTATCATGGGGAATTGTCTCACAATTTCTAAGTCCAACTCTGTATAACTGAGGGAACAAATGGGTATAAAATTATGGGATAAAGTATTGGCCCAGAACATACTTTGCATGCATACATCTACGTACTAGGATCTAACAGTATTCAAAGTTTCATTAACCTCTGATAAGGAATGTTTGAGAAGCTGCGGGTACAAAAAAAAAGTGGGGGATAGACAGAATTTCTAAGTCCAAAAGGGTATAAAATTACGGAAAAAAGTATTGGACCAGGAAATACTTCGCATGTGCACATCTAAGTACTAGGATCTAACAGTATGCAAAGTTTCATTAACCTCTGATAAGGAATGTTTGAGAAGCTGCGGGTACAAAAAAAAAGTGGGGGATAGACAGAATTTCTAAGTCCAAAAGGGTATAAAATTACAGAAAAAAGTATTGGACCAGGAAATACTTCGCATGTGCACATCTACGTACTAGGATCTAACAGTATGCAAAGTTTCATTAACGTCTGATAAGGCACGTTTGAGAAACTGCGTGTACAAAAAAAATTCTGGATGGACAGACAGACAGATGGACAGTCTGATTCCTATATACCCCCCTAAACTATGTTTGTGGGGGTATAATTATGGTCAAGCGTTTGATGACCCATTATATTTGATCAATTACGCAAATAAACAGGAGGTTCATGTTTTAACCCATTTCTTTTACTTTAATTGGTGTTAAAAAACGCATTTTTAAAAATCATCAGAAGTAAACAATTAGACTTTCGGAATCTCTCGGGGCCGATCTTGTTTACCAAAGTTCAAACAATATGCTCCGTTAAACGGAGAAATTTTAATTTTAAATATGATTGGATCTGGTTCCCCACTAACCAATTTATCATCTCATTATAAATGTCAAATAATCTGTATCAGTTTAAAATTTGCGTAACAAATTGGCAAAATGCCTCAGATACTGGCTGTGACCTATGTTTTCCACTTCAGTTCTGATCCGCATAATAAAAGGTCTAATCATGAATTCACATCGAAATACATACTAAATTCCCAATTCCCTGGATCCTGGTCCACTAATGTATTATATCCCAAATTCCTGAGCTTACAACCACCCAATCCTGAAAACGGCCCTCTAACCCCTAATTATTCTCAATTACTAAAAATCCCCACCTGAACTTTGAAACTGAAAGGCGTTTAAATCAACGAAGAGACATCTGCTTGAGGTTGTGAAAAAACCCATTAAAAATTTATCAGAGGAGTGAACCTGAAATCACAAAGCAAATGGAAAAAGCTTTCACCCATTTGATTCAAAAAGACAGGAGTAAATAACCCAATTGATGAAATCTTATCTGGATTGCTGGACTCAATAATCAACACTTCACATAATTTAGACTATCATTGGGGAAAAAGACTGCTTAACCAGGTCATACATTGTAGGTTCCTCTTTCATTTATAGATCTGATCTAGCACTCTCCCAATACAGGATATCCAATTTCATGTCCCTATTCTGACTTGACATGGATGTGTACTTATAATGTATACATAATAAAGAGACTAGCAGATGCCTCCTCAGCAAGAGTTTTATTGCCACATGGGAAAATTCCTTGTGAAAATTAACTGTACATAAATTTATATGTATTATAAACTAGAATCTACAGTCATACTTAAAATTCATATTCTTCATTTTGTTAATGTTTATAAAAATTGCATAATGTTTTTCTTCTTTTTATTTTTGTAATTTGCTCTTAGTATTAAATAACCGTATCTTAACCCTTACTATGAACCTTACCCTGACCAAATCCTAACCATTACAGGAGTAAACCAAGACCCAAACTGGCAAACAAAGTCAAATTAGAAAGCTAGTGTTGGAATCTTTATTGATCCTCCCACGGCACCCCCAAACATAAAATGGGTGGGACATTTACCCCTAGTCAAAATTCTAAAACATTTTTGCTCATCTACAGACAGCATCAAATCATTGCATAAAAAATTGAATTCCTAAACCCAAAAATGAAAGAGGAATTAATGATAGATGGATGGAGAACACAATAATATCCCCAAATTCTTTGAAAGTGCTGGGATATCAATAGGAATTGCAAAATCATATAAATATTTCTACTAAAAGTAGTTTTCAAAACAGAATCATACAATGTACCTTTTACTGTCAATGATATTATGTCTGATGGATATGATTTACATTTTCATTCCTCCTTCTGTCATTCCATTTACAAGTAAATGCTCTAAAACAAAATACAATGTACAATTATTTATAGGAAGTCTACTTTCACTTTCACTTTTTATTTCCAAAAAATTAATCATATTATTTTACAATTTACATAGATATTCTTTTATGTTAAATCTTATCTACAAAGAAACTTTTATGATCTTGCTAATATTTATTTCAATCTTTATATAAACCAGGAAAAAATAATTGTTTAATTTTCATATATAAATCCAAACTGAAACAAAAAATAACATAAAAACGTTTTCTAAAAGCCTGTCTATTCTGTTTATATTCATAAAAAATACATTTTTTTATAAGTACCCCTATTGCTTTTAGAAAGTGGAAATGTATTTTCTGGAAATCTTTCTTACCTTTTAAATGAAGTAAAAAAAATCAATAATGCTACTGTCACTGTTATTTATTTAAACAGATATACCTATTTACTTCCTTGATAATATATCAGTGTTGTGGATTGGATGTTTGCTCACACTCTTGAGCTCTGAAGGCAACAATCAAACACACTCACTGAGTTTAAAGAAGATCTTCATTATCTGAATTGAGGTATTGTCTAGAAACCTCACTACTGGATTTTTTGCCGCTCTGAAAGTCTAAATTATGGAGAAATTTTAAGACGACTTGGTTTATGAATTAACCTTGTTCATGTAGTCCAATTGATTTCACAAGATTCTGCAGTGGTTTTTTTAATTTTTAATATCATTATCTTGTTTTGGTTTATTATTTTTTTAAATCCTCAAGTATATCCTAGAAATATGGAAATAGACTAAATTTTGCCAATCAAGTTTATTTATGAAAAGTTTAAAGCTCTGAAATCTATAAACATAGCTGATTCAATAAACATAGATGTAGGTTAAATCAATGATTACAGTATTTGCCTTGTCCTCAAGTTTATTCCATATGTGTTTAGTGAAGCATAAAATCTTGGTGACAGTGACCTTATGTTATTCCCTGATTTATGCTTGACTCCTCACTCAGATAAATGTGCATCCAATATTATCCTTTGTACCTCAGAACTACACTCGGATGTAAAACCTTACTGAGTCAACGAAGCATGAAATGAGAGTCAAAATGACCTGCTTCTCATAGATTCGTCTTCCTACCAAATTACATGACCATAGGTCTGTAAGTTCCTGGGAACTACAATCTAGGTAAGATGCAAAGTAACATGACCGTACATGTTGTATGTAGGTGTCAAAGTACCTAAGATCCAAAAACTGCATAAAACAAAGAAATACAATGAAGCAAGAAATGTAGGTCAAAATTACCTACTATGGATGGAACAGCAAGATTGTAGTTATGTGCATACTTAGTACAACAAGAGTGGACACACTAAATGTGTCGCCTGAGTACGCACATGGACACAGAATAAAGATTATCTGATACCCGACATTGCATGTCAAAGGAAATTACGTTAAAATAAAAAGTAATGGTCAGGAAAAATTTGTCTGAAAAATCTCATGGACGTCATTCAAGCCTACAACTGTGTCCAAGGTCAGCTGACAAGTCTCAGACTGATATGTACCCACCATAAACTATCTACTGACCAACTAGAATACTGACAATGTCAGAAAGGGCTCCACCGGGCTTGTGTGATTGAACTCATGGGAATCAAAAACGCATCAAAATCTATATATTCCTCAAACAGTGTTTTCTGATTTTCCTAAAAATCAAAAGGGACCTTCCTCAGATCAATGTCCAACACTGTGTATAAAATTTATGAAAATCTGTGAAGGTAATCTTAAGTTATCATACAACATAGTGTTAATTCTCAAAATATGCATTTTTTTCATATAAAAACTAAGTTTTTCCCAAAAATTGTTGTCCAATTTTCCTCAAAACTAAAAGAGACCTTCCTTTGGTGAAGTCCAATATTGTGCATAAAAATCATAAAAATCTGTAAAGGCAAATTTAAGTTATCATACGACAAAGGAAATGCTGACAGACAGACTGATTACTATAGGGTGCCGACATTTCATGGCGGGGCCCTAAAAATAGTGGGTCTACATACATTTATAATATATGATGAGAAATGACTTATTTGTTAAAATGGGATGAGTGTCACTCAAGCCTAAAATTGTGGTCAAGGTTAGGTGTCAGACTGATGACACCTACTTGCCTAGAAGTTTCTACAGACAATGTACAGTGGATATAGGTATTACAGCTGCAAAGGTTTTCTCAAAGATCTTCAAGATTTTGATATTTTGATCAGGAAAATGTGACTCAAGTGTGAAATTCAGGTGAAGGTCTCAGACAGCCATGTACCCACCAAGATCTATAGACCAAATATGGTTGGTCTATGTATTGCAGTTGCTGAGAAATGGACATTATCCCAAAACATGAAACAAGTCACTCAAGCCTGAAATTGCAGTCAAGGTCAAAAGGCAGGTGTCATACCAACATGTTTCCACTAAGAACTATCAATTAACCTAATATGGTAGGTCTAGGTATTACAGTTGCTGAGAAATGGACTTATATCTCGAAAACGTGACAAAATCAACCAAGTATGAAATTGAGGTCAAGGTCCAGAGACATGTCTCAGACTGGCATGTACCAACTAAGAACTATCTATAGACCAAATACAGTGGGTCTAGGTATTATAGTTACTAAGAAATAGACTTAGCCATGAAAATGTGAAAAAGTCACTCAAGCATGAAATTCAGGTCAAGGTCCAGAAACAAGTGTCAGACTGGCATGTGACGACTAAGAACTATCTATTGACCAGATGTGGTGGGCTTAGGTATTACAGTTGCTAAATAATGGACTTGAAACACGACAATGTGACACAGGTCACTCAACCATGAAATTGAGTTCAAGGTCAAAAGGCAGGTTTGAAGACCGATATGTACCCACCAATAACTATCTATTGACCAATAGTGTGTCTAGGTATAATAGTTACTAAGAAATGGACTTAACCAGATAAATGTGACAGTCACTTAAGCACGAAATAAGCTATCTGTCCACCAAAAATCTTTATTGTAGCTAGGTATTATGTGTGCAAAGTTATTCAAGTTTTAAAAAAAGTTTACGCCGCAGTCTCCGACGGAAAGTAATACCTATATCTTGCCTTCACGACTTTTCTTCGCAGGCAAGAAAAAAACTGAAATTAAGAATTTTAAATATGATTCCATAGGGTTGGAGTATCTCCAGGGTGAAAATTATTTTCTGCTAAAGGTGTTATCTGCAATTTCCTCGGTTTCTCTAGTTAATTTTTATTAAAATGGTTACACGGATGCCTGACTAGCTGTGACCTGGCAATTGAAAGTGAAAGAACAATTACAGAAAATAATTATTACTTTAATATTAGACTTGGACAAAGAGGATATTTTTTTTTTATAAATATTATATAGATGTATACACTTCGATAGCAACTTCGTAACATACAGCTGCATTTTTTGGTGTGTTTATCACATATTTTGATGTGGAAATATCCAGTTAAAGCAGCTTTTACAAACAGCCAAGTCCTTTTTATTGTTTTTTTTTTTTTTTGTGCCCCTATATATTTTACATTGAAAATTCCATAGCCGGAAGTTTTTTGTTTCTTTTGAAAACGTGTTTGAACAAAATCAGGTAAGTTCAATTGTTTCAGTTACAACTTAGCTCATTGCATCTTTCACAAGAGTAACTAGACAATTCATTCAAATTCTGAAAAATCCATTTTACGAACTGATGAGTGATGTGTACCGACAGTAAGACATCTCCCTTCCACCTATTGAACTTATTCTAAACATCGATCACCGAGGCCACAGCTGCCACTTAGCTCTAAAACTGTTACCTTTTCAAATCATTTGCTGGGCTAATTTGCTGTTACTTCATGATGATCATTTTCCAGAAACCCATGCTTTGATTATTCTCTAGAAATATCCCAGTATATATGTAAAAACCCGAGAGATGTAAACTGGTTTTCAAATTGCAAAATAAATCCTCGGTATCAGTTCATTGCTAGAATATGTCATGTTGGTTCCGTGCAATATAATCAGAAAAGTTAGTGAACAACACAATAAACGAACTATTTTCTTAATTAACATACCATTACATACTTTGACCACAATTATATATATGTATGGTAGAAATAAAGCTGACAGACCACCACAGGATTGGAATAGCTAGGGAAGCAGTTTTAAGGTGGTACCCAACACTTTCACTAAAATTAATTTGGCTCGTTTAATTTTCATAAAATTTTGACAAAGTATTTACTTTGACCCATTGACAAAAATTTAAAAATTTCAAAACATTTGAACCAACCAATTCATCAGAAAAATTACACTGATTGCATAGCAGTTTGACAAACACTAATATTGATCATTGAAAAGCTTAACATTCCCTTAACAACACAACGTTATTAAAACGTTTAGCTGATTTTACAGAGTTATCTCCCTGTAGTGTTAGGTACCACCTTAAACCTTTAAAACTATTTGTGTTGCGAAATACGACATGTACGATGGACAATTATTGTTGAAACTAATTTGTCCAAACAATACACGTAAATTAGGATAAGATACGTTTCATTAATCCAATCACGGAGCCCCAAAGAGATCAGTATAATTATTCATAACATAAAATTCTGTGGAAGAAATAATCTAAAGAAAAGAAAACATTAATTGCTAATGATTGATCACAATGTAAAAAAAAGAAAATACAAATGTCATCAACATTTTGTAAAACTGCAGTCAATACTGAAATAATAATTGCATAATACACAATATGAAGATCTGAAAAGTTGAAAAAAAATAACAATCCAAAGATACTAATATTAGATATAGTAAATTTATACTATGCTGTATACGACGCATTTCAAGGAGTTACCTCTCATCAGCAGCATTAAAACCGAAACATTTGGAAGACCAAAAACCAAACTTATTTTAAACAAGAAGTACTCATAACCAAAGATACCGAAATAGGAAGCCAAATTTCAGCTTAGGAGATCTACCATGTGAAATACAAGGAATGAACCCTTAGTATTTCTATTATTTTTGAAGTTTTATTGTTTTTTAGGGGAGACAACTCATGTGACAGTGTGGATATCTATAATTTGAATAATGAGTTTTTACAATAAAGTTTATGTATTTGTTTTTATAAATTATTTTCTGCATGTAAATTTATGCATTTTTTTATTAAATGAAGTTATCACTGAAAGTGTTTGTGAATTGAAGTGGTATCTTAGATTGGTATAACTGAATTAGTTCTTTTGTTAACTTGATTAATTCAATCAAGGGTACTAGTGTGTTAGTTTTGTTGTGTCCAGTGAGGTGTAATAATATGGGTTTAATTACTTTCTAGTTGCAAGGTGTTCGTCAGATGGGTGAGCTGTATTAATTTAGTGGAAAAGGTGTCTGATTTGTCAGAAGTTTACAGGTATTTGTTTTATTGGTTGGAAGATATTTTTCCATCCAAAAAAAATATATTCTTCCTTTGTGTCTGAAGTTAAGAGTGGGTTTTTGGAAAAGAGTATGGCACGCCGTTGTTATATTTATTTAATTTCGAGATATCTTATTTAGTTAAATAAGATATCTTATAAACTAATTGAGATATCTTATATATTAAATAAGATATCTGATTTATTAAATAAGATATCTTATATAATAAATAAATTATCTTATTAAAATATTTTTAAAGATATCTTATTAAATATATAAGATATCTCTATTAATTTATAAGATATCTCTATTAATTTATAAGATATCTCTATTAATTTATAAGATATCTTTTATATAGTTAATAATAGAGATATCTTATTTACTTAATAAGATATCTTATATACTAAATGAGATATCTTATTAACTAATAGAGGTATCTTAAAAACTTATAAGAGATATCTTATTAACTTATAGAGATGTCTTATTTAACTGATTATAAAGATATCTTATTAAATATATAAGATATCTCTATAAGTTAATAAGATATCTCTATAAGTTAATAAGATATCTCTATTAGTTTATAAGATATCTTATAAACTTTATAAGATATCTAATAAAGTATGTGTTCAAAAGATATCTTTATAAAGAAGTAAGATATCTTATATACTTTATAAGATATCTTATTAACTAATAGAGATATCTTATTAACGTATAGAGATATCTTTTATATAGTTAATAATAGAGATATCTTATTAACTTATAGAGATATCTTTTATATAGTTAATAATAGAGATATCTTATTTACTTAATAAGATATCTTATAAACTAAATGAGATATCTTATTAATAGAGATATCTTATAAACTTATAGAGATATCTTATTAACTTATAGAGATATCTTATTTAACTGGTTATAAAGATATCTTATTAGATATATAAGATATCTCTATAAGTTAATAAGATATCTCTATTAGTTTATAAGATATCTTATAAACTTTATAAGATATCTAATAAAGTATGTGTTTAAAAGATATCTTTATAAAGAAGTAAGATATCTTATATACTTTATAAGACATCTTATTAACTAATAGAGATATCTTATTAACTTATAGAGATATCTTATTTACTTGCAAATTAAATAAGATATCTTATAAAAATTAAAAGATATCTTAATACTTAATTAGATATCTTGTTAAATAAATAAGATATCTTGGAACTTTAATAAATATAAAAACGGCGTGCCATAAAAGAGACTCAATATTTTTGTACTGAGAGGTTTTCTCAAAGATCTTCAAGATTTTGATATTTTGATGAAGGTATTTATTGATTTATGTTTAAGTTGCATTTGAAAGTTTTTTTTTCATTTAACTTTCTGGTCCCATTTTCTACCTCCAGATGTACGAATGTGAATTTTATGGATGAAAGTGTTTAGACAAAATTTTTAAAGTTTAAAACAATTGAAATAGTTAACATTAATCATAATTCATCTAAGAGTAAATCAAAGTTACCATATTGTGATTTACAGGTTATTTTAAAAGTTTAATGTGTTTTTGTCATTTTCCAGTTTGAATGGATCATTTTATTTGAATAACCATTCATGTTACTAAAAGCATACTTACCTTTATATTTTCAGTTACATTGAATGTGTTAGTTTGAATATGCTGAATAACTGAATCTGTATTAGGGCCTGGTCCCACAGACAGGTAATTTTGTGCGTCTGTGTTTGTGTGGTGTTTTTTTGTCATATTTGTATTTTTAAATATATCTAACAAATTGTATAGATATACTTATTTAAAGGAATTAATTTCCTTCTCGTTTGTATTTGCTGAACAAAGTGTCAGGCAAATTAAAAACAATAGCATTACAGCGTTGCACTATAAGAGTGATATTTCGCGTAGTCAAATACATATAGTTCGAATATTTGCTGTTTTCCAATCGACGTTAAATTGCTATTTTTCATCTTAACCAGCATTGCTATTCTTCATCTTAAGAACACATTATAAATATGTTACATACATTTTAACCGTTAGAACGCGAGTTGCATAGTACCATTATGAATTATTTGAAATATAAATTTGAATAATTACGTGTAAATATTTGTATTATATATGTCTCATGTGATTGTGATTGTATTTTGTGTATGTTATATTTAAAGTGTATTTGTTATATACTTTTAGGGCTAATTATTCGCCAATGATTTGGCGTTCTACTTTGAATAAAATTGGTATATTTGGAAACGAGTCATTTATGAACCCACGAAACCTCATCTAGTACATCTAGCAGATGTAAACATAATATATGTAACATTTATGAATATTATCTAACGATTTGACAATATTTCTTTTCTATTACTGTGCAACTCGTGTAACGTATTGCATAATTTTTTAAAATAATAATCGCCTTCATTACTCGATCTGCAACCATATATTTTGTTTTCTGTTGATAATTTTTTCTACAGTTCTCACTAAAATATTGAGTGTATTTTTCCTATCATTACTAAGACATTGACATTCAAATATAAAGTGAACTTCATCTTCTATTCCAATTTTACACATATCATAAGTTCTGTCGTTAATTTGTAAATTGAAGTATATACTTTCTGATGAGTAACAACCTCCCCTTTGTTGTAAAACTGTAAACCCTCCATTAGCTGTGCTGGTGGAGTACCCATTTTTGAATTGTTGAAAATCCTTGAACTTCCAGGGTTAATTTGGTTGCTTTTAATACAAATTAAAAAAATAAGCAAAATTATTTAAAAATATCGTTCCTTGACCAATACTACAAATTTAGAAAATATTTCATACTAGAATACAGGAAAACTTGTGCTACCCATGTTCCATAGTCTGTTAGCCTGGTTCCCTGTAATGACGGAGCTCATATATACTAGCGTGTATGTATAAAATATTGTCATCATGTAAAATGGATTCCTTCCCCTCTGCTGTATCAATATTTTGTGTTATGTACTGTTCTCAAATTATTCAAATCAGAGTGGAAGAAGACAATGTTTGGAGCGTGTCTGAAGAGAATACACATGATACAGTTGGAAACTGCTGTGGATTTCGCGGGCTCATGATTGAAAAATAGAAATATTTGTATTTGTATTGTATTGTTCCTAGGTTAAAATTTGCTGATCAATGATAGAATTTTCTTATTTTCGCATGATCTCCCGTTATGAGCAAACTGAACAATAGAAATAAAATTTAGTTCCGTTGATTGTCCGAAGGTTCTACAATCCTATGCTCCATTATTTTGAAGATTCTATAATCCGAAGGTCCATAATTGGTAGTCCGATGCTTGGCATGATTATATGAACTAAACCCACAGCTATTTTTATGTTTTCATGGTTTTAGAGTGGAGCAAAATGATTTTGAAAAATATGTGAAATAAAACATTTTAAGAGCGGAAAAGGAGGGTTTTTTATGCGGCCGATATATGGATGAAGTATTTCTTTCCGATATGGGTAAACTAAGTCTGTTAACCTATTATTTATATTCACAAAATATAAATATATTCAAATGCTCAAATAAATGTTTTTTACTTAAAAAACAAATAAAGACGCCAACTTTTCTGCAGGATAGTTTTGGTTGATTCACGGTTCGGTCTCCACTACATAAATGTACCTTGACAGGGATCATATAATACTAACATCATATACAGTTCCTGACCTTGAGCATAATACATGTAATATTTGGACCTTTGCCCTAGCCCAGAGACCTATATCAATTAAAAGTTAATAGAATTTCATTAACTTATTTTAAGGAAGAATTGAGACGACTTTCAGTTTGGTCATATGCATTAATTTAATTAGACACATTGTTTTAGCAATATTTCTTTAAATTTTATTCTTTTTCTCAGCGAAGCTTGTCCGGGCAAGAACTTTTTTTATATTTTGACCTAGGCCTATATATGGCACGTGGGTGTATTGACCATAAGACAATGTGTCGCTTAATATCATGACCTTGACCTTAAGGTCAAATTATTGATTTTTTTCTCATACAACCATGTCCGGGACAGAACTTTTTTTAATCTTTAACCTAGGCCTATGACAATTGGCATGTGGGTGCATCACCGTAAGACGATGTTTGGCGTAGTATCATGACCCACATATGACGTTGACCATAAAATGTGACACATAGTATCATGAACCACATATGACCTTGACCTTTGTCGAATTATTGATGTTTTTCTCATACAACTATCTGGGCCAGTATTTTTTCTCTTTACCTAGGCCTAAATTTGGCATGTGGGTGTATCACCATAAAATGATGTGTGGCATAGTATCGTGACCCACATATGACCTTGACCTATGACCTCAAGATCAAAAACATCAAACTTTTTTATCTTTTGACCTACGCATATGGGTGTATGAGCATAAAACGGTCGTCGTGTAATTATTACGACCCACATGACCTTGACCTTCGACCTCAAGGTCCAATTAATAATTTTTTTTATCATACAACCATGTCCGGGACAGAACTTTATCTTTTAGCCTAGGCCTATGACAATTGGCATATGGGCATATCACCACAAGATGGTTTGATGCCTAGTATCATGACCCAAATTTGACATTGACCTTTGGCCTCAATTTCAAATTATGACTTAATTTATAGTATTTCCTTGTCCGGGTTGCAACTTTTTTGTCTTTTGAGCAAGAACTTGACCCTTTGGTATGTAGGTGTCTCCTCATGAGGCAGTGTGTCAAGTACCATCTATGACCTCTATATAACCTTGACATTTGACTTTAATGTCACCGAAGCTTATTCAGGTAATAACCTTGTCGTCGTTTTACCTACTTTTATGCCTTTTTGTATACAACCAAGAAGCAGTGTCACCTACCATTGTGACCTCCATGTGTTATTGACCTTTGACCTCAAGGTCAAATTATGACTAAATTTCCCTGTCAAGGTTGTAACTTTCGTCTGATTTAAGCTTATACCCTTTGGTATGTAGATGTACCCCTATGAGGTGTGTCACGTACCATTGTGACCTCCATGACCTTGACCTTTGTCAAGGTCAGTAAAGGTTCTCCAGGTCATAACTTTTAGAGGTAGACTTGATTAAACTAGAATAAAGTGAAGGGGAGACACATGTTTTAGTTTACAAAAACAGTTCCATCTACTTTATACACTAAATTTATCAATATTTCAGAAGTTAATAAAAAAAATTAGGGTCAGTGTGACTATCAGTTCATCAAGTGAAGCAAACGTAAGCACGACTGACCGTTGGTTTCTGTCAATTGTGTCAGTTAAGCCTAGAATAAACAGTTAACTATAGAAGACTATTGGAAGGAGATTGATTGATTTGTGCTCAACGTCCAGTGGCAGATAATTAATGTTTCTTCAGGACGAGAACCAGTTCTATTTATCAAACAATTCAGATAGGGGTGGGATAGAACACAAAGGGGAACCAAGTTTGACTGCCACTGTAAAATGAGGATGGTTGGGTAGGGTTGGATAATTTAGCCTTCTCTAGCGGCATTAGCCTACTCTTTTTTGAAAACTACAGCAGGAGTATTTGGCGTGCAGGGAGTGTGGCATTCTCCAAACACGTTATCCAATATGGTCCACAGTCAGGCTTTCCGTATTATGACCTGACAACCCCTTAACGAGAGGGTTTCCCTATCCGCCACCTGGTGTTGTGCTAGGTAGCTCTGTCAGTTGAGGTTCCGAGATCCATCACAGGTGCCTAGATTGGCAGGAGAAAACGTAAAAATCTAAATATTTTGAAACAGTTTATCGACAGAGTGTTTTGAAAGGTTCCGGAGAGTGCCTATAAAAGCATCTCCTTAAAGGCAAAACGAAATGCTCTTACATGTAATTATAAATAATCCTTTATTTCTACGTGCATATTCCAATGGTGAAAATTACCCTAAGGTCAAGGGTCAAGGTCATAGGTCAACATTTTTGAAACATGACACATCGTCTTGAGGTGACATATCCACATACAATAGATCTAAGGTCTAGGTCTTTTAAGACAAGAAAGTTATAGGTCGGACACGATTGGTAGCCACCCGCCCGCCAGACTTCACCAATTCAATAACCGGGTCAAAAATTGTGTAAATATATGTCTCATCAAAATTTTGTATATGTACCAGGGAATAATACATGTATGGCACCAGCCTGTTAGTGTTATGGATAACATCAACAAAAAGCACTACATCTATTTATTTTTTAGGTGTGAAATATGTATAGAATTCAGTAGACACATATTTATTACAACAAGTGAGGTTAGGATTGCCTGAGGAAATGGCAACCTTGCTGTGAGCAAAGCTCACAATCAATACCCCCCGCTACCGTCATATAAGAAACCGCCAATTTTATTATAGAAAGAAATTTAAAATTAAATGGGCACAGGTACATTATAACACTGTTCAACTGAACATAATAATTCTTAAAAAGAGACATAATTTTGGTATATATTATACAATATGAAAGAATATCTTTTTTATAAATATTTTCTCTTTTTTTCTGATTTCTTATTATGTGCATATCTTATAAAAGACTAAAGTATTGGACCAGAACAGAATTTCTAAGTCCAAAAAAAAGAGTATAAATATGGAAAAAAGTATTGGACCAGGAAATACTTCGCATGCGCACATTTACGTACTAGGATCTAACAGTAGGCAAGGTTTCATTTACCTCTGATAAGGCATGTTTGAGAAACTGGGGGTACAAAAAAATTGGGGGATAGACAGAATTTCTAAGTCCAAAAGCGTATAAAATTACGGGAAAAAGTATTGGACCAGGACATACTTCACATGCGCACATCTACGTACTAGGATCTAACAGTATGCAAAGTTTCATTAACTCCTGATAAGGCATGTTTGAGAAACTGCAGCTACAAAAAAATTCTGGACAAACAGACAGGCTGATTCCTATATACCCCCGCCCCCCAAACTATGTTTGCGGGGGGTATAAATATGTAATCTCAAGTTTTCAGGTCTTTGAATGAATGAAATTAGATGAAATATACAAGATGTTCTGTCCATCGGGCAATCAGACTGCATCCCTCTCTCAAAAATATCCATGTTGTTCACTGAAATAAAATTTTAACCTCCAAGCCATAGTCCATGTGGTGAGAAATTTATGGCAACATCGTTCAATGGAAAGTAGATGTGCAAAAGGTACAAAATCGGTACTCACCTTACAACTCATCATGGTCATGCTTCACACCAACTTTGAATAAGTTGCTTGAAAATTTTGCTACCAAACATTTTGTGACAGAAGGTAAGACAGGACAGAAATGCCAGTAAATCCCCTCTCCTTAAGAGAGGTGAGCTAATGATACTACTTTATTCTTCAATCACAAAGAAATATATGAAAGAAAGTTCTGTTTCTTTTTCAAACAATCTTAACTAGAATACATAACATTGTGTTTAATTGAAGGAAGTTGAAGCATACTCATTTTATTGTCTATAGAAAACACAATAAATATAATATGCTGAAAGAAAAGTTTACTTGACATTTAATAAATCTACTTTTGAATGATAAAAATCAATATTATTCAAATGTCAAGTTAAGCAAAGGTAGATAAGTGGATGTTAGTTCCAGACTTCAACTGACTTCCTATTCTGTCTCTGTAAAAGAAAGAAGCTAAAAAATAAGAAAAATATGATAATATATTTGGCACAGGATAATTTACAATCAAATTATTATCCTGAAATGTTATCACAGAAGCATATTATCTTAACATTATCTAACATAATTCTTAACATCATTCTACATCTTGAATAGCCTTTCTAGCATTTTCTAGAATGTTCTTTTTCCACACTTCATAGTCTGTCTTAATTTCTTCCTCTTCTTCTTTTTGTTTCTTTGGAGTAGACATTTCTTCTGTAAATGATTTAAATTTTGTCTTTATTTTATTTTTATTAAGACAGACAAGATTAAACTTTTGAATCCTTCAAATAAACTTCTTCATTTTGGCTATGACAACAGTTTAGGCATCAAATATTAGTAGAAAACACAAGATTGCTACGCAGTAGCGAAATGTTCCCGTCAATATGTATAGACTTATCTGACTTCAGTATTTTACATGGAATAATTGTCCTACATGATGGCAAGCAATCAAATGAATGGTGATATAGTATGGGCAACTACACATGATGGCGAACAGTCCTACAATTTTTAAAAGTTTTGTCAAACAGTCTCAGAGGACTTGCATTCACAAGATCAACTACATATGATGGCAAACAATATTTTAAAGTTTAAAAAATTAAAATTTAATAAAATTGCTTATGGCATTTTGTTTCACGGACCGGGATGATTTATGCAAACTTTGTAAAGGACCTTCCATAGAAGCTTCAGGCCAAGTTTCATTTCAATAGGTCCAGAGGTTTAAGAGGAAAAGATGAAAATGTAAAAGTTTACAGACGGACGGACAACGGACGCCAAGTGATGGCAAAAGCTCACATGTCCTTTTAGGACAGGTGAGCTAAAAAGCATATATAACATATCCCATCAAAACATTTTTTTGAACAGAAAAATAAAAAATAAATTTTTATACTCTTAAATGCATTTATTTTTTGTAAGTGTGAGTTTACGACCATCTTTCACTGCTACTGCCCATTCTCTTTGATTCTTCATAGCTGTTATATAACATTTGGGATCGGCCGGTGATAACAGTAAATCGACCATGCAAACAAGAAGGCTACTGTGTTACTTCATTTTTTCATTTTGTAATATAATGAAGATTGCTTATTTAACATTTGAATCTTCATACGAGATTATTTTGAACGGCTTTACAAATATTGAATGATTTGGTGTATTATGCGGAGTAATACAGAAAGTGGAAAATTCTTCTCTGTGAAAAGTTTTTGGCAACCCGAAAAAGTCTTCTGCCTGGCTGTTTAATATCTTCCAGACTTTAATTTTGGCATCGATTTTATAAAGGATGGGAATACTTAATCTAAAAATAACGAATAAGGGGTTGCAAATATGGAGGGAGAGTCTCAAAATTATGTAGCAGAACCACAATCTAAAAAAATTTTAAAAATCAAGAATTCCTTGAAATTGGAGAAAAGGAATTTCTTCGGCTGAAAATTCTGACAATGGAGTTTTGATGTTTTGTACTGTATGCGAGAGACTAAGCTTCATCCTTTTCTATTTAAATCCTTTCTGAGACGGTCCCTTCTATAATAAAAGTAATCTAACTAATCAGAATTTGCTCTGCTGTTCATGTACTTCACCTTACGATATATAAATAATACACGTTAGTGAGGACTTATCACCAGGTCACTAGAATCTTCATTGCATCAGCTGATTACAACTGTTAATTGAAGCTGATTTGACAATATCTTGTGACTGCCTTTTTTTATTAAACATTGACAGAAACCATAGAGAATCCCCCATAAACATTCTATTCACTAATCCAATACAAAGCATACTTCATGCAAACATGAAAACATTACACAGTTTCACACAAAATTTTCGCGTCCCTCCATATTTGCATGATATGCCCGTCGTCTTGTGAAAAAAACATAATAAATGTTTTTGGAATCCCCCTTTATTTAGTGGAGCTGCTGGTGGGATGTATATGGAAACCCGGCAAAACATAAGAGTGTAAACTTTTAAGCAATAGAGATATGGCGCGAAATGTGACCAAAAAAGACAACAAAAAGCTCTGTCAATAAAAATTCAATAACTCCAAAAAAAAAGAAAGATCTTCAGAGATATATAACTAACAAGTATGTGAAGATTTATGCAATAATTATAAATAATTTCTGAGATACGGCATGACATGTGAAACCCCCCCTTTTTTTTACAAAAACTCAATAACTCTAAAATAAAATTTTGAATCATCAGCAAAAAAGTATACAGATCTTTAGATTAATATAACTAAGAAGTGTGTAAAGTTTTAAGCAATAATCATAAATCGTTTTTGAGATACGGCGCAACATGTGAAAAAAACACACACCCGTGTTTTAGTTACAAAGTCCCGTAACTCAAAAAGTTTTAATCTTATTTTCACCAAAAAGTATACAGATTGTTTGACCATCATAAGAAACAACTATGTTAAGTTTCATGAAATTTGGATAAGTTGATCTCAAGTTACGGTGCAGGGGTTCCCCGTGCCCAGCCTATCCCGGCTGGATCTGGGGGGTATACACCCATTTCTAAATTGCTGAGAACAAAGTATTTGTTTCATTTTGAAGTGAATTGTATCCCCTCTTGGGACCCAAAATTATGCATCCCTTTTTGGACCCCTTTAAAAAAAAATAGGCAATATTAATATAAAACTGATGCACCATACATACTTCAGTTTAAATGTAGCTGAAATAACATACCCTGACTGAGTTTTTCAATGTCATCAACAATGGTATTCCTTTTCTTTTCCTGTACAACCTTCTTATTGCCTATAATACATGGTGATGTTGTTATACTTGTTACATTATACCTGTACCAGTATATAATGCTATCAGCAAAATTTGATTAGAAATTATTATCTCCAATTTAATCATAATATATTTCACGATATAAAACATTTTTGTGAAGTTCGATTGAATTCCATATAGTATTCCTTAGTACTTACAAATTTTTAGTAAAAATGTTCCAATTTAGCCCTTCCCTAAATAGTCCAATTTACCATGTTTTCTTCTTCATATAGCTGACAAGTGTTTAAAAGGTTAATTTTACAACATGATTAATCTGTGAACCTTTTTTATTTGAATAATTTCTTGTATGTTAAGTACCATTGTGCTTATGATTACAAATACCATAGAAATACAGATTTGGATGATTTTAAATTTTGAAAGTAGTTTGATGAAATTTTAACTGATTAAGTTTTTTTGGCCGGATAATATTGAAAAGATATGTAAGCATAAAAGAGTGATTTCCTCATAGGGCATTTTTAAAACAGATCTTCTTGAAGTTTTCAATTTCTACAAATCTATTGATTACAGTATAAAACAGATTTGATGCTGATAATGAAGTTAGTTCATTTTCATTTCTTGGCTTAAAAAATGTACAATGAATATGTTTTACAAATTTTACAAACTGAACCAAGGAAGCCATGGTCATGGAATGACTTTCCCTAACTTTTAAGCAGGTAAAATAATCTTTCAATGAATGAACCTAGTAATATTAAATATTTTACTACAGCAATACATATACCTATCCAATACCTTCATTTTCATATACATTGTGAAATTATTATAATACATGCTGTCAACAAACCTTGCCTTGACCTGATTTGTGTCACAGTGAAATAAAACTAACCTATAATTTTAACGGCTATTTTTTCCATATCTGTTGTGAGTTTATCAAATGTTGTTCTTTTAACACTACAAACTTCAATAAGCTTTGCTCTGTCTACCTTAATCTTTAATGTTCTGAAAGAAATTTCAGTCAATAAATTATGATGTCTTAAACCAGTTTATAGCTTAAAGAGATTCAAAATCTGTTCTGAGCAACAATGTTAGATTCAAAATATTGGACAAGCCTATATTGTAAATACATTGATTTAAGTGAAGTTTTCCTTATTGTTGATGAAAAAATGATTGTTTTGAGATGTTGACTTCCAGTAGACTGATTTGTTTTAATATAATGAATGGCAAGTATAACAAGGCGAAATTAAAGCCAGTACTTTCCGAGTTGTTTCTTAATTTCTTTTGCATGAATTCATCATCAATTAGAATATTCATGATAAACTGTTGACACAGAGATATGTCTCGCCTGTTGGCAGACAATTAAAAAAAAAAAAAAATCTGATGGACAGCAACATTGCTAATAAATTGAAAGTCGCTGGACCATGACCTAGGCAGGGCCTCGAAACTGAGATGTACTGATATTAATGCAACTTTGTAGAAAATATCATTGATCTATCATAAGTAGTTCCTATCAACCTAATTTAAGGTCAAGGCGAAGTAACTGAACGCCATCTAGTGTTCATTTGTTAACCGTTTCAAGGGTAACAGCCCCTTGTTATTGTATTAGGTCCCCGACTGATTGTCTGATGTCGTAGTCGTTATGACGTTGACTCCACAGGGGCAATGGCATCGCCCCAAAGTGGAAATAATGGTGTTTTCAAAAGTACAGTAATTGCGCAATGCAAAACGTTTTCGAATCGTTTAAAAACGCATTGTGCATTCACGGGTCTCTTCATTTTAGCTAAAACTCATTCGAAAAGCATTATCTAGTCGTGTAAATGAATATTTAGACTAATTCGTTTCAGAATCATAAGTATGTGTTGTTATTTGTACAGTTAATATTATGCAGGTAATTTGTATAGTTTAAATTTTAGGTATTTTTATAAAGTACAGTGTACTACCTCCATGGTATTACCACGCCTTAGGCCATATTTTTCACAATTAGGTCACAGAAACACTGTTATAACTTTACTAAACATCTCAACTCCTTAGACATGTTAGAACTAAGCAAATAACGCGAATGCATATGTGATGTCAAGTTGCGCATTTAACGTCATTTCTACTTTGATGGAGAAATAAAAAACATCCAGGAAGTGTAGATGGTCTTCATTGTCCTTTTAAAAAAAATATTTATACTTTTGGTTTTTATTAAATGTTTGCAATTTTTCTGGTGGAATTAATTCGTACCGCTTCAGTATTTTTTCGGTATTTGAATATTGAGAATCAAATTTTGAACTAAAGTATTGTAAACAAGAGGCTGAGAGTTCTGTATCGCTCACCTGGGAGTTACAAAACTTTTGATTTGATTTTTTGGCCTGGATTGATTTCTGGATACTTTGTAAATCACCTTCCATAGATGCTTTATACCAAATATAAGTTCATTTGGCCAAATGGTTTCAGAGGAGAAGAATTTAAAAATTTGACCAATGAGAACATATAAAGGCTTCTGGTGGCCATTTTGTTTCACAGACTATAATTGATGCAAAGTTTGCAAAGGACCTTTCATAGATGTTTCATACCAAAATTTAGTTCATTTGGCTTTACAGTTTCAGAGGGGAAGAAGTTTTAAATTTCAGCCAATCAGAACATGTAATGCTCATGGTGGCCATTTTGTTTCATGGACCGGGATGATTTATGCAAATTTTGTAAAGGACCTTCCATAGATGCTCCATACCAAAAATCAGTTCATTTTGCTTTACGGTTTCAAGGGAGAAGTTTTAAATTTCGACCAATCAGAACATTTAAATGGTCATGGCGGCCATTTTGTTTCACAGACCAGGATGATTCATGCAAACTTTGTTAAGGACCTTACATAGATGCTCCACACTAAAAATTAGTTCATTTGGCTTTACAGTTTCAGAGGAGAAGAAGTTTTAAATTTCGACCAATCAGAAAAATGTAAATGCTAATGGTGGCCATTTTGTTTCACGGACCAGGATGATTTATGCAAACTCTGTAAAAGACTTCCATAGATGCTCCATACCAAAAATCAGTTCATTTGGTTTGATGGTTTCAGAGGAGAAGAAGTTTTAAATTTGGACCAATCAGAACATGTAAATGCTAATGGTGGCCATTTTGTTTCACGGACCGGGATGATTTATGCAAACTTTGTAAAGGACCTTCCATTGAAGCTTCAGGCCAAGTTATGGTTCAATAGGTTCAGGGGTTTCAGAGGAGAAGATGAAAATGTAAAAGTTAACAGACGGACGGACGACGGATGCCAAGTGATGCTTAAAGCACACATGTCCTTCTAGGACAGGTGAGCTAAAATCCCAACAAAATATATATGTCAATCGCTTTTATTATGAAGAAAAATCAAAATGTTCAGGGTCGTTGCCAAGAATGCTAGATGCTTGTTTGATATAAATTCTAACGAATGACTATGTTGTCAGACGGGAAATTAAGGTGCTAGGCTAGTTTGCTAAAAAATAGAATATGGCTTTAGATTATTAATGAAAACATATAAATACAGAAACAGTGTACACATTATGTTTATTTTTTAACAGTTTGTCACTTCCAGTAAAGTGTTCATTTAAAGTCAGATTTTCAATGATATTTGTCAGGTTTTGATTACTCAGTTAAGTTTTGAAATCTATATCTAAATTAGTAAATTCTTTGGCTTTGTTTCCAGTTTGGGTAGAAAACGTTGTTATCATAATTATGTTTTTATTATTGGTCATTAGTAAATATTCATCAAATCTTAGACAAACGATACCATTCATCTTGTTTAATTACACTTCAAAGTAAATGCGGGTATGTTGCAAAATAGAAACATCTTTTATATTCAACTTCCCATTTTGAATGCCTTTCACCAATAATTCTTATTCTTATTTTATTCAATTTTAATTAGTATTATTATGGTCATGTTATTATTTTTGTCAATGAAAATAAATGAATTCACAGTATTGTCTACCTGCAGGCTGCACATAATGATGAAGACATGAAAAGAGGACCTGAAAAATCCATCTCGTTTGCACTGTAAGATTTTTCATATCTGTAAATAGAAAAATATATAATAAATGTATAACAATACAACAAATGCACCATTTCTTTCTACAGTCAAACCTGTCCTAAAGGCCACCTAACTCCAGCAGCCATATTTGATTTCTCCCAAGAGTTTTTGTGTGTTGATTAAACTTGAATAAACAGTCATCTATCTATTGCAGTCAGCAGTCACACAAATGTTTCTCACCTTGAAAATTTGCCTGCCTTAAGTGGCCATTTTTCATTCCAAACTTGTTAAAAACATTGGTATATGACTTTCTAAGACTTTCTTTAATTAGTTGTAGTACTTAATTGTCTTGGAAGTGAAATAATGATGTTTTAAACTAGTGTGGAAGTACATGTAAGGGAAGATTTGACTGTACTGTTCATTTTTTTTATTTGTGGTTTTTGTTGATCCCAATAATTTTAAACGTTCAGTGAAATAGAGTCTCACTAAGATTTTAAATGTAGAAGTCAACAGGAAGGTTTATACAGTACACCAATACGACACATACCCATCCAATATGCCATATTGACTAGTCAATATGACATATTGGACTCATTAGTCAATAAATGATCATATTGGACTAGTCAATATGATATATTGGACTGGTTAGTCAATAAAGGTATAAATGCACAAGGTTTTCCATATTGGCTTAGTTGTTAGTCCTTGGCTAGCCATATTGGACTTTGGCTTCGCCTCAGTCCAATATGGCTTGCCTCATACCAATAACTAAGCCAATATGGAAAACCTTGTGCAATATACTATATTATTAATTAACTACTGTGTTATTTGCTTAAATAACAGTTAATCTGTCCATACAATACAGATAATCGAACAAGGCCAATATAGAAAAACTCGGCCAACACGAACTTCCGGTCTATATTGGCCGAGTTTTCCCGTATTGGCCGACATCCCGGGATTTTCACACATGCAAATCTATAGGGACGTCGCACTGTTGGAAGATTGTGCAAAAAGCTACTTAAATTTTTTTAACTATTCATTTTTTACCCCACTTGTGACCATTCATTTTACTTGTCTCAAAAAGTTTAACTAGAAAATAGATGATTTTTTTTCATTCTTTACAAAAAGTATACTTTCGTAACTTTACGTTCGTGCATAAGATTCCCTTGAGCTCTTGAGAGAATTGTGGTTCAATTTCACAGACTATATTTAAAAGATAATTCTATGTAATGTTTATGAAAAGTTAATTAATAAAGATATTATTAATTGACAATTTGCGTATTGGCTGAGTTATTGGTCCTCGGCCTGCTGTATTGGCATTCGGCTTCGCCTCAGGCCAATACAGCAAGCCTCGGACCAATAACTAATCCAATACGGAAATTGTTAATTAATAATATCATAATACTGACTTACTGTTTTCAACTTTATAATAAATATTCAACCCATGTTAAACACTCACAAAATTTTGTTCATAAATTTCTCACAGCAAATTTAATATCTTCATAGGATAAAGAATACCAAAATAAACTAATCCATCAGTAAATTGCATGTAATAACATTTCCATAAAACTGTTATCATTATGAATACCTTTAAATGGATCAATGTTTTGACAAGTATAGTTGCTAATTGCTGGCCCAAGGTCAATATTACCAGTTATCACATTTTCACACCTAATCTTCCAGATTAATTTACTAGTACTTCAAGGAATTCCAATGTTAATTTTGAAAAAAATCATTTGAATCACTTTTAATCAGTACTTTACCATAGAGCTGCAATTACGAGTTGTAATTTCTGATTTGATCATCTACAAACTTAAGTATTCCAGGAACCATTTTTTGACAATAAAAGATAAAATTTTGCAAAACAGCTCCTTTTTTGTTTCTGAATCCATGAAAATAAACAAACCTACAGTAATAAAATTGTTAAAAAAATATTAAAGAAGCGGAAAAAGATAAATTTTTACTGAGACTGCTTGTATAGATGATAGATCTATACAATGATAGATGTTCTATATCAGGTTGCATTTTTTTATTTTGTCCCAAAGTTTCAATTCCCTTTAATTTATATATAGCAATAATTCATACGCCTGCAAGACTTGTCTTGCCAAATCAGTAGCTCCAGTGCAGCCAAATTTTATAGATAAATCTTTCATCGTCACTTGTTCTTCTAGTCCAAGCATACTCTCCAAAGTCTTTATTCCATTCGTATATATCTTCTTGTTAACTCCTGACAGCCTTATAGCTTCAGTCTAAAATAAAAACAAAAACTGTATTTCACATCTAATACAAAAGTGTAGCCTTTATACACTAAAGAATTGTTTGCTTTATAATCTTTATCTCTGATACAAATATCAGCCTTATTATGAACCATTATCCTTGCAGTTTTGTTATACAAACCATTTATAAACTATCTGTTGGAACAAAATGAACCTATTTCAAATAGATGAAGACCTGCAATGAATCAAGTGCACCATTTGATTGAACTTACTGTGAAAAAACAAATCATGATAACTGAACAACTAGTACTCACTTATACATAAGTGATAGATTTTCCGTGAACAGCTTGAAAGGTTTAAACAAATAATATCCAGGATTTTTTTATTCTTAAGCATTAGACATTTTCTTCTTTTTTTTTTGGCCCAAGTTGAATTTTCATCATGCCTTGTCTTCACATGTGCCAGTGTATGCCAACAGTACTGAATAATCTCTCTACTACTTCAATGAAACTATAGACTGAGTGACAGCCTCTTATTTCAGGACTTCTATAACATGATTTCAATTACCATAATAACTCTAATTATTGGATGGCCTAATTATTCTACACTTTTGAAAATTCAAGGCAAATTGAATTTTTTGATAAATTTTTTGTCAAAGTTACGATCGTTGTTCTCAGGTGGTGACAGTCTGTAATTTTAACTTCTTATGTAAGTTAATAACTTTCAGTCCTATTTTGTGTTTCTAAACCATTTAAACTATCTATCTTAATAAATTTGACTGAAACAAGATCGATTTTTAAGTAAATTTTATTGAATTTTTCCTACCTGGAAATTTTACTTTTGAAAAGAAATCTGAAACGAGTTCAGAACGGAATTGCATATTCGCGTTTCTCAGATAAATAAATTTTAAAATTTTCATATGAAATGAATAATGTTTTTACAAAACAAATCCTCTTATCATTGTTTATTAGACATTTAAATGTTAATAGTTATTATATCTTCTAAAAAGACGATGACACTACAAACATAACATGAATTGTAAAAATCATTTGTGAGGTACTCATCCTGTTTAAAATGAAGACACTGGAAAGAAAATGCATATTGCAAATCTATTAAGAGTGAAAATATTAAAATAGACAATTTTTACCTTGTTTATAGATTGTCCAGAGAGGGATGATGCCAGATCTATACACATTACTACACAGCATGATCCTGTTAAGTTTAGAGCAGTTAAACTCTGGCTTCCAACTCGAATGTCCACAAACTGTAAAAGTTCTTCTGCTTTACTGAAATAAGGCTACGTTAAATAAATGTAATGTTCTAAAATTAAAAAAAGATATAAAAATAACTAGACCTGTCCTGAAAGGGACTAATACCTTCCACAGCAACATATCTGTTTTGAAGCCTACACAAATTCATTAACACTACCAAGAAGACACCATAGTTTTTCATGAGAATCTCGCAAGTACTGTAGGAGTTGTTGCGGACAACCTCAGTTTAGACCGACAACAATTTTTAAAAAATTACTTATGTTCATATCATAATATTTTTCAAAGTACTCTCCCAAACAGAGCATCCTGATGATATGCACATCTCCATAATGTGATTTAAAACTATATAATGTTTCATTCCGGAATTTTAGACAATTCTACTGGGCTCCGGTCTTAAAATATGTGTCTCCCATCGATTCCAGTAAAAAAGTAACATCACTTGCATATGATCTTGTTACCTCAAACGATGCTTGAAATGACAATGGGGTGTTGGGCCAAAAATAAATAATTGTTTCCCCAAAGCCGACCCTATCAAGTCAGGTGTGGGTAGGTAGGTAGGTAAATTATTTTATTTTTTTGGTAAATTTGTTTTTTTTGTACTTGTAAATAGGAAATTACAAACCATCATTATAGGGCAGTATTTTAAATTCTAGGGTGTATCAAGCTATCAGTTTCCTCATTTTCCAATAATGACTGTCTCTGCAAACTGGTAGAACAATACGATGTGTTTTAATAGCATCTTGGTCCTTTGTTGCCCCAACAGCTGCACAGAAGGCACAGATATCGGGCTGTGCCAGGGTAGAGGCATAATACGGAAATTCCAGTTTCCAGCCGAATAAACGGCAACAGAAACTGACAGAACGGCGTCCATGTTCTGACATTTAAATGTATGAACAATCTAGAGAATATCATAAAGACCCGAGACCACATGGAAGAAGAAAGCCAAGTCGCGTCATCAAGGCGTTTTCAACTATGCCGATTACAAAGGCGCTTTGAAGAACAGCGTCTCCTTCTTATGTCTTATGTATTTGACTCCTCCATTTCATAGGAGCACCGCACCACCACATGAATTTCGATAAAAAAAATGTCTACATAAAATCGGCAATAAAATTATTCCGGTCGCGGCGATTTTTCCAGGTCGGTCGGGATTGGGGAAACAAACAATATTTTATTTTAGGCCTTGTCTTGTAAAATTACTCGGAATTTAGATTGAAATGAAATATGGGCAATAAAAATGTTATCAGCATATGGGGAAATTGGGCAATAAAAATGATATCAGCATGCAGGATAATTGGGCAATTAAAAGGATATCAGCATACAGGATAATCAATCCCGAAACTAACTAATAGCTTGGGTTTGCACGATAATAAGTAATTATAACAGAAAATGCGTGTAGAAAAGTGTTTGAAGTACCACAGGGTACCGCTGAAATTCAAACTTTTTGAAGGCAAATCGTTCTGATCCTAACCTGATATACCATTATCCAAATTAAAAAAAGGAGGAAATTCGGATTAAGGATATATGTGTAAATTTACATACTGTTTTTTAGTTCAATCAAAATAGAATAGCACAATTGGGATAATACATGTCAATTAAGAGGTGTGCTCAACCTGTTAATTACCGAGATGACAGTGCCATCTATCTTTGGCTTTGCTGAAATTCATACATGTACTAATTTCTATAGTTTTTGACATAACACAGAAAAGGTTTGATGTCACAACTACACCTAATAAGTTTCAGATACCTTATTACAGTCTGTGAAGATGTGCAAAGTTTCTGTGCAACATTTCGAACAGCGTTTTTACTCATTTTATATATATAGATACACTTCAAAAACACATTCCACCGGTTTGTATCAGCTGTTTCTAGCTTCCTGTCAAAATTCCCGCGAATTTCGATGCACCGTATAATATCAAAAACTACGACGTTGTTCAGATTCCGGATTTATTAATTTATATAGTAAGTAAGTAATGTCTTTATTTAAAGGGGGTAGCACCGTTAGCATTAATAAGCTAATCTTTCCTATGTCATCTATTAAAATATGAATAATAAAACACATCATGTTTAATTTAAACATATTTTATTCACTTAAACAAATCCTTGGGGAACACTGATAAAACTGGACGAAAAGAGGAGGAAGATTCATTTATGACCACCTTTTGTTTTCTTTCAGTTAAATAGCTTTCAACCCCTGGCAAGTAATCTTTATAATTTCTTTTGAAGGTTTCTATATTTTTATTCAAATTTTATGTCTGTTGGTAAAGAATTCCATAAAATTAGTCCAGAATAGTAAAAACTTTTTTTCATAAAATTTGTACCTGGACGAAGTTTTTGTTGATCGTAAAGAATAAGATGAAGCATTGTTAGCAGTATTAAAGACATCACATAATTATTCTGGAGCAATTAAGATTGTTGACGCATTTAAACATTATAAAACCTTTGTGATAATCAATTCTTTTGTAAAAAAAGAAAGTCCTCCAAGTTTTTTTAAATAGTGTATTGGTAGCTACGTCTCTTTTTGCATTAAGTATATAATTCTTGCAGCCCTTTTTGTAACTTATACATCTTTCCTAAATTTGCTAAACTGGCCCCATATTGTACAACAGTAATCAAACAGTCGAGTAAGATATAACCATTATAGTTAAAAAAAAACAATCTGATGGAAGATTGATTTTAATCTGCACACCAGTCCAAGTCGAGGAGAAATTTTTGAACCTATAGTTTGTTGATATGTAAGTTCAGCCCAAGATAAACAGTTGTCATTCGTAACACCTAATAATTTTTCACATTTAACATTATCTCGCAATGTATTATTAAAGAAAACTTTGATTGGATTGTTTCTAATCCTTTTACTGGATGATACAAGCATTGATTAGGATTTTGTTACATTTATCATCATATCATTTTCATTATACTATCAAGGGACTTTTTGTTGGTCACTGGATAATTAATTGCTACTGAGCTTTGGGTGGGAATTAGCTTTAAATTAGAAACGAAGTTTCTAAATAATTCTTTATTGTCGCATCATCCAAGTCATATAATACATTAACACACAATAAATATAGATTCTCCTTCAGGTACGAGTGGGTTATGGAATTTCTCCACCCGAGATAGTTAAATTTTCGATTTTCAACACGCGAGCTTTTAGTAAATTGAAGGAGAATCTGTTTCTCCTATAATTTTCGACAAAAACCTCAAGAAAATGTCGTTGCTATGTAGTTTGTTTACGTAAACGTCATATCGGGACTTCTCTAGTTTATCGTTCCAATAACTGCAGAAAAAACCGCGGCAATTCCCACGTAGAAATTTAATCACCGGGAAGTGGTTAAAAATATTATGTATTTTTATCCCACCGATTAAACACGTCAAGAATAGGAGAAAATATAATAACGTTTGGTTAATTCAAAATTGGACAATCGGACATCAAAACTACTAGACCTAACGGTCACTAAGAGTAAAGTCTATATAACACAATAAATACTTGAATAAATCATCACTGGTCAGTGCAAAGTGTTAAATCAAAATTAATATTTTACTGTTAACAATGACCTTCAACAATATGAATAGTAAATTAAAAAGTACTTAAACACTATGTGAAGATTAGTTGCCTCTTATCGATATTTATAAATTTATTCAACAAAATTTCATTAATAACATTTTTCTTTAATTAAATACTTTATTTAGTTTGTTTTACTTAAAAACACATTTATGATTTTTTAACATTTCCATTTACGATAAAATTATCAACTTTGACTTTGAGAAATTCTTTAAATAAACTAACCTGTAAATGAAGTTTCTAAATAATTCTTTATTGTCGCAACATCCAAGTGTTGGACAATACTTGCGCACTCTTTTTATACCAAAACCAATTCGCTTTCCTATGATATTAAGAGGCTCTGAAGGTTTTGGTAAAACATTTTTTAAATAATATTTCATCTTTATTTTATACTGATTTCCTTTCATCAGGCCACTGTCACCCGATCTGATTAATTTCCTACCATTAATGGTCAGATTTTTATAGCTACCAACTAAGGACAATAAATATAGAATTGAATGTGTATTAGATTTTAATGTGATTGAAGGTAATTTTTTTCCGACAGTATTTTATTGTTACGCTGCATGTCACTAGAATACCCATTCGCCGTGTATTAGCTTTAATTTATTTTCGAACATTACATTTGTATAACGCATTTATTTTGCTGGACATAAAGGATTATAACTGTATTTGCTCCAAGCTGTTCACCTTTTTCTATGATCTTGAGTGTGACCTGGTGTAACATGTTTTTCCCCGTTATTTTAGTTTACAAAATGAAAATACCCTTATAACAAAATAAATTAAAATTCCAAGCATCACAATACAATTCTTGCACATTGAATTTTAGTACCATCTGCATATAAATCAGGATTAGTGTACTGTATAAATATAATGGTAAGTCATTAATATATATATATACCAATTGTTGTCATTTATTGCCATTTGTATGTTTGAATGATTGAATTGTGTATATACTAGTAATATATATTGTATTTTAATGTATGAATGTTAACTGTATACATGTATTTTGTTTGAGGGCCTCAATGAAAATTAGACTACTTCTAATTGAGTTACCCTCTTTAAATAAAGAATTTATTATTATTATTATTATTATTATTATTATTATAAAAGAAAAAGCAAAGGTCAACAATACTACCTTTTGGAACACCACTATGGATATCTTGACCATTTGATTCAAAGTTATTGATGACAACTTTTTGGGGTCTTTCTGAAAGATAAGAGTTAAACCATTTCGTAGACAGCTCATCAAACTTATATTCTCTTAACTAAATATTAAATAATATAACCTTATTTGCACTTTACATCCATACTGATCAATGGCATTACAATTATGAATAGTATATATAATATCAAAGTGTAACATATGAGTAGTATATATATATATATATATATATGGTTCTAAATTAGTATTTGAGGAGGAGGTGTCGGATATGACGTCATCGGGACCGGAAATGACGCAACAGGAAGTGACGTAACCGGACGCGGAAGTAATGTGAACAGAGCCAGAAGTCCCGGAAGTGGTTTGTGTGCATGCGCAACTGGAAGTAGTGCATTTTTCTTTATGTTTACGGAAGTGACGTAAGTCACGTGCTGGGACTAGGATGTGAAGTCTGCGCATGTGTGACCGCAACCGAAAGTAGTGGGTTTTCCCGCCATTTTTCTTTATTTGTTTACGGAAGTGACGTTAGTCACGCGCTGCGACCGAAATTCGGATTGGATTATTTCCCTTTTTCCCGAGCTTCTCGGTACGGACTCATACTCTCACTGTTGTGTCGAAGTCCGAGAGTATACGAACTACAGAGGTACTGTTGGAGTATCTCCCCCTTTTCCCGCGCTTTCACCGCGGGTGATATTTTCCGTTCGTTCAAGGGAGGACCAAACGTAGGATTAGATTATGTCCCCTTACCTCCAGCTGATGCTGTCACCATTAGGTCAATGGAGGGGTGTCCTTAGCAACCGCCTTAGCAACGGCGGTCCATTTCATTGCTCTATACTTCTCTTCGCTTTTCTTCTCTTGCTCCATGCTGCTCTTCTCTGCTCATCTCTTTCTCATCACTGCTCTTCACATGCTCTTCGCTGCTCTTCTCGTGTTCCGTGCTGCTCAATTCTGCTCTTCTATTTCTCTTCGCTGCTCCTCGCTGCTCTTCTGTTGGTCTTCCATGCTCATCATTGCTCTTCTCTTGCGCTTGGCTGCTCATCTCTTGCTCCGTGCTGCTCGAGATCATCGCTGCTCTTCTCGTGCTCATCGCTGCTCTCATCTTGCTCATCGCTGCTCTTCTCTTGCTCATCGCTGCTCTTCTCTTGTCCACCGCTGCTCATCGCTGATCACGTCGGTGGTTCACTGGTGCAAGTGTGACAAACATGAGGCAAACGATCACGCTTGCTTAGGTGAACCACCGACGACGGGGTTATGGTCGGTTTAAATAAGAGTACGAGGCAAGGGTTAGAGGCACGACTAGGGTTAGGGTTAGAGTAAGAGTTAGGGTTAGGGATAGGGTTATGACTAGGGTTAGGGTTAGAGTAATGGTTAGGGTTAGGAGTAGGATTGGAATCCGTAAATGTTCGTTCCCGTCCGGAAAGACTCTAAATTCTGTTTCGTAAGGGTGCTCTCTTTCAGGTCCGCGTTACATGGGCGCAGCCATTTTTGGTGTTCATCGTAACATCAACGAGACCACTCCTCGTCACTATGAAGCCAATGGAAAGCTGTGAGATCGTTGATTCAAGTTCGAATTGATAAACTTAGAAGGTCTATGAGTAAAAAAGGAACATCAGTCTTCAGCAACCCCGATGCTGCCAAGACATTGTCCGTCATTCATGACAAATATGTTGTTGTTCCTGCAGACACGGCCCCGTTTTTGTATGCAAAAGCTACTATATTCAATGCTTGATTAATGAACAAGGGATTGCTAGTTCACTTGGCAACCCTACTTATAAAGCTACTACACTTTCAAAGGAAGAAATAACCGACAAGAAAAGAGCAGTGATGAACAGCACGGAGCAAGAGAAGAGCAGCGATGAGCAGCACGGAGCAAGAGAAGAGCAGCGAAGAGCAGCGATGAGCAGCACGGAGCAAGAGAAGAGCAGAGAAGAGCAGCGATGAGCAGTGATGAACAGCGATAAGGAAGAGATGAGCAGCGATGAGCAAGAGAAGAGCAGCGATGAGCAGCGACGAGCAAGAGAAAAGCAGCGATGAGAAGCACGGCACAAGAGAAGAGAAGCGATGAGCAGCACGGAGCAAGAGATGAGCAGCGATGAGCAAGAGAAGAGCAGCCACGAGCAGCACGGAGCAAGAGATGAGCAAGAGAAGAGCAGCGATGAGCAGCGAAGAGCAACAGAAGAACAGCGATGAGCAGAGAAGAGTAAGAGAAGAGCAGCGATGAGCAGCGAAGAGCAACAGGAGATCAGCGAAGAGCAACAGGAGAGCAGCGATGAGCACCGAAGAGCAGCGATGAGCAGCACGGAGCACGAGAAGAGCAGCGAAGAGCAAGTGAAGAGCAGTAATGAGCAAGAGAAGAGCAGCATAGAGCAGTGAAATGGACCACCCTCCATTGACCTAATGGTGACAACATCAGCTGGATGTAAGGGGACATAATCCAATCCTACCTTTGGTCCTCCCTTGAACGAACAGAAAACATCACCCGTGGTGAAAAGCGCGGGAAAAGGGAGATAATCCAACCGTTCCTCTGTACTTTGTATACTCTCGGACTTCGACAGTGCACAAACCACTTCAGGGATTTCAGGCTCCGGTCACATGACTTCCGCGTCCCGTTACGTCACTTCCTGTGAAGTCATTTCCGGTTCCGGTGACGTCATATCCGGCACCTCCTCAGCAAGATATCTCATAAAGTATTTGTTCAAAAGATATCTTTATAAACAGTTTAATACGATATCTTATCAATTAGTATATGAGATATCTCATTTAGTTTATAAGATATCTTATTAAAATTTATAAAGATATTGAAAGTGGAATTAATAAAAACACGGCTTGCCACAAAACCATGCTAAAATTTAATAAGTCTAAAAAAAAGGTTTTTATAAAATATCTCATAAACTATATAAGATATCTTATATAGTTTATGAAATATCTTATAAAGAAAATTTTATAAAATATCTGATAAAGTTTATGAGATATCTGATAAACTTTATAAGATATCTTATTTAAGGTGAATTATTTGAGATATCTTATAAAGTTTTTAAGATGTGTCATAAAATATATAAGATATCTTGAATGTGGAATAAATACAAATACAGCGATCTATAATGAACAGTTTCCCAGTTTGTTAATCAGGAATCAAAATGTCTTAAGGTCCTTCTTAGGCTGTTTCTTTTAAAATGGAATTATGTTTAAGAACAGGTGTGTCAATTGTGTCGTTGTTATAAATTGAAAAATCCTTAATTTAACGTTTTGTGATTGCACTGCAATATAAACTTTCATTGCAAGTGAAAACAAGGGTACCGGGAGATGAAAAATAATCCTACTGCACGGATACTAAAGAAAAATATGACTAGAAAATAGGGTAGTTGCAGGATAGTGGTACACATGTCAGATTTTTCTGTTTTTTAATTCTGGTTAATTACATACGAGTATAATGTTCGTAAAACTATGACGCGGAATCAAGGTAATAAATATCGATTTTAGTATATCCTAATATGATTTTAGTATATTCTAAATTACAATTCAGCATACCCTAAACTGATTTTATGTTATCCTAAAATGATTTTAGGATACCCTCAAACTGGGACTATTATACTAACTATAGTATAATAGTCCCAGCCTCAAATGATTTTAGTATATGGGTTATTTTCAAAAAATGTGCATTTTTAACATTGCAAAATTGAGAAAAAACAATTTGTTTGAATCATCATATTTATTAAACTTGCAAAATATGATACTTCTTGAACAAAATACTCAAATATGCAATCTTAATGACATAACATAAAACTAATATTGACACAATTTCGACTGATGGTGCAAAAATTTGTCTATCCTGTTACCACATTTGTGAGATTTTTTTTACTATCAACAGGAAAAATGTGAAAAACGTATTGATTATTTCTCAAAGGTACGTTAGTGGTGCTTCAGAAAACAATAACAGAATATTTAATTTCTTTGCATTAACGGGATAAAAATACCACTTAATATTGTGTCCTGAAAAAACTATCTAAAAATAGATTTTCAAATGCTGCAAAAATTGCTACAATCAATGCAAAACCAACTGAAGCACTTCCTTATATTCGGCTTATATTAGACTTTTGAATCAATCCATCACTTAGTTCGTTGATTACATATAATTTTAGTAAAACGCTATTTTCTATGGTAACAGGAACGGACATCGAAGGTTTACATATACATATTTGTCTATCCTGTTACCAAATTGGGGTAACAGAACAGACAGTAACAGGATAGACAAAATTTTATGTTTATTGATTCTATTGCAAAACAACAACTCCCCTTGCATAGTTGTTTGTTTTTTCTTAAAGATATGTAGACTATCAAATGTTTCATTTCATTTTCAAATATTTCATAATGTCTACAGATACAGTTGTTTATTCTTATGCTTAATCTGTCTATCCTGTTACTTTATTCAAGGTAACAGGATAGACAGTAACAGGATGGACAGAGTTATATGTTTATTGATTATATTTCGAAATAACAGCTCCCCTTACATCGGTGTATGGTTTTTTCAGTTAGCGTTCTTTGTTTCCAAACAGTTAGTGACCCTTTTGAGAACATATGGGTGTAGTAATGTATAAATTTGTTGGTAACGTGATTGACATTTTAAAAGGGTACGCTATCAGTTTGACTTACTTTTCTGGTTATAACTTCGCTTCTGTTTTTTCTAACGTTCTATTGTTTTGGTTGTAATTTGGAAAATATTTGTACTTTTGATTTCATCATAGAAGATATTTGTATTTGCAGGCAAAAATTATTGCTCTGCAAATTTAGCACCGGTAACAGGACAGACATACATTTCATGGACGCCAACATAATTTACTTTTTCATGAGCAGATATATATATATCTTCAAGACTTTATACTTTCTTGTTAAAATTCAATTATATGATATTCAAAAAAATAATTTTGCCGATTTGAAAACATACAAAAAATCATTGAAAAATAATGTGCAAACCTGGTTCCCTCAGTCCGGACACTCGCAAATTGCTCAATATTGAGCTTTAAAATCAATTTATTTTGGATCGCAAGGAGAAAATCCTTTTCATTCTAGATGTGCCGATTTGAAAAAATTGCGAACTTTGGTTTAAGCACAAAAAAATAATGCCATTGTGTCTGAATATTTTTTTAACATAGGTGGACAGGAAAATGGACTTTTTTTTTAAATGACCCATATACTAAAATCATTTTAATTTTAGTATACCATAAAATCAATTTAGGGTATGCTAAATTGTAATTTAGTATATACTAAAATAATTTTAGGATATACAAAAATCGATATTTATGACCTTGATTCCTATGGAAGGGAATATCCGCCATAATTATACAATTCTTAATTTGTGAAATGTAATTTCTTACTTCGTAACATGCAATTTCTTAATTTGTAAAATGTAATTTCTTAATTTGTAACATGTATTTCTACATTTCTTGATTTGTGAAATGTAAATTATTAATGTGTAAATACAATTTCTTAATTTGTTAAAGTATTTTTTTAATTCGTTACATGAATTGCTACATTTCTTACTTTGTAAAATGTAGTTACTTTGTTGGAGTCGCGTTTTGGGAGATCGCGTCAGTGTAATTATAACAGCCAATAAGAATTATCGTTTCTAAAGAAAAACTACAAGTTACAAATCAACATGTTACAAATCAAGAAGTTTTACAAGTCTAGAATGAAATAGTTTCACAATATTCCACACGAGGTCGCTGTGGAGGCATGTCAACTCGTACCTTTGCAAATTCGTACCCAATATTTAGCAACTCGTATTTCTGCCAACTCGCACCCAATATTTTACGATTGATATACATTAATCTGGTGCAATTGGTTCATAAATGTATAAAGTTAACCATGCGTTTCAAGTGTCTGAAAGAAGGGTGGTCGAGGGGGTCGAATCCCGAAATCTCGACTCGTTTATTTTTGCCTTATCCCGATTTCCCGGGTCTTATTTCACAATATCCCGAAATCCCGATAAAATAACGTATGGTTTTTTGGCTATATACATTTATTAATGATTGTAACATAACTGTTCAAAGCAATCGGTCAGTCTATTGTAATTCCCGTTTATCTTATTAATATGATCTTAGTTTAAATCAGATTATAAATACATGGAGACTGCGACATTCAAACTTAAAAGCACACAAATAAGTAAACTTGTTTGAGTTCAATAAAAGAATGTGAGACATTTTCGTCATAAGCCTTTTTCAACTGATTTTTATAGTTCGTTCTTATGTTGTACTGTTATACCACTGTCCCAGGTAAAGGGGGAGGGTTGGGATCCCGCTAACATTTTTAACCCCGCCACATTATTTATGTATATGTGCCTGTCCCAAGTCAGGAGCCTGTAATTCAGTGGTTGTCGTTTGTTTATGTGTTACATATTTGTTTTTCGTTCATTTTTTGTCGAGCCTTCGACTTTTGTCAAAAAAGCGAGACATAGCGATCCTACATTCCGTCGTTGTCGTCGGCGGCGGCGGCGGCGTCCACAAATATTCAATCTGTGGTTAAAGTTTTTGAAATTTTAATAACTTTCTTAAACTATCCTGGATTTCTACCAAACTTGGACAGAGGCTTGTTTATGATCATAAGATAGTATCCAGAAGGAAATTGTGTAAAAAAAAAATTCCCAGTTTTTCCGTATTTTACTTATAAATCGACTTAGTTTTTCTGCCAGGAAACATTACATTCACTCTGTGGTTAAAGTTTTCAAAATTTTAATAACTTTCTTAAACTATCCTGGATTTGTACCAAACCTGGACAGAAGCTTGTTTATGATCATAAGATAGTATCCGGAAGTAAATTTATTTAAAAAAAAAATTTTTTTCCGTATTTTACTTATAAATGGACTTAGTTTTTCTGCCAGGAAACATTACATTCAATCTGTGGTTAAAGTTTTTAAAATTTTAAATCTATATATATATAATTGCATACTATATTAATTTTTTACAACAAAATCTTTTTTCATACATTTCAAATGTTTTATTTCATTAACTGCAAATCTATTATGTGCATTCACCTATCACACTGAAAATATAGACAACATCAAAAGTAGGCGAGACACTGGGTTCCGCGGAACCCTTACAAATTTTTTTATATAAATAAGGCCGTTAGTTTTCTTGTTTGAATTGTTTCACAATGTAATATCGCGGCCTTTTATAGCTGACTATGCGGTATGGGCTTTGCTCATTGTTGAAGGCTGTACGGTGACCTATACATGTAGTTGTTAATGTCTGTGTCATTTTGGTCTCTTGTGGACAGTTGTCTCATTGGCAATCATACCACATCTTCTTTTTTATATATATATGATAGTTCATTGTATACAGTATCACTCTTCTTTACTCTGCAACTTTTTTATGTGCTAGTCCGAAGCCAGGATACAGTGTCAAGTAGTTGTGCGTATACAGTGAATTAAATGCTGTTTTTTTTTCTGGTAATTCTTTATTTGTATCAGGCCATTTAATTTTGTCCGACATCTTTTTTTTTAAATTCAATATGGACCCTATTTAGCACTGAAAATGACACAGACATTAACAACTACATGTATAGGTCACCGTACAGCCTTCAACAATTAGCGAAGCCCATACCGCATAGTCAGCTATAAAAGGCCGCGATATGACATTGTAAAACAATTCAAACGAGAAAACTAACGGCCTTATTTATATAAAAAAAAAATGAACGAAAAACAAATATGTAACACATAAACAAACGACAACCACTGAATTACAGGCTCCTGACTTGGGACAGGCACATACATAAATAATGTGGCGGGGTTAAAAATGTTTGCGGGATCCCAACCCTCCCCCTAACCTGGGACAGTGGTATAACAGTACAACATAAGAACGAACTATAAAAATCAGTTGAAAAAGGCTTATGACGAAAATGTCTCACAATCTTTTATTGAACTCAAACAAGTTTACTTATTTGTGTGCTTTTAAGTTTGAATGTCGCAATCTCCATGTATTTATAATCTGATTTAAACTAAGATCATATTAATAAGATAAACGGGAATTACAATAGACTGACCGATTGCTTTGAACAGTTATGTTACAATCATTAATAAATGTATATAGCCAAAAAACCATACGTTATTTTATCGGGATTTCGGGATATTATGAAATAAGACCCGGGAAATCGGGATAAAAATCGGGATAAGGCAAAAATAAACGAGTCGGGATTTCGGGATTCGACCCCCTCGACCACCCTTCTTTCAGACACTTGAAACGCATGGTTAACTTTATACATTTATGAACCAATTGCACCAGATTAATGTATATCAATCGTAAAATATTTGGTGCGAGTTGGCAGAAATACGAGTTGCTAAATATTGGGTACGAATTTGCGAAGGTACGAGTTGACATGCCTCCACAGCGACCTCGTGTGGAATATTGTGAAACTATTTCATTCTAGACTTGTAAAACTTCTTGATTTGTAACATGTTGATTTGTAACTTGTAGTTTTTCTTTAGAAACGATAATTCTTATTGGCTGTTATAATTACACTGACGCGATCTCCCAAAACGTGAGTCCAACAAAGTAACTACAGAAATGTAGCAATTCATGTAACGAATTAAAAAAATACTTTAACAAATTAAGAAATTGTATTTACACATTAATAATTTACATTTCGCAAATCAAGAAATGTAGAAATACATGTTACAAATTAAGAAATTACATTTTACAAATTAAGAAATTGCATGTTACGAAGTAAGAAATTACATTTCACAAATTAAGAATTGTATAATTATGGCGGATATTCCCTTCCATAGATTCCCCGTCGTATAAAACTTTAAGATAACCAATTTTTATTGATTAGGGTGATAAGTACGTGTGTCGAGAGACAAATATCCGAACAAAAAAGGGGAGTAGTCACATGACTATAACATGGTGGGTGTTTACTAACCGGAAGTTGATTTATGTTAAACACATATAGATGAAAATGGTAAAATATAAGTTTTATATATTAGCTGTTATGTTTTAAAGTAAATTTTATTTTTGTTTTTATTAAACACAGTTTACAGACTTGTGTTACACTTCCATTTTTTCGTAAAATTGTTCAGTTTCTCAAAATATGGCAATGCATTATTTTCAAGGCATCCAAAACTTTCACAAGCCTGCATTGTTTTCTCTGCACCCCCTTTAAAATCAAATCAGTTGATTGTTCAATGTTGAAATTTCTTTTCCTGAGGAAAGTAAGGGAAAAAGGGGGCTAGAAAGGAATTTTGAAAAAAAATGTAGGCTTAAAAATGTGTTGAAATAAGGCAAGATTAAAATAGTATACAGGGTTCTCACTGTATCGCAGTAACTATTTTTCATGATGGCGTCAAAATTATGTTGAAATAATGTTGGTAGCGAAAAATCACAGAGGCGAGATATAGGTATTACTTTCCGGTGGCAATAGCGGCGTAAACTTTTTTAATACTTTAATAATTTTGCACATGTTATACCTACAATTAAGATTTATGGTCCACAAGGTAGCTTATCGTATAAGGTTTGCCACAGTATACGTGTGTTGTGACCTCATTTTCATGGTTCACTGACATCATAAACATGAATTTAAAATCTGCGTCCAAGTTTTGTGGTTAATCCATTTCTCAGCAACTAGAATACCTAGACCCATCATATTTGCTCTTAGTGGGTACATGTCAGTCTGACACCTGGTTTGGGACCTTGACCTCAATTTCATTCTTGAGTGACTTTGTCACTTTTTCGTGGTTAAGTCCGTTTTTCAGCAACTGTAATACCTAGACCCATCCGTGTTTGGTCTATAGATAGTTCTTAGTGGGTACATGCAAGTCTGACACCTGTCTCTGGACTTTGACTTCAGTTTCGTGGATGAGTGACTTTCATCCAAGTTTCTTGATTAAGTCCATTTTTCAACAACTGTAATACCTTGACCATTGTATTTGGTCTATTGACAGTTCTTGGTGGGTACATGCCAGTCTGACACTTATCTCTGGACCTTGACCTCAATTTCATGGTTGAGTGACTTTCATCCAAATTTCTTGATTAAGTCCTTTATTATGACTTGCAGTGTTCTCCCCAGAAATTTTTAATAGCATTGTGGTAGAAATTCACATAGGTTTGTAGCGAATTATTGTAGTATTGTAATAAAGGCATTTTTAATAATTTATGAGAAATGATAAATTATTGTATAGAATTTTAATTAATTATTCTGGTTTTCACTAATGTAAATTATGGAAAAAGGGAACAGATCATTGCATCAAAAGTAAAAAAAATATATACATTGTCAAAATTAATAGCACAGTGGTGAGAAATTTTAGCACAGTGGTAAAAAATTATAGCACAGTGGTACCACAGTGCTATATAAGCCTGGGGGGAACACAGACTTGTAATACCTAGACAGTGGTGAGAAATTATAGCACAGTGGTAAAAAATTATAGCACAGTGGTACCACAGTGCTATATAAGCCTGGGGGGAACACAGACTTTTAATACCTAGACCCATCCTTGTTTGGTCTATAGATAGTTCTTAGTGGGTACATGCAAGTCTGACACCTGTGTCTGGATTTTGACTTCAATTTCATGGATGAGTGACTTTCATCCAAGTTTCTTGATTAAGTCCATTTTTCAACAACTGTAATACCTTGACCTACTGTATTTGGTCTATTGACAGTTCTTGGTGGGTACATGCCAGTCTGACACTTATCTCTGGACCTTGACCTCAATTTCATGGTTGAGTGACTTTCATCCAAATTTCTTGATTAAGTCCTTTTTAGCTCACCTGACCCAAAGGGTTAAGCGAGCTTTTCTCATCACTTGGCGTCCTTCGTCCGTCGTCGTCCGGCGTCGTCGTTAACATTTCACATTTTGAACTTCTTCTAGAGAACCACTGAATGGAATGAAACCAAACATGGCATGAATGTTCCTTATGAGGTGCTGACCAAGTGTTGTTACTTTGTAGCTGATCCATCATCCAAGATGGCCACCAGCGGGGAACTTAGTTTAACATAGGACCCTATGGGAAATGCATACAAATGACTTCTTTTAGAGAACCACTGAATGGAATGAAACTAAATCTGGCATGAATGTTCCTTATGAAGTGCTGACCAAGTGTTGTTACTTTGTAGCCGATCCATCATCCAAGATGGCCGCCAGCGGGGAACTTAGTTTAACATAGGACCCTATGGGAAATGCATACAAATGACTTCTTTTAGAGAACCACTGAATGAAATGAAACCAAACATGGCATGAATGTTCCTTATGAGGTGCTGACCAAGTGTTGTTACTTTGTAGCCGATCCATCATCCAAGATGGCCGCCAGCGGGGAACTTAGTTTAACATAGGACCCTATGGGAAATGCATACAAATGACTTCTTTTAGAGAACCACTGAATGGAATGAAACTAAATCTGGCAGGAATGTTCCTTATGAAGTGCTGACCAAGTGTTGTTACTTTGTAGCCGATCCATCATCCAAGATGGCTGCCAGGGGGGAACTTAGTTTAACATAGGACCCTATGGGAAATGCATACAAATGACTTCTTTTAGAGAACCACTGAATGGAATGAAACTAAATCTGGCATGAATGTTCCTTATGAGGTGCTGACCAAGTGTTGTTACTTTGTAGCCGATCCATCATCCAAGATGGCTGCCAGCGGGGAACTTAGTTTAACATAGGACCCTATGGGAAATGCATACAAATGACTTCTTTTAGAGAACTGTTGAATGGAATGAAACCAAACATGGCATGAATTTTCCTTATGAGGTTCTGACCAAGTGTTGTTACTTTGTAGGCGATCCATAATCCAAGATGGCCGCCAGCGGGGGACTTAGTTTAACATAAGACCCCATGGGAAATGCATACAAATGACTTCTTTTAGAGAACCACTGAATGGAATGAAACTAAATCTGGCATGAATGTTCCTTATGAGGTGCTGACCAAGCGTTGTTACTTTTTAGCCGATCCATCATCCAAGATGGCTGCCAGCGGGGTACTAAGTTTAACATTTGACCCTATGGGAAATGCATACAAATGACTTCTTTTAGAGAACCACTGAATGGAATGTAACAAAACATAGCATGAATGTTCCTTATGAGGTGCTGACCAAGTGTTGTTACTTTGTTGCCGATCCATCATCCAAGATGTTTAGAAGTCTATCAGAAAATTGTAAAAAAAATTCTGAATGGTCACAACTTGACCACATATTCAAAAATAATAATGATAAGATGTCTTCAGTAGCTATTGTAAGACTACACTAAGATGACCTGTTTTTAATTTTAAATACTGTGTCAAATTAAACCAATCTTGGTCTCAATCATTATATAATTTTACATAATTTCCAAAATCACTTTAGATACAGGTGAGCGACACAGGCTCTTGAGAGCCTCTAGTTTTATGACTTGCAGTGTTCTCCCCATAAATTTTTAATAGCTTTGTGGTAGAAATTCACATAGGTTTGTAGCGAATTGTTGTAGTATTGTAATAAAGGCATTTTTAAGAATTTGAAAAAGTTTTCTTGTAATTTATGAGAAATGATAAATTATTGTATAGAATTTTACTTAATTATTCTGGTTTTCACTAATGTAAATTATGGAAAAAGGGAACAGATCATTGCATCAAAAGTAAAAAAAATATATACATTGTCAAAATTAATAGCACAGTGGTAAAAATTAAAGCCCAGTGGTAAAAAATTATAGCACAGTGGTACCACAGTGCTATATAAGCCTGGGGAGAACACAGACTTGTAATACCTAGACCCATCCTTGTTTGGTCTATAGATAGTTCTTAGTGGGTACATGCAAGTCTGACACCTGTGTCTGGACTTTGACTCCAATTTCATGGATGAGTGACTTTCATCCAAGTTTCTTGATTAAGTCCATTTTTCAACAACTGTAATACCTAGACCTACTGTATTTGGTCTAATGACAGTTCTTGGTGGGTACATGCCAGTCTGACACTTATCTCTGGACCTTGACCTCAATTTCATGGTTGAGTGTCTTTCATCCAAATTCCTTTTTTCAGCACTTGTAATACCTAGACCCATCATTGTTTGGTCTATAGATAGTTCTTAGTGGGTACATGCAAGTCTGACACCTGACTCTGGACTTTGACCTCAATTGCATGCTTGAGTGACTTTGTTGCATTTTCAAGATTAGGTCCATTTCTCAGCAACTTTAATACCTAGACCAACCATATTTGGCCAATAGATAGTTCTTAGTGGATACATGTTGGTATGACACCTGTCTTATGACCTTGACCTCAATTTATTTTAACGCATTTCCTTTGACTTGCAAAATGTCGGGTATCAGATAATAATTAAGACTTCTCCATGTGCATACTCAGGTGAGACATATAGTGTCTCCACTCTTGTTAAATCAATGTTGACATGATTTCAGTACCAGTCTAAATATAATATGCTAATATAGTACCAGGCAGCACTGCTTGGCATTGTCTTATGATGTTTTTACCTCTGAGAACTCTGTAAACTGCACAAACTGATTTCTTAGTAAAAATATAGCTACCTTGTAATTAGCATATGGACCACCTGAGTTCATCTCCAGTTTATCGGTGGGTCCATGTTGCACATAATTTTTTTTATTTTGCTTTTCAGTTATCTGTTTGGTTTTGTCTTATCTCTGGATTTATGATTGTTGGATCAATCATAGCCGGTTCTATTTTTCTCATCTTGCCTGTTTCTAAAACTAAAGTTACAAAACAATCATTCCCAAATAGAAAATGTTAAGGACTTTTTGAAAAAAAATAGCTTGAATACACCTAATGTCCAATCTGGATTTGTCTGGATATTAAACAACTTCCACTTGGGGTCAAGTGGAGTTAGAATTAAAGGTCACAATAAAGAGCTGAGGGAGGGATAACTTGCGAAGAAAAACGCTTTTAAAGGTTGACAATAGTTTTGAACCATCATGTTGACGCCTAGCCAATAATTATATAAACTAATTTTTTGAAGTGTTTACGATCATTTAAATATGAAAAAAAATTGTGTAATATCAGAATAATTCCGGATTGGACATGTACTATCAATAGGTGTATTCATTCAGTTAAGTCACATTCTGTCTCTGTCAACTGGTCCTACATATTTCTCAAATTTTAGCTGATTTTTTTTTTTTGCAACATGATTTTAAAAAAAAAAATCTACAATCAATAATTAAGTCATTTATTCTCAGCTTTTCCTTGGTTGAAATTAAATTCTGATGTCAGATTTCCTTGCCTGCACTAATATGTAATTGTGAAGATATGAAAAAGGTAATGACACAACACACAAAGAGGAGCCTCGGTGGCTGAGTGGTCTAGGTAGTTCGTCATGACTACTAATGATCACTGGCCTGTCAACGCTGAGGTTGTGAGTTCGAATCTCACCTGTGGTGGGGTGTGTTCGACATTGATTGCCAATTTTCCTACTGAAGGTTGCTGGTTCTCGCCGAGTACTCCGGCTTCCTCCACCAATAAAAACTGGCCACAGCGAAATAGCCAAATGTGCTGAAAACTGCATAAAACCCCAACTAAACAAACAAACAAACAACATACAAAGAACATATTAATGACAGAAAAATTGTTGAAATTTGCCTACATATACTATTTAACAGGCATAGCAGAAGCAAATTCCCTAGAATAATGCATGTCTCTAGTCTCAACAGTTAATTTTTAGTTATTTAAAATGCTTAATTTTTAATAAGAAAATTTATCAAGTGAAGAAATACAATGAAATATTGTATCTCACTGTATTTACCAAATTGGCCATAATTTCTCCTTCTTTATTTAATGTTAATCTACCAATATTAAACTGGAATAATGATACAGATTTCATTATTTAATATGAAAATTATTAATAAATATCTTATTTTTATAATACCTGCATATCAAATGTTCAACTGATTGGGGAATTTTAAAGATAAATATCAATACTAAATTTTAATTATATTTTCTCTTTTTGTATATCTAGCCAACCCAACAGTTATCACCACAAGAGGAACAGGAAAAGCTTCTAGAGGAGGCAGTAAACATTGTGAAGAATCAGTCTTTTCAAATGAAAAGATGTCTGGTTTGTATAATTTTTTGAAAATATAAAAACATAGATATGGTGTAAAAAATTTATAAGGCAAAAGATCATTCTCCCCCAGTGTTCATTTTTATACGACTGCAAATATTTGCAGACATATTATGGTACATATATATTAGCATATCATTGATTTTTTTTGTGTAACTTTTTGTTGTTGCAGGGATAAAGGTGGCAAAATTAGCCATTTTGCAGGACAATTCATCGTGATAAGTGCTTCCACTAGTATGTCATCTTTTATGGTTTTTAGCTCACCTGGCCAAAGGCCATGTGAGCTTTTGCCATCACTTTTCGTCCGTCGTCCGTCCGTCCGTCCGTCCGTCGTGCCGTCGTAAACTTTTCTTTAAAAATCTTCTCCTCTGAAACCGCTGGGCCGATTGGTTTGAAACTTAATAGGAATGTTCTATGACATGTCCTCCACAAACGATCCTCATTTTATATTGATCCGATGAAAAACATGGCCACTGTTGCTAAAAATAGAACATAGGGGTAAATTGCTGTTTTTTGCTAATAACTCAAAAACCGTTACAGATATCGAAAATCTGACATGGGGTAAAATTGATCAGCATGACGAGATCTATCTACCCTGAAATTTTGAAGGAAATTCCAAAACCCATTTAGGAGTTATTGCCCTTTTTTTGTCAAATTTTCAAAATTTTAACATTAAAAAATCTTCTCCTCTGAAACCGCTGGGCCGATTGGTTTAAAACTTAATAGGAATGATCTATGACATGTCCTCTACAAACGATCCTCAATTTATATTGATCCGATGAAAAACATGGCCACTGTTGCTAAAAATAGAACATAGGGGTAAATTGCTGTTTTTTGCTAATAACTCGAAAACCGTTACAGATATCGAAAATCTGACATGGGGTAAAATTGATCAGCATGACGAGATCTACCTAACCTGAAATTTTGAAGGAATTTCCAAAACCCATTTAGGAGTTATTGCCCTTTTTAGCTCACCTGGCCATAGGCCATGTGAGCTATTGCCATCACTTGGCGTCCGTCGTCGTCGTCGTCTGTCGTCGTCGTCGTCGTCGTCGTCGTCGTCTGTAAACTTTTTCAAACGTTAACTCGTCCTAAACTACTGGACCGGCTTCAACCTAACTTTGCAGAATTGTTCTTTAGGGCATCTGGAAAATTTCTATCGTTTAAAATTTTTGAAATGTCGAAAAACATGGCTGTCGTTACTATAAATAGAACATAGGGGTAAATTGCTGTTTTTTGCTAATAACTCAAAAACCGTTACGGATATCGAAAATCTGACATGGGGTAAAATTGATCAGCATGACAAGATCTACCTACCCTGAAATTTTGAAGGAAATTCCAAAACCCATTTAGGAGTTATTGCCCTTTTTTCACATTTTTGGCTTTTTTTTATGTTATTATTTCAAAAATCTTCTTCTCTGAAACTACTATTCAAAATCATATGAAACTTGGTAAGATTGTTGCTTAGGGTACCCTGCATAGAACTGATGTGGGGATTTTTGATTCGTCGAAAAACATGGCCGCTGTTACTAAAAATAGAACATAGGGGTAAATTGCTGTTTTTTGCTAATAACTCAAAAACCGTTACAGATATCGAAAATCTGACATGGGGTAAATTTGATCAGCATGACAAGATCTACCTACCCTGAAATTTTGAAGGAAATTCCAAAACCCATTTAGGAGTTATTGTCCTTTTTTCGTCAAATTTTCATAATTTAACATTTTTCGTCATTTATCTCCAAAACTATTTGAGATAGAAGTGAAATGTAAATTTGAAAAATGTTTGCCATGTTGAGATCTACATACCCTGAAATTTTAAAGGAAATCCCAAAACCCATTTAGGAGTTATTGCCCTTTTTTGTCAAATTTTTAAAATTTTAACATTTTTGCATTTATCTCCAAAACTATTTGAGATAGAAGTGAAATGTAAATTGAAAAATGTTTGCCATGTTGAGATCTACCTACCCTGAAATTTTGAAGGGAATCCCAAATTCTATTTAGGAGTTATTGGTTTGTGTAATTTGAGGTCGGGTTCTGTTACATTTATTTAAGGTTCACCCTTATTCCTGGTCAATTTTGTCAACCTCCTGCCAGGACTACCACCATCAGGGAACATATTTTAACATTAAACCTTATGAAAAATAAATCTTCAACAAATTTTCCCTGAACAATTGAACCAATTGCAACAAACTTGGTCAAATAGTTGATTAATTGTCCAATGAAAACCAGACTCCAGGTGAGCGATACAGGCTCTGGTGAGCCTCTTGTTTCATCAAATTTTCAAAATTTTAACATTAAAAAATCTTCTCCTCTGAAACCGCTGGGCGGATTGGTTTGAAACTTAATAGGAATGAACTATGACATGTCCTCTACAAATGATCCTCAATTTATATTGATCCGATGAAAAATATGGCCACTGTTGCTAAAAATAGAACATAGGGGTAAATTGCTGTTTTTTGCTAATAACTCTAAAACCGTTACAGATATCGAAAATCTGACATGGGGTAAAATTGATCAGCATGACGAGATCTACCTACCCTGAAATTCTGAAGGAAATTCCAAAACCTATTTAGGAGTTATTGCCCTTTTTTCGTCAAATTTTCAAAATTTTAACATTCAAAAATCTTCTCCTCTGAAACTGCTGGGCCGATTGGTTTGAAACTTAATAGGAATGAACTATGACATGTCCTGTACAAACGATCCTCAATTTATTTTGATCTGACATAAAACATGGCTTTCGTAGCTAAAAATAGAATATAGGGGTGGATGTGTTGTTTTTGGCTTATAACTTAAAAACCGTTACAGATATCGAAAATCTGGCATGGGGTAAAATTGTTCAGCATGACGAGATCTACCTACCCTGAAATTTTGAAGGAAATTCCACAACCTGTTTAGGAGTTATTGCCCTTTTTTCGTCAAATTTTCAAAATTTAACATTTTTCGTCATTTATCTCCAAAACTATTTGAGATAGAAGTGAAATGTAAATTTGAAAAATGTTTGCCGTGTTGAGATCTACATACCCTGAAATTTTAAAGGAAATCTCAAAACCCATTTAGGAGTTATTGCCCTTTTTTTTGTCAAATTTTCAAAATTTTAACATTTTTGCATTTATCTCCAAAACTATTTGAGATAGAAGTGAAATGTAAATTGAAAAATGTTTGCCATGTTGAGATCTACCTACCCTAAAATTTTGAAGGGATTCCCAAATTCTATTTAGGAGTTATTGGTTTGTGTAATTTGAGGTTGGGTTCTGTTACATTTATTTATGTTACCCTTATTCCTGGTCAATTTTATCAACTTCCTGCCAGGATTACCACCATCAGGGAACATATTTTAACATTAAACCTTATGAAAAATAAATCTTAAACAAATTTTCCCTGGACAATTGAACCAATTGCAACAAACTTGGTCAAATAGTTGATTAATTGTCCAATGAAAACCAGACTCCAGGTGAGCGATACAGGCTCTGGTGAGCCTCTTGTTTTAGATATAAGGGGTAAAAGATGAAAAAAGCAGTATGGCTTGATATGTAATTTTTTTTATTTTTCATCCAATTCTTATGAGGATTTTTTCTTTTAATTCACCTTAATGAGTGATTTGATTAGTATTTCAACAGATATTTATCTTTAGCACATATTTTATTGAAATAACACCCCCAGAGCAGATAACATAATATGAGGGCAATAACATTTTATCTGCCCTCTCGTGAGCATCACCGACGTCACTTCCGTCCAACTGTAAATAATCGTCTGTTTGTGTAGGAACAGCTGCTGAGCATGACGCTGGTCGAATGACAGGAAAATCTTATTCAGCAGTAAAATTTTTATTTCAACAGATATTTTTCTATCTTCTGTTTCCAATACAAGGGGTCAAAGATAGCAATTTTGGAGGGAACATAAAAAAATTCAAATTTCATCTGATATAAATGGAGATTTTTTTCTTATCTTTTTTAGTTTGGGGTTAAAGGGACTGAAAAAGCAACACGGCTGGATTTCTAAATGTAGGGCCAATATTTCTGTGTACTGTATATTATAATAACAACACTTTATGGGGTCAAGCATATAATTGTGTTTCCACACTTGCTTTAATTGTTTACTTGCCGACCTGTTGCAGTCATATCATGCTGTGTTTGGCGAAGTCCTTTATTGAATTTCTTATTGTTTTTGTTTGTCACATAAGATAAAAATATAAATTTTAACTCAGAAATAGTAAATGATAAAATAAAAATCTGCCTACATGTCTTGTTTTTTATAAAGAAATATGATTTCTTGGTCCTAAGGAACAGTATATTTTATGCTCTTTACCTCAAAGTCATATTCTAATACAACGCTAAATCTAAAATTGATTTTCATTGGATGAAATTGAAAGTTTTTACTAATCAATTTTGCAATTATTGCTTTCAAAGTTCTGAAGGCATGAATTCTGAATTTAAAATTTTTTTGTTTTTTGTGTCACCTGCAGAACTCATGGTCGACACATAGGGATCACTATCTGTCGTCTTGCGTATTGTTGTGTCGCATGCGGAACGCATGGTCGACACATTGGGATCACTATCTTGTCGTCTTGCGTCTTGCATCGTCACACTTTTCTTCTATCCTCAAATACTTGCTCAAAGGAATTTGATGAAACTTTCTCTGTGCATTAATCTTAATGCACAGGTGTGCATATATATTTAATTTTTAGAAAATTTAAAATTTTTTATGTAAAAATTGACATTTTCGAAAAAAAAAGGGGGGAGTCAACACTTCTATCCAAAAGTACTCCATAACAGCTCAAAGGAATTTGATGAAACTTTCTCTGTGCATTAACCTTAATGGGCAGTTATGCATATATATTTCATTTTTAGAAAATTTTAAATTTTTTTTGTAAAATTTGACATTTTTGAAAAAAAAAGGGGGGGTCAAAACTTTTATCCTCAACTACTCCATAACCGCTCAAAGGAATTTGATGAAACTTTTTCTGTGCATTAACTTTAATGCACATGTGTGCATATATATTTCACTTTTAGAAAATTTTTAAATTTTTTTTTAAAAATTTACATTTTTGAAAAAAGGGTGGACTTAAAACTTTTATCATCAACTACTCCATAAACTGCTCAAAGCAATTTGATGAAACTTTCTATGTGCATTAACCTTTATGCAAAGATGTGCATATATATTTCATTTGTAAACATTTTAATACCTTTTGTAAAAATTGACGTCCGCAGGCGACACTTGTCTTCCTTGGAAGACTCACACATTTTTTTACATTTTTTTTTATCATTTGCAATGATAAGAGCTATGTATTCATAGCTAATTAAAACACAACATGTAGATATTTGTGTGAAAAATCTATTGCTTTATTTTTTTTTTCATATTTTATAGGACAAAGGAAAATTAATGGATGGACTAAAACATGCATCAACTATGTTAGGAGAACTCAGAACATCAATGCTTTCACCAAAGAATTACTATGAATTATGTATCCTTGCATGTGTCAAGATAATGTTAGATTTTAACATTGGATTTGTATTATGCTTTTATTTTGGAACTATTTTATACTTACATGTGTGGATTCCATATATTTCATGGGAGATCCGTTTTTGTGGCTTTTAATGTGTTCAGATCTATATAGAGGAACCAAAAATTTAAATATTCAGTGAAATACCCATTTCATTATATTTTATCATCTGAAAATTACAAAACCATGAAATTCTGTATCTTTGAAGAAATTATTTTTTTCTCCGTAAAAATTAGTGGTTACTTAAATAAATAAATCCTCATTATATTGACTTTATCGCAGTTGTTATTATTTTGATTTATTTATACAGTCGTGATGATTTTGGTGATAAAATTAAGATATATGAATCCAGAAAGTTAATATTTCATTACTGAAAATCTTTAGGTTTACATTAGAATGAAGATCACAGTATTGTATTTTACAATTTGGTGGCATTAGTATTTGATTTGATGGTTACAAATAAATGTATCCATTTACCAATCTTACATATATTACATGATGAGAAATGATTTATGAAAACAAAAATTTGTGCTATTTTTGAGAAATTGTACAATTCCATAACAATTGTTAGATATGGCAATATCTGATGAACTGCGTTATTTAGAGTTGTATTTAGTGGATGAGTTTCAGAAAGGTAGAAAGGTAGCAGATTTGTATGAGTTGGTACAGTATGCAGGAAATATCGTCCCTAGATTGTAAGTGTATTTTAAGCTCTTTGAATAAGATATTGATGTGTTTTTTTTTGGAGAAAAAAAATCAAAGGTAGACAAAATTAGACTAACCAAAATGAAAATTACCCTGTGCAAATTGAACTGGAAATTTATAATGATGAAAATTTGCAGCAAATTTTATAAAAATCTTTTTTTCAAAAGATGATTTAAATAAAATTTGTGATAGAGCAGAATCTATTATGGCAGCATAAAAAAAGTGAAATTTGATGGTTGTTTTTATTTTTTTCCAGGTATTTATTAATTACTGTAGGAGTTGTATATATCAAATCAAATGAATTATCACGGAAGGATATTCTTAAAGATCTGGTGGAAATGTGTCGTGGTGTACAACATCCTCTCAGAGGTCTCTTTCTGAGAAATTATTTATTGCAGTGTACAAAAAATGTTCTTCCTGATGTTGAAGAGGAATCAGCAGGGTTAGTCTTTATAGAAGCTTTTTTACATGATACAAAAAATGCATAAACTGATAATTCTGTAGAAAAAAGATCTTGCTTTTTTATTTTATACTTGTATATTTTTGAAAGAGAACCAGAGATTAAAAATAATAAGTATCAAACCTTCTTTGATAAAAGGGAATTATTTAGTGTTTTAGACACTTTCAAACATAAAAGCTTTGGTGTTTATCCTCAAATACAATGACTTGATTGAGGTCTCTGTATTGGTTGCTGTGCAAAAGGCCAGAAAAGTATTTATTGTTTATGTGCATAAAATTCATATCACCTGCAAATAAGACTATGATTATTTTATGAAGTAATAACTGACAGAAACCAAAAAGGAATTAAAACTAATAATATCAGAATTAACAAAATTTCACTTGACTGTATCTTATTCATAAGAATATAATTATGAAGTAATTTATTATTGTTACAGAAAAGACAATGAAACTGGGACAGTGATGGATTCTATAGACTTTATTTTATTGAACTTCTCTGAAATGAACAAACTTTGGGTCCGTATGCAACATCAAGGCCATTCCAGAGACAAAGTCAAGAGAGAACAGGAGAGAAGAGAATTACGAATCTTAGTGGGAACAAATTTAGTCAGACTTAGTCAGCTAGAGTGCATTGATATGGACAAGTATAAAAAGGTCATTATCAGTTTGATTGTCTATATCATAAAGAGTGGAAAATTTATATAAGAAGCATGTTCATCATACAACGGGATGATAAAAGAAAATCCTCTAGAGACTACTAAAAGAACCTGAACCTATCACCAACCACAATCAAATTGATATAAAAAGCTTTGGTTTTGCTGTGAACAATTTTTCTCTTTCATATTGCAAGATTACATTAATATTTTGACCATTCTACAAGAGTTATCTCCCATATTTGTAAAGTCAAGATTGTAAGTAAAGAAAGACTGGAATTATATTCATTACCCACATACCATGAACAGTCTTAGAAACTGTTTAAAATCTTTAAAAAAAATTGTTTACAAAATGGAATATGATCCAATGAAAATATTCCAATATAGACCAGATAATTTTGGTTTGATTTTATAGATTGTGCTATTTTTGATAAATATTTGTTTTATCTGTAGGTTGTTTTACCAGGTGTATTAGAACAAGCTGTTAGCTGTAGAGATCCCATAGCTCAAGAATATCTCATGGAATGCATAATACAGGTAATTACCCAAATATAGTGGCTCTGAGAGAATTTAAACTGGATCATGGTATATACATGTATTGGATATTGAGATGCATACCCCAAATCCTAAATCATGTATACCATGTATTATCTTCATTTCAGTAATCATCCGATATTTTGGAAATGGTTGAGAACATTCAGCTTGTATAGGGAACATTTGTAGGTTATTTGTGTGTTTTCAAATTGAAATACATTTTATATGCAAAAGATGAAATTTAAACAAAAAGTAACTAAGTACTCAACCTAACCATTTTTTCATTATATGCAAAACATGAAATTTAAACAAAAAGTACCTAAGTACTCAACCTAACCATTTTTTCATTATTTGTAAGCCTGGGGCCTTTTTGAGAAGGGGGATAGCTTTTCTGAATCAAGGAACTAATATCTTAAGTTCTTATGGGTGCATTAGGTTCTGCACATTCTCATTAAATGATTGCACACATTTTTATGCTACTTTAGTGTGCAGTAATATTTTACTAGGATTGTGCACATGATAGATCTTGAATATTAACTGAATGAACTAAGCTATAAGTTTGTTTGTGACAGAAGTAAATAAACATGCATCTGATTGATTCTTTTCCTGAAGTTTTGAGATCAAAGTTAATAGTTTTATTGTTTTCTTTTTATATTTTATACGACGGGTTCAAAATTACTCATTACAGTGGACATCTATATCCTGCTATAAATCCTACTTCCACCTTACAAAGTGAACAAGAGTAAAAGATACATTAAATACTAGAAGTATATTTTTTTTATCTGTTTCTGCTATTTACAGGTATTTCCAGATGATTTTCATCTACAGACTTTGAACTCCTTCCTAAGAGCATGTGCAGAATTACATGAAAATGTCAATGTGAAAAACATCATTATTTCTCTGATAGACAGGTAATTATAATATTGCACATTAGTTTTATTTCAATAAATACTAATTTTTGGGCTGTAGTTGAACCTTAAATTTTAAGGGATAAAAAATCTAATTTGGTAAAGTTTTTTGTCAAACTAGATACTTATGAAACAAAATAATTAGGTAGCCTACTTAACAACAAAAACTGATGCCCATGTCATTAAATGAAATTACCATAAGCATAACAGATTATAATTATGTGTAGTTTGAGAATGTAAGTATATAGGGTAAGCATCTACAAGACAAGGACCCATGGAGTGGCTTTTATGCTTTATTTTATTCATTTATGAAGAGGTGAAAAGTTCATATAAAATTCAAAACATTTTGTTAAATGTTCTTGCATTTCAATATTTTTACCCATAAAGGGGGATAACTTGACATTGTATGTAATATGTAATGTTCCCTCATTGGTTTCTCATATGATTTAATACTCTTTTATGGGCTTGTCGAGCTAACGACACAGGTTATAATAACAAAAGGCAATAATTTAACAAAAATCAAATGGAATGCAACATACAAAACTCAGGAACAAAATTAAGGTCATTATATTATTTTTGACAATGAGTATAAATATTTGTATTTAGATTAGCACAGTTTGCACAGAATGAAGAAGGTAGTGGAATTCCACCAGAAATACAATTGTTTGATATATTTTCTCAGCAGATAGCACAAGTTATACAGGTTTGTAGCTATTGTGTATCAAAAATTAAGAGTAGTTTTGCATATCAGAGTACATGTATTGTAAATTTGTGAATGAAATATGTAATCTATTTGAATAAGTATTAATTTATTTAGTTAAAAATAATTGTAACAAAAATCAAGGTAATTTCCATGAAAAAGACATTTTTGTCTCATTGTATACATACCTATATCCTTTTGTTATTTCAAAAAATCTATGATATAATTAAGAAGGCAAGAAAAATTATCTTAGGAAAAAAAATCTCTCATACGAAGTGATATTTGAAGCAAGGATCCGGAAAACCTTCTTTTTTCCGGACATGACCAGAAAAGTTTTAATTTGGCCGGTCATAAAAAGGGTCAAAATGACGTCCAAAATTTTTATTTCTTAATAAAAAAATGTATTTAAAAGTAATGACGCCAAAATTTCGAAGTTCGGCAGAACAGTGACCTTATTCAGATAATTTCCTCTCGATAGCTGACTGATCTTTTCAAACTGTTTTTAAAGCTACTACTATTGTCAATACGGTAATTTACAAAGGTGTCTGTGCTTTTATGATGCTTAATTATAATTAAAGTACACCTGTCAACAATTTCAAAAAAGTTCAATCGAGGTCTTTCATGAGTGACAATCAAGTAGGTTTTTTTCTCCCCTTTCTACTTTGAAATTAAAAAAATTCATTACAAGGTATGTTTCGGACAATCTAACAATTCACAATCACAAATTTGAGAAGATAAAACACCTTGGTAGTTTAAACTCTGCAAAACTTAGAGATTTCGACATTGTTGCCATTTTGTGCTAGTAAATAACCATTGAGTATGCGTGAATCATTGTAGGTAAATATGAACAAGAGGCTCAAGAAAATTCATCATAGCTGCCATATTAGCTGTCCGACCAGGAAGAAATATGCAAATTTTTATAAAGGTCCTTCCACAGATACTTAGTACCAAGTACAGCTTATTTGGCTTTGGGGTTTCAGAAATTTTTGTTGTTGAAATTTTGATCAATCAGAAATAAGAATTCAGCATGGCGGCCATATTAGTTGTCTGACCAGCATGAAATATGCAAACTTTATACTCTGTGAACAAATTATTTTCTTAAGTAAGTAGTATTTGAGTAATAAAATTTTCAAAATGTTGAGAAAATGGGTGAGGGATACAAAGAAATGATTTTACCAAAAATATGTACATCCCATATCATGCTCTTTGTTCTAAAAAAATGAGAAAAACCCTAAATTTACTAAATTGACTGCATGGTCATTTTGACACGAAAAAACAACAAAATTTTATAAAACTTTCTTATATTAACACCTACCTGTAGTTTTTATAAGTTAAATTTATTCAGATTGGTCCACTTCATCTTTAAGGAAAGTATAAAAAAAAATTTAATAGTGGAACTGTGATTTTTTTTTCATGATAATAGCCCAAAAATGGGTAAAAATGTATGAAAAATGGGAAAATCATCAAAAATGGGATACTTTCAAATGACCATAGCAAAAATAGAAGTCCACCACCTTATGATTTTTTCTTCATAAATAATTTTCTTAGTCTGTCAACCCAAAAATCAGGTTAAGAAAAAAAGTTTAATACTAGAAATTTTTTACTCCTCAGAGGTGTACATCCTTAATATTAATATGGTTCTATCTGCTGTAAGTTTTTTTGAGAGAGATAGAATAAATCAAGATCAAATGTATAAGATGAGGAGTGTTTGTCAAGTTTAACAAACATGATTGAACAAGATTTTCATTAGAAAAAGGGCTCTCAGTCAGTCAGGGTACTATAGCTACAATGATCATTAACCTGGCAACACTGAGTTTGTGGGTTTGAATGCAACTTATGTTGAGTTGTCATCTACTCAGGTCTAAATTGACAGTTCTAGCTGACTGTTGGCAGTTCTTTCCACTTACTCCACCTTCCTTCACCACCAAAAACAGGCCACCATGTTATAACCAGTAACACTTATAGTGATGTTATACATAATTAAACTATGCCTAAATGGAAAGAATTTTTTTTACAGAATAGACCAGACATGCCACCTGAAGACATTGTGTCTTTACAAGTTGCATTAATAAACCTTGCATTGAAATGTTATCCAGATAAAGTGGATTATGTTGATAAAGTATTGGAGACAACAGAAGAAATATTTAACAGAATGAATCTCGATCAGTATGTATGATAAAATATCAGAATGTTTTTAAACAATGGGTCCAAACCGACTATAAAAAAGGGGAAAATGTAACTTTAACAAAATAGTGTTTATTTTATGGGTCCACCTCTGTTTGTTATAAATCAGCAATTTCTTAATTTCATGGCAGTTGGCATTATTCGGGCCTCAGATCAAGAGGCATGTAAATTGTTTTAAATTGTTTTAGACCCTAAAAGTTGACATGAATATACAGCAAATACTTGAACACTTATATAATAAAGGCGACACATTCAGTAAAACTTAAGTAACTTGGTAATAAAGGTGACACATTCAGTAGAACTTAAGTAACTTGATAATAAAGGTGACACATTCAGTAGAACTTAAGTAACTTGATCATAAAGGTGACACATTCAGTAGAACTTAAGTAACTTGATAACCTGGAAATCTCAATTAGCCATAATTGAACTTCATTCTATAAATTCTGTTACTCCTTGATTCAAACTGTTTTCATTAGTGCTTGATTAACCAAAATTATACTTTAGTTAATACTTCACTTCTCTTCTATTTCTAATACTGATACCACTACCGGTATTTATCAAGGCTTCATATGAATTTATCACAAAATTTGAATCTTTTAAATACAACAAGAAGTGCTTAAACCGTCTTACAAATTATGTTTCAGTTTAGAACATGGTAGTCCTGTATCTAAGGAATTAATGAGACTGATGAAGATCCCAGTAGATACATACAAAAATATATTGACAGTATTGCAATTACAACACTTTGGACCAATGTTTGAATGTTTTGACTACCAGAGCAGGAAGATAATGAGTTGTTATATCATTAATAATGCTTTAGAGAATGAAACATTGGTACCAAGTCAAGATCAGGTATTGTATTATTTCTAGAAGCTTAGTTAGCTACCAGGAAATTAAACAAAAGTTGGTTAACATTTATTACCCATATTCATGTCTTCCTTAAGATATTAGTCTTACATTTTTTCAGTTTGAATGATATTTTGTATGAAATGAGTTTTATATTTTTGTAGTAATATTAGGTTATTTTACAGTGTTATGTACAATACGACTTTCGATTCAATACTGACGAGTACAATATTTTTCGTATTGTACATAACACTGTAAAATAATCTGTTTATTATACAGTTCAACATATTCAGACAAAAGTTTGAATAACCAATGCATGTTCTTTGTCGGGAAATTAACAATTTATTTGGACTTGCTAAATGGCATTTCAAAGTTTACCGAGCATTTCTTGAGTTGATCTTTCTTGTCTTACACTAGACAGTATATTTTTTCTACAATCTATATATCCTCCCTTTTTACGCTCTACACTGATTGAAAAAACTGAATTATAAATCAGATACAAGTTTACTTTGCTAGCTGATTTGGGAAAAGTTGTGGCGCGTAATCTATTTAACCACGACATCATAAACACTTTTCCTGTTTTTACTTCCGGTCGTACAATACGAAAAAAATACGGCTTTTTCAGGACGTCCAATACAGAAAATGTTTACTTCCAGTTGTACAATGCGGAAAAATATTTGGAGGTCACATGTCATAAATGGCTCTTTCTCATTAGATTAAAAATACAACTGTATAATAAGTATTTGTTTTACACAGGTTGATGCCATATTAGGTATTGTTAGTGTATTAGTTCAGGACCAATCAGATCAACCAGATGAACCTGATGATCCAGAAGACTTTGCTGAAGAACAAGGAATTATGGGAAGGTTTGTTCATCTACTCCAAGCAGAAGATCTTAACCAACAATATTTAGTAAGTTTGATTCTTGGGCAAGCAAATTTTGTCTCCATTGATATTTTTTTAAATCTAATTTTTTAAAATTTTTTATACTAGTAGGGAAAACAACAGTTGAACAATTGAAGAAACTCATACACCCTATGCTTCTCAAACTAATTTAAGTCCCATTTTTGAACTATTCTTTAGAACTTTGTTAGTGGATTAGTTGTTCATGTGTTTTAATGTAATATGGAGTAATGTTTTTGTGACTGGATTTGCCAAGATTTATTCTGAAGTGACATTACAGTCAATTTGCCAAATTTTGGTGAAGTGCAAATTTCACTCAGGTATAGATATATGTTTTTATACGAATTTATAAATTTTTGCGGTCGTACATGTATATTGGTATGACGTTAGCGTCGTCGTCCGAAGACATTTGGTTTTCGCACTATAACTCTAATATAAGTAAATAGAAATCTATGAAATTTTAACACAAGGTTTATGACCACAAAAGGAAGGTTGGGATTGTTTTTGGGAGTTTTGGTCCCAACAGTTTAGGAATTAGGGGCTAAAAAAGGGCCCAAATAAGCATTTTTCTTGGTTTTTGCACAATAACTTTAGTATAAGTAAATAGAAATCTATGAAATTTAAACACAAGGTTTATGACCACAAAAGGTAGGTTGGGATTGATTTTGGGAGTTTTGGTCCCAACAGTTTAGGAATTAGGGGCCAAAAGGGTCCAAAATTAAACTTTGTTTGATTTCATTGAAAATTGAACTATTGGGGTTCTTTGATATGCTGAATCTAACAGTGTATTTAGATTCTTAATTTTTTTTCCCGTTTTCAAATTGGTCTACATTAAGGTCCAAAGGGTCCAAAAATAAACTTAGTTTGATTTTAACAAAAATTGAATTCGTGGGGTTCTTTGATATGCTGAATCTAAACATATACTTAGTTTTTTTATTATGGGCCCAGTTTTCAAGTTGGTCCAAATTAGGGTCCAAAATTAAACTTTGTTTGATCCATGACTATGATGTCATTTTCTATTTTAATACGTTTATGGTGTATTTAATTGGGCTGTTATGGTTGCAAAGTATAAAGAAATGGGGGGGGGGGGGATTTGAAAACAAATTTTAGGGGGGTAAATGAGAAATTGGGGAGGGGGGCAATTTTTTTCTCAATTCATATTTCATAAATTAAAAAGAAAATTTCAAATATTTTTTAGCAAAAAAGGGTGGGGGGGGTTACAATAAATTTTATTGTTTTTTGGGGGTTTTTTTGGGAGGGGGGGTCAATGTGCAACTTCATAGTGTATTGCACAAAAGCCAAAAAAGGGGTAAATTAATTTTTTTTTTTTGGGGGGGGGGCAATTCTCCACAGCATATTGTATTGCACAAGAAGCAAAAAATTGAATATAAATTCAAATCATATGACCAATTCTTAGTTCTTTGATTTCAGTTATTCTGTGTCAGAAACCTATTATGTGTCAAATATTTCAAGAAATTTTCAATTGCACAGTATTGCGCAATAGCAAGAAATTGATATGTGTGCCCTGTTGTCAAAACTTTTTTATTAACAAATTCCATTGGAAATTTGCCAATAACTTTAGTTTAATGAACTTCATTGGAAATTTGCCAATATAAAATGTGCTGATGAAGCTTTTTTGTTTATCTCATCTAAACTGCTTTTAAATTATGTATATTTAAAATTTGCCATCCATGACTATGATGTCATTTTCTATTTTAATACGTTATGGTGTATTTAAATGGGCTGTTATGGTTACAAAGTATAAAGAAATGGGGGGGGGGGAGGGATTTGAAAACAAAATTTAGGGGAGGTAAATGAGAAATTGGGGAGGGGGGCAATTTTTTTCTCATTTTATATTTCATAAATTAAAAAGAAAATTTCAAATTTTTTTTAGCAAAAAAAGGGGGGTTACAATAAATTTTATTGGATTTTTGGGGGTTTTTTGGGAGGGGGGGGCAATGTGCAACTTCATAGTGTATTGCACAAAAGCTAAAAAAGGGGTAAATTTTTATTTTTTTTTTGGGGGGGGGGCAATTCTCCACAGCATATTGTATTGCACAAGAAGCAAAAAATTGAATATAAATTCAAATCATATGACCAATTCTGTGTCAGAAACCTATTATGTGTCAAATATTTCAAGAAATTTTCAATTGCACAGTATTGCGCAATAGCAAGAAATGGATATGTGTGCCCTGTTATCAAATTGGTCCACATTAAGGTTTAAAGGGTCCAAAATTGAAATTTATTTGATTTCATCAAAAATTGAATCATCAAAAATTGAAATTTTAAATTGATTATTTCTGATTTATGTATAAAAACAAATAATACTGATATGGTTTGAATAGGTAAATTAAAAAATTTTAAGTTCTTAGACAACATTCATTCTGTGTCAGAAACCTATGCTGTGTCAAATATTTATTCACAATCCAAATTCAGTATAGTATCAAGCTTGAATGTTGTGTTCATAATTGCCCCAACTATTCAGGGTTCGACATCTGCGGTCGTATCTAGCTGCGCCCAGCGGAGCATTTTATTTCGTACATAAAAACAAAGCTCCAAGTTAGATTGATATGATTAATTTATAGAGAGACTTCAGTTGCATAAAGAATAACTGAACCATAAGCTTGGTACTGTTAGTAGATCACCATTACTACGAATGAACACTAGCTCTTTCAACACTGAAATCATTTTTTTCAGTCCAACTCATTGCACATTGGGGTGGACTGTGATCTTCTTTGACAAATTGCTGGTTTTCCGTACCATCAGTACTTTGCTCATAGTACAAATTGTGACAAATTGTTCAGGAAAAACATAACCAAGACTTATTTCATTTTATTTACTATATTATAATCTTTATATATCTCTTCCAGATATTAAATACAGCAAGAAAACATTTTGGAAATGGAGGAGATAAAAGAATTAAGTTTACATTACCCCCTATCGTATTCTCTGCTTATAGATTGGCTATGAAATATAGAGATGTTCAAGAAGAGGTATTGGTATTTTCTTGCATTCAGTTGTGATATGTTGTTACCATATTGTAAATTCAGAATTTTTTGTTATTTTGGATAAAAGACAGTATTGCAAAAATAACAAATGAAATTGATGTGCACTGCAATGGGTAATACATATAAGTAGCAAAAGTTTAAATGCAAATTTTAATTACTGCAATTGGCATCCAGATAATTTTGGCATTAATTTTAATTAATTATTTTTATTAATTATTTCACTATTATTTTTGCAAGCTTTGAATTTTAAGCGAATCATTTCAGAAAGAGTTTTTTGCCCAGAGATTTTGTTTGGATTGTTTGATTAGTCAAATGTTTAGTGTACATCAGTAAATTAACTGAAAACGTATATATTCTAATATATAAGCTAAGATGGGTTTCCATTTTACTCAGGTTCTAGTTCTTTTTTGAAGGAAAATGAATGTAAATGTGTTATCTAGTAATTTATGGTTTTATTTAATGCTCTTAAGAATATTTTTTAGAACTTTTCTTAAATAAATCATAATGCTGGAAAAATTTTGCAATTAGAATATTATGTTGCATTTTAGGATGAGAACTGGGAAAAGAAATGTCAGAAAATATTTTCATTTTGTCACCAAACAATTGGTGCCTTAATAAAAGCAGAAATGGCAGAGATTCCACTCAGACTTTATCTACAAGGAGCTATGGCAGCAGGTCAAGTGGCATTTGAAAACCATGAGACTGTTGCATATGAATTTATGTCACAGGTAAAGAGATAATTTTACCAAAGATTTAAAATAATGTAGAAACTGGCAAACTTTTTTATAGTTCAATTGGTAAAAATATCAATCAAAACCATAAAAATCAAACCAAATTTTGTATCTGCTGACACTAAATCAGATATCACTGTGGATACATTGGTGTGTGTCATAGAATTATAACATTATAATACTATAAGGCCAAAGCAAGTTAATTCTTTGTTTGGCATCAACTTTTTTTTTCAAATGGAGGAGGGTATGAGGTAAACAAAAAAAACAAAACAAAAACAAAAAATTTAAACTGGCAGTAAAACTGAACTTTCCTTGACCCATGTAGACTTTAGAGGTATCAAAGTAAAGTTGTAGAAATTGACTAAAGTGGCATTATATACAAATCTAAAAATATACTATTCATTCAGCATTGATGGCAATTTTGGTTCAATTGACCATTAGCAAGTATTTTCAGAGAAGAAAGTCTTGTTTTCCAATGGGGACAATATTGAAATAGGTTTGACGTAATCAGACCTGTGTATTTTTCTATACTACAAATCACCATGGTAAGAAGTAGTTCTAAACATTAAAAAAATGCATCTTTATAAATATATGCAGAATAAACCATACATTTTATTATTTTTTGTAGGCTTTCTCATTATATGAAGATGAAATTAGTGATAGTAAGGCACAGTTAGCAGCAATCTCATTAATAATTGGAACTTTAGAACAAATGTCCTGTTTTGGTGAAGAGAATCATGAGCCATTAAGAACACAGTGTGCATTAGCTGCTTCTAAACTGCTAAAGAAGCCAGATCAATGCAGGGGTGTTTCAACTTGTTCACATTTGTTTTGGTCAGGACAATCAACAGCATTTGAAGGGGAGGTAAGTGAATAAATTTTTGTTCTTTAATAAATATCAAATATTTCTGACATATATCTCAGTATGTATTTTGGGGATAAAGGATGTGTTTGCAGTTTTTGTTTCACTATCATGAAGCTGTATTTTTGTAATTGGAAATCTTTGACACTTATTTTAAGCAGATATGTATTTAATTTTCCCCTTCTCTTTTAGATGAAAGATGGTAAACGTGTAACTGATTGTCTTAAAAAAGGAGTTAAGATAGCTAATCAGTGTATGGACAGTTCAGTACAAGTTCAGCTGTTTGTAGAATTACTCAATCACTATATATACTATTATGAAAAAGGATGTGATCAGGTATGAACAGTAAATTCAGGAATAATTACATGTATTTTATTATGAATCTAAAACCAATAATGTGAAATTATTTATTGTTTTTTCTGTATCAAAAAGTAAATTCATATTTTTCAAAATTGCAATATTCCACTTCTTCTGTTATGTACTTAATGTAAATTTGGAAATTATGCATTTATTATTGCAAGTCTTTGACTAGTTATGATAATGCAATCTTTGAGATGTTAAAATAGAATGATTCCAATGTATGTTGGAATAGAATATTACTATAAGAAATGAAAATTTATGGTTTTAATAATTGTGATAATCATCCTTTCCCATTTTAGCTAACCTGGCCTAAAAGGCCATGTGAGCTGTTGCCATCACTATGCATCTGTCGTCGTCTGTCTGTCCGTTAACTTTCACATTTCAATCTTCTTCTCCAAAACCCCATGGCCAATTGAAACCAAACTTGGTGGGGATGTTCATTGTATGGTCCTCTACAAGGTTTATGTTTTTGGTTCTGATCCAAAATTCAATGTGGCTGCCAGGGCCATTTATGCACTCTGATTGGTTGAAAATTAATAAATCTTCTTCTCTGAAACTACAAAAGCAATTGAATTTTATATTACAGGAATGATCCTTACATGGTCCTCTATAAAGTTTATGATTTTTGTGCCGATCTGAAATCCGAGATGGCCACCACCATGGGATACATATTTAACAAAGGATCCTATGGGAAATACATACAAACATCTTTTGTTAGAAACCATTTGACAGATGGATGTAATATTATGCCCGAATGATCAGATAATGGCCCTTAACAAAATATATGTTTTTGGCACCGATCCAAAATTCAGCATGGCTGTCAGGGTCAATTATGCACACTGATTGGCTGAAATTTCAAAAATCTTCTTTGAAACTACAAAAGAAATTGAATCATTACATTGCAAGAATGATCCTTACATGGTTCTCTACCAACATTATGTTTTTCATTCCAATATGAAATCCAGTATGTCTGAAACTGCAGAGCCAGTTTGAACCAAACATGGCAGAAATAGGCCTTAAAAGGTCCTCTGTCAGAATTATGTCTAATAACCCAGAATGTCAACCAAGATGGCTGCCACAGCCAAACTTAGTTAAACAAAGGACCCTATGGGAAAATTCATTAAAAAATCTTCTTTGAAACCACTAAGCTAATTGGAGAGTTGGCAGAGATGGTCCTTAGGTGGTCTTCTTTCAGAATTATGTCCTATGACCCGGAATGTCCACAAAGATGGCCATCACAGCTGAACTTAGTTTAACATAGGACCCTTTGGGAAATTTCATTAAAAAATATTCTGATCTGAGACCAATTGGCCAATTTGGACCAGACTTGGCAACAATGGTTATTAGATGGTCCCCTTTCACAAATGTATCTGCTGACCTGGCCTGTCAATCAAGATGGCCACCAAAGCTAAACTTAGTTTAACATTGGACCCTATGGGAAAATTTAATATGCAGTCACCATACCTTAAACTTGGCCATTTGGACACCAAACATACCAGCAGTGGCCTCTTTCAGAATTGTGTTTGATAACCTTGAATGTCAACTAAGATGGCCACCACACCCTAACTTCGTTTAACATTGAACCAATTGGAAAACTAGCCAAGATAACTGCTACATATAAACTATCAGTTAAATCCAGCGATACAGGCTATTGGGAGCCTCTAGTTCATATTAATAACAACATACATTAATTAATAGTACATTTTATCATCATCAGAGGCATCTGAACAACATAGTTAATGGTTTTTGTCGAGCCTGCGACTTTAGTCGCAGAAAGCTCGACATAGGGATAGTGATCCGGCGGCGGCGGCGGCGGCGGCGGCGTTAACTCACTTCTTAAAAGCTTTATATTTTAGAAGGTGGAAGACCTAGATGCTTTATACTTTGTATATAGATGCCTTATGTTACGAAGTTTCCGTCTGTCATATGTACATTGTCCTTGACCTCATTTTCATGGTTCAGTGACTACTTAAAAAAAAATTCAGATTTTTTGTAATGTTAATTTCTCTCTTATTATGAGTAATAGGATAACTATATTTGGTATGTGCGGACCTTACAAGGTCGTCATCCCCATCAGACAGTTTTCAGTTGACCTCGACCCAATTTCAAGGATCAGTGAACAAGGTTAAGTTTTGGTGGTCAAGTCCATATCTCAGATACTATAAGCAATAGGTCTAGTATATTTGGTGTATGGAAGGATTGTAAGGTGTACATGTCCAACTGGTAGGTGTCATCTGACCTTGACCTCATTTTCATGGTTCAGTGGTTATAGTTAAGTTTTTGTGTTTTGGCCTGTTTTTCGAATACTGTATGCAATAGGTCTACTATATTTGGTGTATGGAAGGATTGTAAGGTGTACATGTCCAATTGGCAGGTGTCATCTGACCTTGACCTCATTTTCATGGTTCAGTGGTTATAGTTAAGTTTTTGTGTTTTGACCTGTTTTTCGAATACTGTATTCAATAGGTCTACTATATTTGGTGTATGGAAGGATTGTAAGGTGTACATGTCCAACTGGCAGGTGTCATCTGACCTTGACCTCATTTTCATGGTTCAGTGGTTATAGTTAAGTTTTTGTGTTTTGACCTGTTTTTCGAATACTGTATGCAATAGGTCGACAATATTTGGTGTATGGAAGGATTGTAAGGTGTTCATGTCCAACTGGCAGGTGTCATCTGACCTTGACCTCATTTTCATGGTTTAGTGCTTATAGATAAATTTTTGTGTTTTGGCCTGTTTTCGAATACTGTATGCAATAGGTCTACTATATTTGGTGTATGGAAGGATTGTAAGGTGTACATGTCCAACTGGCAGGTGTCATCTGACCATGACCTCATTTTCATGGTTCAGTGGTTATAGTTAAGTTTTTGTGTTTTGACCTGTTTTTCGAATACTGTATGCAATAAGTCTACTATATTTGGTGTATGGAAGCATTGTAAGGTGTAATGTCCAACTGGCATGTGTCATCTGACCTTGACCTCATTTTCATGGTTCAGTGATTATAGTTAAGTTTTTGTGTTTTGGCCTGTTTTTCGAATACTGTATGCAATAGGTCTACTATATTGGTGTATGCAAGAATTGTAAGGTGTACATGTCCAACTGGCAGGTGTCATCTGACCTGAACCACATTTTCATGGTTCAGTGTTTATAGTTAAGTTTTTGTGTTTTGGCTTGTTTTTCGAATACTGTATGCAATGTGTCTGATAGCATTTACTTTCATTAGAAATACACGACAGGCGAGACATTTTTGTGTGTCCACTCTTGTTAACAAGAAGTTTTGATTAAAATAATTGTGAAATTAGAGTAAAGCATAAAAAATTAATACTTTTAACACAACATATCAAATCCAATATATAACTTAACTTGTTGACAAAACATTTAGACTGAAAGTAAAATTATGTATGTTTAATTAGCTGAAAAAGTAAATTAAAATCTTTAAAAAATTTCATATTACACTGAAGTCAGTGAGCTTTTGGGTTCATAATTATGCCCTGTGGTTGTTATGTTTGCATTAGTATGTAACTGAAATTTTCATGATTTAATTCTTAAAATTACTTTTAAACTTTTTTAGGTAACAGTCCAAGTTTTAAACCAGCTGATTACAAAAATCAAAGAAACATTACCGAGTTTAGAAGCCAATGAAGAGACAGAACAAATAAATAAACATTTCCAGAATACACTTGATCATTTACGTTTAAAGAAAGAAAATGCTGATACGGAAGGAATTTCATTTGAAAATTTAACAATATAATACGTAAACTATTAATTAGTTGGACTACAAAGTTGTTTTGGATGACCATGTTACATTATTGTTATATTGATGGCAACAAAGTTCCATAGAACTGGTGATAGTATGTCCATCAGGAACAATATACTGTGATTGTCATTTTTCATTGTATACATAATTCTGTTGTTTTTATGAAAACAGTAAAAGACCAGTTTAAGAAGGAACAAGTTTTCACTGGATACTGACAAAACCATTCAATTTGATATCATCAAAACATAGAATTTTCAATTAACCACTAAAATTAATAAATTGATATAGTTAAATTAGATAAATGAATTGTCAATCTGTGCATAATATGTCAATTTTTTTAAATAACAATTGTGCTATAAATTCAGAAAATAACACACTATCCACAATAAAGCAGAGTTCCTGTATACATGTATGTTGTTTTTGACTATTACATGTTATTATATATAAATGCAATATTCCGTATAGAACGTAACAAAACTTTAGTGTGCAATATTCTGTGATATTGCACTCATGCAATATTGCTTTGCTAATGACATCACCGATATAGAAAGTATACTTTAACTTATTTGTCCCTTGAAAAATATTACATTGCACGCACAAGCTCATCCAATATGTTATTTTTCTCTGGAAAATATTCCTCAATATCAATGCAATGAAGCTATTTTTTAGGGAAAATAGGAAAATAAGTTTTATTTTACCATATCAAGAGCTACTAGGTTTGAAGGTTATTTTCTAGGTAAAGATGATAGAGTTCTTTTATAATATTGGTACCATATTGGAAATAAAAGTATTGTATATTAAAGTTTGTATACATTTCCACTTGTATTTTGTTAGTGTTGAACACCTGAATCATTTATGTTATTAAATATATCACTAAAATAGTGAATTCAACTATGTTCTTGGCTTCATATTTTTTACATGGGTTTCTCATTATAAGATAATCACACATTTGATGTTGAATAAGAGTTCTATAAGTCAATATATTTTTTAAACATGATAAATTAAGGAATTATTGTTTTATTACATAGAAACCAACAGGCTGTTTGAGCTATTGCCACCAGTTTACAGGCCATGTGAGCTAATGTCATCACTATGTGTCCATCATCTGTGGTCCTTAAACTTTTCACATTTTGATCTTCTCTGAAACTACTTGGCGTAACCAAACTTTGTAGGGATGATGTATGGAACAGCCCCTAAAACAATCCACCATTGGTTTCGGTTTGATGAACAACATGGCTGCAAGAGGCCATCTTTGATTTTTATTGGCCCTTTTTAAAAAATCTCCTCTGAAACTACATTATGAAATGTTTTGAAACTTTGCAGGATTGATGACAACAATACCCTCTACAAACGATCCAGTTTTGGTTGAGATTCATCGGCTCAACTGACGTGGGCTGTTGCTGTTCAAAGTTTCCATTGAAACCATATGGGAAAAGACTGTTTTGTCAATTGCTCCTGAACTGATAGGTAGATTGTAACCAAAGTTGGCAGAAATGATGCATGGAAGTGTGTCTACAAACAGTCCACTATTGGTCATCATAGATTTTTATTGGCCAATTTTAAAAAATCTTCTCCTCTGAAACTACATAATGAAATGTTTTGAAACCTTGCAAGATTTATGACAACAATACCCTCTACAAACAATCCACTTATGTTTAAGATTCATCAGTTTCCTTTTCTTTAACAGCCTTGTGGATACATTGAAAGAGCATACAATTTCAAATGGTCTTATAAAAGCCAGGTGAGCGATACAGGCTCATCTGAACTTCTAGTTAACTACGTTTAACAAAACTTTTGAAAATTATCTTCTATGAAATTACTTGGAGAATTTAATGGTCCCTTTTAGCTTCAAAATCCATTTTGAGCTGTAAGCCATCACTCATTTTCATTTATCCATTATTGTTAGGAACTTTTTACATTCTCCCATTAACAACCATTAGTCCAAAGGTCTTTACATAATCTGTTTCTATAACTTGTGCTCTAAGACATTTGAACCTCACAATTAGGTGAGATTAAGATAAAGAACAGCAAGAAAAGCTTTGTTTCCTTGAATCTCTTGTAAAATTCTTGTGTAGATTTTATGTCAAGAATTTATCAAGTGGGCCATGTGAGCTATTGTCATCACTATGGTGTCCGGAGTCCGTCATCGTCGTAAACCTTTCTTTAAAGATCTTCTCCTCTAAAACCATTTGGCTAATTGGTACAAAACATGGCAGCAATGATCCTTAGGTGGTCCTCTTTCAGAATTATATCCGATGACCCTGCCAGTCATTCAAGATGGCCGCCAGAGCCAAACATAGTTTTACAAAGGATCCGATGGGGAATTTACTTAAAGATCCTCTTGTCTGAAATAACTGGGCCAATTGGTACAAAAGTATGCTGCAATGGTCCTTAGGATGTCCTCTTTCAGAAATGTATCCAATGACTACACCCAACATTCAAGATGGCCACCAGAGTTGAACATAGTTTAACATAGGTCCCTATGGGAAATGTACTTAAAGATCTTCTTGTCTAAAACCACATGGCCAATTGGAACAAAACTTTGCAGCAATGGTCCTTAGTTGGTCCTCTTGCAGAATTATATCCGATGACCCTGTCCACCATCCAAGAGTTTAACATAGGACCTTATGGGAAAGTTCACTGAATGATCTTCTTGTTTGAAACCAGTGAGCCAATTGGAACAAAACTTACCAGCAATGGTCATTTGGTAGACCTCTTTCAGAATTGTATCTGATGGCCCTGCCCACCACCCAAAATGGTCGCCAGAGCAGAACATTGATAAACATAGTACTCTATAGGAAATTTACTTAAAGATCTTGTCTAAAACCACTGGCCCATTTGGAAAAAAAAATTGGCAGCAAAGGTCTTTATTTGGTGCTCTTTCAGAATTATATCGTATGACCCCACCCGTCATCCAAGATGGCTGCCAGAGCCGAACAGTGTTTAACATGAGACCTAATTGGAAAAATCACTGAAAAATCTTCGTTTGAAACCAGTGAGCCAGTTGGAACTTGACAGCAACTGTTCCAGGCTGCCAGTCAAGATGAACTTAGTCCAAGTGAGCGATACAGGCTACTGAGAGCCTCTAATTCATTATGAGAAATATTCTCCGTTTAGCCAAAATGGACCAAAGTCAGTGAATTAGTCATAGCATGGTACAATTTCAAATTTAAAACAAAGAAGATGATGTGATTTCAGCCATTATTTGGCCCTATCTGACATGAAAAATTAAAAGAAAGATTTCAGATTCGAATTTGTTTCATTTTTATCATATAATGATTGAACTTTCACAATCTATCAGTCATTGTACAAAATTCTCTCCCATGATGCAACAGCAATGCCACGAATGTCTGTTAAATCAAGAATTTGAAGAAAATTGAGTGTTTTGTCAAAACTATGAGCAACAGCCAGATCATTCATACCAAGTTTTAATTCTTTTTTCCAAGTTTTCAGAAGAAATTATGCTTGCATACCTCACAGACAATAGATGGAAAAAGAATTACCTAACCTGAATAATACACCTAGTTTCTAGAAATTGTGAAAAAATACCACAAATGAAATTTTTGACAGCAGTCGATAAGTTCATACAACTTAATAGAATCTTTGGCATTCATTTGCATATATTTAACTCATTTTCATACATTTGGCTCGGGCCCCTCTGAGAACACAGCATGGATCATAAATTTAAAATGATTGAAACAGCTAAGGATCTGCAGCTTGAGCTATTAAAGTCCATGTAGGCTGATGAGGCAATTATTTATCTTGTTTCATAATAATTGCAGGAAGCAGGGACTGCTTACTCTTCCAGAGCACCTGAGTCTACCCTCGGTATTTTGATGGGGTCCATGTTGTTCATATGTTTTAAATTTTAAGTGTAGTGTTTGTATTGTTTTGGTCTTGTCTTCATTGTTCTCCAAAGTTTGTTATTTTCGATTTTCCCCTCCTTCAAATATCCCTTTGGTATTTCTTGACTTGACTTACACTATGGGTAAAAATTAATAATGCAACATGGCTTTTATGGACACCTTTTAGGGCTGTTGTGTGATCTAAATTGCAGTGCTAAGATGGGACACCTTTTGAATGTTTTATCAGGTTAGATAAGGACTAGGTTTGGTTAACCATAAAAGTGGTCTAATCCATCCACTGATATAAAGTCTCTGTACAAAATCAGAGTATCCTGCCCAAGTTGTTTCTATGTTTGTATTTTGTGCTGTTATTTTTCTCTGTTGTTCTGTTGATTGGATGGCAGTAATTGGTTGGTGTGTCATTGTTGACCTTTACTGTTATCACTTTTATTTATTTGTTACTTTCTTATTTCAATAATCTAACACTTGGAGGCTTTTTTTGACTTATAATAACCATTTAGGATTTAGATTAGTAAGTCAGTAAATTGGGCAAATATATAGATTTTTACTTAATTGAAACAGAAGCTCATCAAGCACTAGCAGTGGTGACAAAAGAACTTCACTTTTTCTGCACTGTTTATTGGAAATCTTAATGGGTGTACAAATCCATTGAAAAATTGTTTGGGGTTTTTTATTAATTTATTAACTTTCTGTCTCACCTGTTTTCGCTGTTGTCTATGTTTTAAGTGTTTATTTGTTTGTTTAGTTGGGGTTTTATGCCGTTTTTAGCACATTTGGCTATTTCGCGGCAGCCAGTTTTTATTGGTGGAGGAAGTCGGAGTACCCGGAGAGAACCACCGACCTTCGGTAGGAAAATTGGCAATCCTTGTCAATTAAGATTGGAGTTGAACAGTGAGATTCAAACTCACAACCTCAGCGTTGACAGGCTAGTGGTCATTAGTAGTCATGACGAACTACCTAGACCACTCGGCCACCGACGCCCCATGTTTTAAGTGTTATAGTTGAATGTACATAATTATTCTCCACATGTTATTTATTGATCACGAAGAATCTTCTGTCAAAGTTTGGTAAAAATCCAGGATGGTTTAAGAAAGTTATTAATGTTTAAAAAACTTTAACTGCAGACTGGATGTAATGTTAACAGGGAGAAAAACCATTTATAAGTAAAATACGGAAAAATGGAGAAAAAAAATTTCCTCTGGATACTATCTTCTGTACACGTTTAATAAAAATCATGGATGGTTTAGGAAAGTTATTAATGTTTAAAAAACTTTAACCACAGGGTGAATTAAATGTTGAAGCCATCGATGCCAACGACGATGGAATGTAGGATCGGGAATCAATACTTTAACACTGGCAGAAATCTTTGTAATAATAAAATGGAAAGATAACAGACTGTTTAAAGTGAACACATTTTATATGAAAAATAAATATATATATATGTATATGTACATAAAAAGCTAATCACAAATCTGTTTTTGGTCCCATCAATGGAATTGCTTTCATTTCCCTTTTCATACATAAAAATTCTCCTACTACAGTCATGATAGCTATACCAATAATATTTATAATCCACCATGATAAAGTCTGTGGAACATGTCCGCTGTAAATCCAACAACAGAAGAAATGTATTAAATGTGTTGTAAAAGCAAAGTCTAAACATAATTTTGTCCTTTGTACAATATACCACAGTCCTACAGCACTGAAAAAGAACAACAAAATTATTGTACATATACTTTATTAATTTTGTTATCTCATATTAAATACTAAGCATATTTTAATGTAGAGCTATGATAAATCTGATAAAATGATAATATGCCCTTTCCAATCATTTGTTTTTGTAAATATTTTTGAACCCCAGGAAAAATCCTTGTTTTATGGAATTTTTACTTTAACTGTTATCAAGTTGTCATTTACGGTATCATATTTATCAAGTTATTCTTGGACTTTAATGAGGTTTTAGTGTAAAATCTGCAACGAAACACTAAAACAGATAAATATTTTTATTTTGTGTTAAAAAGTGGTTTAGCATCTCGAGCTAGCTGTCAGGTAACATTAAGCACTCATTAGTTGGCACTTTTAGGTCTTGATATTTTATTGTCAAGTGCCATACTGATTGAGATAGTTTTTCTTTCTTTACTGATTTTTACAGTGTGTCTATTTTTTTATGTTTTCCATCAATGCCACAGATGCAAAGAGAAGGTGGGTTTATTGGTGTTGTTTATGTAAATTTGGACTATAGTTTTTATATTTCAGACACTATTAAGTTTCAGCTAAATTTTTTCACACCTTGATTATATTGGGCCACTAAGATCTTGTTATATATTGTGGGCACATGTCAAAGGCTGTACAACAAATTATTTTTGTACCTTCCATTTAAGGGTTGTTGTCTCATTAAAAGTTACCCCATATCTCCTTCAATTTCTATTTACTGTTTGGTTTCTCTTTTAAGGTCCCCTGGAAAGTGGTGTGTCTTTCAATACTATATAGAGGTTTCCCTAGACCAATTTAGCATGGCGATGCACCATGCCTCCATCTTCAAGCACCATGCTGCCCTCATCATGAATTTTACAATGTGCCCCCAGGTATCAAAACCTAACTTTCAATTTTTACTTTAATCTTATCATTTTGAAACTGATTTGCATTTAATCATGTACCCCTGTTGTGTTATTACACTTTTATGAAACTTTTACACCATCACACTAGGATGAAGGCTGTTTATTGCAGGTTTTGATAATTATACTGCCCTCATGTCAAGGTGGGGTGCCTCCAATATTACCTTTTTTTAACCATTGAGTGCCCACAAAATACAAAATTTACCATGCCTTCACAAATTTCTGGGGAAAGCACTACTATAATATATCACATATCACTTATCATTTCATCTTTCATATAAAAATTCAATCAATTCATGACAGGATTTTTGTCTTGGTTTCCATTATTTTTTTCTAAGTTTAGCCTTTAACATCACTGAAGACATACAATTTGTCCAAAATGCAAATGAGGTAAAAAAGTATACAAAAAGTACCAAGGAACGCTTCTTCTTTATATACTATAATGTTTATCATACTACACACGCTAATGGTCACTAGCCTGGTAATGCTGAGGACCAATCTTGTGGGAAGGTGTGTTTAACTCTATTAATTGACAAGGATTACCAGTTTTTGTGTCTATGGCCTATACGGTAAAGGTATAATATCACCAATAAAAACTGGCTTTCATAATGTTGCTGAAAGTGTCAATGAACTCTAATATAATCAATATACCTTGTTAAACTGTTTAAAAAGAAAGCTATTACATTTACTCTCCCTGAGTCTTCAAACAAATCTAAATCCTGAAAAAGAAATGAACATATATGAGAGATCCTTCTACTACAGCAGAAAAAAAATATATATATGCCAGCTTATCAGAAAGATACATGTACATGCAATTAAAGAAAAAACAAAAGTGGACATACTAAATGTCTCGCCTGAGTACGCACATGGACACAGAATAAAGATTATCTGATGCAATACATTACAAGTCGATGGAAATACTTCTGGAAACATTTGTCTGAAAAATTAAATGCATGTCATTCAAGCCTACAACTGTGTCCAAGGTCAGCTGACAGGTCTCAGACTGGTATGTACCCATAAACTAGAGGCTCTCAAGAGCCTGTATCGCTCAGCTGGATTTAACGTTTCACCTTGAGCAAGACTAAAAATTTACCAGTTGCAGTCATTTTGGCTGGTTTTTCTATAGGGTTCCATGTTAAACTAAGTTCGGTTGTGGCAGCCATCTTGGTTGACACTCCAGGTCAATGGACACATTTCTAAAAGAGAACCATCTAAGGACCATTATTGCTAAGTCTTGTTTCAACTGGCTAAGTGGTTTCAGACAAGAAGATTTTTAAATTAATTTTACCAAAGGGTCCTATATGAAACTACACATGTAAATTTGGCTGTGGTGGCCCTCTTGGTTGACAATCCGGGTGATCGGACACATTTCTGAAAGAGGACCTCCTAAGGACCATGCCTGTCAAGTCTTGTTCCAATTGGTCAAGTGGTTTCAGACAAGAAGATTTTTCAATGAATTTTACCATAGGGCCTTATGTTAAAGTAAGTTTGGCTGTGGCGGCCATCTTGGTTAACAGTCCGGGTCATCGGACATAATCCTAAAATAGAACTTCCTAAGGACCAATACTGCCAAGTTTAGTTAAAATTGGCCTTATAGTTTCATAGAAGATTTTTTAAAACTCATCCCCCTTTTTTTCTATTTTTAGTAACAGCAACCATGTCGGTTGAAAGTCGAGGATGCCAGACATAATTTGGGAAGGGGGCCACCCAAGGACCATTTCACCAAAGTTTGGTCCCAATTTGCCAAGTGGTTTCACATAAGATCATTAAAGGAAAGTTTACGCCGGACACTGTCTTTAGAGAGCAAAAACTCCTATAAGGGGTCAACCAATGATTTTGGTCATGTTGACTTGTTTGTAGATCTTACTTTGTTGAACATTTTTGCTGTTTACAATTCTTTATCTATAATAATATTCAAGATAATAACCTAAAACTGCAAAATTTCCTTAAAATTAACAATTCAGGCACAATAACCCAACAAAGGGTTGACCAATTCGTCTGGCAGGTAGATCTTAACCTGACGAACATTTTTAATCCATGTCAGTTTTGCTCTGAATGCTTTACTTTTTGAGAAATATGACAAAAACTGAAGTTTACCCATATGTTCTATTTTTAGCCATGTCGGCCATGTTGGTTGGCAGGCGGATTCATCGGACACATTTTTAAATTAAACTAAATACCCTAATGATGCTTGTGGTCAAGTTTGGTTCCATTTGGGACAGTAGTTTCAGAGGAGAAGATTTTTGTAAAATTTAACTGGCGACAACGGAGACGGACACCAAGTGATGAGAATAGCTCACTTGACCCTTTAGGTCAGGTAAGCTAAAAACTAGATGTACTGTGAGCAAAGCTCACAAAGGATACCCCCCGCTTTGAAGTCCAATTACCTCCCTTGTGTGATATCAGAAAGCAAAGATTTTTCTTCATGCACATCTTTGGATGATGTACTTCCTTTCTGTAAAGTTTCGTTGAAATCCATTGAGTGGTCTAGGAGGAGTTTTGCTTACGAGGTTCATATATAATGTATAAGCCAAAAAAAATAGAAGTCCAATTATCTCCCTTGTGTGAAATCGGAAAGCAAAGATTTTTCTTCATGCACATCTCTGGATGATGTACTTCCTTTCTGTAAAGTTTCGTTGAAATCCATTGAGCGGTCTAGGAGGAGTTGCGCTTACGAGGTTCATATATAATGTATAAGCCAAAAAAAATAGAAGTCCAATTATCTCCCTTGTGTGATATCGGAAAGCAAAGATTTTTCTTCATGCACATCTTTGGATGATGTACTTCCTTTCTGTAAAGTTTCGTTGAAATCCATTGAGTGGTCTAGGAGGAGTTGCGCTTACGAGGTTCATATATAATGTATAAGCCAAAAAAAATAGAAGTCCAATTATCTCCCTTGTGTGAAATCAGAAATCAAAGATTTTTCTTCATGCACATCTCTGGATGATGTACTTCCTTTCTGTAAAGTTTCGTTGAAATCCATTGAGCGGTCTAGGAGGAGTTGCGCTTACGAGGTTCATATATAATGTATAAGCCAAAAAAAATAGAAGTCCAATTATCTCCCTTGTGTGATATCGGAAAGCAAAGATTTTTCTTCGTGCACATCTTTGGATGATGTACTTCCTTTCTGTAAAGTTTCGTTGAAATCCATTGAGCGGTCTAGGAGGAGTTGCGCTTACAAGATATATGGACAGACGGACAGACGGACAGACGGTGCGACAGACAGACGGACGGACAAGGTGATTCCTATATACCCCCCCAAACTTTGTTTGCGGGGGGTATAACTATCTATCTACCAAAAATTGTGGATCTACACATACATTTATAACATTTGTTGAGAAATGAACTTATTTGTAACAAGAGGCTCACCAGAGCCTGTATCGCTCACCTGGAGTCTGGTTTTCATTGGACAATTAATTAGTTTTGGAGATAAATGACGAAAAATGTTAAATTTTGAAAATTTGACGAAAAAAGGGCAATAACTCCTAAATGGTTTTGGCATTTCCTTCAAAATTTCAGGTTAGGTAGATCTTATCATGCTGATCAATTTTACCCCATCAGATTTTTGATATCTGTAACGGTTTTTAAGTTATAAGCCAAAACCAACACATGCATCCCTATATTCTATTTTTAGCTACCACAGCCATGTTTTATGTCAGATCAAAATAAATTGAGGATCGTTTGTAGAGGACATGTCATAGATCATTCCTATTAAGTTTCATACCAATCGGCCCAGCGGTTTCAGAGGAGAAGATTTTTGAATGAAAAGATTTTGAAACTTTGACAAAACAAGAGGCTCACCAGAGCCTGTATCGCTCACCTGGTTTTCATTAGACAATTAATCAACTATTTGACCAAGTTTGTTGCAATTTGTTCAATTGTCCAGGGAAAATTTGTTGAAGATTTATTTTTCATAAGGTTTAATGTTAAAATATGTTCCCTGATGGTGGTAGTCCTGGCAGGAAGTTGATAAAATTGACCAGGAATAAGGGTGAACCTTAAATAAATGTAACAGAGCCCGACCTCAAATTACACAAACCAATAACTCCTAAACAGAATTTGGGATACCCTTCAAAATTTCAGGGTAGGTAGATCTCAACATGGCAAACATTTTTCAATTTACATTTCACTTCTATCTCAAATAGTTTTGGAGATAAATGCAAAAATGTTAAAATTTGGAAAATTTGACAAAAAAAAGGGCAATAACTCCTAAATGGGTTTTGGGATTTCCTTTAAAATTTCAGGGTATGTAGATCTCAACATGGCAAACATTTTTCAAATTTACATTTCACTTCTATCTCAAATAGTTTTGGAGATAAATGACGAAAAATGTTAAATTTTGAAAATTTGACGAAAAAAAGGCAATAACTCCTAAATGGGTTTTGGGATTTCCTTTAAAATTTCAGGTTAGGTGGATCTTGTCATGCTGATCAATTTTACCCCATCAGATTTTTGATATCTGTAACAGTTTTTAAGTTATAAGCCAAAAACAACACATGCACCCCTATATTCTATTTTTAGCTACCACCACCATGTTTTATGTCAGATCAAAATAAATTGACGATCGTTTGTAGAGGACATGTCATAGATCATTCCTATTAAGTTTCAAACCAATCGGCCCAGCAATTTCAGAGGAGAAGATTTTTGAATGAAAAAATTTTGAAAATTTGACAAAAAAAGGGCAACAGCTCCTAAATGGATTTTGGGATTTCCTTTAAAATTTCAGGATAGGTAGATCTCAACATGGGAAACATTTTTCAAATTTACATTTCACTTCTATCTCAAATAGTTTTGGAGATAATTGACGAAAAATGTTAAAATTTTGAAAATTTGACAAAAAAAGGGCAATTACTCCTAAACGGGTTGTGGAATTTCCTTCAAACTTTCAGGGTAGGTAGATCTCGTCATGCTGATCAATTTTACCCCATCTCAGATTTTCGATATCTGTAACGGTTTTTAAGTTATAAGCCAATAAAATGCTCCGCTGGGCGCAGCTAGATACGACTGCAGATGTCGAACCCTGAATAGTTGGGGCAATTATGAACACAACATTCAAGCTTGATACAATACTGAATTTGGATTGTGAATAAATATTTGACACAGCATAGGTTTCTGACACAGAATGAATGTTGTCTAAGAACTTAAAAATTTTTAATTTACCTATTCAAACCATATCAGTATTATTTGTTTTTATATATAAATCAGAAATAACCAATTTAAAATTTAAAATTGGGCACACATATCAATTTCTTGCTATTGCGCAATACTGTGTAATTGAAAATTTCTTCAAATATTTGACACATAACATGTTTCTGACACAGAATAACTGAAATCAAAGAACTTAAAATTGGTCATATGATTTGAATTTATATTCAATTTTTTGCTTTTGTGTAATACAATATGCTGTGGAGAATTGCCCCCCCCCCCCAAAAAAAAAATAATAATTTACCCCTTTTTTTAGCTTTTGTGCAATACACTATGAAGTTGCACATTGACCCCCCTCCCAAAAAAAAAAAACAAAAAACAATAAAATTTATTGTAACCCCCCCCCTTTTTTTTGCTAAAAAAAATTTGAAATTTTCTTTTTAATTTATGAAATATGAAATGAGAAAAAATTACCCCCTCCCCAATTTCTCATTTACCCCCCCCAAATTTTGTTTTCAACCCCCCCCCATTTCTTTATACTTTGCAACCATAACAGCCCATTTAAAGTGGAACTAAAACGCTTATAGAAAGTTATTTTCATTTTATAGTACTAAAAAAACGTATAAAAACGCAAAAAACCCGATGAAATTCGGTAACTTAGTTTTCGAGATATTAGCAAAATACTGGCCGATCGTCATTTGCACACCTGAACGATTTGTTAAAAAACTAGCCACTTATTCTAATATTACTATTCACCGGAAGTGACGTACTGTGCGGTTCAGATCTTGTACATAAATAGGTACAGGTCATTTGCCTGAAAGTGAAAGCAGATTCAGTTGATTGTTTATACGTTATTGGTGACAACTATCGATTGACAGTTCTTCTTATATATTCACCGACACTTGTTTGATGAAACATTGTACTTAATTTAAATCTACAATTCAACAATGGGAAGGAATTGTGCAGTTGCGGGATGCACCAACTCTGCAAAAACGGGACATACTCAACACCTGAACATAGGGCTATTTAAAAATATTATTAATGGAGTAAGTAGAATGTACATGTAAGGCCGCTTATATCAAATGCATGACTTTGAAAAGATGTAGCCAACAAGCTAACATAAGTTGTAGTACAATAAGAGGCTATTATAGCCAAATGTGTAGCTCCATAAAAAGTTATTCTGGTCCCATGTCCCTCTGAATTATTTTCTCTTTCTATGAGCATAAAAGTTATACATTTGTAACCATAATAATTTCAAATATTAAGAGTCTGCTGACTATGGTAAAATAATACAATATAGAACAATACATGTACCTCCATGATATAACTACCTCTCTATTTATATAACATGTTCATGATCATAATCCTGATAATGCAGAAAATAATTTGGGTAAAAATGTAGCTTTTTTTAAAGACATTCTATTTCATTAGGCAATGTAAAGCTAAAGCAAAGTTTGAATGTCAAATTATTTATTAAAAGAATATGTATTTATTTATTCATTATTTATAAAAAATAATATATATATATATATATATATATATATATATATATATATGACACTTCCAATCGTGCAAGAAATTTTAATTTCCCCCTAAATAGTATTAAACACCTGTGAAAATTAAAACTAGTTCATGATATAAAACAAATTAGTAAACATGTGGATGGATATTTATCACCTTTAATCCTGGTAATTAAAACAGTTAAAGTTTTACCACCTATTAATTAACATCCTGTTATCTAGTAATAAAGATCAAACAAAAGTTTTAATCCCTCCAATCAGGTAAATAACAACTTGGCCATGTACCTACCACCTGTGGGGTAAATCAATATACAGGTAACAAAGTCATTAGAAAGGTGTTATGAAAACCAGTTTTGACTGGTATTATAATTCAAATTACACAAAGAGCATAAAGTCCCATAACCAATATTAACCAAATTATAACTCTACAAATGTGGGAATTATTTTATAAGTTGAATTTTTTTTTTTATTAAAATCCATCAAAATCTTTTATTAAAGTTTTAGGTGTACAGTGCAGGTTCTCCAATGATTCTCTACATATTTTTATTATTACAACAAGGATTGTAAGAAATTACTTATCCCTCTCTACATATATGTCTCTGATTAAACTAAGAAATTTAATATATTTTTATAAGAAAATTCTGAAATTTTATGAATCTGTCAATTCAATAATAAAAAACACATTACAATTCTATATCAAAATCTATATTACTTTTCAGTATCTTATATCACTATTTGTAAAACATCTGTTTTAAAACTATCAATTAATATTGTGTCTTATATTTGCTTGTTTAAAAAAATAGTGTTTGCTTTTTATTCCTATAAGATGGTCTTCCCTTTGTATTTATTTTATACACACCTTTCAAAATATCTATAATTTCATTTTCATTCTTTTTATATATATGTATATGGGGGCATTAAATGACAGCGATAAATCACTAGCATTGCTGTCTTCATCCATAATATATTCCTTCTGGTCAATGTAAACAAGTTCAAGAGTAGCCCGCACTGTACGTCATTTCCGGTCAATCGGGGTCACTCAGCGAGGAAACCCTGTTTCCGGAAATAGCGCTGATTGGATTTCCCACAGGTAAAAATAATCCAACTTCACTCGATATTTTCTCCGTTATTACTTGACCAAATTTCATCGGGTTTTTTGCGTTTTTATACGTTTATTTAGTACTATAAAATGAAAATAACTTGCTATAAGCGTTTTAGTTCCACTTTAAATACACCATAACATATTAAAATAGAAAATGACATCATAGTCATGGATGGCAAATTTTAAATATACATATTAAAAGCAGTTTAGATAAGATAAACAAAAAAGCTTCATCAGCACATTTTATATTGGCAAATTTCCAATGGAATTTGTTAATAATAAAGTTTTGATAACAGGGCACACATATCAATTTCTTGCTATTGCGCAATACTGTGCAATTGAAAATTTCTTCAAATATTTGACACATAATAGGTTTCTGACACAGAATAACTGAAATAAAGAACTTAGAATTGGTCATATGATTTGAATTTATATTCAATTTTTTGCTTTTGTGTAATACAATATGCTGTGGAGAATTGCCCCCCCCCAAAAAAAAAAAAAAATAATTTACCCCCTTTTTAGCTTTAATTTTGGACCCCGATTTGGACCAACTTGAAAACTGGGCCCATAATAAAAAAACTAAGTACATGTTTAGATTCAGCATATCAAAGAACCCCAAGAATTCAATTTTTGTTAAAATCGAACTAAGTTTAATTTTGGACCCTTTGGACCTTAATGTAGACTAATTTGAAAACGGGACCAAAAATTAAGAATCTAAATGCACGGTTAGATTCGGCATATCAAAGAACCCCAATAGTTCAATTTTCGATGAAATCAAACAAAGTTTAATTTTGGACCCCGATTTGGACCAACTTGAAAACTGGGCCCATAATAAAAAAACTAAGTACATGTTTAGATTCAGCATATCAAAGAACCCCAAGAATTCAATTTTTGTTAAAATCAAACTAAGTTTAATTTTGGACCCTTTGGACCTTAATGTAGACCAATTTGAAAACGGGACCAAAAATTAAGAATCTAAATGCACGGTTAGATTCGGCATATCAAAGAACCCCAATAGTTCAATTTTCGATGAAATCAAACAAAGTTTAATTTTGGACCCCGATTTGGACCAACTTGAAAACTGGGCCCATAATAAAAAAACTAAGTACATGTTTAGATTCAGCATATCAAAGAGCCCAAAGAATTCAATTTTTGTTAAAATCAAACTAAGTTTAATTTTGGACCCTTTGGACCTTAATGTAGACCAATTTGAAAACGGGACCAAAAATTAAGATCCTAAATGCACGGTTAGATTCGGCATATCAAAGAACCCCAATAGTTAAATTTTCAATGAAATCAAACAAAGTTTAATTTTGGACCCTTTTGGCCCCTAATTCCTAAATTGTTGGGACCAAAACTCCAAAAATCAATCCCAACCTTCCTTTTGTGGTCATAAACCTTGTGTTTAAATTTCATAGATTTCTATTTACTTATACTAAAGTTATTGTGCAAAAACCAAGAAAAATGCTTATTTTGGCCCTTTTTTAGCCCCTAATTCCTAAACTGTTGGGACCAAAACTCCCAAAAACAATCCCAACCTTCCTTTTGTGGTCATAAACCTTGTGTTAAAATTTCATAGATTTCTATTTACTTATACTAGAGTTATTGTGCGAAAACCTAGAAAAATGCTTATTGGGCCCTTTTTTGGCCCCTGATTCTTAAACTGTTGGGACCAAAACTCCCAAAATCAATCCCAACCTTCCTTTTGTGGTCATAAACCTTGTGTTTAAATTTCATAGATTTCTATTAACTTATACTAAAGTTATAGTGCGAAAACCAAATGTCTTCGGACGACGCCGCAGACGACAACGACGACGACGACGACGACGACGACGCCAACGTCATACCAATATACGACCGCAAAAATTTTGCGGTCGTATAAAAACAACACATCCACCCCTATATTCTATTGTTAGCTACGACAGCCATGTTTTACGTCAGATCAAAATAAATTGAGGATTGTTTGTCATACTACATCATATTAAGTTTCAAACCAATCGGCCCACCGGTTTCAGAGGAGAAGATTTTTGAATGTTAAAATTTTGAAAATTTGACAAAAAAAGTGCAATAACTCCTAAATGGGTTTTGGAATTTCCTTCAAAATTTCAGGGTAGGTAGATCTCGTCATGCTGATCAATTTTACCCCGTCAGATTTTAGATATCTGTAACGGTTTTTGAGTTATTAGCAAAAAACACCAATTTATCCCTATGTTCTATTTTTAGCAACAGTGGCCATGTTTTTCATCGGATCAATATAAAATGAGGATCTTTTGTGGAGGATATGTCATAGATCATTCCTATTAAGTTTCAAACCAATCGGCCCAGCGGTTTCAGAGGAGAAGATTTTTTAATGTTAAAATTTTGAAAATTTGATGAAAAAAGGGCAATAACTCCTAAACGGGTTGTGGAATTTCCTTCAAAATTTCAGGGTAGGTAGATCTTGTCATGCTGATCAATTTTACCCCATGTCAGATTTTCGATATCTGAAACGGTTTTTAAGTTATAAGCCAATAAAATGCTCCGCTGGGCGCAGCTAGATACGACCGCAGATGTCGAACCCTGAATAGTTGGGGCAATTATGAACACAACATTCAAGCTTGATACAATACTGAATTTGGATTGTGAATAAATATTTGACACAGCATAGGTTTCTGACACAGAATGAATGTTGTCTAAGAACTTAAAAATTTTTAATTTACCTATTCAAACCATATCAGTATTATTTGTTTTTATATATAAATCAGAAATAACCAATTTAAAATTGGGCACACATATCAATTTCTTGCTATTGCGCAATACTGTGCAATTGAAGATTTCTTGCTATTGCGCAATACTGTACAATTGAAAATTTCTTGAAATATTTGACACATAATAGGTTTCTGACACAGAATAACTGAAATCAAAGAACTTTGAATTGGTCATATGATTTCAATTTATATTCAATTTTTTGCTTCTTGTGCAATACAATATGCTTTGGAGAATTGACCCACCCCCTCCCCAACCCCCCCAAAAAAAAATAATAATTTACCCCTTTTTTTAGCTTTTGTGCAATACACTATTAAGTTGCACATTGACCCCCCTCCCAAAAAAAAAAAAAAAAAAAAAACAATAAAATTTATTGTAACCCCCCCTTTTTTTGCTAAAAAAAATTTGAAATTTTCTTTTTAATTTATGAAATATGAAATGAGAAAAAAATTGCCCCCTCCCCAATTTCTCATTTACCCCCCTCCCCCTAAATTTTTTTTTCAACCCCCCCCCCCCCCATTTCTTTATACTTTGCAACCATACAGCCCATTTAAATACACCATAACATATTAAAATAGAAAATGACATCATAGTCATGGATGGCAAATTTTAAACAAACATAATTTAAAAGCAGTTTAGATGAGATAAACAAAAAAGCTTCATCAGCACATTTTATCAATTGGCAAATTTCCAATGGAATTTGTTAATAATAAAGTTTTGATAACAGGGCACACATATCAATTTCTTGCTATTGCGCAATACTGTGCAATTGAAAATTTCTTCAAATATTTGAAAAATAATAGGTTTCTGACACAGAATAACTGAAATCAAAGAACTCAGAATTGGTCATATGATTTGAATTTATATTCAATTTTTTGCTTCTTGTGCAATACAATATGCTGTGGAGAATTGTCCCCCCCCCCAAAAAAAAATAATTTACCCCTTTTTTAGCTTTAATTTTGGACCCCGATTTGGACCAACTTGAAAACTGGGCCCATAATAAAAAAAACTAAGTACATGTACATGTTTAGATTCAGCATATCAAAGAACCCCAAGAATTCAATTTTTGTTAAAATCAAACAAAGTTTAATTTTGGACCCTTTGGACCTTAATGTAGACAATTTGAAAACGGGACCAAAAATTAAGAATCTAAATGCATGGTTAGATTCGATATATCAAAGAACCCCAATAGTTCAATTTTCAATGAAATCAAACAAAGTTTAATTTTGGACCCCGATTTGGACCAACTTGAAAACTGGGCCCATAATAAAAAAACTAAGTACATGTTTAGATTCAGAATATAAAAGAACCCAAAGAATTCAATTTTTGTTAAAATCAAACTAAGTTTAATTTTGGACCCTTTGGACCTTAATGTAAACCAATTTGAAAACGGGACCAAAAATTAAGAATCTAAATGCACGGTTAGATTCGGAATATCAAAGAATCCCAATAGGTCAATTTTCGATGAAATCAAACAAAGTTTAATTTTGGACCCTTTTGGCCCCTAATTCCTAAACTGTTGGGACCAAAACTCCAAAAATCAATCCCAACCTTCCTTTTGTGGTCATAAACCTTGTGTTTAAATTTCATAGATTTCTATTTACTTATACTAAAGTTATTGTGCAAAAACCAAGAAAAATGCTTATTTGGGCCCTTTTTTAGCCCCTAATTCCTAAACTGTTGGGACCAAAACTCCCCAAAACAATCCCAACCTTTCTTTTGTGGTCATAAACCTTGTGTTAAAATTTCATAGATTTCTATTTACTTATACTAGAGTTATTGTCGAAAACCAAGAAAAATGCTTATTGGGCCCTTTTTTGGCCCCTAATTCTTAAACTGTTGGGACCAAAACTCCCAAAATCAATCCCAACCTTCCTTTTGTGGTCATAAACCTTGTGTTTAAATTTCATAGATTTTTATTAACTTATACTAAAGTTATAGTGCGAAAACCAAATGTCTTCGGACGACGACGCCAACGTCATACCAATATACGACCGCAAAAATTTTGCGGTCGTATAAAAACAACACATCCACCCCTATATTCTATTTTTAGCTACGACAGCCATGTTTTACGTCATATCAAAATAAATTGAGGATCGTTTGTAGAGGACATGTCATAGATCATTCCTATTAAGTTTCAAACCAATCAGCCCACCGGTTTCAGAGGAGAAGATTTTTTAATGTTAAAATTTTGAAAATTTGACGAAAAAAGGGCAATAACTCCTAAATGGGTTTTGGAATTTCCTTCAAAATTTCAGGGTAGGTAGATCTCGTCATGCTGATCAATTTTACCCCATGTCAGATTTTCCATATCTGTAACGGTTTTTGAGTTATTAGCAAAAAACAGCAATTTACCCCTATGTTCTATTTTTAGCAACAGTGGCCATGTTTTTCATCGGATCAATATAAAATGAGGATCGTTTGTGGAGGACATGTCATAGATCATTCCTATTAAGTTTCAAACCAATCGGCCCAGCGGTTTCAGAGGAGAAGATTTTTGAATGAAAAGTTTACGACGGACGGACGGACGGCGGACGAAAAGTGATGGCAAAAGCTCACATGGCCTTTGGCCAGGTGAGCTAAAAATGGGATGTGAGTTATTCAAGCCTAAAATTGTGGTCAAGGTTAGGTGTCAAACTGACACCTACTTGCCAAAAAGTTTCTACAGACCATATACAGTGGATATAGGTATTATATCTACAAAGAAATGGAGTTAGTCATAAAAATGTGACTCAAGTGTGAAATTCAGGCGAAGGTCTAAGACAGCCATGTACCTACCAAGGACTATCTATATATCAAATATGGTTGGTCTATGTATTGCAGTAGTCATAAAAATGTGACTCAAGTGTGAAATTCAGGCGAAGGTCTAAGACAGCCATGTACCTACCAAGGACTATCTTTATATCAAATATGGTTGGTCTATGTATTTCAGTTGCTGAGAAATGGACATTATTCTAAAACGTGAAACAAGTCACTCAAGCATGAAATATAGGTCAAAAGTAAAGTGTCATATCTTAAAGTGGTATATACCCACTAAGAACTTCTATCAACCAAATACTGTGGGTCTAGTTACTACAGTTGCTGAATAATAGACTAAATCATGAAATGTATATTAAGTCACTCAAGCATGAAATTCAGGTCAAGTTCAGCTGACAAGTGTTAGACTGGCATGTATTCACTAAGAACTATCTGTAGACCAAATACGGTTGGTCTAGATGTTAAAGTTGCTGAGAAATGGATTTAATCTCGAGCATGAAATTGACGTCAAGTCCAGAGACACGTGTCAGACTGGCATGTACCCACTTCGAACTATCTATAGAGCAGATACAGTGCCAGTGGGTCTAGGTATTACAGTTACTTAAAAATGGACTTAATCAAGAAACTTGGATGCAAGTCACTCAACTATGAAATTGAGGTCAAGGTCCAGAGACAAGTGTCAGACTGGCATGTTCCAACTAAGAACTATCAATAGACCAAAATGATCGGTCTAGGTATAACAGTTTCTATGAAATTGACCTAATCACAAAATTGTAACACAAGTCACTCAAGCATGCAATTGGGGTCAAGGTCCACAGACAGGTGTGAGACTGGCATGTGCCTACTAATAACTATCTATTGACAACATATGGTGGGCTTAGGTATTACAGATGCTAAGAAATGGACTTAATCACGAAAATGTGACAAAGTTACTGAAGTATGAAATTGAGGTCAAGGTACCAAGCCAGGTGTCGGACTGGCATGTACATATGTACCCACTGAGAACTATCTATGGACCAAATATGGTTGGCCTAGGTATTACAGTTGCTGAGAAATGGATTTGACCACAAAACTTGGATGCAAATTTTACATTTATGTTTATGAAGTCAGTGGACCATGAAAACCAGGTCAGGGCAAACTTTATACGATAAGGTATCTGTGGACCAAAAATCTTAATTGTAGATGTTATGTGTGCAAAGTTGCAGTCACAAACTTTTGATTTGATTTGACACACTAGATTGATTTCTGGAAACTTTATAAATGATCTTCTATAAATACTTCATACCAAGTATAAGTTCATTGGCTAAACGGTTTCAGAGGAGAAGTTTTAAATTTCGACAAATCAGAACATGTAAATGCTCATGACAGCCATTTTGTTTCAAAAATTTTTTTAAAGTTCTAAGAGAACATTCATAGAAATTTATAAAAAAAAAAGTTTCCTTCCTGGAGATTTGTACAAAATCAGAACAAGTCAACCTGACATTTAACTTCCTTTCCACTAATTATAAAGTACTCCTGTACTTGGTGATCACAATATTGGTATAATTGTAATTTTTTTCTTTCTTTTTTTGTACAATACTGGTATACCAGTATTATAGTAATCAACAAATCAGTATTGTAATTAATCAATTCACAAGAAGTGTAATTAATTGTATTCATAACAAAAAACAAAAACTTTAATAGAATTATCAATAAGCATCAAAGTGATTTAAATATTAAACATTTCAATTATTAAACTTTAATTGAAGAAATTGTGCACCATTGATATAAATTTAATTAAATTATTATTAAACATCAAAGAAATGAAAAAAGAAATTTATAAACATGAACTTTCTGAAACAAATGTCTGAGCACAGATCTAGAGACATAAACATAGTTATTTCAAGAAATGGTCTACTCAAGAACTAGATGAAGCAGCAATCTTCTCCATCACAGATATGCTGATCATATTAACAAAATTGAGGTGACCAGGAACAAAAAATTCATGGACATGGACACAAGACTTCTAGAGGCAGATATTAGATGGCACAATAACTAGCAGCAACTATATATACATGTACTGTGACAAGAGCATTACCCACATTACATTTGTATGACAACAAGAGAGCAGTTTAGAAGAAGGGTATTGTTAGATGGAAAAGGAAATCAACAGAAAAAGAATGTCAGTAAAAAAAGAAGAAAAGCCACAACAGACAGCAATGATGAAGGAAGAGACCAAAATGACAATGATGATACAGCAGCTGTTACAGTAATGTCAATGTTAACAGGCCAAGGTTTGTCATGCATGTTCTAAGGGAAATCTGAACTACAAGAAAGATCAAATAGAATGAAGACTTTGAACAGCTTCTACAATTATATGGTCATTAAAGACAAAGACACATGAAGACTTAAGCATCATTTTAATGACTGTAGCTTTATACATAAATGTATCATAGCTTACCAGTAAATATGCAACTTGCTTTTTTCACTTTTATATTGTAGTTCTTTGAATTTGAAATAGTGCTAAAGAGCATATAATTTGTACATTTAAGATGTTAAATAAAAATGTGAAACAGAATATTAATGAAGAGTTATATTTGTAAAAAATCAACATATTTTTGAGCAATGAACAAACCAATAATAAGATTTTAATACTTAGATAATTATGTAATTGGCTGTATTAGAAACAAAAAATGACAAATTTTAAAGAAATCACAATAGTGGTACTATACTGGTAGGGACTGTGCTGGGCTTCACCAATGTTGCCAAATGCGATTTTGTTATTTAATCTGGCGACAGAATTTTTCGATCATTTTTTTAAAAATCTGACACTTATGTGAAAACATTTTTAAATGGTGACTAAGAAACATCATTTGTAAGTTTCATACAGATATAATTAGCTATGATAATTGAACAATTTACACTAGGCTAAAGTAATAAACAGAGCAGGGGTTTCAACAGTAAACAAACACATAATCAATAACTTGCACATGCTGAGATCGTTTACACTTGACTGCTCAATTGATTGACCCCTCCGAGGACAATTCAATTTATACACTAAAGTAATATTTATATTATCCAAATTTACATTAGGTAATTTTATTAGTCATGAAATTAAATATGCATGCTTTTTAACACCTTTAAAAGGTGTTTAAAAGCATTATATTGTAAAATTTTCAATCTGCAAAGACTGTTATGCCACTTCCGATTTAACATCAACAAAAACATGTGCAACAATCAATGTTTTATTAGGCTTGCCATCAAAATAAAGATCATTTCATGTGAAAGTTAACTGTCATTAAAACTATTTCATCAAAAATACTTTTCATGTCATGTTATTTCAAATAGTATGAATATAAAAACAATCACGTATGGCAGAATGCTTCCAAAAGGGGGAGGGTGACTTAGCAAACAAATTTTGAAACTGGTGACAAAAATAATGCTTTTGCGATTGTTTTTGCAACAAGCTTTTGAATGCCAGCACGAACCCTGACTGGTATCCAATACTGGAACAAATTTTTATACCACATGTACATGTACCAGTATTGTTATACAGGAGATCCAAGTTTACTATTTCTCTCCCAACTCATAAAAAAAAATATAATAAATTACCTATTTGTGAGTTTTACACAATTCTGATACAAGTAAACACTGAACTGATTCTTACATGTTCAATGCTTTGTAATTATACAATTCTACTACAATGTATTACTGAATTCGATGCAGGACGCGACGGCCATACTTCCACGTCGTCCATAGGACGTATCGGCCATACCTTGAAAAGACGTATCGGCCATAGGACAACATCGGCCATACTTTGTGAAGACGCGTCGTCCATGGTTTTTTTTCGGAAATAAATTTTATTTATAAAGTATTGTGATATATACATGTTGATGGTTATTATAATTTGTAAATGTATTGTGCTGTATTTACATTATTTGTCATGTTTTATATGTTATACACTTGGAATACACATTATCTATATCATATATAAATGTGCTTTATCTAATAAAATATTTATATTATTTTCTAAATGGATTTTTAATATCTTGCGTAAAACAAACTGAAAAAATAAAACAAATAAAAATGAATATCCAAGATGGGGTATTAATTTCTGTCATAGTTAAAACAATAAGTTTAGTTTTGAAATATAAAACTAAGTAATCAGATAATGATTAATTATCAAATTTAAGAAGATTGTTAATTGCTTATTATCATTTCTTTGATGAACATAAGTATTAATTATGCCTTTGTCAAGAAATTGTAAAGGAAATACAAAACGAAATTACTATAAAAACAACAGCACCCAAGCTGAGTTCAAGCGGATACAACATACATTGGGTAGTGAAATCCATGTAACAATACATGCATGCTGTTTGAGCAGTCTTTTTGAAGTACCGATCTTGCAGCATAAAAGTAACCAGAAATGTCGCTTGCAATCATTTGGAAAATTATCTTAACTCGTAGAAGTAGACAATAAAAACTAGATTGATAGATATTTTCATAGATAAATATAAAGATCAATAACATGTGCTTGAACGTACATGCATTATTAATGGAATAAATACTTAAAGTATGGCCGATACGTCCTATGGACGATGTGGCGGTATGGCCGATACGTCCTATGGACGACGTGGAAGTATGGCCGTCGCGTCTCGAAAGCACTGAATTAATGCAATATGATTTTTTTTTCGAATTGTGTCTTTCGTGTTCTTTCATCATGACTTTTTTATATTCTAATCGATGCCTACAAATGAATCCCTTCCACACTTACATGTGTATGACTCTTTGCATTTAATGATCACTCTGCAAAACATTACAAACAGTTAATTTTTTCAGAGACAGAGTGGGAGCATACTTACTATTTGAGTAAATATTTGATCCAAGGAAGCATCAAATCGACCCAAAATATCTAATAAATAAATAAATATTGTATATGCAACATAGAATTGACACTGCAAAGCAATTATCTGGGCAATAATTAGTTTTGGATCCCAAATGAAACTTCTGAACTGTCCAGGCATCTTGTTAAAACCAGCGTTACGCAGAAGTCTCAGCATTCCACCATGAGGAAATAAAATATGGAAGATCTTTATATCCTGACTATAAAACCTCTATAGCTGTCTGGTCATTTGAATACCATTTAACGGCAGTATTAACTGATTAATGCTTTAACAACTAAGAACGGAATAAATTTTACGTCAACATTATCCAATTCCCCATATGTTTTAGTTTGGTGAATAAAAGTCGAACCGATAAAAATTCCGGGCGATTATCCGGAATTATTTTGGAGTGGCTGAATCCATTTGTCCAACGGGGCAAACTTTTCCTTTTAGGTTTATAACAACCATAAACAAGTATCCAAATATGTGAACATAGTCCGAGTATCCTCTGACCCTGCAACCCTCCTTTTTTAAACCCGACATATCAATATCATATAGCGTCCAAATAAACTACTGTAGAGTCTGTATCGCACACCTGGCAGAAACAAGAATTGTCCATGGCGGCCACGTTTGTGGCAAAATGTTGACAAAATGAGAAAACTTCCCACAGATGCTTCTTTTCAAGTTTCGTTTCGTTTAGCCAAGCGGTTTCAGAGAAGAAATTATTTCTTTATATCAGCCTATAAGAATTGCCCATGGCATGCTTGTCCCCCAATCAGGATGGAAAAAATTATTTTCATAAAAGACTTTCCACTGATGCTTCATGTCAAGTTTGGCCTGAGACTACTATAACACATATATTGTTATAGTAGTCTCAGGTTTGGCTGACAGTTTTGGCCGAGTAGTTCCAAAGATTTTTTTTTTAATCAACCAATGAGAAACAAAAATTGCCAAATATGTTTGTTGCCCTATAGCAGAGACATATATAACAATATATGTTATATATGTCTCTGCCTATAGGGACGAAATGAGGAAGCTTTTGTAAAGAACCTCCCATAGATGCTCCCTGTCGAAAATATTTAACTCGTGACTGGAAAACACTAATAATTCCCACATGCGCTGCGTGCATTCGTGAATTAAGGTGTTTTTCGTCACACGTTGAATATTTTGCGATATTCAAATTCTTGAATTAGTTATCCTATAATTATCACCAATTTGTCATTCAATTTCTCATGCGTTTTTGCTCTAATGTTTGTCACCGGGTCTCTATGCACTTTATAAATATGTTTTGATTTGTCAATTCATACTTTTACTTTTTCTTAAATTTTTTTTTAACAACACCAGTAACCTGCAAATATTCCCCACCCACCCATAGCAATGTGTATTTTTGTGTTTGTGGGGTTTCTATTTATTCTCATCGAAATTTATACTGCCATATACATGATATATCATGACTTTTTGTATATATCTCTTTTTCATTTTAACTGTAATCGGGCTTCCCTCGTCAATGTGCGATAGAAATTATATAATCTAAACAGATTTATCACCACCCTCCATTAGCCGATATGATTTTGGCATCATGAAATAGAAATAGACTTGCTTCTAGTCCCTTCGTTATAACCTTTATTATTATTATTATTATTATTATTATTATTATTATTATTATTATTATTATTATTATTATTATTATTATTAAATAATAGACAATACCCACAGTACGTTTTTACTAATTAAACATATGTTATTTTGCTCTCTCTAACAGCAGCAAATCTATAAAAAAATGAAATAATAATCGAAAAAGTTCAAATAAAATAAACTTGAAAGGAATGGACTAATAGCAAGTCTAAAATAGAAATGATAATAATGTACTTTTTTTCTTGAAGTAATTAGTAATCTCCAATTGGCTGATAGTATTATAAAAACAAACACAACAAATTATAACATACATAATATACTTCGAAGTCTTTTTTCAATCAATAAACTCTTTAAGATATTTTGAAAGTCTGGATGGGGGTCTTAATTCTGTATTCATTAAATTTTCACCCATTTTATTATTTGTCATTAAATATACCTATTCTGTAAAATAACTTTAATTTTGTTCGGATGTGTTGTTTTAAGTATTAATTTAAAATGCATGCATCGGAGCAGGGATCATATAATACAGTTCTGATCGGAGCAATTTTCTTAATTCTTTACAGTTGCTGTTTCTTGTAAGCAGCATTTTTCCTCAAATACTGTATCCATTTTAAAATTAACCTTAAAGTTTATAATTATACGGCGATTCTCTTTCTAGACTTCAAAAAAGCATTTGGTGTTGTAAATCATGCAACACTACTAGAAAAATTAAAATTATATAAACTTGACAACTTCTCTCTAACAAAGATTTCTTCTTTCTTATCAGGCAGATCTCAAAAAGTAAAACTGTATGGTAAAGAATCATGTTTTCAAAACATCAAATTTGGCGTTCCTCAGGGAAACATTTTTGAACCTTTACTTTTTGTTTTATACATCAATGATCTACCTTTTTATCACATACAACGCCACATTTGTATGCTGATGAAACAACACTTCATTATTCATCAACATGTCTTACAGAAATAAGTACTAAACTTAATTTCGATATGTTAAAGATGGTGTCATACAAAAAATCTGATGTTATGTTATTACAATCTATGCGAAAGTTAGTGAATGTTCATACTAACCTTGATATATACCGTCCTGATCAGTTGCTTGGTGAAGTTAAACGTGGAAAGGTACTTGGTATTTACATATACAAAATATGTCATGGGATCAACAAAGTTTCTTATTTAATTTCTTCAAGAGTATTTTTAATTTATGAGAATTAAATGATATATTCCTAAAGAAGTATTATCATATATTCCTAAAGAAGTATTATGTTTATTTTATAATAGTTATAAACCGATGAGTCGTAAATCGACGAAATGTGCACATCTTGTGCATCAAAAATGGTATCAAAGAATTATATTTATCCCGCTGATTCGATGCCACTGCGGGTTTACTCCAAGTCCCCGGATACTAACCCGAAATTGATGCTTAAAATTTACAGTACAAAATTGAAAAAAAAGTGAAAACTAAGGAGTATCTCCCTCGTGCACAGCCCTGTCCTTAGATAGTTTTGGTTTTACCCATTTTGGTCATGTTGTCATTTTTGAATTTGCTCTTCAACCTTTTGAATAGTTGTTTTTAACATTTTAGGCCTTGAGCACAACTGATGAGTCGTAAATTGACGAAATGTGTACACCTTATGCATCAAAATTGGTATATTGTTTTATTATAAAGGAAACATTGATAAATTATGTAATCTCCAAAAAGAGCCGCCCGTGTATTTAATGAATACCAATTATGATGTATCATCTAAAAAGGACAAATATACCCAAGGAGCAATTGGGGTGGCTATCATACGAAAACAGCGTTTATACCATACTGAAGGTGTATTAATGTATAAATCTACAAATAATATTGTTCAGGATTATCTATGTGATATGTTCAAATCTAGGACAAACCAGTATTCACGCTCTACAAAACACGGCTGTCTTTTTGTACCAAGTTCAAATATAAAGTAAAAAGTCACAATATTATGGAATAATATTTCTTTATCAACAAAAAATGCACATAATGTCGAAATATTCAAGTGAAAATTCTCTGAACATATTTTCTTATTTTACGAAATAAATAAAAGTGTAAATATTTTGATTCATATTTTAGTCCAAAAGAAATATACCTGACTATAATGTAATTGTACAACTATAATTTGTCATGAGTGTATATAAAATGTATCATATTTATGTTGTAAAAATTCACATTTAATACGGAGTTAACTTATTTGTTGTATCTATAATCGAGGGCCACACGGGAAATTAGTATTGTATACTAAATATTATTACCCTCTTATAAAGTATTTAATGTATTCTTAATTTTTTTTATTTTTTTTTTTTTGTAGATCATCATTAGTATCTTTAGGGTTAGGTCATTATTCTGTTTTGTTATGAATCCTGAAAATATAGCTGAGGTGAAACATAAATTAATCTGTGAATTTATCCAGTCCGCTTTTTTTACACTATATTTTCAATGAGATTCTACACAACAGGAATTGTAAATAACAGACATACACTAACATTTCTAAGTTAAAGATTTTGTTTATAACAGCACCTTTCAAAATGAATTTTGTCTACCAATTCAACATGGTGAGCAAAATATTATAATAAAGATCACAAAATAAATGTTAATGTGCTTCACACCCTTTTCTAAAATGACAGATTTGCCTCCCTTTGTATCAATTATACTAACTAATAACCATGTTAGGATATTTTATCCAATATTGAATATATTTTAAAATGTTATTTTGGATGTGGAAGACATCATTTTATTCTGATATTGCCAATAAACTAGTTTTAGTCTTGGTTTTCATAAACTTGTAGGCCATTAATTAATTCTCTGTTTTAAAGAACCCATCCAAACCATCAGTATTTTATTTTTAAAAAAAAATTGTGTGGATTTATAAATTTGTTGATAGTTATTTAAAAAATCGTTTTTGCAAACGTTTCGCTTTCCGTAATTGATTTTGTTCATTAGAATACTTTACAAGTGCGAGATTAACAACGATTTGGTTTGCGTGAATATACGCTATTTGAAAGAAACCGACCTTCTTAACATTTGTCGGGGTAACGGAAGAACGGTAAATTTATGTTAAATTTACAAAATGAGCCATTTAGTCTCTTGACAAACCTGTATGGTTAATAACCATGATGATATAACTATTGATGCATAGATGTTCTTTGTTATTCTTGTAATAGTAATGGGGATAAAATGATGACCTTGGACGCATAACACTGACAGTGACAGTATTCGTTGCAAGGATGATAATACACAAACAATTAATAATATTACCCCTTTAATTATTCGACATACTGTTTTTCCCTTCGCACTTCACTAGCAAATTGACATATAATGATGTATCAGTTTCAAATTTAATATAATTATTTGACAGTTCTTTTTTTCCCTTATACTTCAATAAGAAATTGACATATTATGATGGATCAGTTTATGATTTAATTTGATTTATAACCTTACCCAAAACTAAGGATATGCCTTTGAATTTAAAGGTAATATACACTGTATGATCAGATTTTACCTGAATATAGATGTGCCATATTGTAAACCACTCCGGGTTGGAAATTATCCTGTTTACAATGCCAATTTGTTTATCAGGTTGAGGACATCCCGTCATATTTTGAATAGTCCTTCAAATAAACAGTAATAATTTTATACTGAAAATTAAAAATATATTTTTCGAGTAAAAGACTTGAGAATAAAGCATACATGTGACAGACTGCCCAAGGCTGATCAGATTTTAAAATTTCGATCAGGAGTTCGGGTCTCAAAACGGGAGGATAACCGACATATTTTATGCTGCGTTTAAACTTTGCCAGCTTTTACTGGAGTATATTTTTTTCTATTACTGTGTGTTACTCTTTGTAAATAATTAATTTTTTGAACTCAATAAAACTTGATTAAAAAATCATTTTTAATTCATCTGACAGAAACACAGAAATTGATCATAAAGTTCTTTTGAATTTTAGGAAAAAATAGATGCTTTTGGGTCAATTAAAATTAATTTATAGATTTACATTCTACTTCTACATAGGTTCAAAATCAATTCGATTTTCTGTAAAACTGAACGATTTCTGGATTTTTTTTTAGCTCACCTGGCCTAAAAGGCCATGTGAGCTTTTGCCATTACTTGGGGTCAGTCTCCGTCGTCTGGCGTAAACATTTTCTTTAAAGATCTTCTCCCCTGAAACCACAGGGCCAATTGGGACCAAAGTTTGCAGGAATGATGTTGGTTAGGTCCACTACAAATAGTCCTCATTTTATCTTGATTTTATCTGATTGGTTGTAACTTTAAAGTTCTTCTTATCTGAAACTACACATGCAAATAATTTGTAACTTGGTTCAAATAATGTTTATGAGGTCCTTTACAGAGAGTTCTCATTTCGTCCTGATCGGGCAAAAAACATGGCTGCCATGGGCAGTTCTTGTTTCTTATTCGCTGATAAAAAAAAATCTCCTCTGAAATCTCTTGGCCAAATGGAATGAAACCTGACAGGAAGCATCTATGGGAGGTTGTTTACAAAATTTCCTCATTTCATCCCTATCGGGCAACAAACATGGCGATCATGGGCAATTTTTGTGTTTCTCATTGGTTGTTTAAAAAAATTTTTATGTTATAAATTGGAACTGCTTGGCCAAATAGAACAAAACTTGACAGGAAGCATCTAAGTGAGGTTCTTTACAATAAGACCTCATTTCGTCCCAATTGGGCAACAAACATGGCCGTCATGGGCAATTGTTGTTTCTCATTGGTTGATTTAGAAAAAAAATTCAAAAGTTCTCTGGAACTGTTTGGCCAAAGGGAACGAAAATTGAGAAGAAGCATCTATTGGAGGTTCTTTAGAATGCAAACAACAGTTGCATATAAAATTCCAGTGGTTTTTCCATAAATATATTATGTCATAGGTTTGGATTTCCCTCTATTTATAAGTTCTTGATTTCTGATTTTTTTTTTTTCCTTATATTAATTAGAGTCTTGGCTTTATTTCAAGTTGGAAAAAATGCATGAAATGTAAAAAAATAATTTTGTTCACAGTATTATGAATGGGAGGCTGCTATAAAAACATCTGGAAATAGGGTAGGTGAAAACACATTTTTATACCAGTTCATGTATCAATTTTGGAAGTGAGCAAATGTACCCTGAAACTACGTATGCTGAAAACAGTTGAATGTGTACTTTGGAATGCAGGAATCCTTGCTAGGTTGCTCTGAACAATGCTAAAGTTGGTCTTTTTTTGTAATATTTGAAGTGGGGGAGGCCTATTTTTTGTCAGTTATCTTTCCGTAATGGTAGGAATTTGGAAAGGATTTCCTTAAAAAAAATTATATACAGTGAAAGCTTGAAGAAATATGTTTTATTTGATATATGCCAATATGGTTGTCTATGGGTATATGATACAGCCAATTGTCCAGCTATCAAGGTTTTGAGTATGTTCCTTCAATTCATGACGTCATGAAAAGTACTAAGAAAAACTGTTGTGTGCACTCTTAAAGACTTTTGTAAGGCTCAGATATGAACAGTTTTATGGTTATGAGGCTCATGTATTGTATTGTTTATGCTACATAAGACAGAAAGTCTTTCTTTCATGTACCAAGAGTGGTATTTAATGCATTATTATGTCCTATCTGGCCTTAGCCATCGAAAATTAGATTCACAGTAATAACTTGACATAAAGTGTGAAGACGTCTTATTATATATTCGCAGTCTTTGAAGCCAGTTATAGTTGATTCATTGCACTTAATATATATGCAGATTTTTTTTGCATTAATAAATTGAAGAAAAAAAAATGAAAGAAAAATTTAACTTTATTTCCATTTCCCTGGTAAAAACTAGTGTTAAACTACGTATTCCATAATTAAACTGTTGTTCAATTCAAGGAGTGGTTGTCATTCTTATTTTTTTCACTTGAACTTTTTTTGAATAATAAATTTATTTTTTTTCCATGTATTTTCTTAAAATTAATCAAATCTTGAAGTATGCAAGCATAAAAAAGTTCATAATAGAAAAAATGCTCATATTAAAGCAACATAATGTCAGATGTACATTTTATGTCGTCAGTTAATTATGACCTATAGATGTAGGGTAACAAAACCCCCTCCTTTGAATATGTTTTCATTACATTTGATTCACTTCTCAGAAATAGACAAACAAGGTTTCATTTTATTCGTAACTGACTGTAGATTGAGAAAATTTATTCTTATTTTAAACTGAAGGCTGTCATGATTGCTAGAAATGGAAACAACAGTTTCATATAAAATTCCAGTGGTTTTTCCCTTATATTAATATATTACGTCATAGGTTTGACATTCCCTCTATTTATAAGTTCTAGATATTGATCTGTGATTGCTTTTTGGTTTTATTATATAAATTAAAGTCTGTTTTATTTTAAGTTTGAAAAAAATGCATTTCGTCCCGACCCGGCAACCAATTCTTGTTTCTCATTGGTTGATTAAAAAAAAAATTTTTCTCTGAAACTACTTGGCCAAAACTGTGAGCATTTTTCGTTGAGTCACATCATTTCCAGGCAAAATTTATCGGATATCCATCTGTGACATTTGTTTCACATCTTTTAGTCTAGGTACTGGTTACTTTTTAATCAACAGGGGTAAAAGTTTCAGCCTAATTTACGAGGCTGCAATGGTCAAACTATGTTATTAAATATAAACAGTACTTATCCCCAAGGGATATAGTTACGATACTGTTGTCAAGTCAATAAAGATGGCATTTTTTGGAATTAATATTGATTCACTCATACATGTAGGGTCTTTGCATCGGAAATAAACACATTTATTCTAAAACCAGTTGTTGGCATGATACGGGTTATGTTCTTCTCGTGTAATTTATGATGGCATGATACTAAACCCATAATGGGAGGGATTGTGGCTATAATCTTTCGATCAATTTAATTGAGCTGGTATGTCAGTAACTGCTAGTAGTCCTTTGTTAATTTATATTGATCATTGTCATTTTGCTTAGTTTCTTACGTTACCTTTTCTAACATCGGACTCGGACTTCTTTTGAACTGAGTTTTACTGTGCGTATTGCTGTGTGTTTGTTTATTCCACATTGGCTAGAGGTATTTCTTGTTACATTTAGCTGGTTAAAAATTTCCCAAATCAAATATTTCTGACTCTGTATACAAGTACCAAATACTTTGAAAACCATAAATTTTAATATCTTTCTTTTTGTTCCCTGCCTCAACACATTGGAGGGACCTAGTAAAGGTCTGTCCATGCGTCCCTCCGTCACAGTTATTTGCAGGGTTCTCACAAATGATGAGAAGGGTGAGTCCCAGCTGATTTTGATGAGTCCAGGACTCATCGCCACTTTTTTTAACGTACATTCGAATGTTATGAATACACAGAATATGTCAATGTAATAAACAGAATAACTAATCTCGAAATTTGAATACCGTGATCGAAAAACACTAATAATTCACTCATGCGCTACACGCACTCGTGATTTAATGTATTGTTCGGTAACTTGTAGATTTTTAGGTATTCGCATTAGTTATACTATAACTATTGCTCAATATTGTACATTGAATTTTAAATGATGAAAAATATATCTTTTTAAGAAATGATTTCTGTTTCTAGGCAATATGACCAGACTTCTGCTGAAATCCACTGCTAGGGCAGTCAGCAGATTACAAGCCAGAAATATATATCTATCACCAGTATGTTGCACCAGTAAGGAGATAACTATCACACCAGAACAAAAGGAATTTCTATACCCAAAAATAGGCAAGTGATATTACAAGTTTAATGTACTTACATGTATATCAGTGTAAATTGATACTCTAAGTTGGATTAAACATGAATTTACAGCAATTTTTTAAAAAAAGATATCCAAGGTCATTTTTAGCTCACCTGGCCTTTGTAAATCGATACTCTAAGTTGGATTAAACATGAATTTACAACAATATTTTTAAAAAAGATATCCAAGTTCATTTTGAGCTCACCTGGCCTAAAAGGCCATGTGACCTTTTGCATCACTTTGCGTCCGTCATCCGTCCACATTTCACATTTTCATCTTCTTCTCTGAAACCATAAGTATAATTTGAACCAAAGTTGGCAGGAATGTTAATTGGATAGTCCTGTACAAAAGATAATGTGCCGATTGGATATTCAACATGGCTACCAGGGGCAGATAATTCATTCTGATTGGACTTATCTTCAAAGCTCTTCTTGTCAGAAACTACTGAGCCAATTGGATGAACCTCTTCAAAATGTATGTTTTTTGGCCGATCAGAAATTCAAGATGGCCGCCACAGCCGGACTAAGTTTAACATTGGACCATATGGGGAAATTTGTATAAAGGTCTTCTATTCAGAAACTACCAAGCCAATTGAAATGTTTATATGTATGAACAAGCATTGGATAAACCTCAACCAATGTTATGTTTTTTTGTGCTGATCTGAAATTCAAGAAGGCCCCCTCAGCTGGACAAAAGTTAACATTAGAGCCTATGGGAAATTTCGTACAAGGTCTTCTTGTCAGAAACTACGAAGCCAATTTAAATGTTTTTGATGTGTGAATGATCATTTGATAGACCACTACAAAACTTACGTTTTTTGTGCCAATTGTATATTCAACATGGCTACCAGGTGCAGAAAATTCATTCTGATTGGACTTATTTTTAAAGCTCTTCTTGTCAGAAACTAGTGAGTGAATTGAATTGATTTGTTGCTTGAATGATCCTTGGATGAACCTCTACAAATATTATGTTTTTTGTGCCGATTGGAAAATTCAAGATGTACGTGACAGCTGGACTTAGTTTAACATTGGAGGCTATGGGGAAGTTTGTACAAGGTCTTCTTGTCAGACACTACGAAGCCAATTGATCATGAAATGCTTTTGATGTGTGAATGATCATTTGATAGACCACTACCAAATTTATGTTTTATGTGCCGATCAGAAATTCAATATGGCAGCCACAGCCAGACTTGGTTTAACATTGAACCCTATGGGAAATTTGTACAAAGGTCCTAATGTCAGAAACTACCAAGCCAATTAAAATTTTTATGTATGAACAAGTAGTGGATGGACCTCTAGAATAGTAATTTTTTTTTAATTACGATCTGAAATTCAAGATGGTTGCCACAGCCGGATTAGTTTTACATTGTACATTGGACCCTATGGGGAAATTTGTACAAAGGTTTTCTTGTCAGAAAATACTAAGCCAATTGAAATGTTTTTGTTACATGAAGATCCTTAGATAAATGTCTGCTACAAAAGTTATGTTCTTGTGCAGATCAGAATCCTAGCTAGCTGCCAAAGCTGGACTTAGTTTGACATTTTTAGCATTGGACACTGGAAGAATTCTTTATATACATATATCTTTATTAGAAGTGCTGGACACTGTAGAACAATTCCTTACAAATCTTATCTAGAAGTGCTTTGTCAGTTGTGGTCACCTAAAATACAGGTGAGCGATTTAGGCTCCATGCAGCCTCTGGGTTAATGCTTAAATTTGTTTTGCATGATATGTTAGGAATTGTTGAATATGTCAGTATATCGTTTGTAAAATTGGGTTCTATCTTTTTCCTACAATGAAGTAAAATTTGAATGAAACATAAGAAAACCGTAATAAAATTAATCGTGTGTTTCTGGTTTCATCAAAATAAAAAGTAGGGTAGGATGGTAGAGAAAACATTTTAATTGCAGTAATGCTGTTAATGTTAAATGATATCTTCAAGAGTTTTTAAATCACCTGGCCCAAAGGGCCATGTGAACTATTGCTATCACTTTGTGTCCATCCGGTGTCTTGTAAACTTTTCTTTAAAGATCTTCTCCTGTGAAACCACTGGGCCAATTGGAACAAACTGAACAGCAATGATCCTTAGATGGTCCTCTTCAGAAATATATCCCATGACCACCTTCATCAAATAAACCCGGCAGAGCTGAAAATAGTTTAACAGGACCGTATGGGAAATTTACTTTAAGATCTTCTTGTTTGAAATGACTGGGTCAATGGAGCAAAACTTGAAAGCAGTAATCACTTAAATGGTTCTCTTTTATAAATGTATCCAATGACCCGCCTGTCATCAAAGAAGGCTGCCAGAGCCGAACATAGTAAAACATATAGGATCCTATATGGGAAAAGTTACTTAGATCTTTTTCTCTGAAACAACTGGTCCAGTTGGAACAAAACTAGTCAACAATGGTCCTTAGATGGTCCTCTTTCAGAATTTTATCCAATGACCCCACCCTTCATCAAGTATGGCTGCCAGAGCTGAAAATAGTTTAACATACATGTAGGACCCTTTGGGAAATTTACTTGAATATTTTTTTGTCTGAAACCACTTGCCAATTGGAAAAAAAGTTGGCAGCAATGGTCCTTAGGTGGACCTCTTTCAGATTTATATCTGATGACCCTGCCTGCTATCCGGTATGGCCACTAGAGCCGAGCATAGTTTAACATAGGATCCTATGGGAAATTTACTCAAAGATATTTTTTGTCTGGTCTGAAACAACTTAGCCAATTGGAACAATATTTGGCAGCAATGGTCATTAGGTGGCTCACTTTCAGAATTATAACCAATGTTCCTGCTCACCATCAAAGATGTCCACCAGAGCCAAACATACATGTAGTTTAACATAGGACTCTTTGGAAAATTTACCTTTTGTCTGAAACCATTTGGTTATTTGGAACAAAATTTGGCAGCAATTAGGTCCTTAGGTGGTCCTCTTTCAAAATTGTATCAGAGGACCTCGCTAGCGATCCAAAATGGCCACCAGAACCAAACATATTGTAACATAGGACCTTATGGAAACATTCACTGAAAGATGTTCTAGTTTGAAACCAGCAAACAATTTGGCAAACAAGTGAACCAATTGTACAGCAATGGTCCAGACTGCATCAGGATGGATATAGTCAATTTATTCTGCAAATGATTTCCAGGTGAGCTATACAGGCTCCTGGGAGCCTCTTGTTTGTTAATATACATGTAACTAGTAATGTATATTTAGGTGATAGAGATATAGTAGGGTTTGGTTTGAATGGATCACCGATGTATGAAGATAGATTAGATTATCCATTCCCTGCTGTTAGATGGAAGCCCAATACAGCGGAAGTTAGAGCCCTCAGGGAAAAGGAGAAAGGAGACTGGAAAAATCTTACATTGGAGGACAAAAAAGCATGTATGTTATACATGAGTGTTGATATGTTATCTTTCATGTAATATATATTGTAACTGTAACAAAATTTTTTATTTCATTCTGTACCACTTTTCATTGCTGATTTTTACCTTAATACCTCACCAGTGACAGGCAATAACCAACCATGTAAACAAGCTGAAATGGACTGATTTAAATGCAAGTTTCAATAATGTTATAATTTGTCTGTGCTCTTATAGTTAAGTCTTGAAGTTTGGAGACTTCTTGTTTTTGCCCCATTTCTTATTATTATGTTGCCCCCAGATGTAGTCGGGACGACAAATTGTTATTGTTCCATTTCTTTGCTTTTTTTTTTATTCTTCCACCAAATTTTGTCCGGACGAGTTCTCAGAGATGGCTGGAACAATCTTTATGAAACTTCACAGTAATGATGATCACCATCAGGAGTTTGGAGGAAACGTAAATTTTTTATTTTTCATCCAATTTCAATTGAGATTTTTATGCCCCACCCATGAATGTGGATGGGGCATATAGAGTTACCCTTGTCCGTCCGTCCGTACATCCAAACTGTGTGGTTAAGTTTTGCGTTTCGGTTCATTTCTTTGGAACTAAGCATAGTGTATCAATGAAACTTCATCAGTGGATGTGCCTTTGGTAGTACTGAGCAGTCATACACCAATTAAGTCATTATGATCTACATTTTACGTTTGAGCGACTGTGGTTAAGTTTTGCGGTTAGGTTCATTTCTTTGGAACTAAGCATAGTGTATCAATGAAACCTCATCAGTGGATGTGCTTTTGGTAGTACAGAGCAGTCATACCATAATTGGGTCAACACATTATTAGCTCACCTGACCCAAAGGGTCAGGAGAGCTTTTCTCATCACTTGGCATCTGTCGTCCTTTGTCCGTCAACTTTTACAAACATCTCTCCTGAAACTACTGGGCCAAATGGAACCAAACTTGGCCACAAGCATCCTTAGGGTATCTACTTAAAAAAAAATGGGTCCGATGACCCCGCCTGCCAACCAAGATGGCTGACATGGCTAAAAATAGAACAAAGGGGGTAAACTGCAGTTTTAGTCTAATATCTCAAACTAAAGCATTTAGAGCAAAACTGACATGGGGTAATAATGTTCATCAGGTCAAGATCTACCTGCCATGAAATTTTCAGACAAATCGGTCAACCCTTTGTTGGGTTATTGCCCATGAATTATTAATTTTAAGGAAATTTTGCAGTTTTAGGTTATTATCTTGAATATTACTATAGATAAAGATATATAGATAAAGACAAACTATAAACAGCAAAACTTCAACAAAGTAAGATCTACAAGAAAGTCAACATGACCAAAAGCATTGATTGACCCCTTACATGTATACTAGTTTTTGCCCTTTAAAAATGTTGTTCGGCGTAAACTTTCCTTTGAAGATCTTTTCCTCAGAAACCACTGGGCCAAAAGGGACCAAAGTTTGTTGGAATTGTCCTTGGGTGGCCCCTTTCCAAAATTATGTCTGGCATCTCCGAATTCCAACCAACATGGCTGCTGTTATTAAAAATTAAAAAAAATGGAGGATGAATTTCAAAAATCTATCAAACTACAAGGCCAGTTGGAACCAAACTTGGCAGTAATGAGGTTCTTTTTCAGAATTATGTCTGATGACCCGGACTGTTAACCAATATGGTCGCCAAAGCCAAACTTGGGGAAAAATTCATTGAAAAATCTTCTCGACGGAAACCACTTGACCAATTTGAACCATACTTGGCAGCACTTGTCAGAAACTACTGAGCCAATTGAATTGGTTTGTTGCATGAATGATCCTTGGATGAACCTCTACAAAATTTTTGTTTTTTGTGTCAATCGGAAATTCAAGATGGCCGCCACAGGTGGACTAAGTTTAACATTGGACCCTAAGGGGAAATTTGTATAAAGGTCTTCTTGTGAAACTACCAAGAAAATTGAAATGTTTTATGTGTGAACAAGCATTGGATGAACCTCTACAAAATTTATGTTTTTTGTGCTGATCAGAAATTCAAGATGGCCGTCACAGCCGAACTTAGTTTAAAATTGGAGCCTATGGGGAATTTTGTACAAAGGTCTTCTTGTCAGAAACTACCAAGCCAATTCAAATGATTTTTGATGTTTGAATGATCTTTTGATAGACCACTACAAAATATATGTTTTTTGTGCCGATTGGATATTCAACGTGGCTACCAGGGGCAGATAATTCATTCTGATTCGACTTATCTTTAAAGCTCTTCTTGTCAGAAACTACTGAGCCAATTGAATTGATTTGTTGCAGGAGTGATCCTTGGATGAACCTCTACAAAAATTGTGTTTTTTTGTGCCGATCGGAAAATTAAAGATGGCCACCGCAGCCGGACTAAGTTAAACATTGGACCCTATGGGGAAATTTGTATAAAGGTCTTCCTGTCAGAAACTACCATGCCATTTGAAATGTTTTTATGTATTTACAAGCATTGGATAAACCTCTACAAAATTTTGTTGTTGTGGCGATCGGAAATTCAAGATGGCCACCACAGCCGAACTTAGTTTAACATTGGAGCCTATGGGGAATTTTGTACAAAGGTCTTCTTGTCAGAAACTGTTAAGCCAGTTGAAATGTTTTTGATGTGTGAATGATCATTTGATAGACCTCTACAAAAGGTAGTTTTTTTTGTGCCGATCGGAAATTCAAGATGGTTGCCACAACCAGACTTAGTTTAACATTGGATCCTATGGGGAAATTTGTACAAAGGTCTTCTTGTCAGAAACTACCAAGCCAATTGAAATATTTTTATGTATGAACAAGCATTGGATGAACCTCTACAACATTTATGATTTTTGTGCCAATCGGAAATTGAATATAACCGCCACACCCAGATTAGTTTTACATTGGACCCTATGGGGAAATTTGTACAAAGGTCTTCTTGTCAGAAAATAATAAGTCAATTTAAATGTTTTCGTTGTATGAAGATCTTGGATAAATGTCTGCTACAAAAATTACGATATTGTGTCGATCGGAATCCAAGCTAGCTGCCACATCTGGACTTAGTTTAACATTTTTAACATCGGACACTGGAAGTATTCTTTACATTTCTTATCTATAAGTGCTGTACACTGTACAACAATTCCTTACAGATATTATTATACCCCACGCAACGAGTTGCGGAGGGTATAATGTTTTTGACCCGTCCGTCCGTCCGTCAGTCCGTCAGTCCATCAGTCCTGTTTCTTGTCATCGCAACTCCTCTCAAACCACACAACAGAATTTCACGAAACCTTTTTAGATAATATGGACATACTATGTAGTTGTGCATATCGACAGGAAATTGCGATTCAATTTTTTTTCTAGGAGTTACACCCGTTTGAACTTATTTACTTTAATGTACTACTGCAACAGTTTGTCATCGCAACTCCTCTGAAACCACACAACAGAATTTCATGAAACCTTTTCAGATAATAAGGACATACTACGTAGATGTTCATATCGACAGGAAATTACGATTCAATTTTTTTCTAGGAGTTACACCTCTTTGAACTTATTTACTTTAATGTACTACTGCAGCAGTTTGTCATCGCAACTCCTCTCAAACCACACAACAGAATTTCATCAAGGACATTTTACGTAGATGTGCATATCGACAGGAAATTACGATTCAATTTTTTTCTAAGATTTATGCCCCTTTGAACGTATTTGCCTCACTATACTATTACTGTTGACTCCTCTTGCTTGGAATTTAAATTTCCCAACATGTTGCCATTCAAATTAGGATAAATATGTGAAGGTAAGCATTTGATTTTGTTCATTTTACTTGAAGTGAGATTTTGTTTCTCCAGTGACAATATGAAGACGTGGGGTATGTGAGCGTGCTCACAAAGGTTCTTTAATCTAGAAGTGTTTTGTCAGTTGCAGTCACCTTAAATCCAGGTGAGCGATTCAGGCTCCATGGAGCCTCTTGTTAAATGAGACATACTATAATGGTTCAGTTTAGTGAACCACTTTCGCACTTAAGTGACTAATGGTCTTAGAATCCTAGCTAAAACCTTGCGGCCAGTCAACATAGACATTGTCCAGGTCAGCGATACAGGTTCCTGGAGCTCTAGTTCAAAACTGTATCGGATGACCCTATCCGCCTTTGAAGATGGCTGCCAGTGCGAAACATATTTTAACATAGGAACTAATCGGCTAATGGGAAAATCACTGAAAGATATTCATGTTTGAAACCAGTGAGTTAGATGGAACGAACAGCAAGATGGACATAGTCCAGGTGAGCAATACAAGCTCCTGGGAACCTCTAATTTAGGTTAAAGGTCAAATGTCGAGGTCACATGGTCATTTTGCTTTTCAGAGTCTTGTGGATACAAAAGAGCTTTTCAAATGGGCTAGTAGAAGCCAGGTGAGCGATACAGGCTCGGGTTAGCCTCTAGTTACGCATTTTAACAATGGTAAAATATTACCTCAAAAAAATTAAAAAGAAATTGAAAAGGCAGGCAAGTCATAATTACATTTAAGAATGTAAGTGAATACAGGGATATTTTTTTTATGTTTTCAGTGTACAGGGCAACTTTCCGTCAGACTTATTCGGAGATGAAGGCACCAACAAGAGAGTGGAAATCCTGGATAGCTGTAACTCTAATGACAATGGTATGGTCTGCATTATATATGATGTGGACAGAAATATATGGTATGTATTGTGAACATTTATATTAGATTCAACTTTATTGACCACTTTCTAATTTAAGATTTATTACCTCTGCCGATTTCCAACTACAGATATAAGAAAATTAGATATAATAAATTCATCGTTGGAAACCCAAGCCGGTCATGCTAACCCCTTGCTACACTTACCGAAAGTGAAAGTGGGTCAATTCATTACTTTTTCTCATTCTCATGAATAATTCTTGAACCATTTTGATTGGTTTGGACACAAAGCTGTCATGAGAATACAGCCAATCAAGTGATAGGTAACATACGAGTCAAGATATATGTCACCCCTGGTATGGAATTCCAGTGCATTTTTGATAGATTTTCAGTTGAAGGATATAGTTTTCAAAACAAAATAAACAAGTTTTAATTTGTTCTGCAACTGAATTACTGATCATGTGAAAAAATAACTACACATGTGGAATTACTATTTCTGGTTCCAAAGCACTGTTCAAACCTCCAAAGTTGAGAACACCACTATTGTTTAAGAAATAATTCACGTGCTGGCCATTTATGCCTTTTATTTACCCCGAGTGCTAGCAAGGGGTAAAAGGCATAAATGGCCAGCACATGGTAAAACAATGATAAACTGGAGTCTCCATGAATTATTTCGATTCTAATAGGACAATTACAGTGTTTTTTTTATATTGCCGTGACCTAAGGTGAACTCCAATTTCCCCAAAATTTCGCTGTTCTGATAATTAAAAAAGTCACAAGTACAACAAACCAGTTCAATGCGCTGTTTTGGTTCTGTTTTTCTGTTTAGATGTATGGATTTTCATGAAATGAAGAGGAGAATGTTTGTTTATCGATTACACCTATCGAACATTTGGTTTAAATTCACATTGTCATATTGTGAGAATGGATTTTTACACAGCGGTAATCTTCATGACGCTGCCTGATGATAATGATTGTATGACATAATATCCCGCAAAATTTGCATACGGTTTTTCATAGTTAACCACTTGGACTTTTCACTTTTCTGGTTCAAGGAAAGTTCCAATGGCAAACGGCCAAGCCATGTTTAATAACAGTGTAGTTCCGTATGCAGACAACACAGGAGGGGGAGGGCAGTGCTCAAAGGGATTTTGGGGGAAATCATAATTTTAATTAATGGTTAAAAACGTTTGATAAAACATTGTTGAAGTCCATTTCGCGCTACACCAGAATGAATGAAAATGTATTTATAACAACTACAACAACATTCAGAAACCCCTATGCTAAATATAGAAATTTAATCAGCGTTTCTCAGAATTGCAAAAATACCAACCAATCAAATTGAGCGGATAAACAATTTGCGGTGGGAGTAACACTAGAACAGCCAACTAAGTCGCGTGCAGCTCATATGGCAACTATTGTTTTACCAGGTTTTGCAGGCCGTCATAATAGAATAGCTGTTTTTTCATTGATCAATCTATTTTCTGAATATTTATTAAAAATGAGAAAAAATGAATGAATTGACCCATAGTCAGTAAGTGTAGCATAACGTAAGCGCGATGGATCTTGGGTTTCTGATGATGTTAAACTGTATGCATTTGTATAACCAATTCTGAAACACCTCTAGGCAAGTAGTTATCTCATGCAGGTAAATTTATTTCATAATTAAAAACATGGTTTGAGCTTATTGTAAGAGAATCATAAGGCCTGATTACCATATATTTAATTTTTCTTTCTCTTTACCTTTGGGCTTATACAAAGCTGGACACTATCTGTTTTTATGTAATTCCTATAGTGCTGGATACCAGAATTTAGACATAGCCCTGTTCATGAGTGGAAAACAATTAAGTGCATGTTGTATCATCAAACAGTGCAAAATAAATCATCAGGTATTAGTCTCCTACCAGCAATGGTGAAGGGGACTATAGGTTTGCAGTTGGTCAGACTACAGTTTTCCAGACTTTTTTCAGCACTGTATAACCAACTGACTTATTTTTATACGCCCCTCTGTCCGTTTGTCCATCTGTAATCCACACAAATAACTCGAAAACACTTTCACCAAATTTCCTGAAACTTAAGTGAATTGTTTGTATCTATTAAAGCAATATCCCTTTCGATTTTTATAAATTTCCGGTGTTAGGTTTCGGAGTTATGGGACTTCATTCATAAAATAGAGGGGATTTTCCAGTTTTCAGACTCACTCAAAAATGCTTTGAGCAATTTTCATGAAACTTTGTTCAATTACTTATATCTATTGACATAAGTTTCCGTTGATTTTTAAAAATTTCTGATTTTACATTTTGGAGTTATGGGACTTTATTCATAAAAAAGGGGGTGATTTTCCATTTTTCGGTCAATAACTTAAAAACTCTGCAATTTTCATGAAACTTTGGTGACTTGTTTATATATATTGACGTAAGCTCCCTTTTGTTGTTTTTTAAATTTCCGATTTTACCTTTCCAAGTTGTTGAAAAATCATGGAAAACTGTCAATTTTTCACTATTGGGACGGTTATGGAATTTTTTCTTTCAAATTTTCGGAGTAATGGAACCTTGTTCATTGTAAAAGGGGAATTTTTAACATGTCACTCTGTATCTTAAGAACGCATTGTCCAATTTACTTCAAACTTTACTACAAATCCAGTTGTGATAGTCTACAGGTCTTTATACTTTTTAATGAAATTTTGATTTTCTGTTCCAGAATGGGATGTGACTTGTTCATTAAAAATAAGGAACAAAATCAAAGGGTCTATATGTTAATTGGTGAAATTTAATTTTCTGAACAACGGGTGTATCATACACTCATGGCGCAGCTGTTTATTGATATATGAGCTTAAAATGATGAGCACAAGTTTAAGTTGCACGCTGATCAGATATTTTTGTGTCGCCTGCGGAACGCATGGTCGACACATAGGGATCACTATCTGTCGTCTTGCGTTGTCCTGCGTCTTGCGTTGTCACACTTTTCATCTATCCTCAACTACTAGTAAACCGCTCAAAGGATTTTGATGAAACTTTCTCTGTGCATATATATTTCATTTTTAGAAAATTAAAATTTTTTTTGGGTAAAAATTGACAATTTTCCAAAAAAAGGGGGGGCAAAACTTCTATCCTCAACTACTCCATAACCGCTCAAAGGAATTTGATGAAACTTTCTCTGTGCATTAACCTTAATGCACAGGTGTGCATATATATTTCATTTTTAGAAAATTTAAAATTTTTCTCTGTAAAAAATGACATTTTTGAAAAAAAGGGGGGGTCAAAACTTCTATCCTCAACTACTCCATAACCACTGAAAGGAATTAGATGAAACTTTCACTGTGAATTAATCTTAATGCACAGGTGTGCATATATATTTCATTTTTAGAAAATTTTAAATTTTTTTTTGTAAAACATGACATTTTTGCAAAAAAAAGGGGGTGGGCAAAACCTCTATCCTCAACTACTCAATAATCGCTCAAAGGAATTTGACTAAACTTTCTCTGTGCACTACCCTTAATGCACAGGTGTGAATATTTATTTCATTTTTAGAAAAATTAAATTTTTTTTAGTAAAAATTGACATTTTTTTAACAAAAAAAAGGGGGGGTCAAAACTGCTATCCTCAACTACCCCATAACCGCTCAAAGGAATTTGATGAAACTTTCTGTGCATTAACCTTAATGCACAGATGTGCATGTATATTTCATTTTTAGAAAATTTTAATTTTTTTTGGGTAAAAATTTACATTTTTGAAAAAAAGGGGGGGTTCAAAACTTCTATCCTCAACTACTCCATAACCACTCAAAGCAATTTGATGAAACTTTCTCTGTGCATTAACCTTAATGCAAAGGTGTGCATATATATTTCATTTTTAGAACATTTTAATATCTTTCGTAAAAATTGACGTCCGCAGGCGACACATGTCTTCCTTGGAAGACTCACACATTTTTTATGAAAGTTATTGCCCTTAGAAATAGAAATTATTGCCAAAATAATAGTTTTCCAGACTTTTTTTGCAAACCCTTTTACCAAATAATCTTATATTTGGTATGTAAGCTTATGATGATGAGCTACAGATTAGGTTTGAGTTTTATGCTGATTAAATATTTTTTGTTAGAGCTATTGCCCTTGGAAATTGAAATAATTGTCAAAATATTAGTTTTCTGGACTTTTTTTATCAGGTAATCATATTTTTGGTATGTGAGCTTATAATGAAGAGCTACAGATCATTTTGAGTTTCATGCTGATAGCATAATTATTGCAATAGTTATTGCAATAGTTATTGCCCTTAGAAATAGAAATTATTACCTAAATATAGCTGTGGCTAGTGGGGGACATTGTATTGCTCAACAGTACTCTCAAAATGCTTGTTATACCCCCCGCAAACAAAGTTTGGGGGGGTATATAGGAATCACCTTGTCCGTCCGTCTGTCCGTCTGTCCATATATCTTGTAAGCGCAACTCCTCCTAGACCGCTCAATGGATTTCAACGAAACTTAACAGAAAGGAAGTACATCATCCAAAGATGTGCATGAAGAAAAATCTTTGCTTTCCGATATCACACAAGGGAGATAATTGGACTTCTATTTTTTTTGGCTTATACATTATATATGAACCTCGTAAGCGCAACTCCTCCTACACCGCTCAATGGAATTCAACGATACATTACAGAAAGGATGTACATCATCCGAAGATGTGCATGAAAAAAAATCTTTGCTTTCCGATATCACACAAGGGAGATAATTGGACTTCTATTTTTTTTGGCTTAAACATTATATATGAACCTCGTAAGCGCAACTCCTCCTACACCGCTCAATGGAATTCAACGATACATTACAGAAAGGATGTACATCATCCAGAGATGTGCATGAAGAAAAATCTTTGCTTTCCGATTTCACACAAGGGAGATAATTGAACTTCTATTTTTTTTTGCTTATACATTATGTATGAACCTCGTAAGCGCAACTCCTCCTAGACCGCTCAATGGATTTCAACGAAACTTTACAGAAAGTAAGTACATCATCCAGAGATGTGCATGAAGAAAAATCTTTGCTTTCTGATTTCACACAAGGGAGATAATTGGACTTCTATTTTTTTTGGCTTATACATTATATATGAACCTCGTAAGCGAAACTCCTCCTAGACCACTCAATGGATTTCAACGAAACTTTACAGAAAGGAAGTACATCATCCAAAGATGTGCATGAAGAAAAATCTTTGCTTTCCGATATCACACAAGGGAGGTAATTGGACTTCAAAGCGGGGGGTATCCTTTGTGAGCTTTGCTCACAGTACATCTAGTTTATATCTTAATTTGCTGGGAAAAAACATTATATGAAAAATGGCCATTTGAGGATGTTGTTACAGGTAAAAAAATAATCTACACCAGCTCCATTAAGTCCATAAAAAATGATGACACAATATAGTTCTGGATTTCTGGAATAAGTGATTTTGGAAACTTCTTTGATTTCACCCAATAGAACAGAATATATATGATTTGTGTTAAAATAGAAGAAACATAATACAAGTAAATATTCTCTTTTTCAGTATGGCAACCTCTACCTAATACTCTATCAGATGAAGGTAAAGCTAAGAATGTAGAGAAACAAATCAAACAAGGAAAAGATCCATGGCAGGGAGCAGCAGCTTTGTATGATTATGAAAAGAGGGAGTGGAAATAAACTTAATTCAAATAAAAACTCAGGAAGTTAGAAATTTTTGTCTTGTGATAGCACAGATTGTTGAGATGCAAAATATTCTGTAAGACCTATTCAATAAAATTTTATGTCAGTGAATTATATATATGTGTGTCAGAATCAGGAAAGAACATTAATATTTGCCTGAATTGACTCTTGAATATTGTAAAACATCAAATAGGGAAGTAATGGTAGTTTGAGCCTGGGCACTGCAAACAAGCCATGATTTGTTGAAATGTATACACTTAATGAAAGATCTCTAGTTTTCTCTAGAGGTCATGAATGTTGTTATGCTGTTAGGTTTGCATAAAGGTTCAAGGTGGGTGATTCAGGCTTGTGAGAGTCTATGTTTCACATGTTGAATTTTGAAGTCATACCTTCAGTTATTTCCTCCAACCAACAGTGTATGAATGCTCAAAAATTTATCATTTTCCACTTTCATGGCAATAGCTCACATGCTCTTAGGGCAAAGTGAGCTGAAAAGAAAGAGACATTACTGGTCAAATAATGATCTTTTTTATTTATTTGTTTGGTTTTTGTTGCCAATCTTTTGTAATAGATTAGTATATTTCGCAAACAGTAGAGAGTTATCACCCAGTTAATACTTTGAGCTAGTTATCAGTTAAACAACAAGCAGGGGCCTCGTGGCCGAGTTATCTAGGTACTAGTGATCACTAGCCTGTCAACGCTGAGGTTTTGAGTTCCAATTTCACCTGTGGTGGGGTGTGTTTGACTCCGATCTTAATTGACAAGGATTGCTAATTTTCCTACCGAAGGTTGATGGTTCTCTCTGGGTACTCTGGCTTCCTCCAACAATAAAAACAGGCTGCAGCGAAATAGCCAAATGTGCTGAAAACGGCGTATAAACCCCAACTAAACAAACAAACAAACAAACAAACAAACAAGCATTCTTAGTGTGGTACTTCTCCTCCTGTTTAGTAGAAAATTTGTTGATTTAAGTACTTACAATGTATTGGTATCAACATTTATTGTTAAGCCACTGACCAATGATTTAGGTATTGGAGGGTCGAGTTACTGTAAATATCTTTGACCTATCACATCTACATGACCCATGACAATACCTTGTATTTTTTCTGGCTGCCTCTTTGTCAATTTACTGCTAAGCCTATATTTATGGGATATGTTTTGACGGCATTTAGTGCCTATCTTATGGTGGTATTCAACTGCCTAGTTGGTTTCGTGGTAGCATGCTTGCCTCGAGTGCAGGTCAAACCATTAAAAGACATTAAAATTGTAATTTGCTGCTTCTCCGCCAAGCACGAGGCATCAAGGAGTAAGAGCAAAAGACTGGTTGGCTCAGAGTCACAGTGGGGTGATATATCTTCCTGCAGACTGTTACCTCTTGAGCTCCAGCTCAGCATGTCGGTCTAGTACAAAGCAGGGTTCATATTTATACCATATCAACATGTCGTCCTTATATGCACTCAACGGTTGCCACTGGACGTTAAAGAATTCATCCATGCATGTGATGGTATTCCTGCTACTTCCTATGATGCTGTTGTTACATTTCTGTACTTTTGACACGATTTTTTTGGGGGGTATTTAAAGCTTGTGTTGGGGGATTGGCTGAATCCAATGGATGTAACAAATATTTTTCCTTCTTCAAATCCTATGTGATGTGGTTTCATTTCTATGACTTTTGACACTGGTTTTTGGGGCATTTAGTGGTCTGCATGTTTTTGGGATTGATTAAATCCAATAGATGTAATAAATATTTTACCTTCTTTCAATCCTATGTGATTTTGTGGTTACATTTCTGTATCTTTTGACAACATGGCATTTAGTGATCGACTTGTTGAATCCCATAGATTTATTTCTTAATTTTACCTTCTTTCAATCCTGTGTGATGTTGTCTTATTAGTAGAAATAACACCCAGATTGAGTACCACTAAAATATTTAAACAGTTCGTCGTTTGTTAATATACGAACAATAATGAATAATGAACAATAATGAAATACTTTTTAGCTCACCTGGTCTAAATTGCCATGCGAGCTATTGGCCTCCGTGGTCGTCCAACGTAATCTTTCCTTAAAAGATCTCCTCCTCTAAAACCACTGGGCCTGTTCATACCAAATTTTGGTGGAATTGTAATATGGTGGCACCCTTCAAATATCTATCAGGCATCCCCGACTTCCAATGAACATGGCTGCTGTGACTAAAAATAGAAACAAGAGGCTCAGTGGGCTGAGCCTGTATCACTCATTTGGCCATTTTGTTTCACGGACCGGGATGATTTATGCAAATTTTGTACAGGACCTTGCATAGATGTTCCATATAAAAAATCAGTTCATTTGGCTTTAGGGGACGACCATTTGATATTCTGGTGGGGGCCAGGAGGATTTTGAAAATAAATAACTCAGCCTTGATAATAACATAAATGAATAGTTTGTTCTGTGGTAGTTTGAAAATAAATAACCTCACCTACAATGTATTGAAAATAAATAACTTGGCAGGTCTTATAAACCATTTTATAAATGCATGTTTTAAAGCATGAGATGGCACCAGATTCTACCAAAATTCGTCTTTTTTCATATTTTTTTCGGGAAAAACTTCCCAAATCTTTTAATAATATATAAACTACACCATATATAAATATTAATGTTTTTGAAATGTCTGAAAATGGGTTTCATTTCACTTGAGGTATATTGTCTCATAAACATTTACCTCACTTTAATACCTTTTCCCATTTTAACCTATATTGTTTTTTGTACGTATGCAATATTTGCAGTTTTGAATTCCGAAGATTCACTTCCAGAGGATGATGATTAATTTCGATTAAATGGTACATAATGTATTTCATCTCATTGAATTTATAATATGTAAGTATAAACTTATTATACTGGTATATACCACTGCAACATACTGGTATATTTAACTTAAACTTCAGAAATATATATCTGCATTTCATTTTCATGGACGGGTCCAGGTGAGGGCGTAATGGGCGTACTCCCCCTACCCCTTTTAAAAAAAAACTATCGTAATCTGCTTATATTGTATTGAGTATGGCAATTTATCATATTCATTAATTCAACACATAATCTGATTTCTTTAAATGACTATTGAAATGTTAAGTAACGCCTTATACCCTAGAATTTGGAATTTCTCGTTATTGGTCTACTGCTGTTAAGATCCATCCAATCATTTTAATATACCATAGACAATTAATGGAGAGAATTCGGCATAAAAAATATCAAACCCTAACACTTTAACTATAAAATATACATGCTCCAAGTCAGGAACTGTTACATTAGTGCATTTCACAATTATTTTATGTTTTTTAACAAAAAAAAAAAGCCCAAAAATTTTTTCGCCTCGCTCCCCTCGGCCAAATTTTTATTATACGCCTCCCCTTTCAAATATCCTGGAAACGCCCCTGATTTTCCTTTCTCCTTTACTTTAAACAGAACAATGCACAATACAACATGAATGTACAAGCATGCATTATAAACATTGCATATTTCTAATTGCACCTACAATTCAGTTTCTTGACTTGGCAGTTATAAACTGGGTGCACAGATTTATGGCAATGGTGGCCATTTTTGTGCTTGCATCAAACACAATAACAAATAGTATCTTTATGATGGTCTTAAAGAATACCACAGTGCTGGACAGGGACTGAGACTGCAAGGTGGAACAGCCAAAATTCCGAACAGATACAACCTTGACTATGTTATTTATTTAAGAATAAAAACATGAATTTAAAAATTGTGTATTTTCAAATATTATAAATATAATTGTGAAAATAAATAATCAGTCCCTTGTTTTACTTAAAATGAAAAATCATGCTTCAACGGTGCAGAAAATAAATAATCTGTCTTTATTCTCCACAAAAATAAATAACCCATCCAAAACAAATCCTCCTGCCCCCCCCCCCCCCCCAGAATATCAAATGGTCGTCCCCTTATGGTTTTCAGAGAAGTTTTACATTTTGTCCAATCAGAACATGTAATTGCTCATGTCGGCCATTTTGTTTCACGGACCGGGATGAGTTATGCAAACTTGGTAAAGGACCTTTCATAGATGCTCCATACCAAAAATCAGTTCATTTGGCTTTATGGTTTCAGAGGAGACGAAGTTTTAAATTTCAACCAATCAGAAAATGTAAATGCTCATGGCAGCCATTTTGTTTCACGGACCAAGAAGATTTATGAAAACTTTGTAAAGGACCTTCCATAGATGCTCCATATAAAAAAATAGTTCATTTGGCTTTATGGTTTCAGAGAAGTTTTAAATTTCGACCAATCAGAACATGTAAATGGTCATGGCAGCCATTTTGTTTCACGGACCGAGAAGATTTATGCAAACTTTGTAAATGACCTTCCATAGATGCTCTATAACAATAATCAGTTAATTTGGCTTTACGATTTCAGAAAAGTTTTAGATTTGGACCAATCAGAACATGAAAATGCTAATGGCGGCCATTTTGTTTCACCGACCGGGATGATTTATGCAACCTTGTAAATGACCTTCCATAGAAACTTCAGGACAAGTTTCAGTTCAATTGGTCCAGGGATTTCAGAGAAGATGAAAATGTAAAAGTTTACAGACGGACGGACGCTAAAAGTTCACATGTCCTTTTAGGACAGATGAGTTTCAATAATCTTCTATGAAACTACAGGTACATGGCCATTTGGAACCAGACTTGGCAACAATGGTCCTTAGGAGGTCCTCTTTCAGAATTGTGTTCAATGACCCAGACTGTCAACTAAGATGGCCGCAACAGCCGAACTTAGTATAACATGAGACACTATGTGTGCGATGACCTGTCTGTGAACCAAGATGGCCACCACAGCCAAAATTAGTTTAACATAGAAACCTATGTGAAAATTCATTTCAAAATCTTGTCTGAAACTATTGAGCCAATTAGAATTAAACTTCGCAGAAATGGTTCTTAGATGGTCTTTTTTTTTCAATTTGCACAAATCATGGCGAATAAGGACACCACAGGGTAGTGATATGCGTCTAGAGATCGAACGTCTTTAGATCTCTTTTGTCGCTGGCTAGCCTACTTGTAGGTGAAAGGGAAGTAGAATGCGTAAATCTTGCCCTGCCAGTACATAGCCTCTACACTACCGGCGTGTGGATATGCCCTAGCACTCATCAACCTTACCCCAGCTATGGGTCAAATAGCTCCACTGCCATGTGGAAAGCGAAAGGCTATGGGAGAAACCCAGACAGAAAACAATGCTAGAAGAGAGTCACAGCCAGGCTAAGGCAACCTTTCTAAGAGACGAAACTCTGAAATCAAATCAACGTACAGATAGAGTTCGTAAGCCCGGGTAGACAACTATCTAGTGGAAGGAAACCATACACAAATTCCCTGGTCCACCCGGTTGGAGGTTGAGCAAGGGGGTAATCTCTCCTCGTAAAAAAAATATTGATTATGGAAACAAGGACTAGAAGAAACTAATGTTCTCAATGCATCGGAATACCCGCAGAATTTTGCAAGTATGACTGAGAACAGTGAAAGCCAGCCGGAAACTGATCTCACGAGAAGTATTCTGAGTACGAGAACAAAACTCAGATTAGGCTTCTGGAGTGTTCGTACTATGTATGAAACAGGAAAGCAAGCCCAAGTAATACGGGAAATGAAGGACAACAAGCTGCACATACTAGGTATCAGTGAATGCAGATGGACTGGTTTTGGAAAGAACATAACAAGCACATGAGAAACTATCATTTACTCAGGCAGAAATGATGATAAACATCAAGAAGGAGTGGCCATCATTTTCAGCAAACAAGCTGTAAAGGCAATCATAGAGTACCATCCAATCAACGAAAGAATTATTAGAGTAAGATTGAACACCAAGCCTGTTAAAATAACCATCATACAGGTCTACTAACCGACTAACGAAGCAGAAGATGAAGTTAAATTGCAATTTTATGAAATGTTACAAGCAGAAGTAGAGAAGACGCCAAAACATGACCTCACTATCATCATGGGGGATTTTAAATGCAAAAGTAGGCAGAAATAACAACGGAATCGAGAGAGTTATGGGAAAGCATGGATGTGGCAATATAAATGAAAATGGGGAACACCTTGTTGAATTTTGTGGCATGAACAACCTAGTCATATGAGGTACACTTTTTCCTCACAAAGACATACATAAACTTACATGGGTATCACCTGGAGGTAGAGTGTCAAATCAAATTGACCATCTTTTGATTAACGGAAAGTGGAGAAGGTCTCCCCAGGATGTCAGAGTAAGGCGAGGTGCCGATGTCGGAAGTGACCATCATCTTGTCTCAGCTTACATAAGATTGAAACTACAAAAAGCATCAACTCCAAACACAGTGAAGAAGTTTGACATTGGTAAGCTGAAGGATAAAAAAACCAACAGTGAATTTAATGTAGAACTACGAAACCGATTCCAACTATTAGAAAATAGCAATGGAGATGACCAAGAATCAGTACAGGAATGCTGGAATCAGGTAGAAGAACTGTACAGCAAAACAAGCGAGAAGGTCTTGGGATACAGACGCCAAGTACACAAAGAGTGGATCACACCATCAACATGGAAATTGATAGATAAAAGAAAAGAAGTAAAGAATAAGATAAGTAACACTCACTCAGAAAGGCTTAAAGACAGACCGAGGGCAGAGTATTTTGAGAGAAACAAAGAGATAAAGAAAGCCACGAAGAAAGATCGGCAGAGTTTTGTTGAGTCTATGGCTAAAGAAGAAGAAAAAGCAGCTTCAGATCAACGAATGGGTGATGTCTATCAAATAACTAAGAAACTATGTGGAAAGAAAAACAATGTCAATATATCTGTAAGAAACAAGCAAGGCAAACTGTTAACATCAGAAAAGGAACAAGAGGAAAAATGGGCAGAACACTTTACAGAGGTATTGAATAGACCTGATCAAGAAACAGCACCTGACATAATTGAAGAAGAAGTTGACCTCGATATAAACATCGAACCATCAACAAAGCAAGAAATACTAACAGCAATTAGAAGTCTAAAAAACAACATAGCACCAGGAAAAGACCAACTACCAGCAGAAGTTTTCAAAACAAATCCATCAATGTCTGCTGATCTGTTACTTCCACTATTTCAAAAGATTTGGCAAAGTCACACCACCCCAAGATCATGGACTGAAGGAAATATCGTCAAGCTACCGAAAAAAGTTGATCTGTCAAACTGCAACAACTGGCGAGGAATCACCTTACTATCAATACCCAGCAAAATATTCAGTAAAATATTAATTGACAGAATAAAGACTGCTGTAGACAAACAACTCAGGAAAGAACAAGCTGGTTTCAGAAAGGGAAAGAGCTGCTGTGATCAAATTTTTATTCTCCGAAACATCATAGAACAATGTAAAGAATGGCAAAGGCAACTAATCACAAATTTCATAGATTTTGAGAAAGCATTTGATTCCATACACAGAAACAGCTTGTGGAAAATTCTAAAAAACTACGGAATTCCGATAAAAATAGTCCAACTTATCCAAATGTTTTATTCAGATTTCAAGTGCTCTGTTGGAAATCCTTCTGACACCAGTTTCCTTATAAAATCAGGAGTAAGACAAGTGTGTGTGATGTCATCTATCCTCTTCATCATGGCAGTTGATTGGATAATGAGATCCAGCCTAAATGATGGAAGTACAGGTATAAGATAGACCTTGTTCACACATCTAGAGGATCTTGACTATGCCGATGATCTCGCCTTGCTGTCGCATCTTGAGAACCACATGCAGGACAAGACAACAAAACTGCATCAGAATGCAGCATAAATAGGCCTGAACATCAACAAAAAGTAAACAAAGGTGATGGCCCTAAACTGCAGAGTACCTCCTGACATTACAATAAATGGAGCACATCTGGAAAGCGTGTCATCTTTTACATACCTAGGTAGCATCGTAACATCTGATGGTGGTGCAGATAGAGACATAAGATCAAGAATAGGGAAAGCAAGATGTGCGTTTATAAAACTTGGGAACATATGGAAATCTTCAAACATCAGTAAAAGAACGAAAATGAAGATCTATAATAGTTGTATCCTATCTGTTCTATTATACGGAGCAGAATGCTGGAGAATGACTGTACATGACCTGAACAAACTCTCCAGCTTTCACAACAGATGCCTGAGAAAGATCCTCAAGATATTTTGGCCACATAAGATCACCAATAAACAGTTACATGAAAGAACAGAATCTGAGGACATAACAACTCTATTAAAGAAAAAACGATGGAGATGGATCGGCCATGTATTAAGAAGAAAAAATGATGACCTTGCCAAAGTTGCTTTAAGGACACCGGAAGGGAAGAAAAAGCAGGGCAGGCCAAAGATCACATGGAGAAGAACTGTAGAGGCAGAGATAAAAGAATTTGGAACTAGCTGGGATGAACTGGAGAAAAGAGCACACAACAGAGAAGATTGGAGATCACTAGTCCTTGCCCTATGTGCCTCCGGGCATAACAAGGACTAGGTAGGTAGGTAGGTAAGGATCTTTCAGCACAGCGACACGTGAAATAAAAATGTTGCAGGTAAAACAACCTTTTATCACTCTCAGTGATTATTCGGATCTCACTTTAATAATGTTCATATTTTCTAGTACAACACAGAAAATTGTCTCTGAAGATTAATTTTTAAAATGAAATTTGATTGTTTCAAATGATACATTTTACCAGAATTCATGGTTTTTCCATCTTGTAATTATAATGCAAAGCAATGGTCCTTAGATGGTTCTCTTTTAGATTTGTGTATGATGACCTAGACTGTCAATCAAGACAGCCCCCATAGCAGAAGTTGGTTTAACATAGAACCCTATGGGAAACCAGCCAAATTGACTGATACACTTAATATTTTTATTCCTGCTCAAGGTGACAAGTTTAAATCCAGTTGAGTGATACAAACCTCCAGTTTGATAATGCTCTGGCTCGCAGTTTAAAAAGAAAGGCTAACAGGACTCATTGATTTTATGTTTTAAACTCTGTTGTTTTTGTTGATTGGATGCCATTAACATATTGATATGTTATTGTTGACCTTCCTGTTATATCTTTTGTAGTATGTTAGTAGTATATGGCAATTCTTTGGTGAAAAAAGGTTTTATTTCATGTCCACCTTTAATACCCTGCAACAGATAGGTTAGTTTTGGTGTGATGTCTATTGAAACAAATAAGAGAAAGGCCTAAAATTAAGTTTGATTTTAACTCTAAATAACGATAAATTGAACATAACTTGTAACAAGATAAGCAGGCATTACAGGCTTAGATCCTGATCTTTTTAAAAGAAAGATGTGAAGCATAAAAAGTTATATTTTATTCATATATAAATAACAATATTATACTGGCAAAACAACTATATTTTGAAAAATTTTAATCGCATATCAACAAATAGTATATTTTTATTGCCATCAGCTTAAAATACAATATTAAATTCGCAGTGGAAAGGTATTTCTTTCATAATTAACCTAAAAAAAAGCCAACAAAATAGACACACTATATTATTTCATCTTTTTATACCTTTATTTCATTTTTAGCCCACCTGGTCCAGCTATTGCCATCAACATCCAGCATTAACTTTCATAAAAGATATTGTCTCTTCTGAAACCGCTTGACCAATTGGGACCAAACTTTGGTGGAATGGTCCCCTTCCAAAAGTATGTCTAGCATCCCCAAATTCCAACCGACATGGCTACCATTACTAAACATAGAAAAAAACTATGGTTTCCTTCCAATAGTATGTCTAGCATCCCCAAATTCCAACCGAAATGGTTACCGTTACTAAACATAGAAAAAAGGGGGGATGAATTTTCAAAAATCTTCTTGGTCAGATGGAACCAAACTGGGCAGCAATGGTCCATAGGTGGTCATCTTTCAGAATTGTGTCCGATGACCTGGACTGTCAACCAAGATGTCTGCCACAGCCAAACTTAGTTTTACATAAAACCCTAAGGGAAAATTCATTCAAAAATATTCTTGTCTGAAACCACTATGCCAATTGCAACCAGATTCGACAGCAATGATCCTCTTTCAGAATTATGTCCGATGACCTGGTCTGTCATCTAAGATGTCTGCCAAACCCGAAGTTATTTTTAGGTAGGACAGTGGGGTCAAAAATTTATTTAAAAATCTTTTTGTCTGAATTGGAACCCAACTTGGCAGCAATGTTTCTTAGGTGGTCCTCTTTCAGAATGGTGTCCAATGACCAGGATTGTCAACCAAGATGGCAGCAACAGCTGAACTTAGTTTTATATAAGACCCTATGGGAAATTTCATTTAAAAGTCCAATTGGAACAAACTTGGCAGCAACGGTCCTTTTTCAGAAATATATCCGTTAACCCTGCCTGCCATCCAGGAGCCAAACATAGTTTAACACAGGACCCTCTGCAAAATATTCACTTCAAAATCTCTTTCTCAGAAATCAGTGAGGAATTTGGAACCCAGTTTGGCAAAACCAGTGAGCCAATTGGCTTAACAGCAATGTTCAAGACTGCCAAAGATGGACATAGTCAAACAGTTAAATCTGCAAGTGGTATCCAGGTGAGTGATACAGGCTCCTGGGAGCCTCTTGTATGGGTATACATAAATATTGAAAACCTTATAACACACAGATGTAACTGTTGAAATAAAATTTCTTTTCAGTTACTTCCCCTTTGCAAACACACTGGTCATTGTTTTACAAAAGCTAACCATTTCTACTGAGGAAAGGAAAGATTTATCCTAACTTTATTGATTTAACATAGAAATTGAAATACCCGGTATGCCTGTTTCAAGCCAAACTCTCGACCAAATTCACTAATTGCCTAATTTGGGATTTGAAATTTGTTACTTGCATGTATGCCTAACTTAACAGCTTCTCAAATGGTGGAAACTTTGGTGTGTTGTATATCGAGAGGACCATGAGGTATAAAATATGTTACATGTATCTCATAAATAGGAGCATTTTGTATGTAAAATTTCAATAAATATCCACAATCACATATGACGTAATGTTTATTGGAGATAAAACCATCCTTACAGGGATGTGATTGAAAGCGGAAAGGAGCAGAGGAAAATTTTGCCTGGGGATGCTGCAGGCCGCCAAGGCCCCAAACTGTGTTCCAAATCTCCTCTCCATTGCTCTTAATCATTCGGAACACCTTGTGATTGTAAAGGGCAATAACTCCGACTCATAGATTATAATGCAGTCACTCAATTTTGCCAACTAACCCCCCTCGAACTTCCTTAATGAATTACACGATTCACAAAAACGGTCAAATTTTACCCCTGGGCCCCAGAAATCCGTGAATCTGCGGAAAAATCCCATCACTGGCCCATGGATAAATACATGTATCTGTATTGAGACATCAAAAACTTATTGGAAAAATATACTATTTGGTAACTTGCCCATCACAAAAATGAATGCATAAAAGATAATGTTTCATTATTATAAACTCACCACAGATGAATATTATTTCGTAAAGTATATTTTTTTTCAAGCATGAAGTAGACAATAAATACATCTTAAATTCTGTTATTTACATATAACACAAGGCTAGAATTTGTAACTGATGAGATTAATAGGTTCTTACACGAGTTCAAAGTGAAGACTGGAAAATCTTGACTACTTTTTAAATTTACGTCTTTCCCGAGTGGAGCACAGCAGGAAGGAGGGAAAAGACACTGAATTTTAAAAACGGGTTGAAGATTTTCCAGTTCTTTATTTTTGAATGAGTTAAAGTAGCTATTTCTTCCATAAATACTTGATTTTTAAGTTTCCTGTACCTGGGTAAATTCAATGAGCACACCTGACAAAGTTAAATAACAATATGCCAATTGTTCAAAAGGTATGTGCATTTTTGAACTGTGAGATTTGATTGGTCTAAAAGCAGTGGAAGATGAGGCTTAGTGCAGTGGGAGATGGAAGTCATGCAAACTGATCTTCAACAGGTTATCTTGCACTGAAAATGGCCATTTAGAGAAGAATCAAGTTTCATTATTATCAACTCGCCATTAATAGACATTTAAACCCGTAATCTCCTAAATCACTGTTATCTATGAATTATAGTCAAACTTGCCTTAAAGGACATCTTGATATAACAAATCACTTCCTTCAAAGTGGCACTGTCAAATATTGTATTAAAAGGCAATTTTTTCTTGTCCCTTCGGACAAAAAGGTTTGACTATTTAAGATCTGAAGAGTTGAAAATATAGGCTCCTTTTATAAGCAGTTTTGTTGGCACTGTTTGAAAATTATATAGTTGGGCAAACATATGTGTCATTTCAAACATTACTACCTATATTCTCACACTATATTTCAGAGAATAAAACATTTACGATTTCTTTTATCACATAATATGGATTTACATGCAAACTCTCGCACAGACCCTTTCAATCATTTTCAAACTGTCTGTGAAAACACAAATTTCACACGGAAATTCTACAATTTGTATAAATGCTATATAGGTAGCCACTGTTGTGTAGGAATATCTAATATGACATCCATGTCTGGGGTACACCTACAACAAAAAATTAATCAACTTAGTATTGAGTCTTGCAATACAGAGATGTGCAGGTAACACAAAAATAAGCAATTTGCAAATCAGCTTAAGTAGGCAACTCTAAATTTTGTTTGATTTGCGAATCATTGGCTTTTAACTGGTCATTGAAGGCCACATGAAAACCCTAGATCGGATAACCTATAAATATATTTGATTTTTTTGAAAGTTGTTCCAGTAACATATACCTCATATCAATTGAAGAATAATGAAAACCTAACAATACAAGGTTTCAACTAGTGATTGATATTTACAGCTCTCAAAGGTTTTACAAAATTACCAAAAAAAATGGTCAAGTCAGCTTTTCCAATCACTGTAGGAATAAAATTTATTCAGAACACAGTTCTATATTATGCTTACTTTTCTCTCTGTGGAAAAAATTCTGGAAACATCTGAAGTCTAGTGTTAGTTTTAGGATCTCTAAGTAGGTGTTGAACTTCTTGTCCAAGTTCTTTATTTTCTTGTTTTAACTGTTCTTGATTTTTTCTGTGTACTTCTATTTCCTATATAACAAGAGGCTCAAGAGAATTGAGCCTGTATAGCTCACCTGACAGTCCCCCAATCAATCCATTTTATTTCAAGTGAAACATGTCATGGACCTTCCATAGATGTTTCATACCAATACATGTATCAGTTAATTTGGCTCTATGGTTTTAGAGGAGGAGATTTTTGAAATTTTGACCGATCAAAAATAAAAATTCATCATAGCTGCCATATAAGCTGTATACAAACCGGAACAAAATATGCAAACTTTATAATGGTCATTCCACAGATGCTTCATACCGAGTTACAGCTCTTTGGCTTTGCGGTTTCAGAAATAATTTTTTTTTTTGAAATTTTAACCAATCAGAAATAAGTATTTATCATGGCAGCCATATAAGTTCTTTGACCGGAACAAAATATGCAAACTTTATAATGGTCATTCCACAGATGCTTCATACCAGGTTACAGCTCTTTGGCTTTGCGGTTTCAGAAATTATTTTTTTTTGTTGAAATTTTAACCAATCAGAAATAAGAATTTATCATGGCAGCCATATAAGTTCTTTGACCAGAACGAAATATGCAAACTGTATAAAGGTCCTTCCATGGATGCTTCATACCAACTTTAAGCTCATTCTGGCTTAGGGATTTCAGAGGAGAAGATTTTTAAAATTTGACCAATAAGAAATAAAAATCCATCATGGCGGCCATATTAGTTGTCCAACCGGAACGAAATATGCGAAATTTATAAAGGTCCTTTCATAGATGCTTCATACCAAGTTACAGTTCAGTTGGCATTGCGGTTTCAGAGGAGAATATTTTTGAAATTTTGACCAATCAGAAATAAGAATTCATCATGGCAGCCATATAAGTTGTCCGACCGGAATGAAATATATAACTTTATAAAGGTCCTTCCATGGATGCTTCCTACCAACTTTAAGCTCATTCTGGCTTAGGGGTTTCAGAGGAGAAATTTTTTAAATTTGTCCAATCAGAAATAAGAATCCATCATGGCGGCCATATTAGTTGTCCAACTGGAATGAAATATGCAAACTTTATAAAGGTCCTTCCATAGATGCTTCATACCAAGTTACAGTTCAGTTGGCTTTCCAGTTTCAGAGGAGAATATTTTTGAAATTTTGACCAATCAGAAATAAGAATTCATCATGGCGGCCATATTAGTTGTCCGACCGGAATGAAATAGGCAAATTTAATAAAGGTCCTTTTATAGATGCTTCACACCAAGTTTCAGTTCATTTGGCCTAGGGGTTTCAGAGGAGAAGATCAAAATGTAAAAGTTTACAGATGGATGGAAAACAGACGGATGCCAAGTGGTGACAAAAGCTCACATGGCCCTTTGGTCCAGGTGAGCTAAAAAGGGGTCATTTATGCAATCAATGATTACGTGGCCTTTTTTTTTAACAAATAATTGCTCATATGAAAATTTTTGCACCACTACCAACACATATCTACATGGTACTTGGATCTGATAAAAGTAGCGCATGAGTGAATTATTGGTGTTTTTGGTTACAAGTTGTAGATTTTTGGTATTTGCATTTCAAGATTAGTTATTCTGTTTATTAAATTGAAATAATCCATGTATTCAGAAGATTTAATAAGTATATTTTTATATGACTATGCATTAACCTTTGTATAGCAACGTCGTTGGCGACGGCTACTGTTGCATCACTTCCTAGTGTGAATTATGACTTTCGATCTCACTGGGTGAATTATCAGATTTTATTTAACTCAAAAATCCTGGTATTTCACCACACTCAATGTTATAATATTTTTTATGAAATATCTAGACCACTCGGTCATTGAGGCCCTCACTAAGAACAAACATTTAAGTGCAAAGTTGAATCAAAGTTGAATTTTTCACATTGGTAAATTCAATTAAAAATTCGACATTATTAAAACTGATATAAACTTCCCCTACCTTGTAAATTAGAAGAGAGACAAGATATCTCTTTAATAGAACTACGTATATGACTGACACAAACCTTCAACATAACCATATTCTGTAGAGCCATATCTTTCAAACTAGGATGCATCATAGAAATGGCTTTCTGATAAGAGAGAGATTTATACTATTATATCATTTTATTGTATATAAACTTAACAGATAATACTTAAGATTGAATAATTAACCTTTTTCATTTGTTTTTATTTACAATTGACAAATCTGCCTTTTGATACTTAGTTTTCAACAAATACACAAAAGATAGTACCTTTAGTCTTAAGTTTCTTACAAATTCTCACTCAAAAGTGGTCCTCTATTTTTACATTTTGCCTAATTTGTAAAAATATAGACTTCAAAATTTACAACTACTACCCAAGAAAGAAATAACCATCGGAAGGTTGAAATACACATAAGTCATAGAATTAACATACAATAAATAACTATCTGTTTCTGGATATTAAACTGGCCTGTCATCTATAGGAATTAAATATTCATTAAATAAATATCAACTTTGAAGTAAAATAACAAAAATTGGAAATCTACCACTATCTTTACTGACCATGAAATTTCTAATATAAAATATATGAAAACTATCAACCAACTGTTAGTATCTACGTGATAAAATTACCTTATTTTCAACATAAAACGAACCATTTCTTATCTAAATTAAAGAATAGCAATATACTCGTAGCAATTTGATTCTGACCTCAATCAGATTATAGATGGTGTTTTGGATTCCATTCTCTTTAAAGGTTTTTTTTTTATTAACAATGTTTGAGCGCTCTTGTGAAGAATCATAATTTCTAATCAAGAAATAATACACAGCATCACTTCCAAGATGTCCATAGTTTCTCGTTATTGTCTCTATCCAAAGAATTATAATCCTTTTTAAAACATTTACCAACATTACAAAATTTTAATTCATTCTAATAGCCATTTTAGTACCATTAATATCTGTATTTTTTTCAGAACTGAGTGCATTAAATTTAAGGCAAAAGAATGCACATCAAGAGGAGATAACTCATTACCTCTGTGATTTCTTTTGTAATTGCTTGAGATTTCTTTGATCTGTCCTTTTCATATTTAGACAATTCTGTGTATATAATATGTTCCAAATCTTCTTGATCTTCCTACAATAAAACACCTCATTTTATTATTTACATATATACAACTACAGAAATCTTGATGAACAAAATAAAGTATAATCATAAATGTACACATATATTGTATGTTCCATTATTTTTAATATAAAACAGTTTTCTCTTCAGAGGATGCAAATTTATATTCTTATATTATACTATTTCTGCATAAATTGAGGAAGTAAAAATATATTATTTATCAGAGACATTTAACTTTCTTATAACCAGTATGGGTAGAGAAAAATACAGACAAATAAAATATTGTATAGATATTACTGTGATACAATATACCAACCTGGTTTGATATTTTTAAACTTTGTATTTCTTTTTGTAACGTGGCAATCCTCATTGCTTTTACTGGATATTCTTTGTCCTGTATTAACATATAAAAAGAGTCATCTGAAGCATTCATTTGATATTAAGTTTGGAAGGCTGATACTGACAGTATATGTAAAGTACTTTGTCAAGATGATATAAACTTGAACTCTGTGATCCATATTTTGTAAATCATTAGGTCTCCCAAACAAAAATAGACACAGATTTTATTTACTCAGTTTGTTTAACATTACATATATATATACTTAGCAACCATATATATTTGGAATCATTATAGCAACAGCATTAGTTTGGATTGTATGGATTTCAAATCATAAACTTTGATTTATTATTTTATTCTTCATAGATACATGTAACATCAAATTTCCAATCCTTAACAGGAGAGGCCAAAAAACTGCCAAAGTATAATTTTTGTTGCCAGTTTCAAAAGTTTTTTGCCAAGTTACCCCTCACTCCCTTTTTTTTTTAAACATGTATCATATAATCTTTATTTATTTATTTATTCCTATCTGAAATATCCTAAATTGACAATTATTTTTCATCTGAAATGACCTCTTATTTAAATATCAATTTTCATGTGTACTTCTATTTCCTATATAACAAGAGGCTCAAGAGAATTGAGCCTGTATAGCTCACCTGACAGTCCCCCAATCAATCCATTTTATTTCAAGTGAAACATGTCATGGACCTTCCATAGATGTTTCATACCAATACAATAAAACCAGAATGTGACTTTCTTATCCTTGTAATTTCACGTTTTTCAAGTGATATTTATTTACATGTAATAAATTACCTTTTAAAAATTTTAATAAGAAGAAAGTTCAAGGATAAAGCGATTGGATAATCAACTCCTCCTTCACGTTTGGGTTTAGGAATTTAATTTCTATATAGAATGGTTACATACCACCTTTAGATGCCCAATAAGGTTTTAGAATTTTGATTTTCTAAACATAGGGCCCACAGTGGTCAAATTTCACAAAAATTGTGAAAAAAAACTTGTGATATAATCATCCTCTTTTATTTTTCAATTTATGCATTTTAATTCTATACAGTGTGCATCATATGTGGATGCACACCAAGGTTTTAAAATTAAGATTTTCTAAACAAGGGGCCCACATAGATTGAATTTTGAAAATTGCCAATTTAAGCTTGTGACGTAAACTCCTATTTCATTTTTCAATTTATGCATTTTATTTCTATACAATATTGTCATGCACTATATGTAGATGCGCAATAAGATTTCATAATTTTGATTTTCTAAAATTGGGACCTTCAGGAGTCAAATTTCAAAAATTGTCAATTTAAGCTTGTGACATAACTCCTCTTTCATTTTTCAATTTATACATTTTATTTCTATACATTATTGTCATGAGCTATTTGTAGATGCACAATAAGGTTTTAGAATTTTGATTTTCAAAAATATGGGCCCAAATGGGTCGAATTTCGAAAACTGTGAATTTAAGCCTACAGCCTAAACTCCTCTTTCATTTTTCAATTTATGAATTTTATTACTATACAGTATTGTCATACTCCATATGTAGTTGTGCAATAGGGTTTTAGAATTTATATTGTCAACCCGTCCGTGCGAGACCTAAATAGGTAGTCAAGGACGTTAAAAACTTCCTCGATCGATATTATCAAAGATTTGGGCCATTTTTCAAACAAATAATTGTGAAAGTTTTGCACAGGGATAAAACATTTGGGAAGTGCAGGGATAGCTGTCATTTCCGACTGCCTCCATCAATTTAAATCAAAAGAGAGGATATAACTGGGCAATGAAATAGTTATTTTGTTATATTTTGGGAAACTGCTACTTTTGATACTCGATGTATTATATCAGAATGATAGCCATTTGGAGCAATTAAACAGTGAATTGCTTAATACTCACACTTTTTAAAGAAAAAATAGGCATTTCAAATATAATTGAAAAATAATAATCACAAAAAGATACTTCTATTATATATATTTGATACATCTAAAGTCTCTTACTATAGTTTGTACATACCTTGTAGTTTAATAATATGTGTAATTGTTCTTGTTTCTTTTTTAATTTTTTATCTATATCTTCTACCTTTTCTTCTAATGCTATTAAACAAGATAAACAAACTTATTTATCCAGCCTCTCTGTCTGTTTTATTTCTGTATCACCTGTATTAAAGCCTTTACCAACAATTTGAGAACCTTACTAATATGAAACAAAGAAGAAAATATGTAATAAAGAAAAACGTTTTGAGTTTTGACTGTGTGATTTTTTTTTACACCTCGCTATGTCATCGCAGTCAGTTTAAATGGTTAAGAAGTCAAAGTACAACATACCTTTGCGATAAAACAATTCTTGCCACTACAAATACACCTTCCAACAGGTTGGGTTGAAACTTGTGTTGTCGTGCTAGTGAAAAATAGTAGTTACAATAGTAGCCACCTGGACCTCCTGTTATTAAGAATTCTTACCCGATAACAACATTTGTGTTCTTAGTCTGGTCTTTTCTAATTCATCTTTTGCTTCCTTATGTTCTCTTGCAAAATTTGAGTTCAAAGTTGTAATACCTCCCTAAAATACAGAAACAAGATATCTTCATACAAAAGTTATCTAAATAAAGATAAGAATTGGGTTTAACAAGCTAAAAAGATGCATTTTATATATTTCTCTCTTAAATAATTATAAAATTTGATGTATTATTTAAAGTTTTTTTATCTAAAAGCACAAGACAAACTGAAAAGGTTCAAAGTAATTATTAAATTGTAAATGTTCTAAGCCTAATAAATTTGACCAGGATATTCTATGTGTATCAGTCATTACATTTGAAGTTTTTAAAATTCTAATGTATATGTTAATATTGTTTATGTGTGATTGTAAGTTGTTCAACTATCAATCCATTTTTAGCGAAGTCATACTTTTTTATGAGAACCTTTTTTTAAGTTTAATAAAATTAAAACAAATGTAACGGGGCTTCCTTTGTGTACTATAGAAGTTAGAGAACCGTAATAGGTTTATAACCACCCTCTATTAGCTGCAATAGTGGAATAATCCTTTAGCTTAGTTGGTAGAGAGATGGACTGCCAAGCAGAAGGTATTTTTGTGGGACAAATCATGCTCATACACAAACAAAGAGTATAATACTTGAGTCCAAAAATTGTTAATCTTACCCTGTATTTTTCATATCTTCTGAGTAAAGTTTTAACATCATCTAGTGTTCCATGTTCTTCTGATTCAATGTTTGAACTCATTTTCAGATTCTCTTGTAATCTTATGAAATGTTAAGGTTATTATCTGTATCATCAATCAAAGTGTATTATGACTCAGTGTTTTTATTTGAAACTGGGAACCAACGAATTTCACTGGTTTTTTCCAAAAAATCTCTGGCTATCTTATGGTCAAGTATGTGATCAATGTATAAAAAAAATTTGTTCACACATAAAAAAGATTAAAGTCTTGTAGCCTGACAATAAGAAATCAGTCATTCGTGGTTATTTTTGAAGTCCAGACTTCAATGTGAATTTCGCATCAGTTAAAGCACATACATTGTTACGATTTAACGTAGACCAAATGTCAGCATTTTTGGACCACCTGGTCTTCTTAATAAGGAACTAATTCCTAAAGCACAGATACTTCTGTTTTATTAATCTCAGTGAAAGAGCAATTATCATCTGTAAAATATACAACAGAGCAATTCTGTTAATGATGATCAAAACAGAAGAGAAACTGGGAAAATGATTTATGGTCCGAAAAAGTCAACCAAAAATTTATCAAAACTACAACAATCTATTTTGGATGGTTGTCCAAAAAAGTAAAAATCAGTCTATAAGCCTTACATTATACCATGAGAAAGTATTGATACAAACTATGAGTGGTTGTGGGTTTTGGATCAAATCTTGGGAGACCTGTACATCTAAATAAATTAACATTGTCACACTTATTTGTAACTGCCAAAATTTTTCCATTAGTTGCTGAAGTAAGGTACATTGTGTGGTCAATATTGAACTTTGTCTAAAAAACGTGTAAAGGTACAGATGGAAAAAGTCCTCTAAACAATATTAAAATTCCTGACAATGTTGGCTAGATGCACTGGGGGCCTTCAGCCCCAGATCCTGGCCAAAAGTTCTCTTTGTCTATTTTGTTCTAATCTCCCCCTATCAATATTTCTACTGTAATCACTGCAGGCTGATAAACTATTCTTTCTAATCTATTTTATATATTGAACAGAAGTATGCTACAATGTATTAAAACTATGTTATGAAATTTGGTCCAAATCTTGTATTTGAATACAAACAAATGTCAAAGGCCTCAGTGACTTTAAAATAAAGCACTATTCCTTTGTTTGACTTGTGTAAATGATTTGATTTTGTATCAAGAATTTATCAACAGTACTGTATCCTTTCTGGACAAAATTCAAGATGAACCTAGTAACTACATTCATATCTGTATTACTGTTAGTGTTGAATTTAGTGAACAGAAGAGTGTGATGTTTTCTAGTCACACTCCCGTGTTCAATTCAGTAAATAAATTTGTTCTATTATTATATTTACAGCCATAATGTCTGTATATGAAACTGATATTTAAATCATTAGGATACAATTCAAAACATCTCTTCTTATATTCTTCATTTGTCTTCTTCCTTGTCTTTATTCTCAACTATGAAATGACGGATGGATGGATGAATTATTGTTTAACATCCAGTGGTAATTATTAAATGCATATCAGGATGAGAACATGTTGAAATGATATGAATATGAATACTAGATTAACACGCTGAGCTTGAATTTTAATGTGCTAGCTCAAGGTAACAGTCTGCAGGTTGTTGACATATCATCCCACCTGGACATATTATACTGATTTCGAGCCGACCAGTCCTTTGCTCTTACTCCTAGATGCTGCATGTTTGGTGGAGAAGCAGCAAATATATATTTTAATGTCTTTGGTTTCACCTGGCCGGGGACCGAACCCTCAACCTTTCACACTCAAGGCGAGCATGCTACCACGAGACCACCATGAAATGAAAGCATAATTTTTGTCGCCACTTTCAAAATTTGTTCGCCAAGTTACCGTTCCCCCATTTTAAAAATTTCATTGCTCTTTATTCATCACAATTTGAAACAATCATCTGAAAGTATTGCTAGGCAATACAATGTCCCTTACTGGCTTGAGCTATGAAAAAACACGCAAAATCTCCTTAAGTATGTGAATCGGATGAAAACGTATGGACAGAGTGACTTATAAAAATCCTGAAACTATGTTTGCAAAGGGTACACAAAAATTACCCAATCAGCTTGCTATGTATCTCATCATTATAAGCTTACATACCAATGAGATCCCTTGGTAGAAGAGTTTGCAAAAAAAGTCTGGAAAACTATTATTTTGACAATAATTCCTATTTCCTAGGTCAATAACTCCAACAATAATAATCCGATCAGTGCTATTTTTATTTAATTTTTTCAAGATTCAATGCCAAAACTGAGGTTCAAACTGCAAAAAAATCATCCGAACGGAATGAAATTTGAACTTGATCTGTAACTTGTCATGGTTAAACTATATACCAAATATCAAATCAATATCTTCAAGCATGACGAAAAAATTGTGGAAAACTGATTGTTTGTGTGAAATTTTTAAGTCCAAGGACCATAACTCTGAAAAAAATCATCAGACCGGAACTAAATTCAAACTTGATCTGTAACTGGTCATGATAAAACTATATACCAAATATCAAGTCAATATCTTCAACATAAATATTATTACTTTAAAGCATAGCTGTAATTGTCCAAAGATGGGGTCAATCAATTGTGCAGTCAAGTGTAAAAGACCTCAGAGCCACATGCAAATTCTTCATTTTCAATGAAACACCTGCAGGGTTCATTAGCCTGAAGTAAACTATTCAATTATCATAGATGATACAAAATTTACAAATGATGTTCCTTGGTTATCTTTGCAAATTGCTTTTCACTTATGTGGCAGAATTCTTTTTTAAAAAGATTGAAAAATAAATTTTGTTGCCAGAAAATATTGCCAAGTATAAAATCCTGTCGCCAGATTGAATAAAAAATCGCATTTTGAGACACTGACGAATCCCAGAGCTGTCCCTGATTATACTGATTATACTGACTCCAAGCCAACCAATCCTTTGCTCTTACTCTTACATGTCGCGTGCTTGGCAAGGAAAAACTAGCATTTGAAGATTATTTTAATATTCTAAAATTACCAGATGCCATCAAGTTGTGTAGATATAGAATAGGAAATCATCATCTTCCAATTGAAACTGGCAGATGGAGGAATATAGATCGACAGAATAGATATTGCACTCTCTGTAATTGTCAGAAACTTGGCGATGAATTTCACTATGTGTTAGAATGCCAATTTTTGACTGATAAGCGAAAACAACTTATTCCAAAATATTTTGTACAAAGACCAAATATATATAAATTTTCAGAACTTATGTCAACCAAAAAGCCGTCACTGTTACGCAAGCTTTGTACCTTCATTAAATTCATTTCAAAAAATGTTGGAACTCCTGGCTGATTTCCTTGTCTCACTACTTTGTATGTGATGGGTGGATGGGTTGGGGTTTGTGACTGTTTTTCTTTCTCTCTTTGTACATATTGTATATATTTATTTATTATCATTGTTATGTTATAACTTCTCTGTACCAATGTAATTGGCTGTGTGAGAATAAAGATATATATATATATAGCAAAGAATCAGCAAATACCAATTTTAATTTCTTTGGTTTGACCCGGCCAGGGACAGAACCCAACACCTTCAACACTCAAGGAGAGCACATTATCATGAGACCACTGTGGCATTTGAAATGAAAAGAAGATTTATCCATGAAGTCTGACAAGCAAAAAAGTAAAGTTTACATCTGATGAACATGAGAGTAAAAACATTTCAAGTCAAAGCTGTTTATTGTGAAAAAGATAATTTTTTGTAACCAGATCTATACATGCATGACCTATCAAAATTATCATCAATTCACAATGTTCATGAAATCTGAGTTACAGTTTTATTGCTTTAAAATATACAAATAGGAAAATTTGATTAATTTTATACCTCTAAAATTTTAATTCTCTCATTCCTTTCTTTGTCTAACTCTGCTTGTTTGGCAGCTTCCTTTTTCTCTCTGTAAGTCGGCACATATATACCTTTTGGAGGCTCTGCAGACTTCACACGTCCAACAATAAATGACTTACTAGCTGAAATATAGTCTTCATGATTTAGGCTACATTCATAAACTACTATTGTCATTATAGATTTGTTGATAGATGAATACTTCCTTTATTTTAACCTTTTCTATCATCAATTTTATCATGCAAGTTTTGTTTTCACAGATGATTTCACATTTAACAAAACAAAACATAGCATCTAAATGCTCAATTGCAGTGCAATAGATAATTTTTTGAATACATTCTCCACTTATGTGATCACATTTTATGTAGAGGAATATGATTTTACACTGGGACTGCTACTAACCATGTGCAGATATAACTCTTCATGAATTAAATTTATCAAACTTAATCAAGTTTTTCAAGATTCTTAACCTTAAGCTAACCAACATTTGAATGCGAAAAAGAAGTATAGTGAAAAAAAATGTAACTGTTATCAAACATGCAAAAGCCAAGTTGCAATATAATTTTAATGTAACAATTACGATTATCTCCCTTTAGTAACTTGGTTATTGTTTCCAATTATTGTTTATAATTTAGTAATTTTTGTGTAGTTAACTTGTGTATAGAAGCAACAACTGACAATAATGTAACTGTTTTTGTTGTTGTTGAATAACTAAAATTTAAATCATGTTGATAAAAATGATACATTAATTTCTCAATTTTACATTAAAAATATATATAAAATACAAACTATCATGTTTAACTGGAGCCTTGCTAGGTTTACTTCTTCTTGTCCACTGTTCATAATCAGCAAAGTCAACATTTAGTTTTGTGTCTAGTGACTTAAATATATCACTCCTTGATGTTGCCATGTTTACTTTAATGAATAATTGTCAAACCTAAAAAAACAAGAACATTTATGAATTTAGATTTGTGTGCAAAACAAATTATATTAAATAAACAGATTTTGGAATTTTTACTTGGATTGGAACAATTAGCATGATTTAAAAATAAATAGGGTAATAACTTAAAATTGAAGTAATTATTTAAAAAAAACTCCGTGCAAATTAGCACAGTATATTTGTTATACTTGTCCAAGATTCCTCTGACTTCAAAAGGCCTGTTTTAGACTTGGGTTGGGGGTCAGGGGGCAAGAGAGTGCACCACATATATATGAAACTGGGAAATACATGTACTGCAAACAACATTCATCAAAGTTATTTGAATTTCAAATTACTTTTCTGCCAAGAAAACCTTGAATGTTCAATTTCTGTGACCATTTGAATAATTATCTCAAATTTTTTTTTTCATTAACTTAAAAAGGCAAAAAAAAATGGAAGACACAAATTCATCATCTACTATACAAGGCAGGTGTTATTAATTAAATTCTTAATAAGGACACAACGCTTAAAATTATAATTTTTTTAAAGACAAATATGGTTATAGATGTAGACCATATATAAGACTTTTGTGGCAGACAATGTCCCATGACCTCATATATTGTCAGTCCTAATATATTCCTCTGTGATGTTTATTTTATGAAAAATTTATTTTATAACTAAAGTTTAATGAAGTCAGCTAACTATGAAAATGAGATTAAGAACATGTCTGCTGAATGAGTTTACTAGATATTGTTGGTCTATGATCTTCTGTGGTGGACATAAATATATGTCATTTCAGATTTTTCCCATTTCTTTTTATACAAATTTACAATTTTTAAAAAAGTTACTGTGAAATCGTTTCTCTATTAATTTTAATTGTACCACCAGAAAGAGAAATATCCGCAGTTTCCTATTTTATTTGGATAAAGGTTTCAATAAAGGAACAACAATTTAAACACAATGAAGATTTATTACTTTACAAATGTAAATTGGGAATTTTGTGAACAAAAATATTTTTCTGATTTAAATCCTTTATTATTTAAACAGTGAATTGGCAAAATTTGACAGAATAAACATTCCACTGTTTACATTTCACTTGTTACTGTACAAATTTGGTTAAAATTAAATGAATAAGAAATGGCTCCACAATAATTTTTTGAAAAATGTGAAATTATATATTTATATATAATTTAATTTGAATTGTAAAAGACAATTTGATTGGTTGTTAATGTTTGAGCAAGTTAAAATAATAAATAATCATATATGAATCTACTTTGGGTACTGTGACATCACCAACATATTACTCTACAGTCAGTGATTTAAATACAAAATTTTTAGTTTGATGTTGTTATTACTTTTTGTTTGGTCGTATATTTTTGTATTTTCAATAACATAGTGAGTGAGTACACCCTTGAAGGTTTCTGTAGTAGTGTTTTTAGTAATGTCAGAGGATAATTTGTTCCAGTCTTTCATAGTTTGACAAAAGAAAGAAAATTTGTAGCTGTCTATGTTGCACTGAATTTGTCTGTAGGAGTCTTTATGGGTGGATCTTGTAGTAGACTGACTCTGCTGTAATAATTTTTGTGATGGAATGGCAATATTTTGATTTACAATTTTGTGAAACATTATTAGCCTTGTTCTTAGTCGGCGTTCGTGTAATGTTTGCCAATTCATGGTGTCCAACATACCTTGCCGCCCAACTGTACTTTTTCTAGTGATCTTATATTTTCATTTGTAATACAACAGTATTCTTTTTTGGGTCTTATAAGTGTTTGGTATGCTCTTTCTTTAATTGTTAGTGGTTGAACTTTAAGAAGAAACAAGGATTTATTTGCTTTATTGGCGGTTTGCTGAATTTTGGTGTTCCATTTTAGGTCTGCAGAAATTGTGATACCTAGGTATTTTGCATGTTTTACTGATTTTAAAATGTGTCCATGCCTGCAATGGTGTCAGGACCAGTAGCTTTATTAGGGTTTATGTTTTTGATTAGTTTGTAAACACCATCCTGCATCCCTAGATATTGTAATGGGTTCCACTTTGGGATGTATATTTATGTCATTACAAGCTATACTAGAACTTAGTAGGAGTTAATTACACCACACAGGTGATCAATTTTCCCTGCCTGTCTGCACATTATACAGAACTAATTAATTACTTTTTCCTTGTAAGTCTTATCATATGGACCAATATTCATTTTAAGTAAATTAATAATTCTGATTTTATATCGTGCAGGCCGCCATTTGTATTTGTTTCCATAGCACTGGGAGATTTCTTTAAAGGGAAATAACTCAAATTAATGTTGTCTTGCGTTCGGGCTTTAAGCGTGGATACTCTCATCCTTCAAGAAGATATACGATGTATGTGCATTGTCGGAAAATATAACGTTTATACTTGCGAGGTTAATAGATGGGTACCAAGATGATTTTATGCTACTAACAAAATATAGAAATCAAAATATTTAAGATAATAATAGAAAACACCCCTTACTTGGCCAGCAAAAAGACCGGTTGCAAAAGCCTATCATATATTTGTCGATTATTTTTGTAAAAATAGTTCTTTAAATCTTGATAATTCTTAAATGCAAAAAATTATCATCTGACATTACTAGGTTAATTTCTAAATTCCACGGGAGTTTTCCAATTCTAATTTATGAATGAACTGTATACATATTGTGACCTGGGACTATTAGTTTTTTTTTCAATTTTGAGTAAAATTTTGTTAAGGTTTTAAGTGCAAGTGACATGTAAGTCTTTTGAAAAGATTGTTTAAAGTATTGATACCAAAAATTATATAAAGTTTAAGTATATAAAGTATTAATACCAAAAGTGGTATAATGAATTTTTTATAGGAATTTTCTTTATTCTCAACATTTATTATTTTCTTAATCAGTGTGTTTTCCTCGAATTCTTTATTCACTTAAGAATCATTCTTTTATTGTAGAACATCATAATTCTCTTTTTTTTTCTTTTAAAATTTCTTTATTCCCATCAGTTGTTTGTTACAATGTCTTCAACAAGTCCAAGCTCCTTGTGAAGAATAAGTATAATTTTCAATTCTATTATATTAATAAATAAAACATCAATCTAATAAATGTTTTTTTTTTTACATTAAATAAGAATTTGACTTCTTCTAACTTCTTTGTATAATATATTCGTTTTGTAAATTCTTTAATGAATAGACAAAATACATCAAGTCCTTTCATTTTCTGATCAGATACATAGTAGGATTTATAAATTGAAAATCCAATAATAGTAATAAGATAGTTAAAGCCAAAGTAATATTTGTCTGATATTTTATAGCCAAAAACAATATCTTTTAATATGATAGCTTTTTCTATAAAACAAAAATTGTTTAAAAAAGAACATGATATAAAATAATGATGATAATCTTCTTCAGTAAAGCATTTGTTACGTAAGTCATTGTCTGTTACCTTCCATCTAAACAATAACTTTTTAGTAGGTAATACACTTTGTAAAAGTTTCCATCGATACATCTTCAATTTATTTTCTTCTAAATAGTAAAAAATAAAGTTGTACAACGGTTTCAAATGAAATTCTGTCTGTAATGGTAATACATTTAACCATACATTTATACCAATTGGTTTCACAACTTTTTTCTCTACTAATCTGTTATATAATAACTCATTTGACAAAACAGAAATGTCAGTATAATTACCACTTATCGACAAACGTTGTCTTTTAACATTGACTTTACTTCTCGTGGAATTCTCTGATCTAAAACATTGTAACCAATCTTTTGGAATTGCGTTTTTAACTCAGCTATCCAGTTGGATTTATTTTCTATTTTTTGCAAAATTACATCTTGTCAAATTTCCCCATTTTCATCTAAAATATCATTTATACAAAACAAATTCTCGTTTATCCAATATTTGAAAAATAGACTTTTGTTATCAAATTTAATATATTTATTTCCCCAAATAATTTGTTTTCTAATTTCGTAAAAGGTTTTTGGTTTATCTATCTGTCCTCCTCCTACTTTCATCCAGCTTTTTAATACATTTTCATAAAATTTTGGAATATTAGGTAGATATTGATAAAATATTTTCATGGCCAACTCCAACCAATGTAACGGAGGTTAGAAAGATTTTGAGAATGGGTAGTTATTATCGTAGATTTATACATGATTTTGCATTAATGGTGAAACCACTTACAAAATTAACCAAGAAATCGAATGAATTCAATTGGACAGATGAATGCCAGAAAGCATTTGAAAACCTAAAGCAAGCTTTTATTTGTCCAGAAATTATGGCTTATCCTTTAGATAAAGGAGATTTTATACTGGATACTGATGCCAGTGATGATACCATTGGAGCAGTACTGAGTCAAGTCCAAAATGAACACACAAATTGCCTATGGCAGTCGTACTCTTAATAAAGCTGAACGTAATTACTGTATTACGGATAAGGAGTTATTAGCAGTTCGTTATTTTATAGAGTATTACAGACAATATCTGTTTGGCAGGAGTTTTACTGTCTGTACAGACCATCAAGCTCTGATATGGCTTTTTAGTTTAAAAGAGCCTAAAGGCAGGATAGCCCTATGGATTGAGATGTTATCTCCCTTTGATTTTAAGGTGGAATACCGACCAGGTCCAAAACATGGAAATGCTGATTCCATGTCAAGGTGTAGTAACCCCCGTGATTGTGATTGTCCTGAAACTGATAATATGGAATATTTAAAATGTAGTCCATGTGCCAAATGCTCTAAAAGAGCTGTTGATATGGCTAGTTCCCTGAAACGCCCGCCTAATTTAGAAAATTTGTCAGTCTTAGAAAGCCTTAATGCTGTAAAGACAAGAAAACAGACGGATGAAGAAAACACTTGGACTATTTGGAAATCCTAATACACAGTAGCTGAATAAAAGAATTTCCAAGAGAACGACCAAGATATTGGGCCTGTATATAAATGGAAAATAGATGGTAAACAACCCCAATGGAAAGACATTGAACAGTATAATCCAGCAACAAGACATTATTGGTATTTGTGGGATTCTCTTTTATTGAAAGAGGGCTTATTGTTTAAAGATTTTCTGAAACGTGATGGTACTGGTCATCACTGCCAAGTTTTGACCCCTAGTAAATTGAAACCTGAAGTTTCGAGCCAAATGCATAATTCCATAAATTCGGGACATTTGGGAAAGAAAAAGACTAAAGAAAAGTTAGTACAAAAATTTTACTGGTTTGAAATGAGGGAAGATGTTCATGTTTGGATAGCACAGTGTGAAACCTGTGAGGCAATAAAACCTCCGGTTAAGCGGACTAAGGCTCCCCTGGGCAGTATGCCAACTGGCGGACCTTGGGATAGATTAGCTACAGATATACTAGGACCACTTCCTGTTACTCCAAGAGATTTCGTGTCCTTTGTTGGAAATTAGAAAAACAAGAACCAGTGTCAGAAACCCAAATAGTTATGGCCAGACAGAAAGATTTAATCGTAGTTTATTGGCCATGATAAAGTCGTATTTACGTGGTGAGCAGACGGACTGGAACCTGCCAGACAACCAAGATTAAGCTTGGTTGTCTGGCAGGAGCCTATAGATCCACTCCTAATGAGTCCACTGGTCTCACACCCAACTTGTTGATGTTAGGAAGAGAAAAAAGATTTCCCATTGAAGTGATACAAGGGACGTCCTTGTGTCATGATGATTTCCAGAAATCTGGAGAATTTGTTTACAAATTAAACGAAAGATTAGAAAAAGCCCACAATGTTGCAAGAAGACATCTGGCTGCAAATGCTAAAAGGCGTAAATATTACTATTACAATTAAGTCAATTTGATTAATTATGAGGTTTTTGATAAAGTTTGGTACCTAAATGAGGCCAGAAAATAAGGCAGAAGTCCTAAGTTGCAGCCTCTTTATATGGGACCTCGTATTATCACCAAGAAGTTAAATGACATAAACTATCAGATTCAGACAGATGGATCTGGGACTTGTAAGGTTGTCAATCATGACAAATTAAAACGATATTGGGGGCAGAATTTTCCTAAATGGATGAAACAGATTGAGAGACAAAAGTGCTGAAAGCATAAAAGCCCTGTTACCTTGTGAACTACTGCTGTTGAAATTTCCAGTAGATTGACTGTACCAAACTTTGAGCTGTTGAACTGAAAAATAAAGTTAGTAGTTTAAATAAATAATTTTTTATTTTATTTCACTAATGTGAAATTTTGACAGAAATTGAGTTCAAATTCTAAGAAAGATTCAAATTCTTTCTGTATTTTCGTCTACAAGTTTCTTAATAGACATGATGACTGAAATTTTTATGATATTAATAAAAAAAAATCTTTGATAAGGAACAAACAGTACTTACCTTATTAAAAAATGTAAAATTAATTACCTTCCTAATGAGTTTAAAAAAAAAAAAAACATAAAAATTATTTTTTCTCTCTGAATTATCTCCCTTCTCACAATTTGCATCTTAGTTGATTTTTATTTATTATATGCATTTATTTCATTATTGTAATTATTCTGCTCAGCAATGGGCGCCCCGATTGGCTGAATAAAATAAAATTATCTTATTCATGTGTATAATAAAATTTAATAGTTATTCCATTCTTCCCCATGAGGAAATCCTTGTTGTTTTGTCTTGAATAATTTGATATTTTGGTATCAATAATTATCTCCCCTTAGCTGAGTGATTGAATTATCTCCCTTAGTCTTGTCGTCTGCTGTTAATTTCTTTAATGAATTCCGTGAGTGTTTGCATCACTCCTCTTGATGGAATTTTATCCTCTTGTCTGAACTAATCTATATAAAAAAATTTTTGTTTTACAATTTCCCAAATAAACTGCTGAAAAATTTTAGCTTTTCTAAAAAAAATTAATTTTTATATCAGGTCTCTAAGGTCCCATAATGTTTTACAGATGAGCACGTTAAAGTATGAAACTGACAAAATGAAAAGGAGATTAACTTTATGTATGCTGTGCCAAGAGGAGGATGAACAGTACACCGGTCCTAGATTCCGGGTACTGACTCGCATAATGACAAAACATGTTCTAGCCGAGAAGGCTTCGTTTTACTGTACACTTTGTAATTTCAAAACCACAAATGAAAGCCAGTTAAAAGCACATCTGAATTTCTTCAAAACACATTTGGAACGTAGGACAGAGGCTATCCGCAATAAGACCTTTAAAGGGGACAATTTCTATTTAGTGCACAACAATAACCCATTTGTGCCGGTGGCTGGTCAGCATTATAAATTAATGGACAGACAAAAAGCTAAGGCAGCTCCTCAGCAGATCCAATGTATCAGTTCAAATAGAAATCCAACTGTATTATCCTCTGAGGAAAGTTCTGCTGATATTTCGATCAATTCTGAAAAATCTGTTTCAAATGCTGCTGTTTTGACTAATTCATTATTAAAGTCCGCTCCAATTGCCATTCCAAGATACATACCAACTTTTGGACCTCCTGTGGATTCAGATGTGGCATCTACTGGGTCATCATCCTTGCCACTACCTCTGTATTTACAGTCACCTCCACCTTATAACACGCCATCATCATCATCTTTTGGTTATTCAGACTCTTTACCATCGAATATGAGCCCGATGGAATTGGTTCAAGAAGCAATTGAGGAGACTGTGGCCCGTGTGACCACAGAGTCTGATTTAGATTCTAGTTTCAGCTTTTTACGATCTCCGCTACAGTCTCCCTTGGTATCAACACCACAGTTGAGTTCACCTATCCGGAGAATTCTCCTCAAGGACAGGGAGGAGGTGGAGGAGGACCTCTTGCCACAGCTTCTTCCTGACATGGGTGTGACTAGCTCTATACTAAACCACCCCGCAGAGGAATGGGAACACGTTGAACTCCACCAGCCAAAGTCGAAATAGTCCTCCTCCTCCTCTTCATCCTCCACCTCGTGCCATCACTTTGAGAACCTTCAAGAGGAGGTCCGGAATTTAAATCAATCTACAAAAACCGAATTTGGCAAGGTCACTAAGGGAATTGATAAATTGAGTGATGTCATCAATACTCTGGTAGCTCAGGTCACCGGTCTCCGTTTCGTTGTACGACAATTAGACGAGGAAATTAGAAGATTAAAATTTGAACAGGTTAGACATACTACTCATCCTAATTCTAGAAACTTCCGCAATCATCCTTACAACCGTCACTAGCGAAGAAGATCCAGGAAAGGTTTTATATATATATACTTTAAATCTGTTAAATTTGAATAAGAATTATTATATTTCTATTAACTGAATAGCCTGCTAGTCTGAAATTAATTATCTAGAATATTTCTGAAGGTAAATAATATATTCAAATTTTGAAAAAGTAATCAAATTATAAAATTTTACCTATTAGTTACCTTTATTTTTTTTTACAAAAACAGTATTTAAATATTAAGTAATGCTTCTGGTGGATGGTATTATTTCATTAATTTTCCCCTGAAAAATAAAGAATTGATTTATCAGGAATAGTACTTAGGATAATTCTCTTAGGTAATACTAAATTTAACTTATATTATACTCTTAAAGAAAAGAAAAAAAATCCAGTTAATAATCTAATGAATTTTTACTTTAAACATTCTGAGTTTATGACAGAGGTGCTGACATTTGAATTTTAAAAAAAAAACCCAAAAAACCCAAAATATTGAGTACTTACCATTTCTTGTGGGATTTATTTGGTCTGGTGAGCTACAGCACATGCCCTGGTCATCTGATGCTGTGGTTCCCCTGACTGATGGATTCAAATAATCATACAAGCCTTTGTTCAAAATAGTTTATATAGTACAAATATGTATGCAAGGGAGAAGAATTTGATAATATTACATTAAATAGTGTTGTTATTAATTCATGATTGTTATTGAAGCTTTAATTAAAAATTAAAGCTTAATTAAATAAAATTTATAAATAATATATATATTTATATCTTTCAAGACAGACTCAGTTGGAATTTGTGGGGACACAAATATTTTGAGAGGGGGGTAAAATGTAACAGAAGACCACCCCTTTATTTTTTTGTATTTGTAGACATAGAATTAAATTTTATTGTTAATGATGTCAGATATTGTTGTTGTTGATAACTAAACATTTGATGTTTTGCACTTGGATTGACTCTACCAGAAATTTTCATAAGATATTAACTTCACTCAGTTTTCATAATATTTGTGTTTTCAGTGGTATAAAAATGAGTATTTATTAATATATAATACCTTGGAACTGTGATTTAGTTGTAATAGATATGTTCATTAAGAAAATAGTGATGAAATTGTATTGCTAAGATGGTTTTCAGTATGTCATCATGTTTTGAGATTTTCCCTCTAATTTTAAGTTGCAGACTTTACGGGATCGACGACCACTTTTGATCGATTTTTCATGATGTTTGGATAATGTCAGCAAAATTTACTTATATACCATTCATCAGTTTAGCCATAGCTCGCTATATTTTCTTATAAACTATATAAGATAACTTATATACTTTATGAGATATCTGATATACTTTAGAAGATATCTTATAAAGTATATAAGATATCTTATAAAAACTAGATTATATAAGCTATCTTATATATTATATGATATCTTATAAAAACTAGATTATATAAGCTATCTTATATATTATATGAGATATCTTATATACTTTATAAGATATCTTCTAAAATTTATAAGATATCTTATAAAGTATATCAGATATCTCATAAAGTATATAAGTTATCTTATATAGTTTATAAGTTATCTTATATAGTTTATAAGAAAATAAAGCGAGCTAGAAGATATCTTATAAAGTATATAAGATATCTCATATAATATATAAGATACCTTATATAATCTAGTTTTTATAAGATATCTTATATACTTTCGGTCCTTATTTCCACACATATCAATTCGATCCCGTTAACCTCAAGGTCTATGAGCCTTTTTGATAAAATACGGTTTGAGGTATATATGGCGACGCCATAATAGCCGTCTTCTCCATTTCCAGACCTATTCATATACTAGATGCTTCAAAACAATTGATACAGCATCCAGGCAGAATTTCAAGCTAATTATAACCCATTTATATACTATTTATTCTCAATTTACCACCCATTGATATACATATAAGGCTTTATATCCTACCCAGTCATATACTTGATGGCTTAAAAAGTAGACCCATTCCAGCCGCACGTCCATATATACCGTTATATATATATATAGGAAGTTACCCCCCGTGAAACCTTTTAATTCTTTTTGTGACAATGGTAGAGATTGCTTTGATATCTGTAAGGTTTGGGCTTTGGTTCACTATTAAAGACCCGAGATGTTGGACTTGGAAAAAAAACAGCCAAAACAACTAATATAGTAATAACCAAGTCCCCCCTACTCGGTACTAAATATTTGATGAAAAACTGACCGAGAAACTAATATAACAGAGTTTAAATACCCGAGTTGTCAGGATTGTATAGCTGTTTTTTTTTAATCTACGTATGGTGTGACAACATCAGCTATTGTTATTTACATTCATCATATCTTCTAAAACAATCATTTTAAATTGATCTTTTTCCGGAAATCTGTTTTGACACAAACATTCAGTAAAACAGATACCGCTAATGATGCTGAACAACTTTCTGTTAAATTTATTCCAGACCATTAAATAAATGTAAAACATGACAAAACTGGCTGTCATCAAACCAACTAATTAGTTTTTTTAAATTAATTTAATATGCACTTTCAAAGTAGGTGAGGGGATATCACATATACTAACCGTGCAACTCGCGATTTATCGAAATTAGGACATAGATATTGATATATGAGAGAAATAACTGAGTGTGCCTTTTGCAGTTTGTGCGGACTTATATTCTGCATCAGGTCTATACTTATTAGCATAGTTCGTTGGACAGAAATGTATGGTATTATCATGCTGTTTCTCTTTTGATTGCCACATTTTGAGTTGCAACGTGTCCTAACTGATGTGTAAAAACAACTATGTCTCAATAAGAATTTATTTGTATTAAAATACACATTGATATATTAAATATTCTAACACGGTTTTATACAACAGTCTTTCAGAGGTATATTATATCTGGTAAGGATATTATAACTATACGGTGTGTTCAGAGGTACATTTGTTGCTCAACGGAAAGCGTTACAAACGTCAGTTCATTATCAAAACGTTTCGAATTCAGTTCATTACCAAAACGTCTCGAATTCAGTTCATTATCAAAACGTTTCGGAAATCGTTTCAGCTATAACTGAAGGCAATATCGAAAACGTTTTCCATATTGTGCGACTTCACTAATTATTTAAGTTCGCATATTGCACCCCTAGAATTATATTGATTTTTAAATTTGGTGAAGTTTGGCAGAATGGTAACCATAAGACGAATATATTACTCACATACAAGGAATATTGGGAGAAAGAAAATAGGTCTAGAATAATAAAGTACGAAAAAGTAAGCTGAACAAGCTTTGAAATCAAAATTAATAGTTATATAACTAGGATATATAGTACCATGTGTTATTGAATTTTGCGAAAGCAATTTTTGTGACATGAACTGGTAGGATATATTGTGAGAAAATGAGCCGGACAAGTTTCTTAGTTTTTCTTAAAAAATATAATGAATTTTTATGTAGAATCTGAAAAATTCAGGCTCATCTCCATTGAAACGCCACATAAGACCTTAAAGTTCAGTCGAACATGGGTAAAACTGCATATCTTTTTACCATTTTTCACAAAAAGTTTGAAATGTTGCTTAATAGGTTATACAAGTATAATTATATCAGTGTCATGGTTTCGTCATAAGACAAGTACGATTCGTATTTAGAATAAACATCCTCTTATCTGGCTGATATACCATTTTATGTTTGTTCCCATATAACCAGAAGATCAAGCTTTTTTGTAAGATTTCAGCGTCAGATACAGATTATTTTGCCAGATATACGATTGTATCATTATCAAATAAACGAACTTTAGTTTTTGTGACGGCAATACTCTGATAAACTAATACTTTCCCTCAAAGTATTGTTCACCTGAGAAATTAAGCCGCCATACAAAGGGACATGACATTCAGTTTTCAACTAAAATGTTATTGTATAATATCCCAAACCAATGTTCATTAAAAAAATGTCTACCTCCCATTTCAAAAATGTGCTTCTATTTTGTAGATTCGATTTACGAATTTTATAACTATATTTGAACTTCTTTTCGATTTGGCGATGTACAGCGGGTGGCTTCAAACAGTAATGATGGAAAATTAAATCAGATCTGCAATTTGAAGCTCAATTCTTATCTGTCTCGAGATATAGGTATTACTTTCCGGTGGCGCACTGTGCGGTGGCAGTGGCGTAAACGTTTCTAAAACTTTAATAATTTGACACACATAGTACCTACAATTAAGATTTTTGGTCCACAGATACCTTATCGTATAAAGTTTGCCGCAGTATACTTGTCGTTAGTTAAATTCATTTCTCAGCAACTGTAATATCTAGGCCAACCATATTTGGTCTATAGACAGTTTTTAGTGGGTACATGTCTATCTGACACCTGCCCTTTGACCGTAACCTCAATTTTATGACTGTGTGATCTGTGTCACATTTTCATGATTAAGTCCATTTCTTAGCAACTGTAATACCTAACCCCACAATATCTGGTCAATAGATAGTTCTTAGTGGGCACATACCAGTCTGACATCTCTGGACCTTGACCTCAATTTCATGCTTGAGTGACTTTGTCACATTTTCGTGGTTACGTCCATTTCTCAGCAACTATAATACCTAAACCCACCATATTTGACCAATAAATACTTCTTAATAGGCACATAGCAGTCTGGCACCTATCTCTGGACCTTGACCTCAACTGTTGATAGTTCTTGGTGGGTAAATGAGAGCTGACACTTGTTTCTGGACCTTAACCTCAATTTCATGGTCGAGTGACTTGCATCCAAGTTTCGTAATAAAATCCATTTTCCACTAACTGTAATACCTAGAACCATTGTATTTGGTTTATAGATAGTTATTCGTGGGTACGTGTCAGTCTGATGCCTGACTCCGGACCCTGACCTCAATTCCATGCTTGACTGACTTTGTCACATTTTCGAGAATTAGTCCATTTCTCAGCAACTGTAATACCTAGACCCACCATATTTGGTAAATAAATATTTCTTAGTGGGTACATGTCAGTATGACACCTGCCTTTTGCCCTTGACCTCAATTTCATGGTTGAGCGACATGTCACATTTTGTGATTAAGTCCATTTCTTAGCAACTGTAATACATAAGCGCACCATATCTAGTCAATAGATAGTTCTTAGTGGGTACATGTCAGTATGACACGTGCCTTTTGACATTGACCTCAGTTTCATGCTTGAGTGACTTATGTTACATTTTCGAAATTAAGTCCATTTCCAGAAGCTATAATACCTAGGCCCATCATACATGGTCTGTAGATAGTTCTTAGTGAATATATGCCAGTCTAACACCTGTCAGCTGAACTTGACCTCAATTCACATGCAAATGTTGTCTGACCATAACTATTTCTTTTAACACATTTTACTTTGACTTGCAATGTCAGGTATCAGATAATCTTTATTCTGTGTCAACGTGCGTACTGAGGCGAGACATTTAGTGTCCAACCACTCTTGTTTGGGGAGGGTTTTGTGTTAGACGGAAAATGTCAGAGGACCTGATTTGAATCCCCATCAATTTTCTATTTAAATTCCATAAAATTTGCACATTAATTGAATACATATTGAAAATGAGAATTGTGTCATTTTTTTATTTTTTTAATGTGCTCGTCAACTTTTTGGAATTTTGTTTTGGTTTTCAACATTGTTTGCCCTGAGCACAACTGATGAGTTGTAAATCGGCGAAATGTGCACATCTTGTGCATCAAAATAGTTATAAGAATTTTATTTTTACCACCGAGTCGATGCCTCTGCAGGTGGACTTATAGTCCCCGAGGGTATCCCCAGCTCAGTTGCTAGTATTTCGATACTAGACCGAAATCGATACTTAAAATTTACTGTTACAAAATTGTAAAATTGGCGAAAACTAAGGAGTAAATCCCTCGTGCATAGCTCTGTCCTTAGATGGTTTTGGCTTTACCCCTTTTGGTCATTTTGGCTTTTTTAATTTGCTCTTCAACTTTTTCGATTGATGATGCAAATAGAAATGATACGATAAAAAAGCAATGTGTTCGGGAAACTTGAATATTCGATCTGAAATAATAAACTCTTATTTTTTGCTATGAATTTATTATTATTTCACAAAAAAACTGTCAAAGACAAAGAAAATCCCACTGTTTTTAACGGATGTAATTTATTATGAAGTGACGTTATTCACCATAAATACTCAATTATCTGTCCAGGATATTTCAAATGGTCGATTTTAGTTAATTGATGGATTTGGATTAGAATCAAAGTACTGAAGTACTGAACATCAGAGGACCTCAAGTTATGTTGGATTATTGATAAATGACAGGTGTTTATATAGTACCTGCCAGACAGATGTTCACCTTACAATAAAGTACACATAATATAATTTGCTATCATATTTGAGATACTGTCTTATAATAAGAAACTTATCTTTGTGAATTATCCATGAAATGTTGACGTGGTCAAATGAGAACTGCTAGATTGGCATTATGACCGTATAGTTGCACACTTGCAAAAATCTTTAGCTTATTACTTATGACAGAGAATCAACATAGCAAATATTTTTTTGACTAGTCACTGAATTATGAGAAAGAGGTCAAGACAATCATATTAAAACAGATAAATTGTAATATTTGGGTGAAAGATATCACATGAACAGTAAACTCATATATCGATAATATTGTGTCTAAAACTGAAAAAGACAAATAAGAGTACACTAGAAACAACATAGAAAACTAAAGCCTGAGCAACTTAACCCCACCAATAGTTGGGGTGATCTAAAGTGCTCTGGATGGGTAGTAGCAATGAGATGATTTTGCACCATAAATATAGATCACAACTACAATATGAATGCGTCGGTCCTTAGAGGCCTGTAAAACAGGGCTTGTAATTCTTTGGTGTATATCTTTTGATTTTCTGTTTGTACATTGATGTGGCCATTAGTTTTCTGATTTATATTGTTTAATATTTGTCATTTCATATCTATTTCTAACTGATTTTAGTATAGTTTTTTTCTGATTGTAAAGATGTTGTATGGTTAGCTTTATTTCTTTTTCATCATTTGTTTCTGTGTCTGATTACCAATCATACCTCCCTTTTCGTTTCTTTTTTTTTAATAATGACAACAGTTTGGTTTCAATTTTCATTTATATATGTAACAATATAAAACAGTATATATATATAATCTCATATTACATTATTAATATTGGTCATTGTTGGAATGTATTCATCTTTAACAATATACTGTAAAAGTGCTATTTTCTAACAGGTAATTAGTATTATGGTTATTGTGATATCACTTATTCAAAGGACACAGTTCATTTATAGCCCAAAACGGTCTAAAATATAAATCTTACAATTAAACTCCAAATAGTTCACAATTTGGTTCGTAAATTGGTCGATTTCAAATGTATTAACGCTCAATAAATCAGTTCTTTCATAATAGTACATTACATTCTCAAAATTACGCCCATTTTGTCCAAATATAATGATTTGGTGCAATTTTCAGACATGAAAGCTTTAGGAAAATTTGGCCACCATCTACAATCCAAAATGGTTTGTAACCAAAAGACTCAAAATTTGATAAAGAATTCATCAACATAAAAACTTTTCGGAATTGTATGGCAGCCATGGTTAATTATGCCAAAACATATAAATTTCAGACAAAATTGACCAAAAATACAAATAATGTATAATTATGGGGTCATAGCTTCAAGATATTTAATAGTAGTTGCCAAAATAGTATATTTTAGTCTTAATAGAATTATCACAAGTATTTCTATTTGAAATTTGTAATCGCTTGACCAATTTAGGGCCATTCTAACCCTTCGTGAACCTCTCTTTTCCTATAATATGTAGTAAATTTCTATTTGATATTCCTTAAAATATTCACATATACCAAAATACATTTTTTTATATTACATTTGACGAGAAACATTTTACATGATCCCATATATTTGATTTAATACAGTTATATATATGCTAAGCATACAGTTTAATGACTTTCAAATGTAGGACTATATTATATGAACAGAACTGAGCATTTTATTATTTATTTAGCATATCTGTTATGTTTTCAAATCATTTATCTGTATGCTGAGCTAGCATTTGTATAGTCTCTTAATATTCTAAAATGGATTGACCATTAGATAACTTTAAAAAATGTCATAACTGGTATATATAAAAATTTGGATTTATTATTGTATTATCCATTGAATTCATGCTATTTCCATTTAATACAGTTCAATAGACTATCTATACCTATTATTAATAGTAAAAAATGCAAAAAACTATAAATATATACATTGGACTAACATATATACATTATTCATAAAAATTAATCATTTATCAAACTTCAAAAAGTTCATCACATCGCATAGCATATACATGTATACATATAGTTGTACATAACTCTAAACTATATATAACAGTAAATAATTTGTGAATGTATCAGTGGTACTTGCTTGCATATTAGTTACTATGGGACACGTCTCTAGAATAGTGAAAGAATCACCATTCAATTTTGCGTTTGATTATTTTTTGTGGGAATGAGCACTTTAAAATAAATAGTGTTTTGTTTAACATTTGTCTGCGGCAAATAAGAGTTCGAAATATTATTAAGATAGTAAAAATATTTCCACATATAAATGGAAATATAACTATAATGATAAGAGGGACACAATCCAAATTTTAAATTTATCTGGTTTTTTTTTTTTTTTTTTTTTTTTTTTGGTGATAATAAACATTGTTTATATATTTAATAACATTCAGTTGAGCCATATTAATATTATAAAACGGAAATCACTTTCATGATGAACAGAGACTTACATACAGACAGACAACGGTAACATTGACTGCCCCCATCGGCTTAGCAAAAAGGGCATTAACACTGTAATGACTAGTATAGATGCATTGGGAATGAGAACAAACAGTAGTTCATAGCATACAGTTTTAGTTCAAAAATCTATATATATATACTGTATATATATTCATCCGCAACAACAATTTTTCGCTACGTCATTGATATTAAAGATTGTTTGATTAATATACTAATATTTCTAACGACAAAACATTTTCATATTATTAATTTGGATTTAAAAAACAAAAATTTGAGTATTCATTGAAAACATGAATTTAAAAGAAGCGATAACGAATTTTATTTTGCACTATATAATGTCCGCGGGTCTATAATTTTTATAGGTCGGTTATCATTCCAAAACTAATTTAAATATATGCATATATGCAAATAAGCGGGAAATTTAGGCGATGGCAATACACCCGAGGCCCTGACGGTCCTCTGATGTAAAAATGGAAGTCGTATCTTATATTCTTTATAAGATATATTGAAATTGAATAAATATAAAAACGGCTTGCCATACTAATAACACACAAAATATATCAGTAATGAATAAATCTCTTGTTCATGTGTAAGTTCTACATGCAGTATGGTGTTGAAATAAACATGCTAAAACCCCATTAGAAGTCATGTTACAGTTTATAGAAGTGAAAGAAATGGTGGTGTTAATTCTAAATGATAAAAAAAAATTGGAAACGGAATCAGAAAAGTATAAAAAAAAAAATCGTCAAACTGTATGATCAAAGGAATATACATATAACGAAGACATAAAAAATTAACACAATAACAAAGAACAAAAAGTTAAAAGTTAAAATGGCCTTGCTCAAGAGCAGGTAGAAAAATATATGTTGACTTTATGAAACTCAGAGCAAGACTGAACGCGTAAATAATAAGGAAATGGATAGTACGTTTATTAATTTATCATAATCATTAAACACAGTATACGATTTCGCTTATCCAGTTACATTTGAACAAACGCATCCAGCATTATTACTTCCATCATATTTTATATTTAACATGACCTTTCTCCTCGCCTAGTGTCTGTCATTTGTTTATGTGCCTGTTAACGTTTGATCTATTCTGGAAACTAGTAAAGTCAAGAAGAAATACCAAAGGGATATTCGAAGTAGGGAAAATTCTAAACAACTGACTAACTCCGGAGAACAACGGTTTTAAAAACTAAAAACATATGAACAACATGGACCCCAACAAAAAAAAAAAAAAAACCGGGGGTAGACTCGGGTGCCTCGGAAGAATAAGCAGTCTCTGCTTCCTGCAGGACACCCGCCATTTTGTCCATGTCAAATCCGGATAACATCAATGGAACAGGTCCATTTTCATTTGGGAAACGGTTTTTTCATACCTGTCAACCAAGTCATGATGACGTCCATAAATCTTTAATAAGGATGACTCCAACTTAGGAGCAACATACCCCTGTCTGAGCAACTTTTCTGTCAGGTGTATATGTCACAAGCTCTGCAATAACGTATGAGTTGTGAAATACATACTCCATACGCCGGCGCTCCTGGAATATTGCCGCTGAAAATGGGAAGTTGACGATTGAAAAGTCAAAGTCATCCCGTTTGTGGTAAAGTTTTGTATTCAACCCTCCTCTGTTGTCAATTTTGAGGTGAAGGTCAAGATGAGATGCAGACTTGGCAGTGTCTGTGGTATCCTTAATTTCGAGCTCATTGGGATAGATGACATGTAAGAAATTCCCAAAACGTGAATTGTTGAGTGATAAAACCTCTATATAGCGGAAGCTGAAATTAAAGGTACGGGCTAACTTTTGTTTTTCCTTAAGTAGCCCGTCAAGGAACTCTGCCTCATATGAGTAAAAGAACAAGTCGGCCAGGAGTGGCGCACAATTAGTACCCGTAGGAATGCCAATTGTCTGTTGGAAAACACGTCCACCAAATTGAACAAATATGTTGTCGACCAAAAATTCAATCATCAGGACAAAATCGTCCTCTGTATATTTTTTGTTAGATTTAGAGTGGTTTTTAACAAAATATGATTTATCTCTACCAATAACAAGGTATGTGTATCTGCTGTTGCCATTTTTTATATTGAAAGCATCGATGGATTAGATCTTTCAATTTCTCCTTCAGTTGTGAATGAGAAATGGTGGTATAGAGGATGAGAAATCAATTTTTTTTTATACTGTTACAGACTGAAATGGACCGAGATCGTAAAATATCCTTTAAGTCTTTGTGGTTCTATTTGACAGCTGTTAAAATAGAAGTTAGAAGTTGAGACAATGGTTTGGTGGACCACTTGGCAGATCCAGCTATAAAACGTTGTTTGTATGTTGGATCGAATGATCTATAAGGTTCACATATTACGTCCCGGTAGGAAAAGATATTCCATAGTTGCCATGACAATTGGTTTTATTTTTTTTCTATTGGTAAATGAAGTAGTTCACTTTATAGGCATTTAAGTCGTCCAATATTTATTTTAACATAAGCGAACATTATTTATTTGTTAAACTAAGGAAAGCTTTTATGGTATCATTGTTCCCAAAACTATTCACTTAGTTAAAATTCCCACTTTTAGCCTTAGCCTTCAATGATATACAAAAACATATCTATCAATTTCCATCATATATTTGAATTTAAAATATTCCCTAAAAAACAACAACAACAAAAAACAAGATAATTTTGCGCAAAAAGCATTTACATTTGGGACGCATAAAATCGTACTTCAGTATTTAAAAATAATTCAAGTATGTATGGCACGCCGTTTTTATATTTATTCAAATTCAAAGATATCTTATTTATTTAACAAGATATCTTATTATATATTAAGATATCTTTAATTTTTATAAGATATCTTATTTAATTTGAAAGTAAATAAGATATCTCTATAAGTTAATAAGATATCTCTATAAGTTAATAAGATATCTCTATTAGTTAATAAAATATCTCTATAAGGTTATAAGATATCTCTATTAGTTTATAAGATATCTCTATTAGTTTATAAGATATCTTATTAAGTAAATAAGATATCTTTATTATTAACTATATAAAAGATATCTTGTATAGTTAATAAGATATCTTTATAACCAGTTAAATAAGATATCTCTATAAGTTAATAAGATATTTCTATAAGTTTATAAGATATCTCTATTAGTTTATAAGATATCTCTATTAATTTATAAGATATCTCTATTAATTTATAAGATATCTCTATTATTTAATAAGATATCTCTATTAATTTATAAGATATCTTATAAACTAATAGAGATATCTTATATATTTAATAAGATATCTTATTAAGTATTAAGATATCTTTAATTTTTATAAGATATCTTATTTAATTTGAAAGTAAATAAGATATCTCTATAAGTTAATAAGATATCTCTATTAGTAAATAAGATATTTCTATTAGTTAATAAGATATCTCTATAAGTTTATAAGATATCTCTATTAGTTTATAAGATATCTCTATTAATTTATAAGATATCTATTGTTTATAAGATATCTTATTAAGTAAATAAGATATCTCTATTATTAACTATATAAAAGATATCTTATATAGTTAATAAGATATCTTATAAATTAATAGAGATATTTTATTTACTTATAGAGATATCTTATATATTTAATAAGATATCTCTATAAGTTTATAAGATATCTCTGTTAGTTTTATGAGATATCTCTATTAATTTATAAGATATCTCTATTAGTTTATAAGATATCTCTATTAATTTATAAGATATCTCTATTTATAAGATATCTCTATCAATTTATAAGATATCTCTATTAGTTTATAAGATATCTTATTTAACTAAATAAGATATCTCGAAATTGAATAAATATAACAACGGCGTGCCATAAGTATGTTGTGAATATTTGTCTGTTTGAACAATTCCGAATCCTTTTCAAGCATCTATCACCAAGTTAAAATTATGAGTCGAACAAAATCATCGTGTGTTTTTATATCCTCTAATATTTTACGAATATTTATACCTGGAAATGGTTCTTTTAATTTCGAGTAGAAAAAAAGATCTAGTCTTAAGAATAGACTTAGTGTGTTTTTATTTCCCTTTTTTGTGTCTGTTACAAACTGTTTTCAAAATGCCTCCTCCGAATAAAAATTGAATTCAAATTATTTATTTGTTGCAAAATGGTGGTGAATCATAATTGGAAAATAATAATGTTTTGGAATTCTGAGTTTTGTCCAAAACAAAAGGCCAAAATGGGAAAAACCTATTAGGTTTGTTTGTTTTAGGTTTTTGTGTGTATTATGATGAAGGTTAATCCAAAAGTTTGAATTGTTAAATTATAGCGTATATTTCTGAAATAAAGGAACTGGATTAAAACTCGAGTATTTGGTATAGCTTTCATATTTTTTAGAATATAAATTTTAATTAGAGACAAAATTTTCAGCTTTCAATACTGTCTCCTCAATTGGATTTTTTTACACACTACAGAAATTAACACTTTTACTCACGAATTTATAAGTATCCTTATAGAAAAAATAACAACGAAACTGTGAACAACATGCATCCAGCTAAGTGTCTGGACGGGAATAAAGAATAATTTTACAACGCTATGATAAACATTAGTTTGTGTCTTGTTTGTATAATAATCATGACGAAAGTTTATGAAAGGAGGGGAAATTAATAATGATCCTAGAAAATAGTAACGCCATAATTTTATTTTTAAATTGTAGAGATTCGATCATTCGTGGGTAGAAATGTTATTGACAATATTGGATGATCCGATATTTACATATTAATAAATGCGTAAAATCGTTTCAAATTTAACACAATTAATTTTGACAAGTCATACATTCCAAATATTAATCAAAACTACAGAAATCTGAAGCAAATAAAAAGTGTTTATAAATCGAATTTGATTTTCCATGCGGAAATTGACGTAATTTGATTTCAGGATTATACCACTGTGCACTGACCGAGAGCAGCGATAAACATACTGACATTTTTCATTTAGCCAATTCAGAAGTTCTGGAAACATTGGTAAAGTTTTTATAAGGACTTTGGATATATTTTCTGAAATGGTAAGATTCTTAATCCAGTTTTGTCTAACAATTTTTCACGGAATAAGTATTTATATCTGCTTATATTTTCCAATCTAAATTTGGAAGTTGAATATAAATTTGTTTAATCTTATTTTTGTTTGTGTATTTGTGTAAGATAATTTTTATAATACAGGAACATAAAATCCTTTTATTAGGAAAATATATAAGATGGTCGGCCTCGCCCAACTTTTTTTTCTAGACATAACCATCATTTAAATTATAAATCTTTATTAAATGCATGTTAAGCAAAACATTTTAAACAAACTAATGACACATATCAAAATAGAACAAGATGTACAAATGTATGACGAAATGAGCCTTGACCAATATGAACCTCATCTTTCCAATGATTGTTGTAAAAAGGTACCAACGTCAAGCAAAAGCTGTTTTTCCGGGTCGAGTAATATTACAGAAAATATTGCGAAAACAACTTTTGATGTACAGACAGACGGACGACCCAATCTTTAGGAAATGGTTATGCTGTACAGAATAATTATCTCAAAACTGTGAAAGGGATGATGCAGTATTTTTTATATCATACTGAGATTTAATGAAACAGTTTTCATAATTCCTGTCAAAATATTGAATTGTATGGAAACCTTCATTCCTGTCAAAATATTTAATTGCATGGAAACCTCGGAAAGTTATTCACCGCCAAGGGGGTGCAATCTAATTGGTATGTGCTACGGAAAAGGGCGGATTCGAAGCGGACGAAAAGTGAAAGGAGGGTAATCTTAGTGTCATATTGTCAAACGGTTTGATTTATGTCTAATACAATTATTACGTTTCGGCTTCGCATTTATTCAGGGAAACGCACGGATAGTCATTTTGTGATTAAAAGCTTGGTGTAAAAAGCTATTGAACGAAAACGTAGGGAGGATACCGGAAAAATTTGGAGCGTCGAGCATTTGTAGGTGCGTATCTGTATTTGGTTGCAGAGTTTCAACATTTTTTCGACTGAAAAATATTGCCTTTCCATAGACCAAAGTATAGAATCTAATTCAGTGGGAGAAACCCATTTCTTAGTCATTTCATAACATTAAAACTTTTATCGTGTGTGCAAGGTGTTGTACGCTTAGATTTTGGTACGTGCACTGACTTAACAGACGTTTAATTATTTTAGAAGCAGTCCAAATTAACCAAATAATAATTTATTCTAACAACTACCAAACAGTTAAGTTTAGTAATGATAATCACCATTTATTTCAGACATAGATAGTCAATAGATATATACAAATATGACAAATACATAGTTTTATAATATACAAGATGAAAAATGAAGAATCAAAACACCAATAAATATCATTTGAAATTTGAATTTCATCACATCAGTCAAAGTTCATATAATTCTCATTATACCATTTTCTGAGTAAAGACGAATTATACCACAATTCATTACCAAGAATAGTAAGAAAAAGTTGATTAAAAACTAATCTGTTTTACAAAACTATGGAAATTTTTTTTCTGGTTTAGATATATTAAAAAAAATGAATCCGAGAGTTAATTTAACAAGAGGCTCTCAAGAGCCTGTATTGCTCACCTGGATTTAACTTTTCACCTTGAACAGGACTAATAATTTAAGGGTTGCAGTCAATTTTGCTGATTTTCTATAGGGTTCTATGTTAAACTAAGTTCAGCTATGGCAGTCATCTTGGTTGACACTCCAGGGTCAATGGAAACATTTCTAAAAGAGAACCATTTAAGAACCATTACTGCTAAGTTTTGTTCCAACTGGCTAAGTGGTTTCAGACAAGAAGAATTTAAAATGAATTTTCCCATAGGGTCCAATATTTAACTAAGTTCGGCCGTGGCAGCCATCTTGGTTGCTGCCAAGTTTAGTTCCAATTGGCTCAGTAGCTTCAGACGAGAATATTTTTGAGTAAATTTCCCATAGGGTCCTATGATAAAATAAGTTAGGATGTGGTAGCCATATTGGTTCACAGTCCACGAAATTGGACACATTTCTGAAAGAGGACCTCCTAAGGACCATTGCTGCCAAGTCTAGTTCCAATATGTCAAGTGGTTTCAGACAAGAAGATTTTTCCCATAGGGCCTTATGTTAAACTAAGTTCGGCTGTGGAGGCCACCTTGGTCGACAGTCCGGGTCATCCGACGAAATTCTGAAAGAGGACGATCTAAGGAGCATTGCTACCAAGTCTAGTTCTAATTGGCTTAGTCGTTTCAGACAAGAAGATTTTTGAGCGAATTTCCCATAGGGTCCTATGTTAAGCTAAGTTCGGCTGTGGCGGCCATCTTGGTTCACAGTCCACAAAATATCGGACATATTTCTGAAAAAGGATCTCCTAAGGAACATTGCTGCCTAGTCTGGTTCCAATTGGTCAAGTTGTTTCAGACAAGAAGATTTTTCAATGAATTTTCCCATAGGGCCCTTTGTATAACTAAGTTCGGTTGTGGTGGCCATCTTGGTTAACACTCCGGGTCATCGGACATATTTCTGAAAGAGAACCTCCAAAGGACCATTACTGCCAAGTTTGGTTCCAATTGGCCTTGTAGTTAAATAGAAGAAGATTTTTTAAATTCACCCCCCCCCCCCCCCTTTTTCCTATTTCAAGTAACAGCAGCCATGTCGGTTGGAAGTCAAGGATGCCAGACATAAATTGGGAAGGGGGCCACCCAAGGACCATTCCACCAAAGTATGGTCCCAATTTGCCCAGTGTAAAAGTGGTTTCAGAGAAGATCTTTAAAAGAACGTTTACGCCGGACGTTATCTTTAAAGGGCAAAAACTCCTATAAGGGTCAATCAGTGATTTTGGTCATGTTGACTTATTTGTAGATCTTACTTTATTGAACATTTTTGCTGTTTACAGTTTGGCATTAGCTCACATGGCTCTTTGGGCCAGATGAGCTAAAAAACCACAAGCATTACAAGAAGAGCTTTAGACCATTATTTAATACAAACCTTACTTGATTTATTTTGAACATAATAAAAGATTTTCCTTAGCTTTTCAGTCATACTTGACCTTTGAGTGATTAACCATCAAGTGGAAGAGCAACAATCATGACAACCAAAGCATTGTTCTTTTTAGCTCACCTGGCCCAAAGGCCCATGTAAGCTATTGTCATCACTTGGAAACCCTCGTCCATCGTCGTCCATCGTCGTCCGTCGTCGTCGTAAACTTTCCTTTAAAGATATTCTCCTCTGAAACCACTGTTCCCATTGGAACAAAACTTGGCAGCAATGGTCTTTATTTGCTCCTCTTTCAGAATTGTATCCAATGACCCCACCCGTCATTCAAGATGGCCGCCAGAGCTGAACTTAGTTTAACATAGGATCCTATGGCAAATTTACTTAAAGATCTTCTTTTCTGAAACCACTTGGCCAGTTGGAACAAAACTTGGCAGGAATGGTCCTTAGGTCGTTCTCTTTCGGAATTTATCCGATGACCCCGCCCGTCATCCAAGATGTGCATCAGAGCCAAACTTAGTTTAACATAGGACCCTATGGGAAATTTATTTAAAGATCTTCTTGTCTGAAACCACTTGGCCAATTTGAACAAAACTTGGCAGCTATGGTCCTTAGTTGGTCCTCTTTCAGAATTATATCCGATGACCCTGTCCACCACCCAAGATGGCTGCCAGAGCGGAACTTATAGTTTAACATAGGACCTAATGGGAAAATTCATTGAAAGATCTTGTTTGAAACTAGTGCCAGTCAAGATGGACATAGTCCAGGTAAGCGAAACAGGCTCCTGGGAGCCTCTAGTTTAAATATGCATACATGTACATATACCCAATGTGTGTCTACACAGTACTGTGTGGAATTATGATTATTATAATAAAATATTTGCACTCTAAAATTTATGTGGTATGTGTATGATGGTTTAAAGGTGTAAAACAACAAACCAGACAGTGAATGCCTTAAACCACAATCGACACCATCACCACAGAGACTATGCTATTTATTTATGAGATGGACCTGTGTGCATGTGATGTGTGTTGCAATGATCTGAACTAATCTGTTTTAAATTTACAAATGAAAAGTGTATACAAATGTTTTATTTTAAAAACAAATTCATAGTATATACCAGTTTTATTTGCTCAAAAAAAAATTCTGATTCGAGTTGGGAAGAAAAAAAAATAATTTGGTTCGATTGTAGTCGAAAAAAAATAAAATTGTGTCAATGCCTTGAATTTTTTTTTTCAAACCAATATAAAAAAAACATACCCCCCTTCCCCCCTTGAAGTTAAATTGTTCCCTAAGAGAATAGATTGTGTAAAAATTGCCTTGAGGTGGTCGATGAACAACATTTTTTCCACACTGTAAATTGAATTTAACTTTACGGAAACAATTATTCTGTAATATTTGAATAATCATTTTGGATTCCACTACGGATCCACCATTAATTAAATTAAAAACCATTTTTTGTTCTCCAAAAGAACTTTCGTCTGAGATTTGTGACTTAAAAAAGCGTGTCGTACAATTTATTAGAGCGATCACCCCTCCACCGCTTCTGTGAAGCATGCATAGACATTCCTTTACCACAAGAAAAGCACCTCTGTAGTGCGATTGTTTCTCTTCAGTTCTGTATAAATTTTTCTGTATACACTGTATATGATTGCGGAATGCGGATTTTGCATTTGCATATAGTGAGAAAGACAAGGCGTTAGTCCGTTTAACAGGTGTACTTATTACATGACCAATACGCTTTGGAATCTATCTAGTGATAAATGCGAAGCCGACACGTAATAATTGTATAAGAGATAATATTACAGTAAGATTACTCTCCTTTCACTTTTCGCTCGCTTCGAATCCGCCATATTCCTTAGCACTTACCAATTTAAGCGGTGCACATACAAATTAAATTGGGCCCCCTAAATGAAAGGCTGTGTCAATCCTCTGATGAAACTGGAATGTTGAATGAAAACCAGTTCGGTTTTAGAAATGATTATTGTACGACCGACAGCATTTTCACACTCTTTTCGTTTTTTTTTAAATTTGAGACACAAGAAAAAGAAATTATTTTTTGATCTTTTGTCGTCATTGTGAAAGCGTTCTTTACCGTGGGAAGGAATGCACTCTAGCATGTCTAGCGAGCCACATTAGGATGTACAATACAGATTTTCTCTAAACCCAATTTCTTGTTCCAAGCTGACTATTGCTTTTTGTCTTATGTTGTAAATATGTTGTTTGACTTCTCTTTACCATTGTTTTATGGTTTATGAGAATAAAGACACTTTAAATAAAGTACAGGGTTAACTTTGTTGATTTTTTTTATCTATAGTAACTTGATAATGAAGCAAACCAAAAAATATCATTTAAAAAGTAGTGGCTTCAACTTTTGGGTTGAAAATCTGAGTTTGATTGTTTTAAAATAGGCCTATTGATACTATATACTGTCGATTAAGCCCCCTTTACACTGGTCGAAACTGTGCTATGCTCTCCACGACCTCTACGATCGCCAAGATCGCAGCAGGGTCGTGGAAAAATTGGAAAACCATCTTCAGTGTAAAGGTATTCACGACACCCCTACGCTTACCATACGATCAAAATACGTTTTTTCGATAATCTTTCACGTTGCTACTACGCTCTCCTACGTTTTCGCTACGATGCCTGCGTTTGTGGTACGTTCAAGCTTCGACAATAACACGATCACACGACGCCCCTAGGCCGATCTTGTACGACCTCTCACGATTGTGACACGACATCGATACGCGCTTGACGATCGTAATACGTTGTCACTACGCTGCTACCACGAGTATTACGACCTTGCTACGTTGTTCTGACGATCTAGCCACGATCAGCAAATAAACTATATAAAAGGACAATTTCTTGCTTGAATGTATATTAGTTCTCACTACGATGTCTCACTACGATGTCACTACGATGTCTCTGCGCTTCCTCTACGACCAGCAAATAAACTATATAAAAGGACAATTTCTTGCTTGAATGTATATACGATGTCTCACTACGATCTCACTACGATGTCTCTGTGCTCCCTCTACGACAGCGGTACGATGTCTGTACGATCAAAAGTGGCGACGACCTCGGTACGTAAATTTTGAGCATGTTCAAAACCGTCGTGGCACCTGGAGATTCTACTACGACCTATCACGCGCAATGCCGACCACGCTACGCTACTTGAAGACCTCAGTACGACCCCATTAAGATGTTCCACGATGAAAACATTTTTTATGGTCGTAGTGCAGTCTTCGTTCAGTGTAAAGGGGGCTTTAGAGTTTCAAAGTGGTTTTAACAGTATCAGAGAATAAAATTGTGAAAAGTTGCATACAAATTTTTTTATTACATTCGGATAGAACAATAATAGCATTAATGAGTTTTACAATAAACTAGCATAAATTGACCAAAAACTATATTACTATTCTATTTCATTTCATTTCCGAAAAAATTATATGCATTCATATACTTGATGTCAAGTAATATACATTTCAGGCGATCGTTCTAATGACAATAATCATGACAATGATTACATGGATTATGACACCAGCAATTGTGCAGACAGAATATATGTACGAGGTGAGGAGCAATATGAATTTAAACAACCTAGTACAAACATATTTATTACATTCCCGAGTGAAAAAAAAATCAATATGTTCACTAGTGTCATATTTCACTCTAGGAAGTTTTCACCAACGACGTCAACGCGAAGTCACAGAACAAAGCAAAAAAAACAGAAATCTCTTGTATTTTAAGATTATGTCAGTATAATATATTTGAATATGTCAATGTAATAAACAGAAAATAAATAATCTGTAAGAGGAGGCATGCTGATATTAGTGGGTGTATTATCTTTTCTCGCTACTGTTCTTAAACTTTTAACTCTTATCTTAAAATTCCTCATATAGATCTATCTCTTGGAAAGAAATTTGAAAAAATACAAATACTTTTGAAATCTCAACGTTCCTTTTATCGCAAAAGTTTCTGTTGGTTTGGAAATAACAAGAACTAACTGTATATATCAAATATCCGAGTTTTACTTCCTACGACATAACACCCAAATCTTATACAATTATCGCATAAGTTTCAAATTGATTTGAAATTTCCTCTATGAAATATCTGTTAATTATCGCTTCTCATTTAACTGAGTTTAACAAAAGTCAGGATTGAGATTGAAGCAAAACGACTCTGGTATACAGTAAGATTATATCTCTAAAATATTGGAATACTCTCTCGTAGCTACCAGAGAATAACCGGAGTAAAATTTATGTATACTGACTTTCATTTTCAGACTTCCATGACTACTGCTGGAACACAATTTGTTGTTTCTTTTTTAAAGAATCATAGATTTTCCAACAAACCCGTCTTACATATTATTACACCTTCTAAAGATGACGTGGAAGTACATATCGAATCTCCCATTTGGAATTCAGTAGATTCGTTTCATATGGTACACCAGGTGAACAGCAACAGTAAACTAGAAATCCCACTTCCGGTTAGTTTGCGTGTACAGACCAATACAATAGACAACAGAACTGTTTTGGTCACCTCGTCTAGTCCCATTTTTCTGTTTGCATTCGATATGCAATTAAATACTGGCGATTATTTCATAATATACCCAGTGAAATCCCTTGGATCCGAATATATTGTCTCTGGTTTCAAATCTACTACTACTAATTTAGACTGGAAGTCAGTACTGGGATGTATTGCAGTCTACGATGAAACCGAAGTGAATATTACTGTTCCTCGTGATCAGACTCTCGACTTCAATGGAATAACTTACCAAAGTGAAAGTGTCATACCCGTATCAATTAGCAAGTATCAAATGATCCAAGTCTATGGTTTCGATGTGTCTGGCTCTTTTGTCAGCAGTAACAAGCCGGTATCATTATTTAGTGGTCATGAATATGTCATGGTACCAGGAGCTAAGAGAAACAATGGTGCGTATGCTAGAGGACGAGATATGTTGATGGCTCAATTACCTCCTGTTTCGTCCTTGTCTAAAATTTACCCTGTGGCATCTACACAATTCAACGATGAAGACTGGGTTAGAGTGTTTGCACTCAGTGATAATTCTACATTTCACATATGTCGAGATGGCTCTAATGAATCCCACACGATTGATAACAAATGGTCTTACTATGACTTCCGTCTACCAAAAGCCAAGTCAGCTACTGTTGTAGGGGATAATACAATAAATGTTGTACAGTACAGTGCCAGTGGTACCGATTTTAATGGTGATCCTAGAATGATTATTACCCTGTCTCTGGACAATTATGTTTCTGAGTATATGTTTGTAACTCCAAAGGGAGCAGAATTATATGAACACACCTTAGTAATCATCGCATCCGAGTCAGCTTTGAACAGAATTTTTTTGAATGGAACAAGAATATCAGATTTGAATGAAGTAGGTTCACCATCCTCGAATGGGTATGCCAATTTGGTATCGGCTAGAATCGTTGTTGGTACAGGAATTTATATCTTGGTGTGTGATTTGACTGATGATGAATACTGCTGTGTATATATACATGGGTATATAGATAACAACCAGTATGGATCAGAGGTTAACCGATACCTGGGCTCGTCTGATACATTTATGGTATATTTTATTTTATTTGGTTTTCGTTTTTTATTTATTCATTTTTGTAGTATTCGGATTAGAGCTGGAGAAGCAGAAATAATCAGAAATTTTATTCATACCCAATGTGCAGGAAGTACACTGTCCTAATATCTATACACTTTTTCTAGAATGCATGTTAAAATAAACTAAACACCACGATTAACGAATGTTATGGTACTTAAAAAATACATTATTGCTGCATCGATGCCGTGAAATCCAATTATAGGTAATAAAACTAGCTATTAACAAAGAAATATTGTGGTTGTGACTAAGTATGGACAGACTTATTTTATTTTCTAATTTCGAAGTAAAATTACAAAAATAAATTATTGCGTTTAAATCATCCTTGTGAACAGAGTTGTTTTGTCAATGGTATGAAAGTTTTATACTAATTATGTTAACAACTGGGACAATATACCACTATTTTCAACAGCAATACAGGCACACCATATTTGAAGGACACCTCTGTATACCAAATCACTGCCTACAAAGGATATAGCGCTCTGTAACAAAAATAGAGTAACATGCCTTAAAGTGCACTTCTGTGAACAGGGGCGTTTCCAGGATATTTGAAGGGGGGGGGCGTATAATAAAACTTTGGCCGAGCGGAGCGAGGTGAAAATTTTTTGGGACCTTTTTTTGCTAAAAATACATAAAATAATTGTGAAATGCACTAATGTAACGGTTCCTGATTTGGAGCACGTATATTTTATAGTTAAAGGTCAGGGTTTGATCTTTTTTTATGCCGAATTCTTTTTTTTTTTTTGAAAAGGGGGGGGGGGCGTACGCCCATTACGCCCTCACCTGGACCCGACCCTGGTGAAGCAGATCATTGTATTATTGTCACTTTTATTATAAATCAAGTAATTCATTTTCTCTTCAATGTTTTCTTACACTGTTACTATACTGACCCTTAGAGGGCCCGTTAATTGGATAAATAAAAATTCTGTTATATTATGTTATATTATAAAGGGCATACCCTTATCCTGAACAAAGCCAACATCTATGCAAAGTACACCTATTCATAAGAGACATTTTCTCTTCTATCTCGGGTGGGTACAATACAAAGGTTTGACTGTATTACTGACAAATCTTAATCACAACCTGAAATAGACTGAATTGTTTTACTCACTCGTGCTTGCTTCGTTTAAAAGCTTAAAACAATTCCTTGCTGATTTAATTTTTATGTCTGTATTTCAGAGAACTCCACTGAAAAAGGTGAAACCCGCGGAAGGTACAGTTAATTCACTTAGTATTATGAGAAAAATGTTTTCCAGTAAATATAATATAACGTAATTGAACCAGTAACGAAATTTTCAAGCTAATTTTTGGCGAAGTACAAAGCAAGGTTCACATTCTGATATGCATGTAGTAATTGAAACTGGACGTTAATTAAAAATTCAATGAAATTATAATCACTTGAATCAGTCAAGCAATCAATAAAACTGAAATATGTATACGTTACATTGGAAATTAAGATGGTAGAATGTTAAATTTATATATTCATATGTAAAATGATATCAAATATTTCAGGACAAATTTTTACAGCTTCATTTAAAGTTGGTGAAATCAACAAGAGGCCGACGGTTAAATCCCATCTGATGGTACCAGCTGTATCGTCCATACAATGCCACATCCTGTGTAACCAGTATGAAAACTGTGGAGTTGTGTCATACGATAAGGTCAACAGAACATGTGCACTTTACACTAAATATGCTACGGCCAGCAGACTTCAAGATAAAAACAATATTGTGACAACGGTCACTGTATAAATTTGTACAATTTATGAGGCTTTGAAAATGAAAGTTCAACGTTATATTGGTCATGCTGTTTATTTATCTTTTTATTTATTTGAAAAATGAATTTTTACCAGATGCATGAAAGATACATGAGTAAATATCCCGACATGTATCCTTATCTTAGATTTACTCTTGACAGGGATCATTATCTTTACTTTACTCTCGACAGTTACCCTGGTCTTAGATTTGCTTTTGACATTCATCCTTATCTTAGATTTACTCTCGACAGGAATCATTATCTTAGATTTACTCTTGACAGGGATCATTATCTTTACTTTACTCACGATAGTTACCCTGGTCTTAGATTTGCTCTTGACACGGATCCTTATCTTAGATTTACTCTTGACAGGGATCATTATCTTTACTTTACTCTCGACAGTTACCCTGATGTTAGATTTGCTCTTGACACGGATCCTTATCTTAGATTTACCCTCGACAGTGATCATTATCTTAGATTTACTCTCGACAGGGATCCTTATCTTAGATTTACTCTTGACAGGGATCCTTATCTTAAAGTACACTATTATAAATTTTATAGTGGATACAGCAAGCAAAAAGAAAATAAATAAATAAAACTCCAAAAATGACATGAATAATCAACTAAACTCATTAAGTATAATAATCCCAAACAGTATTTGGGAATTGGTAAATAATATACGGGTAGAAAAACTGCAGTGGGTAGTTCCATTGACCACGACATATGAATAAAACTTTTTGGATCTCTAAATCCAACAGTTGATAATTTTTTTGAATCTAAACTTGTTATTATCAGAGAAAGAACAAACTTACACCTTTTGTATATGATCCGACGCATATATTTACGGCCGTATTGTGATATTATATTATTGTCGTCATCATCGTCGGCGTCTGTAGACATTTAGCTTTCCGCTTATTTACTTTTGATGGGATTGATTTTTGGGAATCTTTCCCTCGCATTTTTTCTGGGTCAGTTAGGGTTTTTTGATAATTTTTGTGTAACGTTTTAGATTTGTATCCGATTTTTATGATTTTTGTTTTTTAACGTTCCTTGTTTAAAAATTTTTCACCACCTCTTACAATTTTAGAGATGTAAGGGGTCGAAAAAGGGACGTGCATTAATTTCAAAACTTTTGTATTTCTTATCTCATTCTGCCTATTTTTTTGGCAGAAATTTGGGTCCTGAATTTTTTCGGCCGATATGGCGGTCTAAATTTTTATCATCATTTAAACCTAAAAGTTTCCTAATTGAAACAGGTCCTGCATTTTTTTCACATCTCAAGTGATCCTGGCTTTTTATTTTGCCAAAATCCTGGTCCTGCTGTTTTATTTCAAATTTCATCCTACCCCCTCCTGCACCCCTCAATACAAATCAAATGGTTGCTCCCTAGTTTTGGTCATTGCAGAGATAAAATTTTTATTTTGTATCCGATTTCAATGGGATTTTTTTTTAAATCATCTCGTAGAGTGCTTTCGGTCGTATGTCAACAGATGTATTCTGTCATTTACGGTATTCGAGATATAAGTGGTTAAAAGGTCCAAAAAAAGAAACAAATTACGCCTTGATATGTCATTTTTTTAAAATTTTTCACCCGGTGCTTATGCGTGCGGATTTTTTCTTTTAATTCATCTTGATGAGTGTTTTCATTAGAATACCAACATATTTTTCTATTTTTTAATTTTTACATTTGATACAGTGGGTCAAAGAGGTCAAGAAACGTAAAGATTTTATTTTTCATCCAATATCAATGGAGATTTTTTCTTGCATTTTATCTTGATGAGTGCTTTAAGTAGTTATGTCAACAGATTTAAATTTCCTATTTTTTACGTTTTTTTTAGATAGAAGGGGTTAAAGGGGCTAGAAAAGTAGTGTGTCTTGGTATGTACGTTTTCTATTTTTTCATTTGATTTTTTCGAGAATTTTTCCTTTAATTCATCTTGGTGAGTGCTTTCATTAATATGTCCAAATTTATTTTTTATTTTTTTTTTATCTTTTATCATTTCCAAAATACAAAGGGGTCAAAATAAGTAATTTTGGATGAATTTTTTTAAAATTTTTCATCCAATTTTTATGGAGATTTTTTCTTTAACTTCATCTTGTTAGTGTTTTCAGTAGTATATCAACAGATTTTTTTTTTAAAATGTTTTATGGTTTTCGAGATATAAGGGGTTAAAGGGTCCAAAAAAGCAAATTAACCATATATGATGTTGTATATTCTGTGTAATATATATTATAATATCCAACACTTTGTATGGTCAAGTATCACAGTGTGTCCTCAATTAATTGCTGCGCTTAGCGTAATAAATTAGACCAAATAAATCTCTTCTGCCTTTGCTTCATTAAAATCTGGCAAAGCAAAACGTTTGGAGCTAATTTCCAATGAAATGTTAAAAGTGGACAAATAAAACTATTGCCTTGTTTATTATAATTGTTTATTATTTGTGTTAATCAAATGGTCATTATCTAGACCCATGGGCTAAAGGCTATATATCTCCAATTCTAAATCAGACGACCCATATGTCCCAGGTAATAATTGGGGAATCGCCACCACAAGTAGCTTAGGCAAACTTTTTAATGATATCCTTAACGCTAGAATCGATAATTTTCTAACAGGAAATGATTTAATACATTCCTCAAAAGTTGGTTTTATAAAGCATGCCAGAACCTCAGACCATTTTTTATTGTCAAATCTTTAATAGACAAAAGAAGGTGGACTTTATACATAGAATAGAGAATGGAAACTGGGAATGTGTCAAAAACACAACAACCCGACCAAAGAGCAGAAATTCTTGCATTTTGCCCGTTTCAAAAGGCATTTGACAGTGTTATTCGTTGTGGTTTAAAATTGAAACAATTTTAATTTTAATTTTACAAGGTGTTATAAAATTGGCAATAATATGTGCATGAAAAGAGAAGCATGTGTGAAAATTTGTTATAAACTAGCTAAATCTATCGCTCACCTGGGTATCATTTTCAGACTTCAAGCAGAATAATTTTTTTCCTAATTAGGTTCCAATCTGCTGACCATTTTCGGACAAGAAGATTTTTTAGGTGAATATTCCCATGTTCGACTATGACGGCCATCTTGGATGGCGGTCCGGGTCATCGGATACAACTCTGAAAGAGAACCACCTAAGGAACATTGCTGCTAAGTTTGATTCTAACTGGCATTGTTGTTTCAGATAAGAAAATCTATAAGTGAATTTCCCATATGGTCCTATGTTAGACTATGTTCGGCTTGCGGCCATCTAAGGAGTATTGCTGCCAAGTTTTGTTTCAATTGGTCCAGTGGTTTCAAAGAAGAAAAGTTTACGGCGACGGACGACAGATGCCAAGTGATGGCAAAGGCTAAAGGTTGAACAATTTTCCTCAATTTTCTGATATCCAGAAATTGTTTTGGAAATTCTACCTTGAAAATAATTGCATGAAAACCTACCTTAATTACTTTTAAAATACTGTTTTTGGTAGATACATAAACTTTGCTTTTATTATATTACATGTAATACAACTGTTTTATATTTGACATATATATATATATATGTGTGTAATATATTAGTCATCTATCAATCACGCATCCCTTCCCTCTTGGGGCGCAGGATATTTTAGCGGAAGAAAAATTGTTTACCTGTACAGATTCAATGGACATTTTAGCGTCCAACATTTTACATGTAACTTATATTTATTGGTTTTATTTATTTGGCGAAGACTTCATGTTAGTTGCCCCAGAACACCAGAAATGTTCAGCATTAGTAATGCCGCTAGAGACCACTATGTATGCAGTGTTGGATTTAGACCGATACAGACCGATAGAGAGCCAATGTTGATATGTAAATATTGTAAATATCTTGCTTTTAGTGCTCACTTGAGATTATAATAGTGCTTGGTTTTTAAACATTAACTGTATTAAACTGAACTAGATCCTATACTTTCGCTCGTCTGGCTTAAGGAAGAGGTAGATGTTTAATGACTAAACTCTTCCGCTAAAATGTCAACACAATTTCCGCTAAAAGGTCCATTTTTTCCGCTAAATTGTCATATCAATTCGCAAAAATGTCCTGCGCCGCCCTCTTGTATATCCGTTTTGTGACATTTTCTTGCATTTCCCCTCGTGGGACCTTTAATTGAAAATAAATATACATGTATTTGATTTAATTTGATCATAGATTTATCATTAATAAAATAGTCAACCTCACCAAAACATCGACTTGTTTGAAACCGCAGCTCACTGTGGTCAAACGAACAGGACCAGCCGAGACCTTATGCATAGTTGTCAATACCAACATAGACACATTAAGTATGTTTTTCTAACAGTACAAAAAAAGTGTTTGTAGCATAATTCCATGTTCTATCCAGGAATTCAATACAAATAGATAAGTTAGCCGCCATGTATAATGGTCTTTTTAAAAACGTAATGGTAAGGCACCGACAATTTTATTACCGGGGGGGGGGGGGGGGGGGCTGGGATTAAAAATAAAATTATTTCCAGCTTGGTCTGAAGACAAAAGATTACATTTCCAGCTATGTTGAAAAAAATAAAATAATCCTGAATGTTGAATAAAAAAAAATGTGCCCCATATCATAAATTCCAGAAAAAATGTTTTGGTGAACCTTCAAGTCGTGTGTACCGAGAAGATTGAGAAGGGCGTTGCTAACTTATAATATCCAACAGTTAAGATCATCTAGACACTCGAACTCTACAAGCATCCAAAAGCAATCCTTCTTCCCCAGAATAATTAAACAGTGGAACTCACTACCGGATATTATAGTAAACGCTGACACATTGGACTTTTAAGGCAACCATATCATAAATCTACCAAGTTGTACTTGTTTTTAAAATTTTGTAAATTCGATAACAGATATACGTTATTTATTTTGACTATTATATTTATATTGTTCTATGAGCAGCTACTCTAAGTCTTTTGCATGTATTAACCTCATTACCTTCAGCTTGTTGAGGTTGGTCACTACTGGTAGATAGAAGTTGTTTCTCTGTTCTAACACATCATTTTCCAATACTGAATAGTGACTACTACCTGGATATTTTTTTTGAAAGACAGGAGCTATATATGACCAGTTTATAACTAATAATGTCTGAAAGATGGCACAATTTTAGCAATAAAAGCTACTTTATTTTCCTCGGATATAATAGCATATTTTTTTATGATAATATACTGTTTACTTTTTACATTTATTTTTTTTTTTTTTTTGTGTCCATCCTGTTTTGGTCATTATATTTGAAGTTATTCCATTGTTAGGACAAAAAATTTATTTAGAGGTCAGCAGTTAAGATTTATTAAGTCCAGGAGCTTCTACAAGATGCAACAGTCAAGCACTAACTGGCCCAAAAACAATGGAGTCAAAAATTCAACAAATGTAACAAGAAATCCCCAATAAACACAGTATTCCCTAAAATAAAAAATCTGTCTGCATCTATGAATTACGTCTTTTGAATTAACCCCATGTATTCTTGCATATTCTGTTTTTTTTTCTACTTTAATATTAAACATAAAAATATAACAGAAAATGAGGTATGAATTTATTTGTGAAATGATGTAAGCAGATCATAACAATAAACAGTGTCACAAGGCGTGTAACATTCAATATAATTACAGGCCGTGTAACATTCAATATGATTACAAGCCATGTAACATTCAATATAATTACAAGTCATGTAACATTCAATATAATTACACAAGCATACACACAATATACTGTTACACTCTCAATGTCTAACTAACAACTGAACATAAATGAGTCTAAATAAACTACTGCACTCTTATAGTTAATGCCTGGGAATTAACAATCTAAAATGAAAATTTCTGTATTTGTACAGATTTATTTCATTCAATCTCAACTTGTACAAATAATGAACTATGAAAAAGTTTTAGATAACGGATTGAGATGTAAATGTATCTGGTGATGGAAAAGATTTATTATAATTTAATGACAAAGTTGTAAATATTGCATTATATATTCCCTTTCATCACTGATATAAACCAATGTAAGGAGGCAGCACTCTTCAAATATGACGTCATGAAAGACTAGAAAATAACAATACTTATAATGCCCTGGTTTTAGAGAGCAGTTTCTGCATAAATGTTAGGTATTATGATTTTCATCTCCACTAACATCAGAGATTTACAGATAAATGTTGACCATCCGTCTTCTTATCACAAGAAAGCAGACTATCGGATTACAATCAAATGTAAATTCAGAAATCAGCAAGCCATGTTATTAATGCAAATCTTTTATGAACACTCTCATTCACATTAATCTTGCAAGAACATTAAATGCATCATGTCGCAAAATAAAATTACTAGTAAAAATTAAAATGAGAGTTTTAGTCACTGTAGTTCTAACCCTGTCAAATGTTTTGCATTAATTAAAACAATGCATTAATATCTGAATTATAGGATATTGTTTCACTAATGCAGACTCCATATCCCTTCATATACCAATCAATTTCATCATTATCAGTGATGAGATAATAGCCTCCTTGTACCTGATATTTCCTATCAAAACATACACATGCAGACTCCATATCCCTTCATATACCAATCAATTTCATCATTGTCAGTGATGAGATAATAGTCTCCTTGTACCTGATATTTCCTATCAAAACATACACATGTAACACTTACAGCAACAAAACTCATTTATCAAATTACAATCTTTCTTCACACCAACAAAATTCATTTCAAAATACAATCTCTCTTTGTATATCTGTATATACAGAACAAAAATGCATTAAAATAACATTAATGATAGAATGAGTGAAATGAAAAAAAAAAATTTAAAACATTTTGTATTTTAAACACAACATTTTGAGATATGATGAATGTAAATGCTGCAAGAAAAAACATCAAAATGTACATGTTGTAACATGAAATAATAACATGTTTTTAAAACAAAATCATGATTCCGAAACTTAAACAAAAAATGCAGTTAACAAATATTTCATGTTAATAGTTCACAGTTAAAATAAACTTTAAAAAAAACTGTATGAAAAATAAAGCAATTACAGAGATTCAACATTTTATTCTAAAATATTATCAAAATTGATATATATATATATATATATAAAATAAAGACAGTGTCAGATGATATAAAAATATTGCATTTAAACTAGTCAATAAAATTAATTAATCTTAAAAACTATTATTATTTGTCTGTTTAAAAAGCTCATAAATAAAGAACACAAAATGAACTCTAAAATACATGTATAATTTATCTGAAGTAATATGTGAAAGTTTCACTAGAATGTTTTCAATACATTTTAAAAGAGAATTTTTTTTTGGTTTTTTTGTATAAACATTCCACACAGAAAATACAAAATAAATACCCTGTAACAGCATTTACATGAAACATCCAAAAATGTTTATACATGCAAAATTAAATCATTTCTTGGGGTAATAAAACTTTTATGATAGTTTATGTAGGTTAACATCCTAAAATTACTATATATATATATATCTAAAATTACTAACATAATCATTTTTATAATGCTACATGTTATATTTTACTATTGTTGGTTTAATTTGTGATTATACAGCTCATAATGTGTTACAATATTTATTTACCCTATCAAAAGACTTAAGGTGTCTTGATCTTTAAAATGACATGAATGTCTTAATAAACTACACGTCATGTTACTCTGTATTTTCCATTTTTGGTACATGTGAGTTGTCTCCCATTTACAGGGTTATCTGCTCTCTGAAGAAGTGCAAAATATTTTTCTTCTCAACAATATCCTCCAAACACACATTAATGAAATATTTTAGGTAATATTTTCTAATAATTTTTATGTCTGGTGAAGACCTTCCCCAAATCCAAGTAATTTTTGCCTAAGTTAAATACAAACCACCTCCTGTCAATGTATATGGGAGACAACTCCAGTATAAAAAAATTGGGAATATTACCATAAAGATTAATAAAATATTCCTTACATGCTATTTATTATTATTAAATGTTACAGATTTATGAAAGCAAAGCAAACTATTCGATGTAAGATGTGTCACTTTCTCTTCCAATACCCATAACCAATAAACAGCTGCACCACGAGTGCATGATACGCCCGTCGTCTTGTGAAAAAAACATAATAAATATTTTTGTAATAACACGGGGGTTGTACAGGAAGTCATGCTAAGTATATCCTAACTCATTCCTGATTCCTGCTCAATAGGAAGTTTATATAAGAGAAAGAAAAAAAATTGCTCACAACATGCTTTATATGATACCAAATTAAAGCAATAATTCTGATTAAGGGAGCAAAGATTTTAGCAACGAAAATTTTCCATGTCAATACATAAATTGAAAATTTCCATAATACAGAAAGTGGATAAAAAAGAGAAACAAAAATTGTTACAACGTTTCAGTGTTCATGGTATAATATTTCTCTAAAATAAATTCCCCATATTGGTTCTTTCTAAGGGCTATTCCATCAATAATGTATTAATGTATAATGGGAGGGTTGGAAGGCAGTTTTTGTGACCTAACCAGCCATACATACTTTTTTTAAGGATTAATGCACCCCCTGAATTCCCCTCATACATAAATAAACATGTAAAGTTTCTTACAACCCCTCCATACATTTTTTATTGGAATAGCCCCGAAGGCAATCTTTAATTAATATTACCCGTAGATATCAAGTTTTAAGCAATAATCATAAATCGTTTTTGAGATACGGGGCTACATGTGAAAAAAACAACACTCCTGTTTCAGTTACAAAGTCCCGTAACTCCAAAAGTTTTAATCTTATTTTCACCAAAAAGTATACAGATCGTTTGACCATCATAAGAAACAACTTTGTTATGTTTCATGAAATTTGGATAAGTCGTTCTCAAGTTATGGTGCGACATGTTTACGACGGACAGACGGACGCCAGACATTTGTATTCCATAATATGTCCCGTCAAAATTTTGCAACCTGTTCAAAAATTTAAAACAATACTTATAATATAGTTTTTAAAAATATATCTTGAACAAAATGCTGATTTAGTTTGACAATATTTAAATTTGAGACTGCCAAGTACCAATCAAATTGCTTGTTGCATCTTACATTATTTTACAACGAACAACAATTTACAACAAATTATATAATAAATAAGGGAACAACCATTTGATTCTTTTGAAGGTGGCAATGGGTGGGATTAGGGGTGGGTTGAAGCGGGGTGTTAGGTGGGGAGTTGGGGCAAGGAAAGAATCTGACAAAATAAACTTCATTAAAAAAGTAAGCCTTGAAAACGTGGGACCAAATATTTCCTGAAATCAAATATTACTATATTTTAGCAACAAAACAAAAGAGTTAAGACAAAACATGTTGGGGCTCTTATATATGCAAGATTTAATCTACACTGGATCAAGATTAGTTCCTTGCACCTCCACCAGTTAAAATCAAATAGTTGTTCCTTATGATAAAATAACATTGAAGGACATCTAATGCAAATGTAAGTCATGATGGGAGCACCTTTAAGTGTATAAAAAATCTCCTTATTAACTACATTGGTATTGAACTATGGTTCAAACTGCCTATATAACACAGAAATGACTGTAAGGACAAAACAGAAACAGTCATTTTAGTGTAAGGCATTAAGATTTTATGCAATGACTTCTGTATTTGCCTAAATATTGGTTATTGCCTGGCTGCAATGGCCAACAGTTTGCATCAGGCAAATACAGCAACCCTCACACCAATACAGCACTCAAAAATTAACATTATCTTAATATAAACTTATAAACTTTAAGATGAATACATTTTTCTACAAATAACCCTGTAATCAAATTTATGTTTAATCTTTGTATCTTCATAACAAATTTATATGTAAATCTTTGTATCTTCAAATCATATTATGCAATAAAAACATAGTCGTAATATAAATTATCAAATCATCCACTACATTTATACACTTCCAGAAAACATTATTTACAATGTTACATAAAAATTGTTAACTTTCAATTATATCTCAGTTTTTCAATATATATGAAAATAACAAATCACTTGTAAATATGGCTGTTTTTTTTAATTAATAATGTCATTTTACTTGTTAAAAAAAGATCATGCCCTATCTTGCTTTTAACAGTCTCTATAAAGGGATCATGATATATAAAATTTTCTAATGAACAGGGTATGAACCAAACCAATGTTATGACCAATACCTACACTCAAGGCTATCTATACATGTACACACCTGATTAATGTCCTTTTCAACAAGTTGTAGAATGCTGTAAAATCATCTTTAGACAATATTACATCTGAATAATTGCAATTTCAATAATTTTTGCCCTATGAAACCATTTGGACACAAGAGTTGACACACAAAAATGTCTCGCCTGTCGTGTATTTCTAATGAAAGTAAATGCTATCAGACATATTGCATACAGTATTCGAAAAACAGGCCAAAACACAAAAACTTAACTATAACCACTGAACCATGAAAATGAGGTCAAGGTCAGATGACACCTGCCAGTTGGACATGTACACCTTACAATCCTTCCATACACCAAATATAGTAGACCTATTGCATACAGTGTTTGAAAAACAGGCCAAAACACACCATTGAACCATGAAAATGAGGTCAAGGTCAGATGACACCGGCCAGTTGGACATGTACACCTTACAATCCTTCCATACTACAAAAATAGTAGACCTATTGCATATAGTATTCGAAAAACAGGCTAAAACACAAAAACTTAACTATAACCACTGAACCATGAAAATGAGGTCAAGGACAGATGACACCTGCCAGTTGGACATGTACACCTTACAATCCTTCCATACACCAAATATAGTAGACCTATTGCATACATTATTCGAAAAACAAGCCAAAACACACCACTGAACCATGAAAATGAGGTCACGTTCAGATGACACCTGCCAGTTGGACATGTACACTTTACAATCCTCCCATACACCAAATATAGTAGACCTATTGCATATAGTATTCGAAAAACAGGCCAAAACACAAAAACTTAACTATAACCACTGAACCATGAAAATGAGGTCAAGGTCAGATAACACCTGCCAGTTGAACATGTACACCTTACAATCCTTCCATACACCAAATATACTAGACCTATTGCTTATAGTATCTGAGATATGGACTTGACCACCAAAACCTAACCTTGTTCACTGATCCTTGAAATTGGGTCGAGGTCAATTGAAAACTGTCTGACGGGGATGAGGACCTTGTAAGGTACGCACATACCAAATATAGTTATCCTATTACTCATAATAAGAGAGAAATTAACATTACAAAAAATCTTCACTTTTTTTTCAATTAGTCACTGAACCATGAAAATGAGGTCAAGGACAATGTACATGTGACAGACGGAAAGTTCGTAACATAAGGCATCTATATACAAAGTATAAAGCATCCAGGTCTTCTACCTTCTAAAATATAAAGCTTTTAAGAAGTGAGTTAACGCCGCCGCCGCCGGATCACCATCTCTATGTCGAGCTTTCTGCGACTAAAGTCGCAGGCTCGACAAAAATGGTAGATTTCCAGATGTTACAGGCTCAGAACTCGGACCTGTAGTTCCTGATTTAATAATAAAATAGCTTCTAGCAGTCTTTGAACAAATAAAAAAAAGTTATATGAAATGATGGTAATAAATAATAATATGGAAGCATGAAAAGTCATGAAATAGCTCTAAATAAATGAATCTTTAACTTTCTGTTTTCTCCGATTCCTGGGCTACAACATAACAAGCTTTTTGTCCCAGTCTTGTACAACTACCTGTAAACAGGGAAAAAAAATAATGAATAACATGATTGACCATTTACTTCACATTTTATATATCACTTGATAGAAAAGAAATATTGCATAATTATTTTGTTCAATGTCTACAAAAATTCAAAATGTGTTCAACTCCAATAGGGGTCTCCATCAAACAAAACTGGCTGACAAAATATAGCCAATTGCATTGAAATAAAATAAAAACAAAATATACCAAACCAATCAAAAAGTCTTACTGTTCTTGAAATAAGAATATTCTGACAGATGCAAGTCATTTTTTACAGTTATTCCTATATTAATCTTCACTATGTTACCTTTTGAAATAAAAGTTTTGGTGAATAAATTAACAACAGTTTGTTTTTTCTTGCATTACAATTTTTTTAAATATGCTCTACATTATGTAAGCTTTACTGACAATACTTACCAATAAACTCTCTAACAGACTTAGGCTTGCCCTTCCACTTAACACCTAGTACATAAACTGGTAACCCTGACAGTACCATGAGCAATGCCATACCTGTCTGTTCAGTAGCGGCATACAGTGGAATAACCAGTAAAAATATTACACATATCAGGAAACTTACTGGCACAATCATAGGGAACTGAAATTAAATCAATATTTGATGTTAGTATACACTTATATAATAGGTATCAGGGCAACAAACCAGAATATTTGGCCAGAGGTATTGAGAACTATCCATGCATTCTATTGCCCAAGTCCATTAGTTTAAATAGATTCAAATATACTTACTTAGCTAGTCATGTGAATATCTGATTTTAAAAATCTTTAATTATTAATTAGGGGCCTAATGGCCGAGTGGTCTAGGTAGTTCGTCATGACAACTAATGATCACTAGCCTGTCAACACTGAGGTTGTGAGTTTGAATCTCACCTGTGGCGGGGTGTGTTCGACTCCCGTCTTAATTGACAAGGATTGCTAATTTTCCTACCGAAGGTCAGTGGTTTTCTCCAGGTACTCCAGTTTCCTCCACCAATAAAAATTGCCCGCCGCGAAATAGCCAAATGTGCTTAAAATGGCGTAAAACCCCAACTTAACAAAAAATATTAATTAAAATTTTACTTAAAGCTGCTTATTAAGTATAATATTTTACCTTGATGGGACGATACATTTCAGGTCGAGTATATCTGAGATAAATTAGAGCCACGATTGACATTCCAACTGAGAGCCACTGTACGAAACTCATGTAATTAATCAGGAAGAAGACATCATCAGATACCAACATTAATAAAGACAATCCGCCCTGTAAAATATATGTATTGTAATATTGGATGGGTAAACAGAACAACAATATATAAATGAAAACAATATCACTGAAAATTTAAAATCATCAAAACAATACTTTTCTGTAAAAAGATGTTAAATTTTCAGCTAATTTCTGTTCTACAACCAGTTTCATCAGGCTTTATTGACATACCTGTTGTTTGCACATGCATACATTCTTAATGAGGATATTTTTCAAATCTCATAAGCAACTTATAATTATGAATTTTTGACAAATTTCGGTCCATTCGAAGTACATTTTACCTTAACCTCTTTTCTCTTTATACTATTTTTCAACATGTTTTTTATTTTATATAATTAAACAGCAGTCAAATTTGGTTTTAAATGAGATCTTAATGTTTTTTGTAATGTACAATCAAATTATTAACAGCATGTGCTGGCAAATATTTTCCAATACTGGCTTTTAAACTTGATAAATACAAACTACATATAATTACATTTTTTAAAAACTAGAAGAAAGTCGGTAGAAGTAGGGTTACTGTACATGAGATACAAACCCATAAATTATTAAAATACAATACTAAAAGATCAACTGAAAAATAACCCTACCGTGAACAACATAGCAGGCATAGGAGTCCTTCTGTCTACCTGTATCATAGACAGAAAGTCTGGTAGATGTCCCTCTCTAGCTCCAACAAAGAAAAGTCTAAGAGAGTAAAAAGTACAAATCTTAATTATTGCTTTGCAGAACAATAAGAATTTTTCAATTACTTTTAATCAAAAAGTTGGCAAAAAGGCTATTTAAATCTAGAAGTACTGTTAGCAAAACTCGCAAATGTATATCCACCGCTACAGCTACAATAGTAGAAAGAAATGCATAAGTCTATGTTTGTCTATGGGAAACCCCAAAAATCATTTTGATAAATAATAAAAAAAAATTGCCAGTGGACAATGGAAATGTACAGTGTATATTCCCTGAAAGTTTCACAGGTTTAGGAGGAGTTGTGTACAGGGCATGCCTAACCCCCCTTACATTACCATATTATGAAGAAATGGCAAAGTCCATGTTTGTCTGTGGAAAAGCCCAAAAATCATTCTGGTCAAACATAAAATAGCTGGTGTACAATGGCAATGTACACTGAAGATTCCATGAAAGTTTCACAGAAATCTATTCACTGGTTTAGGAGGACAGGACATGCCTAACCCCCTTTACATTACCAAATTATGAAGAAATGGCAGCTTTTTCTGTATTGACCCAGGGCTGAAAAGCTGTATTAATATCAGCGGGCCTGCTTCATCAGTATGACACATGCTGATTTTACAATATTAGGCTGGAGTTGGTTAATTAAAGTATCAAGGAATAGGTGTTTTTATAATGGCCTTATTGTATGCCCCGATCTACTATAATGGCCCAAGTAAAAATTACACTGTAAGTCTGGTCATTATTAAAAACCTTAGTCATATAACAAGGTTATTATAAAAACACCCCTTCTTTAATACTATGGTATAACTACATATATTTTTTTGCATGAAAAAGGTTCAAGCTTTGAATTAAAACTATATTTTTCACTAAAATTTACCTTCCTGAAGTAAATAGAAGACCATTTACACCTCCAAATGTAGACAGTGACACAAACACTGGTACAATCCATGCCATCACTCCAAACACTTTGTCTCCAAAAGTCTGAAAAAAGACAAGAAAAAATACAGTAACAATAATGATAACAAAATTACTATAAACTGCAATTAATCAAAAAAGTTTAAAAAATTAAAGCTAGTGGAATTCTTATATTGTCATATCACTGTAAGTTGGGATATTTTGGCTGTAGTTATATATTAGTTTATTTGGCACCTGTTGCAAATGTGCCAAAATTAAACAGGCCAAAATAAAACAAATAAAAAAACTTTGAAAATAATTTCAAACCCATTTAATCAGGAATAAACTGTTATCACAGAGATATGTCTCGCCTTTTTGTAATTTTGATTATGCAAATGTTGAAATCATAATAGCAATACCTTAACATCTTACACAAGTTATGCAAATATTCAAAGTCAATGAACCATGACTGAGTTACATGGTTAAACAATCTCCATTTAAATGAGATGTGTGAATGCTAATACAACTGGATACCAAATACCATTGACTTATTATAAGTCGTTCCCAAACCTAAATACAAAAATTTTGTGGGAAAAATTTGGTTGATTATATAGGGAATCACTGATGCGTGACTGGAGTGGGCCCCCCTTAGGTCGGTCAGCCCCCCCCCCCCCCTAACAAAAAGTTCTGGATCCGCCACTGATAACAATTCTTTAACATGTAAGTTATGCAAATATTCAGTCAATGAATATGCACGAATTAGCATACCTATATGTAGCTTTTCAACCCAACCTCATCATGGTGAGACAAAAATCTTTTTGCTTGGCTTTGTGTCCAATAAAATATAATTTTGTTTGTTTACTTATAGTTACTTATAGTTACTTATAGTTGATTTCCAGTGCAGGATCTCTCAAGGTTCCTCTTCACCAGACTCATAATATATGTAAAGTAAGCAAACCATTCAAAGTCAATAGACCATGACTGAGGGGGTGGAGCCAAATAATCTCCATGGCAATGAGATGTAGCAATGGTAATACATCTGCATACCAATTATCATTGACCTACCACTAGTGGATCCCTATAAACTGACCTAATCACAAACTAATACGTGTAAAGTAAGCAAACCATTCAAAGTCAATAGACCATGACTGAGGGGGTGGAGCCAAATAATCTCCATGGCAATGAGATGTGGCAATGGTAATACATCTGCATACCAATTATCATTGACCTACCACTAGTGAATCCCCATAAACTGACTTAATCACAAACTAATACATGTAAAGTAAGCAAATCATTCAAAGTCAATAGACCATGACTGAGGGGGCGGAGCCAAATAATCTCCATGGCAATGAGATGTGGCAATGGTAATACATCTGCATACCAATTATCATTGACCTACCACTAGTGGATCCCCATAAAACTGAGCTAATCACAAACTAATACATTGTTGACGCCGTCGTCGCCGCCGCCGACGCCGACGCCGGAAACAGCATACCTATGTCTCGCCTTTTGACTCAGTCAAGGCGAGACAAAAAAATTATTAACAATGATTATAGTTGCAATGTTTTGGTTAATATTAATTTTGTTAAATATAAAAACAATTATAAGTTTTCAATCATGACAGCTTGTAGTGGCAACAATATTACCATTACACAAGACACTGCTTATCATAACATAAGTAAGTCATATTCTAATAACTGAGTTTTATTTTTTTTATTTTTTTCTGAAAGTGCTAAAATTAAGCACAGTACTGACACAAAGTGCCAAAATTTAACATCCATGTTATTTGCGATGACTGCCAAAATATCCCAATTTACGGTAGTTTAACTCCTCATAAAACAAAAGAAACACTGGAAATGCATGAAATGTAGAATTAATTCTCTGCAAAATTAGCTTGACATAAACTTATTTTACAAAATTTTTTACAATTCTACAAGAACAATTAGAAGGCATATCTAAAAAGAATAGATGAACAGTTTAAATTACTGAAGAAATTTCTGTAAAGCAGAATATTGCTTCTAAATTACATGATGCAATTCCACAAGATGAAAAATGAAATGAAGAGATACAGGGGTATATATCAATGGGAAACAGAATTCAAAAAGTACAAATGATGTCATTGTGCAGCATGTACCCACAATGCATAACAAGCCCTGAAAAACTAAATCAATATTTTTACCAAAGAAAGCAATATTCAAACTTAAAAATTATATCTTATCCATATCATTTTTCAATAAGTTTAATCATTTGAGTTGTAAAATTCAGTGAATTATTCTGAAATTTTTAAGCTGTTTTACCATATTACCATAAAAATAATATAAAACATGTTTACACTAATGCTCAAAATTTCATCAAAGTTTGAACTAATTTGTGCATCCCTGCTTGAATAGTTCTTTAATAAAATAAAAAAATTCTACTTGATCACCACATGTATATTAAGAGCATATAAACTGAGAAATATGTTCTTAATAGCATGAAGGAAGAGGAGCATTACCAAAAAAGAAAATTAACTAAAGGGAACGAATAGTAGCCACATTGCAACACATGTTTTTTAGCATGAAGATTACCTTGTAAAACAGACACTTTAAAACATTGAAAAGCATAAAATAATGATGTACAAACACATATATTAAAGAGTATGGTTTTGTACACATATGCCATACATTGTACATTTAACACTATGCACACATGCCACACAGGATGCATTCAGTGTCATATAGAATGTTCAGTGCTTCAATAATATCATTTCTGTAAATTAAAAATTTCTGGACATTTTATGAACTAATATTTTTTTTTTTTAAAAAAAGTCATATGTACTGTTTGAAAATATCCCCAAAAATAATGAAATACAGTTATAAAACACTGGATGCTTTGTCTTCATTTAGTCAGCAAAAGAATTTTTTTCTCATTACTTACAACTGCGACCGCATTTGAATCAATCATCTCCCTTGGAGAAATTATAGTCATGTAGGCAACATTTGCCATGACGTACACAAAGCTCACAATGGGGATAGAAATATAAATAGCTCTTGGTAAATTCCTGAAACATAAGAGAACTACCATATTAATGTCTTGTGACAAGATACTTAAAAAGTGTGAAATCAGAAAAACTTACTACAGCAACTGCATTAGATTCAAGCATCTCTTTTGGTGAAATAATTGTCATGTATGCCACATTTGCAAAAACATATACAAAACTGACAATTGGAATAGATATATAAATGGCCCTTGGTAAATTTCTGAAAGAATAACAGCAGAATTAATGGATGTATGGATGATTGTTTAACGTCCAGTGGCAACCAGGTGCATATCAGGACGAGAACATGTTGATATTATAATGAATATGATCCCTGCTTTGTACTAGACCGACATGCTAAGTCAGATTTTTAATGTGCTAGCTCACGAGGTAACTGTCCACAGGAAGACATGTCACCTCACTCGGACACCAGAATTAATGGTATGCTAGATAAAACTTTCAAGATCAGTATATAGGTTTTGGATTTTTACGGTAAATTTTACTATTTGTTTAACCTGCAGATTAATCATTGGTACTTGTTTGTATTTGCTACATAATTTAAAATGTTCATGTGCAATCACACAAACATTTTTGAATCACAGAAGTTGTATATTAAATCTGAAAGGCTAAATTGAATATGATCTAATGAAATCACGAATCAAGAGTTGGGAATTTTTACTATCAAAATAAATTAATATGGCCCAGGGGATTCAGGTATAAGAATATAAAAATTTTTATGTTGCCTAATGAAGATACAATTTCCATACTCAGTTCATGTAATGATTTTTCAATAATAAACATATCGTTATCAATTAAATATTCTCAAACTTAATTAAGAGATGCAATTAGCTCAGTCATAACTAAAACAAAAAAAATTACTTTATTTTAATTAATCACCTCTTCAACAAAAGAAAAATATTTTGCCAGGGCAATTTTAATGTAAAAGGGAGATAGCTTTTTCAATGCGATTTTCTAAAATTGGTACTAGAAGCACGTGTTAGACCAATTATGCATACTGTAAATCAATTTTTTTTAAATAATTATTTATGAAAATTAAGAAAAGGTTTGCACAAGTCTTTATTAATATTTTTAATCTGTAATGAGCATTTATTTTTCTGTATGTTATTTCTAATTTAGAGTCATATTAGGATTTAACCATAACATTTACATGTATCTGTTTATATCTAAAACAATAGTAATTTTTTCTCTGATTCTTGGACAAGTTATGTTAGGTTAATCAATGAAAAAAAATCATTGTATTGTTACACTATCATTTAAACTTTTAAAATGGAACAACCCCATTAAATGAATCAAGGAGACAATAACTTCAGATAAACCAAAAGATAGAGAAAATCAGACCACTAAATTTATTCTATTATATTAGATTGATTTGATTCAATTAAAAAATTCAGTACATACTTGTATGGGTCAATCATTTCCTCTGTCACAAAATTCAAGAAATTCCTGAAAATAAAATTTCTATTTCAATTACAATGGAACTATAAGAACTAAATTACAATTAAAACTACAATTTAAAACTTTTTACAGATTTTACTATTCACATACAAAATCTTAACCTTTCTTTTTGGTCAGTCGGTAGACTGTTATACCTAATGTGACTCAGCATAATGTAGTTTATACAACACAAAAGAAACCCTAATGGATGTACCTACCCATTTGGGTCAATGATTTGATGATTTTTTTTTAGCTTTTAAACAGATATATCATGATTAGGTGGAATATTTACAAAAAAATACTAGTTAAGAAAGGATTATTTAATCTCAAGACAAGTGTATTTCACAGATATCCTATGATATGTGTTGATAATTACATCAAATTTCATTTAAAATGCAGAAATGATAAAGATGTTATAAGTGTCCTAATGAACGGATTATTTTATGCAAATATGCCTGTAGGAGGTAAAAAATAATATTGGAATATGCTCATACTTCTAAATGGAAATCTTTTTTCAAATACTTGTGTTTTTTTTTAAGAAATACTTCACTGTAATACCCCTCACTGCCAAATAGAATTTAGAATATGTTTGCACAAGTCATTTCACATTATTAATAGTTTTGTCATGTGCATCTATTTTTTTTTTGTTTGTATGTGAAATTTCCTATAGTCACCTTTACCCTTTTATTATGAATTCCCCCTACATTGCAAAAAATAATCCTCATCCAGAGAACTGGCATTATTACTGGTAGGTGTGATCCTGTACTTATAATTTGTTCTTAAAATCTTGATATTTAAAACATACCATCCTGCATATGCAAATAGTCCTGAGTAAAGTGCCAGGGACATTCCACCAACATCTTCCTTAGTATTTTCAAATGTGAAATACTCCACTTCACCTGTAAAAAGATCAACATTTTAAAATTACTGTCTAGTACACTGATCACTTTATTAACTTAACACTGCAGTCCTTTCCTCAGCAAATATCGGGAAAAATGGACCAAATTCTCTTTATTGACATTCAATAAGTTATTTCAAATCTGAAAAGTTCTAATGAAGAACTATCAAAAGCATGTAAAACAATTAACTGAAATTCACCCTCTGTCATATTTAGTTTCAATAATAGGAAAAGATATAATGGTAATACTTGACAAAAGTGACATTCTTAATTTTATAAAAGTGTTGTATCTAAAGATTAATTACATGAATGCAGTCAGAAGAATTGTGTATTTTCTTTTTGAAAATCTTTCATTTTTTGGCCCACTGAAGACGGTGGATAATATAGAGTTGTCTTTCTTTGCATAAATGGAAACTGGTTTTTTATTTAATGTTCTGGTCAAATAAATAGCTTGAATACATCAAAGAAAAGGTCATGATTTCAGTAAATTATCATAAAACCTACCATGATCAGACAAAAAACAGACAATGTTCTTCAATAAAAATTTAACGAAGGATGTTTAAGAAAAGTGTCTGCAGAATAATTTGAAATAGGTCTGTTTTACTGAAACCTGTTTGCATGGCTGAATGGCTTTCAAAAATTAACATATGAATACTTAATGAAAACACAGAATCAACTTGTATGCTTTATTTAAACTGAAGAATGTAACATATTGGACAAAAAGAATTTCCTCATACTTTGTTAAGCTGAATAAGAAGTAATTATTTGTATTCCTTTTATTTTTCTCATACCACATGTAAATATCACCACTGTCCAGATGTTGTCTATAATGAAATTCTACACAATAAAAAATCCATATTCTATATACTAGAATATTTTCATATGACATCAAATTAATATTTTGTGAATGGATTAGAAACATGTAACTGCTGTTTTTTTATGTTGGAAAGAATTCCCATAATGATAAAAATTTACTATTTTTAGCCTTTTTAACATGTTTTGAAAACACAATGCCAAAAAATAAATTCACTTCAACTTTTATTATACGTACTATGTATCATAGTATTAATAACCAACTCTAAACATATATCTACACGGTACATTTTCTACAATGTCATATATATGGTAATGTTTTTTGCTGAAAAATTGTATTTGAAATTAAAGAGACTGAGGCTATATATATATGAGATAATAATATTACCAACATAGTATATTTCTAATGTAACAAGAGTGTTTATATCAACATTCATAACATTTGTCCCTAGGCTTATGAAAAAAAAACCTAATATGTAGGATTTCAACTTGAATACATTGCCTTTTCATACAGTATGCAACTTCCATTTCTCCTGATTTTTTACATTATTATAATTTAAGTATGTAAATGGATGGATTCAAATATACTTTGGACACTAATGTATTTGTCTGAGTATGTTGGCTTTTTAAAGACTTATAAATATTTCAGGTCATGATGAAAGCTGGGTATGTTTTTAATAATCCAGATCTCTTCAAATTAATCCATACTTCATATTTATAAAGCCATTGCACTCCCTAATTTCCCATGTCTAAATAGTGTAAAAAAAATCTCTCATGTACTGTTTCATGGAATGACCCTGCATAGTGGTACATCACTGTCATAGATAAATTTCAAATGATAGCTTGTGGCATGGTGCCAAAATTATGGGTTATTTAATGCAGAAAATTGCAGTGCAGGAAAAATGTATCATAGAATATGTCATATAAAATAGGCATCCAAACCACAGCAAATGGTCTGATCATAAATGAAAAGAAACTTTTTATAGTACAGTTTTAACTACAGGTGCAGGTCCAAATAACAACAACTGTCACATATATCTGGTGTAACCTTGGCCTAAAATGTATCAAATTTAACCCTGACCCTCTACAAACTGAACTACTATCACAGGGCTATTCTCATTTCCAGTGTTTTACAGAAAAAAGCTTGTCATAACTGTTCAATTGAAAAAAACATCCATTACAGCCATATTTCTTTGTATGAACTTTTGTCATACACAAATATTGGTTTTTTTACAGGGCAGAGTTTAAGACTATGTTTCTGTTTTAATTTTAAAGGCCTGGTCACACTACAGAAGTGTGAGTACAGTGAGTTACCTGTATTGAGGGCTACTTAAGTTATCCTCAACATGAACAGAGCCTAACCTTATACAAAATTGTTAATTTTACTCAGTCAGACTGCCATTTGATTGCATTTTTGTTGGTCAACTGATTAAAAGTATTACATGTTGTACTAGCTACTTCATGACAACATTTGATCTTTCTTTCTTTCAAAAGGATACCACTCAAGGTTATACATGTCTATTAGGCTAAATATGTGCGCATCAAAGTATCAGATCTTACCTTGACCTATCATGACTAGGCCAGTCAAGGTGATGATAATGAGGGCAAGTATCTTAGCAACAGTAAACACATCCTGTATTCTTGTAGCTGCTTTCACACTATATACATTGATAAAAGTCAAAATACCTGAAAAAGATAGAATGTGCATGAAACAATTGTGCATTGTTACCTTATGCTTAGGATGAAAAACACTCAATCATTTCAAAATTTTCAGCTAAGGTGTTTGGGTGTTCTTATTTTACAGCTCTATATAATATCCTATACCAAGTAGACTGAATAAATTTTGACCTGATTTTTTTCTCCCAATTCAGAAAAGTTATTCCAATACATGCATAGGTGTAAAGTTTATACTGGTCAGTTCTTAAAAGTTTAAAAAAAAATTTCTTCATAAATCTTTCTCTGGTAATGCTGAAATTTCTCCCATGACAAGAGACATGTGTTTCAGATTATTTTTGATAAGTCCCAATATCTTGTCTGTAATCATTAGGGATGGACTAAGACATTATGTAAGGGATTATTACATTACCCATTTATCTACCATAGATTAACATTAATCCCCAATCCCACATAATATTTTTTAGGTTATAACATTAACTCTGCAAAGTAAATAAACACTCTCAAAGATTTTTTTTATTATTATAATAGTTATAATATTTCAGATCTGCAAATTTCTGTTTTACAAACTATATATCATCTGAACTTTTCATACTACAGCTAAATTACAGAGCATTTATTTATGAATCATTTAACATTTTCCAAGGAAGACAATTTAATTTCAAACTTAGTGGAGATTACCATATATCAAACATTAATCATAGAAAAAAAAATTCAATTTCAGATTCATTGATGACTGAATTACAGCGTACAATGTAAAATATCCATAGGACACTGCATTCCAACTTCAACATCAAACACTTTAAAATACAGGACTGTTACAGATAAAGACCCAAAACAGCAGGGTTAAAGCTATACTGCTGGTCAAGCAGATCATCTTAAGTGGTTTAATGTAATTACAAACTATGTCCTAAGTCAACAGATGTTTTTTTTTAATTTTTGTCCTAAGCCTTTGTAAAAAAAACCTTGGAACATTATCATGATTATATATAATACTGTATAACAGCATATGACTTTGCCTTAATTCAATTTCTGACACTCTACAACTGCTCTACTTATTGATAAACTACACATTTTGTGTAGTACATGTATCATATTACAGTATATTATTTCATAAGAGAACTTTTTCAAAAAATTCTCTTTACAAAATAATTACAGGTGTAATAATATAAGACCTGGATTTGAACATTTTCTGCTCAGTTCCTTCATAGAAGACAAAAATCTAGATCCTTTTTCCTTATATTTTCCAGGGAAATTTGTATATTTAAGTTGTGACATATCCTTATTTTCAGACATAAGTTTCCCTTTTATAAACAGTATGTTATTTTCACAAAGATTTAGTTTAATTAATTACATACAATGTAAATAGTAAACATCTGTACTTCCACTCCTGGGACATTAAGATAATTTATTATGCAATGACAATGGGGCCATGTATTAAATCATTTCAGATAGCAATTACTATAAATTCAGAAGTTAATGGGATGTTTTTTAAAGGTTAACAGATCTATAAATTAAAGGAAAAGGTTACTTTTCTATGTATGTTTATTTGAAGATAAATAATTACAGATTAAGATAAATATAATAATTACAATATGTTTCTGATCATGTCCAGGAGAACAACAGATTATAAATATGTATGTTTTTCCACTGAAATTATCTTATTTGGTCTATGTATAAAACTTTTCCCCCAATTATTATATAATGTATGTTTTATCTGTGTATTTGTACATATTTGTAATTTTAAACACTATCTTTCTTATTTTCTCTTCATTCGGCTGTACAGCAGCAAAAAATGAGTTAACAAAATATTACTTTACTTTGCTCTACTTTAGAATAAAGCAAAACATACTATGCATGACTAATTGTTTCTAAGACAGTTAATTATTAAATATATGTTTACTAGAGTATGTAAAACGAAAATTCTATGGAGAATTTTTTATTTTTATATACTGTATGAACCATTTTTATTCATATAACATTTATACTATGACAAAAGATTGACCAGCTTGACTGTAATGCTGAATATCATAGTAGCGTAAGGTTCAGTAGATATCAGTATTTTATCCAATATCCATATTCTCAACACAGACATTATTTAAGAATGATACTGTAAGCAAGCTCACAAAAATACATTCAGATTTATTTTGCTTGATGATTATCTTTATAAAGTGCATTCATTACCTTTGGCTTTTCATGAAGTTTTATTGAAATCGATTAAATGGTTAAGAATAGATGGATAATTGTGTTGTCTCTCGTGTAGAAGATCATGGCTTCGATTAAAATTTTTTGTTTAATGCCCAATTGCTACATGCATATCTTAATGTGATATGAATATTAACCCTGCTTTGTACTAGAAGGACATGCTGAACCATAATTTTAACGTGCTATCTCAAGAAGTAACAGTCCACAGTAAGACATGTCACTCCACACAGCCACATTATTCTGACTTCAAGCCGACCAGTCTTTGGTCTAGTTTGGCAGAGAAGCAGAAAATACCAGTCTTTGATTTGAACAGGCCAGAAATCGATGCCATGACCTTCTGCACACTATCATGAAACCACCAAGGTGATTAAATGTTTAGGACGGGATGATGAACTAGCTTGACTGTATGGATTTACCATATAATGAATCCAAAAATGTGAAAAATGGGTCAAAGACACAAATGGCCGGGTTGCTGGGTGTTTATTGTAGTGGTGACAAAGGTGATTACAAGATCATATTGCACATTGGCAGTCATGAATATTTATATAGACAAAATCAGACACATTGTATGTTGGTGTACGAGCACAGAGGCAGCCATCAATTTAATTAGAAATAGGTGAAGAAAGCAATATTTGATTTGATTACATGTTGATAAACACTTGTTTGGAAAAATGGGAAATAATTCCTGAAATTATTCCATAAAGTGGGGTGCACATCTTCAATATGTATTAAAAGATTCTATGAAGTTTCAATGATGTGGGTGAAAAACTGTAGGAGGAGTTGATTTCACAAAATAGGTACCCTCTATTGAAGATGTCAATAAAAAAACGACTAAGTTCCAAAGTTTGGAAAAATGGGAAATAATTCTTGAAATAATTCCATAAAGTGAGGTGCACATCTTCAATATATATAGAAACATTCTATGAAGTTTCAAGGATGTGGGTGAAAAACTGTAGGAGGAGTTGATTTCACAAAATAGGTACCCTCTATTGAAGATGTCAATAAAAAAAGACTAAGTTCCAAAGTTTGGAAAAATGGGAAATAATTCCTGAAATAATTCCATAAAGTGAGGTGCACATCTTCAATATATATAGAAACATTCTATGAAGTTTCAAGGATGTGGGTGAAAAAACTGTTGGAGGAGTTGATTTCACAAAATAGGTACCCTCTATTGAAGATATCAATAAAAAAACAACTAAGTTCCAAAGTTTGGAAAAATGGGAAATAATTACTGAAATAACTCCATAAAGTGAGGTGCACATCTTCAATATATATAGAAACATTCTATGAAGTTTCAAGGATGTGGGTGAAAAACTGTAGGAGGAGTTGATTTCACAAAATAGGTACCCTCTATTGAAGATGTCAATAAAAAACGACTAAGTTCCAAAGTTTGGAAAAATGGGAAATAATTCTTGAAATAATTCCATAAAGTGAGGTGCACATCTTCAATATATATAGAAACATTCTATGAAGTTTCAAGGATGTGGGTGAAAAACTGTAGGAGGAGTTGATTTCACAAAATAGGTACCCTCTATTGAAGATGTCAATAAAAAAACAACTAAGTTCCAAAGTTTGGAAAAATGGGAAATAATTCCTGAAATAACTCCATAAAGTGAGGTGCACATCTTCAATATATATAGAAACATTCTATGAAGTTTCAAGGATGTGGGTGAAAAACTGTAGGAGGAGTTGATTTCACAAAATAGGTACCCTCTATTGAAGATGTCAATAAAAAAACAACTAAGTTCCAAAGTTTGGAACAAGAGGCTCACCAGAGCCTGTATCGCTCACCTGGAGTCTGGTTTCATTGGACAATTAATCAACTATTTGACCAAGTTTGTTGCAATTGGTTCAATTGTTCAGGGAAAATCTGTTGAAGATTTATTTTTCATAAGGTTTAATGTTAAAATATGTTCCCTGGTGGTGGTAGTCCTGGCAGGAAGTTGACAAAATTGACCAGGAATAAGGGTGAACCTTAAATAAATGTAACAGGACCCGACCTCAAATTACACAAACCAATAACCCCTAAATAGAATTTGGGATTCCCTTCAAAATTTCAGGGTAGGTAGATCTCAACATGGCAAACATTTTTCAATTATATTTCACTTCTATCTCAAATAGTTTTGGAGATATTCAAAAATGTTAAAATTTTGAAAATTTGACGAAAAAAGGGCAATAACTCCTAAATGGGTTTTGGGATTTCCTTTAAAATTTCAGGGTATGTAGATCTCAACATGGCAAACATTTTTCAAATTTAGATTTCACTTCTATCTCAAATAGTTTTGGAGATAAATGACGAAAAATGTTAAATTATGAAAATTTGACGAAAAAAGGGCAATAACTCCTAAATGGGTTTTACGATTTCCTTCAAAATTTCAGGTTAGGTAGATCTTGTCATGCTGATCAATTTTACCCCATGTCAGATTTTTTATATGGGGTATGTTATAAGCCAAAAACAACACATGCACCCCTATATTCTATTTTTAGCTACGACAGCCATGTTTTATGTCAGATCAAAATAAATTGAGGACGTTTGTAGAGGACATGTCATAGATCATTCCTATTAAGTTTCAAACCAATCGGCCCAGCAGTTTCAGAGAAGAAGATTTTTTAATAAAAAAATTTTGAAAATTTGACAAAAAAGGGCAACAACTCCTAAATGGGTTTTGGGATTTCCTTTAAAATTTCAGGGTAGGTAGATCTCAACATGGCAAACATTTTTCAAATTTACATTTCACTTCTATCTCAAATAGTTTTGGAGATAAATGACGAAAAATGTTAAAATTTTGAAAATTTGACGAAAAAAGGGCAATAACTCCTAAATGGGTTTTGGAATTTCCTTCAAAATTTCAGGGCAGGTAGATCTTGTCATGCTGATCAATTTTACCCCATGTCAGATTTTCGATATCTGTAATGGTTTTTGAGTTATTAGCAAAAAACAGCAATTTACCTCTATGTTCTATTTTTAGTAACAGCGGCCATGTTTTTCGACGAATCAAAAATCCCCACATAAGTTCTATGCAGGGTACCCCAAGGAACATTTATACCAAGTTTGGTTCTAATTAGTCAAGTAGTTTCAGAGGAGAAGATTTTTGAAATAATAACATAAAAAAAAGCCAAAAATGTCAAAAAAGGGCAATAACTCTAACATCAGTTGACAGATTTTCACGAAAATCAGCATACAGGTAGCTCTCATCATGCTGAACACTTTCAACCTGCCAGAATTTGCCATAACCTAATGATTTTGAGATATTTGCGAAAAACTGTTGTCTGACCCCTATGTTCTATTTTTAGTAACAGCGGCCATGTTTTTCGACGGATCAAAAATCCCCACATCAGTTCTATGCAGGATACCCCAAAGAACATTCATACCAAGTATGGTTCCAATTGGTCAAGTAGTTTCAGAGGAGAAGAGTTTTGAAAAATTGTTAACGACGACGACAGACGACGACGGACGACGACGGACGCCAAGTGATGGCAATAGCTCACATGGCCTTCGGCCAGGTGAGCTAAAAATGGGAAATAATTCCTGAAATAATTCCATAAAGTGAGGTGCACATCTTCAATATATATAGAAACATTCTATGAAGTTTCAAGGATGTGGGTGAAAAACTGTAGGAGGAGTTGATTTCACAAAATAGGTAGCCATTTTCCCCACCCGCCCGCCGACGCCCGCCGCACATTCACCATACTATAACCCGGATTTGCACTCTGTGCAACCCGGCCAATAAATTCTTATGTCAAATCATCTCCATATCAAGATAGGAATATATTTTTCATATGGTGTGCTACCTTTGTGTGAAGTAATATTTATCCCTATCAGACTATACAGAAGAAGTTGCCCTTGCTTGTAAAACTAATTGACCACCAGATGATTCCTATGTTCCTTTCATATGTAACTTTATTTCCAAAGGGTATAAAACAAAAACATTTTTATTTGATCATGACTATAACAATCACAGAACACTTAATGGTCTTTTCAGAAGCAATCATGATGATTTTAATGTTTGAATATTTAAAAAAAAAACATTACTTTTTTAATCAAAATCATCTCAACTTTAAAATTCATTCCATTAAAGAAATTTTACTAAATAAACTTCAATTTATCAAAATTAACAACTGGCAAAAATCAATAAAATATTTAGAGTGTGAAATTTTAAAATGTTAAGTTTTTTTGCTATTCCATTCAAATTTCTAGTAGAACAAGCAATTAACAGGGACAATCAGTCATTACTTGACATCTGTGAAGACCATCCTTTGTAAAGTGATCATACCAAATATAGCTTGTATGACTGGCGATTATTTTGAAAAGAAATTGAATGACCTATACTCTGGAACACTTCATTATGTTTCACACATTTTTTTGTCTATCTTATTACTAGTCTCATAAATTTTAGGATAAAATACAAGTTGTCATGTCAGTACAAAATAAAGTACCACCACTTCAGTAGTTAGGTCCAAAATACCTTACTTATTTTTCAATCTATTCTAACCTTTCATGATCACTTCAGTGACCTCACAAGATCAAATTGCAACCTAAAGATACAGCAGGCCATATATCATTACATATGACCTAGTCAGTTCATCTAAATTGTTAGTGGTACTGTGATATATTTTAAAAGCTTTTTTCATATAACAATCCCCCCCCCTTTTTTCTAAAGTAATCCATCAATGTATTATAAAATTAGTAAGGGTTCCATGAAACCCAGTGTCTCACCTGCTTTCACAGTTGTCTATGTTTTCAGTGTTATAGTTGAATGTACATAATTTTTCTCCACATATTATTTATTGATCATGAAGTAGCTTCTGTGAAAGTTTTGTAAAAATCCAGCACAGTTTAAGAAAGTTATTAATGTTTAAAAAACTTAACCACAGAGTAAATGTAAATGACTCTGCTGACGATGGAATGTAAGATCGCTATTTCTCGCATTTCTAAGTGTTTGGGACAGTTATATTCCTTGTGAGACACCAGTGTGAGATTCATGCATCTCATATCATATGACCTACCTAAATGTAACAATGCAAAAAAATGTCACGTCACAATGCTAGAACATCAGAAAACACACAACTTTGCATAAATGGTACGACATCGTCGAAATTAACATCGTTTCAATTTGAAAACCCCTGAGGCCCAACATAAAAAATATCTTTTTTAAGTTTTGTACCTTTGATACAAAACCAAAATGCTTTCAATCTTTTCGAATATAGAATTTACTTTGCACTAGGTTACCTAGTTTAAGAGAACACATTTTTGTGTCACGGTGGCTATGTTTATTACCTTTAATTTTAAGCGGAGAAATGTGAGAAAAATAGTCATGGTAAAAAATGTGAGACTGGACAATTCCACCCTCGGGTTCACATTTTCTATCAGCAGAAACTCAGCATCGTTTCTGACTGGAAAATGTGAACGCTCGGGTGGAATTATCCCATCTCACATCTTAGACCATGACTGATTATTATAGTCTTGCTTCAAGATGAGTGATCATTCATTAGAAATTGAAGTTGGTCGTTACAACAAAACACCTACTGACAGTCGTTTCTGTAATCATTGTAAATCTCAGGTTGAAAATGAAATTCATTTTATTTTAAAATGCCCAAGATATAATATTCTGAGAGATGGAACATATAGCAATCTATCTGACGAAACAAAAAATGAAGATGTCATTAAGGAAATTATTAATCCCACCAATCTTTTCCTCTCCAAATTAATATGCAAATTTATCCAAGAAGCAAATATGCTAAGGAAAGAAGTATGAATATATGTTGTGATATGCTTTGTTTACACTTTTATCATGTGTATAAGCATTTCTATTTTATATTATTATAAAGACATGGGTCAGTATGGTTCAATAATGTTGCCTGCAAATTCTCAATATTATATTTCTATGTCACCGTTTTAATATTTGTATATGTATATGATGTACGCCAGCATATGGTTAATCGACAATAAAGAATTTGATTAATTTGATAAAAGGATATTATGATATCATACTAATTTTCAAGATGTCAATTTTTTTTATAGAGGATAAAATATTTTGGCTTTATCATGGAAAAACTTACCCCTTTGATTTCAGTCCTTCTTTAATTTTCTTTTTCATAAAGGGAAAATCATACATGTATTTATTCAATAAAAAAATAAAAAGATTTTTCTCAGAAGTATATCATATGCTATTCCTACTAAATAACAATAATAACATGGGGTATTTGTGAGCTGACTTATACACTTGAGTTATATTTCCTTTTTTCATAGAAGAAAAAACCACACAATCTAAAACTTATCCATATCAGTTACATTTTCTTGCTTCACAGAAATCAAACACAATCTAAAGAACTTTTACCTTATAGAATCTGACTTACTTATACATATGGCAGCCAGAAGTCTTACAGCGATGTCTGGAGGATCACAGGTCTGAAAACCTGGCTGTAATACGTAATAGGCAAAGGTCAACGATACCACAGCCTGAGCAGTTGGTCTGATTATAATTAAATTAACCTACAAATAAACAGTATTATAAGATCTCAGAGAAAAAACAAAACATTTGTCCCTTTATATTTAATCATAAGCTGGTCTTATTGAATACTGTAAATTCAGATGTACTTTTGTGTGGATATTTCACAACTGACAATACTGAGATACTCTCCTACTGCTATGTTTGTATAATTGATAAAAACATGGCAAAATTCTGAATTTACAGTATCAAGCCATATTTTTCTTTAATACATTATTTAAAAAGGTTTTGTATAATACAGTGACATATTTTGTTATCCTGTAGTACTCTTTTTGTATCTACCTACCCATAATTGTAAAAAGGCAAGACATGGACCAAATGCTTCAAGGATATAAGCATAATCTCCACCAGACCGTGTGATGGTTGTTCCAAGTTCTGCATAGCATAAAGCTCCAATCAATGACAGAAATCCACAGAGAACCCATACTATCAATGCTGCTCCATACTACAACGATAAAACTGTACATTATAATCCACAGAGAGCCAATACTATCAATGCTGCTCCATACTACAATGGTAAAACTATACATTATAATCCACAGAGAGCCGATACTATCAATGCTGCTCCATACTACAATGATAAAACTATACATTATAATCCACAGAGAGCCCATACTATCAATGCTGCTCCATACTACAATGGTAAAACTATACATTATAACCCACAGAGAGCCGATACTATCAATGCTGCTACATACTCCAAAGATAACACTATACATTATAATCCACAGACAGCCCATAATATCAATGCTGCTCCATACTACAATGATAAAACTATACATTATAATCCACAGACAGCCAACAATATCAATGCTGCTCCATACTACAATCATAAAACTATACATTATAATCCACAGAGAGCCCATACTATCAATGCTGCTCCAAACTACAATGATAAAACTATATATTATAATCCACAGATAGCCCAGAATATCAATGCTGCTTCAGGTTAAGTTTTAAAAACATTTTTCAAGATAAGGAAATATCACAGTGTCCTTTAAAGACAAGGATTTGCTATAAACAGGTGTCCTCTAAAGCAGGTTTGACTTTATATTACTACCACTACTTTTTACAATTTGTCAAAAAGTATTTCCAACAAATTTTAATGTTTAAATCCAATAGTTTTAACAGCTATAATGAAGTAACTTTGTTGTAAAGTGGGGAATTTGGGAATAATAAGACTCCGTTTACACTTGTATAAATTTAAGTCAATCTTTTTTTAATCGATCTGAACTACACTAGGACTTATTGCGATCGTGTTAGATTTTTTAAAAGCCACTTCGTTTACATGCACCGAATTTGAAAATAACCATACCATACTTTTGCTGATTCTTAGTAAACAAAGGATATGTTTAAATAGCAATTTAATACAATTGTGTGTGAATTAAACAGTACACATGCTGACATAATGGAGGGAATAAATGAATTGCCTCTGTTGTGTCTTAAAATGCTCAGTATTTTTATTGATCTTCATCTCTTAAATAGTTTAACGAATACTTTTAGAAAAATAGCCTGTCCTTAATGTCATCACATATCCCCTTTAATATTTCCAAATTTCCTCAAGCAGAATTCTCTGATTGGTCCTATACCTTCCTGTCTCTCCATGCATAGTTCTATTAAAAGCACAGTTTCCTCATGCCTATAAGATTCCCCCCTGCTGCTTTCCATACATAATTTTACTCTGAAGTGGTACACATTTAGTTTTGGCGCCAAACATGCATAGCATCATTTTCATATTTTTTAGAAGACCGTGATCGATCTTTTAAACTCTACGTCTAAAGGTAGAATTTTAAGTCGAATTGAAGATCGATCTTAGTTTCCCATTTACACATAACTGAGATCGATCTGGTGTAAACGGGGTCTAATACTGGCAACAATATTCAAGCCAGCTGAAATATCAATATAAGCTTTGGTAAAATTCATACAATAAACCATGAGATCTATTTTCAATGAAGAGATATTTATGCCATTATATGTATTATCCCTATATGAATTTACAATATATCATACACCAATCATAGTCAGTTTAAAAATTATCTTTTTAACCACATTCGTATACAAACAATCAGCCAGCTATCATATTTTGAGCTAGTTTAAGCCTTAAGGGGTTACTGAATTTTCATCTCATGCCTATCACTTATAATATCAGAATTCAATACAGATGGCTACTTTCAGACATCTAATATAACAATGGCATATGCCCAAACTGTTAAATTTCTGTACCCTACCAGTTCTTGGCTAGTACCTTCATCTATTAGTTTAGTAAGTTTTCAGTTCTAAAAAGTACTTGGCCAGTGAAAGTTTAGAAAATTTTAACCCAATGACAAAATCAACTGCTGGTCAATGTACTTTGTGTAAGAGATTGATGCAAAATAAGAATTATCATACTTTTTTCTCCATGTGGAAGATGATCAAGATCATAGAAATAATTTTAACATCAGCTGTCAAAACAGAATCCTAAATTTTACTGAATGGTTGCTATACATTCATCAATCCCATTTAATTATTATTAAACAATGAACACCCTTTTCTTATTTATCACAAAGATTTAACAAAAAATAAAGCTTAAAGAATCACATCTGTGACAACTGTGTGAAAAAATAGACTATATATTAATAATTGAAGTCAATACTTTTTTGTCAGAGTTTATATATTAGTTACTGTGACAGATATGTGATCTGAACACCTGATAAACAAAGAATTATTGCATCACTCCTAACAAAGTCATGAAAATCCAGTTAACACCTACAATTTGTTTTAATAACAATATTATTACATTAAAGCTACTTTGTTGATATTAATGTGCAGGTGAAAATCATAAAATCTGTACTTTTTGTCTAGACACAGAGGAAACTGATTTATGTATAACAAGGAATATGTAGAAATATAACATGATATATTGAAAGGAAAAACATAGGATTTGTGCAAATGTTACATGAGATTTTCAAAGAAAAAACACTGAATTAATACAATGTATCACAAAAAATAAAACATGTATATTTTTTTAAAATTTCAAAATGTTTAATTTAAAATAATTAAAAGAAAAACATTCTTACAAATCATAAATAATAATAAAACTTTAAATTACATACTGCAAATTCTAAAATTAATCTGACAAATAACACAGAATAAACATTTGTTTTATTTTCTTGTAATATTACATTATTATGTGTATAGGAATAGCAACATATTTATTTGTTGTCAATGTATAGCAAAAATAGATGACAGCATTAATCTCAGAATATATATTTCTTCTTCAGAGAAATTTGAAGACAAAAAGTTGAGCCTACCGGTATAAAGTTTGCCAATTAGCAGCAACTACTGCAGTTGGATTACATAGACTTATATCTCTGCTATGTACTGAATTTGGACTAACAAGGCCCACATCTCTACAGTATAAATGTACTAGCCACATTTCTTATAAATACATTTTTCATTTAATTTTTTATCATACATTGAATTTTCATTTTGTATTAATGAAAACTTATAATATATAGAACTGAAGTGTCTCATGCCAAAACCGGTCTTTGCTTTAGGAAATTATTTTGTCTGAGATTGATTTCAAAGGCAGAATAAAACTTCATATAATGACAACTGAAGCCTGTTTTATTTCTTCTAGGGTGTAGAGGGGACACTCTTAGTAATTTTTTTAGACTTTTTCTGTAGTTTTAGAAGTTAACCATTAATACAAATTCTACAAATTTATGCACTATTCACAAACAATAACAAGAGTGGACACACTAAATGTCTTGCCTGAGTATGCACATGGATACAGAATAAAGATTATCTGATACCCTACAATGTAACTCACAGGAAAAAGCATTACAAAAAATAGTTATGTTCAGGTGACCAAATATGGTAGGCTTAGGTATTACAGTTGCTAAGAAATGGACTTAATCATGAAAAAATTTGATGCAAGTCACTCAACCACAAAATTGGAAGTCAAGGTCAGGGGACTGGTGTTGGTTTGACATGTGCCAATCAAGAACTATCAATAGACCAAATATGGGTCTGAGAAATGAACGTTTCACAAAAATGTGATCCAAGTCATTCAAGCATTGGATTGAGGTCAAGCTCCAGAGACAAGTGTCAGACTGGCATGTACCCACTTAGAACTATCTATAGACAAAACATGGTAGGCCTAGGTATTTCAGTTGCTGAGAAATGGACTTAATCATAAAACTTGGATGCAGATTTTACAAATGTTTATGTCAATGAACCATGAAAACAAGGTCAAAGTCACAATATAAGTATACTGTTGCAAAGTTTATATCATAACGTATCTATGGACCAAAGATATTAATTAAGTATAAGTATTATGTGTGCAAAGTAATTAAGGATTTTAAAAAGTTTATGCTGCAGCCCCTGGAAGTCATACATATGTATCTTAACTTTCGCGACATTTGCAGGCGAGTCAAATTTTTTTTTTTAAACCTAAATGAATATTTAACATTAAACATTTACTGTTTGAAACTTCAAAATGATTTACTGGTGACATATTCTAGAGTGACATTCCAACCAATGAGGAACCAGAGTGAGTTATCTTTTCATAACCAATGTAGGTAAGGGAGATAATAAATTTGTCTCCCTTTTAGCCTGAGGACAAAAGGGAGAGAATTTAATTATCTCCCTTACCTACATTGGTTATGAAAAGATAACTCACTCTGGTTCCTCATTATCAACAATGTTATTAAATGGGATAAACTGGTGTGAATAAAATTGGAGGCAAGATAAGAATAACATTTAAGTCTACTTTGAGTCTTTATTTTTTTTTTTTTTTTTGGAATAAAGAAATTCTTTGGAGAAAACTTTTTATGATTTGCTGCAAATGCTGCCAATATATTGAAACAAATTCATTTGATGAATTATCACATGGGTCTGAAAATACCAGGAAACAATATTAGCCTTAAAAAATTAAGTAGCAAACAATATATTATTTTGGTTCAATATACAATTTTAACCGATTACAAATTAAAAAAAACTCTCCCCCACTGATCCTCCTGAGTTATCCATGGATGTTTTTATATGACAGTCAACAAGATAGAACATTGATTTTGGATTTTGAAAGGCTCTCTATATGTAGATGACATTTTATTTGTACATTTAATCATTATCTTTATTCATTCTATCAATTATAATTGGGAGCACAAATACCATAAAATTGTTAACAAAATCAGCCTACAAATGACTTCAAAATATATATATATAAAGGAAATCATTTAGTGAAGAATTCAAAACAATTAGTGGAAAAAGTAACACTAGAATATACATCTGAAAAACCAAGATGATGTATACAAACCTGAAGGCTTCTCTGAACACTTATGTAAGGAAAAAACTAAGTGTATATATACCAGTTAATCATCAAAACCTAAAGTACAATATTCCTAGAATGTCAATTTATCTCCTGTTCGAAGTATCTTGCTATGTTTCATAGTTTTTACTTGACAACCTCAGACTCTTAAAAACCCATCTTTCAGACAAGATATAATTAGGTACAGACATATTAGTAAATTTACTAATGAAGAAATATATGCATGTTTTATTACAAAGGTACAAGCAATATTCATCAAAATAAATAGAATCTGCAAGTATATATAATTATTGATCCTCTTTGATTCTTAAATACATAAGGATTTTAATCTACATATTAGTCGCCTACATTTATTATTGCATCATCTTGATCAAAGCATTTTCTGGTTTCCTGGTACTCTAGCATGCTTACTAGCATTGCATCATCATGTTCTAAAACATTTCAGGGATTTTTGTACCTTAGCAACAACACCTGTGAGATGATTGCATCATCACTGATATTCTTATTAAGGTTTTTTTTCTATTATTGCACCTTGAACCTGAACATTCAAGTGCAAACATATTATTAGGTTGATTATATTGTGTATTGATCCATCAAATAAATTCTAATGCCGGATTTGTAATTTTTAATAATGGCCAAAAGAAATATTTTGAAAATCATTCATGGTATAAAGATTATTTAGGTTAGAACCAATTTATTAACACCAATGTCATAAAATGAATGAAGGTGTTCAACTGAATTCATTCATGTGGTTTAAACTGCTGATTATAATATAAAGGAGTTTATGGATTTAAAACATATTCCACCTCCTTAAAAAAAAAAAAAAATTCTGAATTTTTGTTTTTGAGTATTGCTTAAAACTGTGGATACGTGTATGTATACCAAATCATTCATTCTGTATGACATAGTCACATTACATGTGTGTAATTTAAATATTAAATATTAAAAATGAAAGGTGAGCATTGCAATATTTTAATTTTATTTTGTTTCTATGTGTAATATTCTATGATAAAATGCACAAGAATACTCCTCGGTTGTCAAAGATTTGTAATAATAAAGACTACATTAGTGTACTTATTAAAGGTGTAAGTATTAACAATATTATTTTTCATCTGAAGGTTTGTTTCATAAGAGTACCCCAAATATATATGATGTCACAGTTCATTATAACTTTTATACCATAATTTTATTCAAAACCAAATGGTGGATTTAGATAAAAATCCATCTTAAAACTTTTTTTATGTCAGTTCTTGGTTGGAAATACAGTTAAAGTATAGAATTTACATATTTTATTTATTAGCTCCTGGCTCAGATCTAATTTTTAATAAAACCATCTAAAATGACACTGATGTGAGGCAATTTTCAACATTTGGCAAAAGACTGGAATACAAAATGCTCACACAATCAAAAATGACAAATTTATGATTTTCAAATCCAACTCCAGAGTTATTTGGTTATTTATTAAACAATGCTTGGGGAGAAAAATTATACTGTTTGATTTACTTTGCATTTCAACAGTTTTACAGTAATATAAATCTCTATCAAACTTTTAAAACAATCTGTACTAGATGACTTTCTACCACAAAACATGCTCACGTGAGAAAAAATATGACAAATGAATGGATCCTTTATCAATGACATTTTCATTCTTGTATTTTCTATAAAAATCCCTTGTAACTAAAACTTTTTGTTTGTTTTTATTCCTTGAAAACTTACATGTATATAGGTAAATATCATACTAAGATGTCTATAAAATACATGTATATGCAACTTGAAATAATGAGTCGATATATAATGAGTACTGCCACAAAAGATGTCAGCTTTCCAGAATGCAAGAAAACTTAAGCAGTAGTTGATTACACTATTGATACACAAATTCCTGCTAGAATAAAAAAAAATACTGGGTATTAACATTTTTCAGTCTTTAAGATGAGGATCAGCAATAAAAGCACTGTTTAATTGCGCTTGGTATTCTGGTCCAGTGTTTAATTGCAATTGGTATGCAGGTCCAGTGTTTAATTGCACTTGGTATTCTGGTCCAGTGTTTAATTGCACTTGATATTCTGGTCTAGTGTTTAATTGCAATTGGTATTCTGGTCCAGTGTTTGATTGCACTTGGCATTCCGGTATAGTGTTTAATTGCACTTGGTATTCTGGTCCGGTGTTTAATTGTACTTGGTACTCTGGTTCAGTGTTTAATTGCACTTGGTATTCTGGTTCAGTGTTTAATTGCACTTGGTGTTCTTGCCCAGTGTTTAATTGCACTTGGTATTCTGGAACAGAGTTTAATTACACTTGGTATTCTGGTTCAGTGTTTAATGGAATACTTTCTCATGCACATTAACCCCACATCTGTCTTTTACCTTGTTATATTTATTCACACACAATTTCTCAACAGAAAGATATACATGTTCAAATGTTACAAAAGCACTTAATGACTGCTTTATGTCAAATTTACAAATCTTAAATATAATCCACCTTTATAAACAATCAGATTCATCATGTCTGGACAAATAAATGTAACAAAAAATTTTTTAAATCTTTAATGAATAATGATAATAAACACATTTCCAATTTCCGTAGCTGACAATAGTATAAAAAAATTACATGTACATTGTCAAATGGAACATTAACAGATGTCAGTACCAGGTCAATTTACATAAAACACTGGTTAGCACCATATAGATCATTCATATTATATACAGAGTACTGTTGGAACTGGTACTTCTGTAAGTTTGAAGAGAAACTGAAAATACAGTGAACTGGATATAAATTCTAATGACACAGTTAATGACAGAAACAGTTTCAAAGAATCAGGATTTGTCAATAATTCCTGATACATGTCAATGTCCTGAGGCTTTCAACAATAGTCCAAACTTAAAGAAATGTTTTTAAAATGGTTCCCTTAGTTGTACATGTGTAAGCAAGTCAAACTATCCAAATGTTCAAAGAGAACACGAATGATTTACATATCAGAAAACTGCAACAAAGAGAACTAACTTAAACCTACCAATCATTTATACTAAAAACAGAATTTGAATTTTTACATGTCAAGTTTCAATCCAGAAAAACTGGGCAATTTTAAAAACTAAAAATTAGTAATTATGGCACCCTGCAATAAAACATTATACATAATACATCCTCTGTCAAAGGAATTAAAATTTAATTATACTATTTACTACCACAATGTGTTTGTTTTTTTTTTAATTACACAAGGAGCAAACTTTAATAACTGAACCAGAGAGAACATGATAGAGTTACTGATACAGAACACTTAATCTCAATCATATTATCAACATTTGGTAAGTACACATGTAACTTAGAATTATTTTTCCAGAAAAGTTACAATTTTTTTGTTTCCCTCTCCTTTATATCATTAACTATGATAAGGTTTATTGTCATTAATGTGTTAACTTTTTTTCTTCTAAAAAATATGGGAAATTCATCAAAAATATTTTAAATACATGTAATCATCCTTTTCATGATATCTAACAAAAGAAAATGATTATTTTCAATTTACATGTCATTTTAAGTGCTGCATTTTAATTTTCTTTCTTTATGTATACACACTTCAACAGCTGTGTACCTTTGACACTGGGCTTTAATGTCAATGATGATTTATAACGGTTACAGATTTTAACAAATGAGCCATTTTTCAAACTCATCAAACTAATTTCATATCACATTTTCTCAGCTATTTTCAAATTTTTGTAAAACTTTCTTTAATGGGCCAAAAAACACTTTATATAATTTATAAAATGCATTGATTAAAAATCTGTTTAGAACAAAAAATAATAAAAATGGTTTTTTGACTTGTAACTGTTCTACATATATATACAGTATCATGTAGGTCAAAATTAATTTTAACAAGCTGAACTATAGATATATATCTGCAACTGAAATAAATTACATGTTGATCATATCAGTCAGAATCACATTTTTACAAGAATGTTTAGGGTTCACAATTGCTTTTTACATTTTTTTTTCTGGATACACAATATACTAAGGTTGACTTAATAAACATGTGCAGAATAAATCGAAATTATTGAATTAAAAAAATAATACAATAACAAAAAATATTGTTATTACTATCATTTCTACCGATATTGTTATAATAATTTTCTTTCTTTTTTTATCTAACGACAATTTAAAGTAAATGAAATGTTGTTATGGTAGTGAAATAGCACACCACGTGTCTTTTGTTTACATGTTGACTTACCGATCCAGCTTCTGCTACAACACCTTTTGGTGAAACAAATATACCCGATCCAACAATTGACCCAACAATAATGGCAACACCGTTAAATAAAGTAATTGTTCGTTTAAGTTTCACTTTTTCTTCCTCCGAACTAGATGAACTGGCGTCCAAGGGTTTCTTCTTCTCGACCGTCATGATAACGCACACGTCTTTCTTGTTCCGTATTTTTATTTTGGAGTAAGATTATTAAGTCCCCTTGGACGAGTTCATTATCATATTGGGTTGAACCGTTTTTGAGCTCGACTATATATAGAAATCCGAAACTCGAAAACAAAATTAAATATATTTTTAATTTTGGATTAGATATTTTGTTATGTATAATTTAAACATGATTTGGTAAATGTAAAAATTACAACATGTTAATAAGCATAAGCAACAGGCATAACCCCTCAAATCAATAATGTGTAGGGCCGTAGGTTGCATCATCTTTCATTCATTGACTTTCCAATCAAACAGGAAACGTTCTAAGTTCTTGAAACTCCCGCACAATTTTGTAAAAATTTGCTAGTAGATTATAGCACAACTACACCCAACTGTACATTCTAATGGTGTATATTCATGGTATACGTTTAAATCATATTTATAGTAGAAATGTCAATGTTAACGAAAATTACAGTAAAAATGCTGACAACAGAAATGGTACTAGCAATCACTTTTGCAAACAATATGAGGAAAAAAGTTAAGACTTTAGATAAAAAAGTAAGCTACAGCTATTTAAAAAGAATTACAATTTTCAAAATTGTTCTGACGTCTATTAACATGCATGATTAACCCTGAAATAAAAAAATAGTTTGTAAATTTAGAACCGGCCGGATTTTTAAGTACTCAAATTTTAGATTTAACAGTACCGAATGTCAAAATGATAAACTCTACAAAAAGTTTAAAATCGATACGAATACTAAAGAACAAGTGAAATTTCTAGATTCCTTTTTAAAACAGTCGGTGGAACTATTTCTCTATGCATTTATCGTCCGAAACACACGATCGGTCGCGCTTATCGGTACTTGACGTGTAGCAAAGCGCAAGTGCGAACAGCCGTGGGTTTCGGATCATGTTATGCATGTAAAAGTTGCTTAATAAAATTTGAATATCTTGAAATGTTAATATTAACTGAGCTGAGTTTTTTCGTCACCCATGTATGTTTGGACAAAGGAAACAAATATACTAATTTCGATTTTATTGTATCAATATTTTTAAAATTAATTGTATATAATATTTAGGAATGAAAAATTCGGCACATGACAAATATTGATATTTCGGCTACTTCCATATATGGATCCAAATGTAAAGTCACAAAATAACATTGCATCAAGGAAATATTCCAAGGCTTGAGTATTAAACTCAACTTAAAAGTTTTAAGTTAATCATACCTTAATATTAAATGACACAATTAAGTGTAAAAATTTAGATAAATATCGGCAAAAGAATACCGAAGCGACAAAACAGTGGGAAAAGCCCACAAGGTCGAAGTCCAAGGATAATACAAATTCAGGAGAATGGAACACAACAAACAAACGCGACGAGGATACATGTATTATAACTAAAAGAATAAAAAACGTATAATAAAACTAAACAAAACTAGAACAAGACCGCACGGGAACTATTTAAAGCACTAGCAATGCGAACTCCCATTAATAACAATAACAATAAAATAGTAAAAAATAATAATACATGACTAAAAAATAATAAGTTTGGCTAAAATGACGAACGTGAAATGGCCCAAATGCAATGTTCCAAGCAAAATTAATTGTTTGTATATGGTTTCTAAATAGGGTATGTAACTTACTTAAATTACTGTCTGAATGTCTTCGTTCAGTGTTTTAGAAAGTATAAGTTTATAGTTTATATTATAACTTTGTTAATAACGGTTTGGATGCCATAAATCTTAACAATATCCTTCACCTGAAAACAGTAAAATCTAAAACTCCTCCACATTTCAAAGACCAAACTTTTCCACTTATTTCTTATTCTTAAACAAAACCCATTGCAACCAAGGTTTTGAATTACAAACGGGCCTTAAATATTTTCCGATGACCTGAAGTCTAATCCCCCTGATTGATCCTGTTCGACATCTCCATTCAATTTTAGTCCTTTGGGTCATGTTATCACTAGAGATCCTAATCTAGTAGATAATCAAAAGCTAAACAATATGCTATAGATGATAACATCAAATTGCTGATGGATTCTGTTAAGGACTATGGCAGAAAATGGATTAAAAGGAACAGGAACTGTTGGTACGCTTTCAGAGTGGGTGAAGGCTATTAGGTCAACGATACAGATCCGAATTAAAAACCTCCAAGGGACTATGAGCACTAAAGCTACATCCATCTTTAAAGACCCTAATGTTGTTGAAAACATGACAAATACATGAAATTGTTCAAGCGGACAAAGCCCCCAATAACGTCGTTTTTTGTCTGCAAGAACTATATAATTTTTAGTGTTTTAGAGACGAGTTGGGAATAGGTAACACTGCGGATAACCCAACTTATACACTGACCACACTCACTAGTCCTTGATAACTACAAGACCGTTCTTCATTGCTTTTGGCCTTTCTACAAGGATGAAGAAATGGACCTTCCTGCTCTTTGTTGGGTTCCTAAACTACATAAGAATCGGTACATTGCTGGGTCGGCTAATTGCTATACAAAACCCCTTTTAAAGATTTTAACATTAATATTGACATGTATTAAAGAGAGCCTCAGATTTATTGTGAAACATCATATTCCACCAGCGTCGATTCTTAAAAACTAAAAAAAAAATTTACTACAATATCTAAAATCAAAATCTTTTGCTACATGCAACAGTATAAAAAACAGTCGACTTCTCTACACTTTACACTACCATACAACATTCTCAATTAAAATGTCGATTGAAACAACTAGTTCATCAACGTTTTTTTTCAAGAAAAATGGCTCATAGAGGTATAAGTTTATAGTTTTAGGTAGAGAAAAGTTTTATTTCGTGAAGAACCACTCTGAATCTGACAAAAAGTGTTCTGAAGATAAAATTACAAACATGTTTAGATTTTCTCATAGACAGCTTATTTGTTGAATTTGGCAGTTGAATTTTCAATAAACAATCGGCATTCCAATGGGAATCAACTTTGCTCCTATCCTCGCCGATCTGTTTCTGTACTCAAATGAAGCGGACTTCATTCAAGGGTACTACGTGAAAGCAAATGGAAACTGGTCAAATCCTTTAATTTCACTTTTCGTTATATAGTAGACGTGTCGTCGTAAAATAAGGACAAATTCCAAGACTTTCTACATCTCATATACCCCAGTAAGCTTAAAATTAAGGATACTACAGATAAATCAAAGACCGCTTCAAATTTGGATTTTTTTCTTGAAATAGACAATGAGGGACATTCGAAGACAAAACTTTATGACAAACGTGATTACTTCAACTTTCCAATTGTTAACTTTCCCTTCTTGGGTAGCAATATATTGCCTGCATAAAGCGTCTACGTGTCTCAGCCTATCCGATATTCAAGGGCATGCATGAGTTACAATGACTTTCGACAAAGAGGATTACTGCTCTCACAAAAGCGCACAAGGAGAAGGTACTGCTTACCCTTCCAGAGCACATGAGTTCACTCCTGGTTTTAATAGGAGTTCGTGTTGTTCATTGTTTTTTTTATTTTTCAGTGTTTATTTGTTGTGCTTGCGGTTGTTCATTTGTCTTCCCGGGTTTGTCTGTCTAATGGTTGCATTTTTTGCTTTGCTCCTTAGGTATATTTGTCCTATTTTTGTATGAATGGATGGATTATTGTTTATTATTCATAATTCTTAACGTCCAATGGCAATTATTACATGCACACTAGGACGCGAAGATATTGATGAGTTATAAATGTGAACCCTGCTTTGCACTAGACCGACACGCTGAGCCACATTTTTTAACGTGTTAGCTCACAAGGCCTACCGGACAAATTATTCTTTGCTCTTACTCCTGATTGCCGCGGAGAAGCAGCGAATAACACTTTAACAGTCTTTGCTTTGACCATTCTGGAGATCAAACAGACAACCTTCGACCACACTCAGGCAAGCGCGAAACCACGAGATCACCAAGCGGATTTTAATATTAATTAAGAAAAATGTCGTAAATTTTAACGAACATGCAAATCCAGGAATTTGAAGATACTCGAATCAAGTGAGCCGAAAAAACACCCGAATCTAAAACAGAAATGAAAGGAGACGTGGTTAGATTAAATGTCGATGAAACAACCATATTAACCGAAGCTAAAAAATTTCTTAAATAAAACGATACTCCAAAAATATTAGGAAACAAAAAAATCATCGACAAGTGAGTATGTATTAACAAGTAATGGTCTAAGGGAGTCAACTCAAAAGTAAAACTTATCAAAGAAATAGTACTTATCACTACAGGATGTTAAGATTTTTAAATTGTCTTGCAGGTACTCTTTCTAGTTCTGGCTGCAGGTGTTATCATATTTATACCCGCACTTTCGAATGAAAGTTCGGGTATATTGTCGTTGCGGTCGTCCGTCCGTCACACTTTCTTGTGACGCAAACTCCTCCTTCACTTTTGAATTTTTACCAATATTTTTTTGTGCTATACTGTTGCTTACTAACTGTAGAAGCGCAATAAGGTTTTGGAATTCCAAATTTTTAAAAGAGGGCCCTGGGAGGGACCAAAAATGGCCAAATCATACAAAGAGCCTTGTGACGTGAACGCCTCTTTCATTTTTTAATTTAAACCATTTTTATTGTTCCCATATTGTTGCTTACCAACTGTAGATGTGCAATAAGTGGAATTCCAAATTTTTTAGAAGTGGGTGGGAGGGACCAAAAAAGTGCTGAAACAGAAAAAAAGCATAATTACTAAAATAACTATATCATATTGTTGCTTGCTAACTGCAGATGCACAAAAGGTTTTGGAATTCCAAATTTCTAAAAGGGGGCCTGGAAGGACCAAACAGGGCCAAACTAGGCAAAGAGCCTTGTGACGCGAACTCCTATTCCATTTTTGAATTGAAATCATTTTTATTGTTGCCATATTGTTGCTTACCAACTGTAGATGCGCAATAAGGTTTTGGAATTCCAAATTTTTTAAAAGGGGGTGGGAGGGCCAAAACAGAAAAAGACCATAATTACTAAAATTTTATCTAAAGAAAAAAAATGAAGAACTTTGTGAATTTCAGTTTAAGGGGCTATAGGTCATTTTGCATTTTGAGGATTTAAAGGGCAAAAAGGGAAAATAGGCCAAAAAGTTAGATTACAGTAAAAGTGGGTTGTGATATATCTCTGCAAAGGTTATTTGTTACAGATGCAAACTTTAATGCTATGGAAACTGAAAATGTTAAGAATGTTTGTTTACAAAATAAATGTGGGGTGCGGGTATAGCTGTCGTTCTGACAGCCCCTACCTGTAGTTTTATTTAATATTATGTCCTATATAACATAGGCATTATCTCAGACCAATTCGAAAATCAGCACAGAATGATTAATTTTCTTATAGTTATCCAAGTTTGAACAGAAAAACTAAGGAAAATTGACCTTGTAAGAAGAAGAAGAAGAATAAGAAAGCTTACATGTCTAACCAAACAGATATGAATAAAATTTATTTGAAAGGTTTATATCATCAATGTCTCGGATGACTTCGAAACTCGATAACAAACCATGAATTTTCTTATAGTTATGCCTCTTGGTAAAAATAGGGAAAATTGTCTTAGTTAGCGCTGCCACGTCAACAAATCTTAACAGCTTTTAACGAAACTTATGTCAAGGGTTTTATATGAGCTGTGCCTTAATCGTTTAATTTTTTTCTAGTTGTACCCCATTTGAAACAGTAAATGTAGTGATTTTGTAAGCATTCTCATGGACCATTCTTGTCTTGCGCCTAAGGACGCAGTCGGTGGAGGTGAATGATGGGAAATGTTTTCCGGCTGCCGCAGCGGAAACTTTGTTGTTCATTTTAGTTTAAACTTAGAAACATTTTGACGTAGGACAACCGAATTTTTGTTCACAATATACTTTGGGACAATGATTTACTTTATTGAAATTAGATTGTAGTATACAACTGTTACAATAAACATGAACACAAATAACCTACATTTCAAACGGCAGTTATGGATCTCCTTTCCTTAGTTCTATAATGACTGCTTAAAATATAAGAAATCACTGCTTTAATTTCATCTGGTGTTGATGGATTTGATAGGATAGATAATCTTTTTGATGAAAACAGCATATATAAATTTTCTTCACAATATAACAAGAATTGATCTCTGAAATTTATTTATTTATTTATTTATTTGGTGTTTTACGTCGTTTTCAGCACATTTGGCGGCAAGATTTCCATTTGGCACCCCCATAAGTACATCTATATGCTTATTCCGTCTAAGATATACACAATTGGGGGTGCCATATGGAAGTCTTTCCCATTTGGCTATTTTGCGGCGGCCGTATTTCGGCACTGTGACGTCGTAAAGAGTTGACCCGGCCCTAATATGAGCTGACCCGAATATATCAGCGACGTCATAATGTTTGACCCAACGTTGACCCGAATATATCAGGAAAACATCCGGTTATAGGCAGATGGCCATTGAAAAGTAAGAAATTCCATTAAGATTGCTACTTAACAATACGATAAATTTATCATCAAGTTTTCTTCAAACAAATATTGTAAAATATCAGCCGCTCGACACAATATGAAGCTTTTTAGCTCGTTCGCTACGCTCACTCGCCGAAAAAGCTTCACATTGTGTCTCGCGGCTGATATTTTACGATATACGTTTGCAGAAAACCTGATAATATGTACATACAAATGTCCGGCGTCCGTCTGTTCGTCGTAAACATGTCGCGCCGTAACTTGAGAACGACTCATCCAAATTTCACGAAATTTAATATAGTTGTTTCTTATGATGGTTAAACGATCTGTACTACTTTTTGGTGAAAATAAGATTACGGGACTTTGTAACTAAAACAGAAGTGTGTTTTTTTCACATGTCGCGCCGTATCTCTCAAAACGATTTATGATTATTGCTTAAAACTTTACACACTTCTTAGTTATATTAATCTAAAGATCTGTATACTTTTTGGTGATGATTCAAAATTTTATTTTAGAGTTTTTGAGTTTTTTGTTAAAAAAAAGGGGGGTTTCACTTGTCGCGCCGTATCACAAAAACGATTTATGATTATTGCTTAAAACTTTACAAACTTCTTTGTTATATTAATCTAAAGATCTGTATACTTTTTGGTGATGATTCAAAATTATATTTTAGAGTTTTCGAGTTTTTTGTAAAAAAAAAAATAGGGGGGGGGGGTTCACATGTCGCGCTTATCTCAAAAACGATTTATGATTATTGCATAAAACTTTACACACTTCTTAGTTATATTAATCTGAAGATCTGTATACTTTTTCGTGATGATTATTTTTTTTAACAAGACGACGGGCGTATCATGCGCTCGTGACGCAGCTGTTTATTATAGTTGTTGAGGAAGCCGGAGTACCCGGGGAGAACTAGCTACAATAATGTGATATCTTCCGACTCAGCGGAGCTACAAAGCCGTCCCATTGCTCGTAATGGAGCAAAGGAATATCATTCAAACCGGGGGTTTAGCTCATTGAATTATCTTTTAATATGTAAAAACTTCAACAATTTGTGTAAATTGATGAAAAATTTAGCCGATCCATGATGCACATTAATTTAAATTGACAATTTAGGAGTTTATTGTATTGTTTTGATTTCAGCCAGTTCAAGATTACAAGTTTGAAATGCCCTTAAAACACATAATATGAGATTATCAAGTTAATAACACTAATAATTTTGGTATCTTATTTATAGTCAATATTATTGTATACTATTTGAAAATTTTGAACCGTCAAAATATGTGTAAATCTCCCGGTTGTGAATCACACCCGACTTTCTCCATTTAGAGTTATGGGACCGCATTGTAGTTCCGCCTAGTCAAAAGATATCACAGGAGCTACATTATTGTAGCTAGAGATAACCGCCGAGCTTCGGTAGGAAAATTGGCAATCCTTGTCAATTAAGATCGGAGTTGAACACACCCCGCCACAGGTGAGATTCGAACTCAAAACCTCAGTGCTGACAGGCTAGTGATAATTAAAATTTTCCGCGGTTCAACGAATAGAGGAAAATTATTGTACTGACATTACGGGTATAGTAAATGGGTTGATACGTGATGGTGGTCACGTGATGTTTTTGCAAAAGCGGGAAAGTGCCTCTGTCGAGTCATTTTCTAGCCGACTTCACACTAGTTTACTTGATACTCAAGTTCTTGGACACCGGATTGCATTAGTTATGTACAAATAGACAGTTGAATCTCCATTTTGCTGAAGAATGCCTAAAGACTCGTCCATACGAATACATTTTATCCAAACAGCCGAACATGAAGCGTGAAACATATGTTGAATCTTCTCATTAGTCGATTAGAGGAAAAAAAAATCAACAAGTATCCAGATTCCAGACAAAACATTCTTTTCTACAGAAAAGATCGAGATGACGCTCACACTGTGATGCTAGAATATTGGTAGAATTTAGACTACTGTTAAGTCACAGTGTAGAAAAGATAAGTACTTTTTTATGATCTACATTGTATTTGCTATATTTAGTACAAGTTTTCAACTCACTCCATTTACATGTAGTGTAACAAGGGTTAACAAACTAACAGGTCACACATGAATGATTTATTGTTCGTGAAAAGAATTCACATGTCGAACGCACCTTACCCATATTCGGTACGGTGTATCACACACTATTCATGCTATTGGTCAAAACCTTTCTTGGTCTTCTTGTTAGTTTAACATTTTTAAGACCGGGGCAAATTTTAATATAAACACATATATAGTAGCAGGATTAGCTATTTATGATTAAATTATTATTATTATTATTTCAACAATTAAGCATCCCCCAAAACTTAGACATAAACAACTTAAATTTATATATTAAATCTATTTTAAACCCAAAACTTGAACTTCTACCATTCATTTGTGACTTTATAAAGCAGTCATTGGCATTGCGAAAATAGGGTCCACCTCGTTAAAGTAGAATTCAACAGTGCTTGAAGTCTACTGTGCATCAAATTGTTTTGTTTTGTCTATATAACCATGTTGTCGTGTTGAATCTGTACATGTATTGCATTGTGTTTGTTAAATTGTGTGTTTTGCTTTTGACCCATATGGGTGTATTTTACAAATAAATAAAATAAATTATTATTATTATTATATAAAATAATTCAGATTTATCATTTTCATGGTTACATAAAGATGCAAGAAAATATTTATATATTTATATGATTTATTCGTTCATGAATATTTGATTCCTAAAAAAAAAAAAATAGTTTTTGGCTGAATGTATTAATTCTATTTGAATTTATTTAACTGATATGAATTATCTTTCTTGAGTAAACCAGACATGAACATTTTCAATAAAAAAAAAACAAGTTGCTTTTTTAAAAAAAAAAGGCAATACGTGAACCTTAGAACATTTTTTATACTAATTATTAAAATTGGCCTTTTCTGTGGAAAAAAGATTGTTTCAAAGACAAATTTATGAAGTATAAAATGTTACATTTATACATCATATTATAAATATTTCCGACTTTGTATGGTTACAGAGGAGTTGCGGCTCAATGAAATCGGTCTCTTCCTTTAGTAGTACAGATATCTAAATGGTGTTAGCTTTCATTTTTTACCAGTGTGAAAGGTCAAACTACTAGCAATGGATGACTCTTCTAGGGTTTTTATTGGCAGAGGTAATATTTCACCTAGAACTCTCAGTAATTTTATTTACTTTTCTTTTTAAAAAAACATATTTTAGGGCAAGCACAATATTTTGTTTCATGGAATGTGGAAGGATACCTACCAAATAAGACAAATTAAAACGAGTCAGATTCAAATTAGCCAAATGGGATGCTACCTTTGCTGAAAATGAAACCTAGAAAAAATCTACTTGCTTATCATTTTATTTTGTGCTGTAAAATCCTGTTCCACATTAGAAATGGGTTTTGATTCAGCTAATACATTCAATTTGCTGTGTATACATGTATACTTGATATACCTATCCCAAATCAGGAGCCTGAAAATTTTTTTGCTTATTATTATTGTGTCTGTTACCTTTGTTTTATATATAAATATGGCCATTTATTTATATCGTGTCCAAATTGTATAACACTGGTCAATTTGAGGTCATTTAGCTTACTTTGCTAAGACTCCACATTCAACGCCATACTATGACATTTGGTCTTTGATGAAAAGTTGTCTCATTGGCAAGCATACCAAATATATATTATTTAATCATATCAGTCGCAGGATAATTCGAGTTAGGAATTTTGTTAAAATGTATATGAATTAATAAAAACTTTTCTTTCAAGTTAAAAACTACATGAACTAGTAGGAATGTTCTATTGAAAGGTATAAGAAAGAAAAAACCAATGTTCAAAAGTAGATCAATAACTAATCAACTTTATTCAAAGACACAAGACCATTAATGAGACAATGCATGTCCAGATTAAGGAAATTATACTTCATACCCAACAACAGATATTTAAAGGAATAGTTCTGACCAATAAACACAACAGATGATGTTTCCATATTAGGTACAAATATGAATGAAACAAAAACTTCAATTAAAAGTTATTATCATTTTATTTTTGTTCAGAGTATTTTGCATGACACTTGTCAAAGCATATCAACAAATATCAACAGTTGAATTAAATTGAAGTAACATTTTATAAGTAAAAATTCAATTATATTGTTAAAGTATTAGCTGTTTTAAATTTAAAATTATTTTCGGTTCTTGAAACGGAAATTTTTTGTTTATCTGATTTGTCAAAATGACATGTGTGCATAAATTTTATTGATACAAATCAACAAATCTAACCACCAAAACCCATTATAAATCAATATGTAGAAACCCCAACACCATTAATATCTAGACACAGATGTTCGATATCATAGGTCGTTAAATCTTGACCATTAAACTTTCACTTGTTATCAAACGGATACTTCTTAGAGCACGACAGATCACAACTGCCGACTTTGCTCAAGTAAATACTTGGGATACACAAAATAGCTTTAAAATAAACATACATATTTGAAAGTGATCTATAGATAGTTTATTATCATAAAGCAGATAAATGAATTAGCGATCTATAAAAAAGTTCTTCATGCTTTATTGCCACTTTTGAAATATTTTAAAAGCCCCGTATGGAGGTGCTCCTAATTGCATAAAGCTAATACAGTAAGAAGAATAAGTGTTCCGAATGAACAATAATTTAGCTTCCGAATATTCCTCCATAGACCATGTTTCTAACTAACATATATGCGTGAACCCTCAGGGGTTCACGCAAAAAAAAAAAAAAAAAAAATACGGTGTACCGGAGATACATGCGTATTTATATTTCTATTTCTATTATTTAGATTTTGAAACCAATTCATGCGGCGATTCTGCCGCTTTAGAATTCTTAGAGATCATATGAATTAACGGGCTTAACGATGACTCTTCATTTTGTATTTGGTAATTAAAACATGCAAGTGTGACCAGTATCAGGGACCATATGAAGAATTATTCTAGAAACTGGCCACAGTTAATTTGTTTAAATTTTTTACATATTTGAGCATTATTATTTGAAAGAACAGCGTGTTCTACAAAATGTTAATGTAAAAGTTGAAACAGTCGTACTGGTGGTTTGTTAATATTTTGTATGACAGTTTAATAATAAAGTAATTTTATGATGGAAATTACTTTGTAAATTTCTTATGCAACACTTAAATTTCATTTGAGTGGATATTTCCAATTTAAATGAAATTGTTTTACCGTATCACGGTTGAAATACATGTTTGTAACTTTATTTTTATTTATTTTCATTATTCGATAATTAAGATTTGATGAGTGTTTTGTGTTTTATCAAGCAAAAAAAAAAAAAAAAAACAAACAAAAAACAAAAACAAAAACAAAACAAAACAAAAAAAAACAACAAAAAATCATACACTTCCATCAGAAGTATTTGTTTCAATTATGTGCAGGCTTTTATCACCTGAACTGATTTTTTTTTTAATCGCATGTTTGTCTAACCGACTATGTAGTTAGTACATGACTTAGATGTAGGCATGTGAAGTTAAGCATATATTTCCAAGAGATAAATTTTTGTATCGTATAATTTATATGCAAATTTTTGCATTTGGTCTGATTCATTTTTTATTGATTCGGCGGTCGTTTTGGAGACCATTTAGTTACATACAAGCCTCAGATATAGGCCTTTGTAGATCAGTGGATATTTCTAAGAGATGAATTTGCGTACAGCGCAGACTTTTTGCATTTTGTGAGGTTCAGTTTTTATTGAATCAGAGGTTCGTTTGGTGACCATAAACTTATTAATAAGTACAAGCCTCAGATGGAGGCCTCTGTAGATCAGAAGATATTTCCACGAGATGAATTTGCGTACAGCGCAGACTTTTTGCACTTGGTGAGATTCAGTTTTTAATGAATCGGAGGTCCATTTGGTGACCATAAAGTTAAGTACAAGCCTCAGATGTAGGCCTCTGTAGATTAGTGGATATTTTCACGAGAAAAATTTGCGTACAGCCCGGACTTTTCCCATTTGGTCAAATAATGTATGTAAGCATCAATCGTAGGACTTTGCATTTTGGTGGTTATGACCACATGCTAAAGTTCCGACATAAAAATCATATGTTTACGTACCTGGACTTTACATTACAAATTTTTTCACTATTTGAATCTTATCTCGTTGGCACAGTTTTGTGAAGTGTCTAAAGTGAATGCAGGACTTATTTGGCCATTTACCAGTCTCGTTAATATAGACTTTTGCAGCATACTTAAGAGTCAAATACACAATTAATGAAAAGTATATACTTGTATAGGTAGAATGTGTATGGTACCGACTTACAGTAATCATACGAGATATCGTTATGAAATTATATCTCTCAAGAACGATTTAATTTAGTCTCCGGTAAAGGACTAAACATCTTAAGACACCACAAATGTATAATACATACACTGATACATAAAAGTTCATCCAAGAAAAAAAAAGAAAGACAAAAAAAAAAAAAAATAGTGCTTGACCAAGAAAATGCATTATTTACTCATGAATTTGTTTTTTACATACAACAATTAGTCGGATAAATTTCCTATTTGGACTTCGGTGAATGGCTCTCATCGACAATCAGATAACATCTCTTATTTAATTAGACGATTTTTTTATAAAGATAATAAATTATTACATTATTGTAATACTTTTGTTCAGAATAATCAAAAGTATGGTTAGAAGTATATTGAATAGAAATTGATATACTTGTGTAGTTTTAACGGTAATTGTACTGAGTGGAGGAAAGTTTAGATGATCGCATACAAAAAAAAACAAAAAAACAAAAACAAAAACAAAAACGAAAGCAAAACCAAAAACAAAAACAAAAAAAAAAAAAACAAAACAAAAACAAAAAACAAAAACAAAAAACAAAAATAAGCTACATGCTAAATTCATGCAAATACATGTATATTAATTGGCAGAAGTTATTACTTTTTATCATTCATATGGGAATTATATTCATGGAATCAATTTCATTGCATCCACAGATGAATTAGGTTATCAAACCTTTACACGCTGCAGTTGACTTTACTTGCTTTATGTCAGCGATAAACATATTTTGCATACAATGGGCATATACATGCGTGACTACTTTTTGAAAATGAATTGCTTTCTATATAATGTTACACTTTTGTAATTCTGAGCTTGACATTTTTCAGAGCCACGCCTGCTTGGAAGTCGATATTATTTAAGACCTTATTAGTTTTGACAGCGAAGTGGCTGAAGAACAACTACTGTTAGCGTATTGGAACATAAAATGTGGACATGAAGGAAATCTAACACTGGAGTCTATCGTTTATATCTGATCGCTTTTCCATTCATAAACATTCGTGTTTGAATTGATGACCGGATTGTGGATGGTTTAAATAATTGCTCATTTAGTGCGTACTTTTAAACTGACAAATTGTACTAACTATATAATGAATTTAGTGAAAATCTCCCATAAATTGAGGGCTTGATATTAATATGGATGTGATAGACGTTTGCATTGTTCATGACCCATTCACATATTCACAATCTCGCCCTTTCTTTGAGTTTTCTAGTCTGTCGGGCTATCGGCAATCTGAAAGATTGTGTTAAATATTTTGCCATTTATGTTTAGTAAAGTTTGTACTTAAAATTTTCCGCGGTTCAACGAATAGAGGAAAATTATTGTACTGACATTACGGGTATAGTAAATGGGTTGACACGTGATGGTAGTCACGTGATGTTTTTGCAAAAGCGGGAAAGTGCCTCTGTCGAGTCATTTTCTAGCCGATACTCAAGTTCAAAGACTACGCTGTGATATGATTTAGCGTTTTCTTTATAGTTGACATCACTTTATTTAATCAACTGTTTTTTATTATTTACTTGTCTGAATGGTAGAATATTTTAAAGATGATATTTAGAACAAATTTGATTATGATCTAAACACTGGAAAAGTACTTAAAATTTCTAGGCTAATACTGTTCAGAGTATTACTCCAAGGTTTTTCCTGGGCGGCGAGGTCGCCTATGATAGAGAAATTTACATTTGTTGTATAGACGAATTTTACAGAATGCATTATATAATTGTATTTGTTATTGTAATGCAGTGTTCTTAAATATGCAAATTATTTGAATAAATAAATCCGGTGTCCACTAGTCTGTCGGGCTATCGGCAATCTGAAAGATTGTGTTAAATATCTTGCCATTTATGTTTAGTAAAGTTTGTACTTAGTAGTCATGACGAACTACCTAGACCACTCGGCCACCTCTCTGAAATTCATGCTAATTTTACAATGAAAAAAAATCTTGTTCGTCATCAAGTTCATAACAAAAATTAGATATTCATTGATTTCAAGGTATTTTACTGTATCTTCCACAAAGTTTCCAAAATGTTTGTGGATCATCTGATCTACAGTTCAATAAGTCTGTAATAAACTTTTTGTGATATTCATGTTTCTTCTTTTCAGCACATCTTTTAATTTTTTTTATGCTGAAAAATATTTTCCAATATAATTAACTTGCGATTTAAGGTCACGAAGTTCTTGGTCAGACCATGGTTTTCTTGTAACTGGCTTACTCATTTTATGGATTGAGTTCAAATTAGGCAAACTTTATTCGAAATATCTTCAACTAAATCTGTTAATTCATTAGAAGCTATACTTACTCCTGTTTCATTATATTCAATTTTTTTTTCTCATAATCAATGACAGAAATTTTTATCACTTCTGAATTTAAAGTTCCGTATAACATGGTTTTCTAATTTATTTGATTCCCTACCTATATATGAAGAACTTAAAGCATTTTTGGCCGGGTTGCACAGAGTGCAAATCCGGGTTATAGTATGGTGAATGTCGGGCGGGCGGGCGGCGGGCGGGCGGGGAAAATGGGTACCTATTTTGCGAAATCAACTCCTCTTACAGTTTTTCACCCACATCCTTGAAACTTCATAGAATGTTTCTATATATATTGAAGATGTGCACCTCACTTTATGGAATTATTTCAGAATTATTTCCCATTTTTCCAAACTTTGGAACATAGTCGTTTTTATTGACATCTTCAATAGAGGGTACCTATTTTGCGAAATCAACTCCTCCTACAGTTTTTCACCCGCATCCTTGAAACTTTATAGAATTTTTCTATATATATTGAAGATGTGCACCTCACTTTATGGAATTATTTCAGAATTATTTCCCATTTTTCCAAACTTTTTTTATTGACATCTTCAATAGAGGGTACGTATTTTGCGAAATCAATTCCTCCTACAGTTTTTCACCCGCATCCTTGAAACTTCATAGAATGTTTCTATACATATTGAAGATGTGCACCTCATTTTAAGGAATTATTTCCCATTTTTCCAAACTTTGGAAAAATGTCGTTTTTTATTGACATCTTCAATAGAGGGTACCTATTTTGCGAAATCAACTCCTTCAGTTTTTCACCCATATCTTTGAAACTTCATAGAATGTTTCTACATATATTGAAGATGTGCACCTCAGTTTATGGAATTATTTCAGGAATTATTTCCCATTTTTCCAAACTTTGGAACTTAGTCGTTTTTTACTGACATCTTCAATACAGGGTACGTATTTTACGAAATCAACTCCTCCTACAGTTTTTCACCCGCATCCTTGAAACTTCGCAGAATGTTTTAATATATATTGAAGTTGTGCACTTCACCTTATGGAATTATTTCAGGAATTATTTCCCATTTTTCCAAACTTTGGAACTTAGTCATTTTTTTTTGACATCTTCAATAGAAGGTACCTATTTTGTGAAATCAACTCCTCCTACAGTTTGTCACCCACATCCTTAAAGTTGAAAGAATGTTTCTATATATATTGAAGATTTGCACTTCACTTTATGGATATGTTTTGAGAAATGTTTTGCAATTCTTGAAGACTCATTATTCAAGCACTGAGGATTTCTTACAATTTTTAAACGAGGATACAATTTGTGATGTCACTTCTGATTGACTTTTGTCTATATAAATATTCATGACTGCCAATGTGCAATATGATCTTGTAATCACCTTTGTCACCACTACAGTAATCACCCAGTAAAGCAACCCGGCCATTTGTGTCTTTGACCCATTTTTGTTGATATTACATTTCAGTGTAAAGTTAATTGGTACATGGTCAGATAAATAAGATAAATTATTGGTACAGAAACATTCCACTGAGGACAGGAGGCTCTCATTTACAATAGCATAATCTACAGTACTGCAACCATTTACATTGAAACATATATGATACGCAAGTAAATCTCCGAGATATCTACCAATTAGAATTCGCAACCTTCTGGACACGCAGATTTAACAGATTTTGGCCTTGCTGATTTACTATTTTATCTAAACTATTTCTAGGTAGTTTTCTAGGTGGTTTTTTATCATTAATATAATCCACTGCATGGTAACACATCTTGAAAAAAAAATAATGTCTAAAGATTCTCCCGTAATAAAGTCTGGATTTTCTCCAACTCTAAAATTAAAATCTCCTATAAGAGCAATTTCTCCTTGATTGGACAATCTACATATTTCATTTTCCAATTCCAATAAGTCATCATTAGAATGATTTGAATTTTGAGGTGAAACATAAACTGCACACAAATATAAATCCTTTTCTAATCCAAAAAGGCTCCATTTAACTTGAGCCATACTCAGATTTTGTTTCTCTGTGTAAGTAAGAAGTTCCTTTATATATTAATTTTCTTATATATATTATGATGCCCCCACTATGTCTCATAGATCTCTTGTGGTTTTTTTTCTACTTCTTGTGACTGAAATAAAATCTTCTATTTGCGTATCATGATCTCACCTTTCCATGTTTCTAAAATTATATTTATATCTGCTGTTATGTTTCTAAGAAAACTTGTCCCCGAGACCGCGAATGTTCCAACAAAAAAATATTTCTCATAATTAATATAAAACAACAGGCAAAGCTGTATTTAGATTTTTACATCAAGTAACACGTAATTCAACTATTATCAGAATATTTGAACATTTACTTCCATTTTCTTGTCTGGGAATTTTTATAAATGATTATGAATTATCTTCCGTTATATGTGAAAACAAAAACTACATGTACATACATAATATATGCACTCAAATTTTCATGTAATGCTTAACAATCATTTTAAAGCAATTATATAACTCTTGTTTTCAAACCATCAGAGCCAAATAAGATATTGTTGTACTTTACTAGCTAAATTGACTTAAATGCAAAATGTACATACATAGCAGTCAGTTTAATCTTAGTGTCATAGTTTTATATTCATGCATTAATTAAAAGGACTGTGAGATTTTGAAATATCTCAATTTTATAATGTAAATAATAAATAGATTTTACTGAAATATTTAGCATATTTAGGAAACAAATTTTGCCATGGTGTAAAATTTGTTACTTGTACCCATGTACATGATCAAATAATACAACGAGACTAAATCTGCTTAAACGTGTTATAGATCCTGTAAAAAAATCTGAAAAGTTCAAGTTTCCTCGAAATATGGATTTTATAATTGAATTTTTGAGTACAAATGCACCTTCAAATGAAACTAAATTTTGGTATCAACTATAAACTAGCAATTAAGCAATTTCTCAAAAAGAAAAACTTTTTATTTTTATTCTCAAATAGAAAAGTCAATGGAATACTTAGTCTTCTTACAAGTACATATATTAATTAACATTCATTTAATTTCGACATATTAGAGCATATTAGAATTGCTTTGGATATTGAGTCTACGGAATGTGTATGCTGGGACTATTATACTAAGTATAATAGTCCCAGGTGGATGGCTGTTTTAAAATTCTGTTGCATGCAGTGATATTTAAACGCTGAAGTGTGTTATGAAACATGACCATTTATTTCTGTAGTGTTTTGAATAATTCGATTGAGTGACCCATACCATAAATGTTTCTTGGTTTCATATTGTTTCGGCAGATTATAGGCTGCTTTGAGTAATGGAAAAGATGATTTTCCAAGCGGTGCCAAAATTTAATCATGTACAAATAATGGCAAACATTAGACAACAGATACTTATGCCAAAGAGGGGCCCGAGAGAGGGTCTTAGCTGTCCCAAAGCACCTAGCTGTAGCCTCTACGGGGCAAAAGTAACAGTGCAACAAATCTGTGTCACTTGATTGAAATTAAAAGACAATCACATAACATTTTTATACTTAATGGTTATTTAAAATGATATGAACTCGGGTACAAATACGAGACGTGACAGGTGCTTGGGGACACCCTGTCTTGGGCCCCTCATACCCCCCCCCCCCCCCGCCATCATTAGCATGAATATCTGTTTTCTAACGTCTACTATTTATTTTTACCATATATATACTATTATACCATACTACTATACCATATATTTACTCATTATTTACATAATACCAGTGTGCCACTCGACTATTGATAGTAAACATGTTTATTATGAGTAAATATATGGTATATTGGTATAAATATATGATACAAATAAATGGTAAACATTAGAAAACAGATATTTATGCTAAATTTTATGATGGGGCTGGCCTATGAAGGGCCCAAGACATGGTCCTGTCCTCAAGCACCTGTGATACAAGAAAGACCCAAATACCAAATGGAGCGGGGCAGCCACGCGCCATTGTTGTGTTAATCACAAAATTAAATGCTCTACAGGAAATGGATATATAGTTATTAAATTTACATGAAAAATTACGAAATTATATATTCATTTGATTTCTTATATGATTATTAAATATCTTTTTCATTAAAACAAATATTAGAAGATGAAGATTAATTGTAATAGTGCAAATTGAATTCATTATACATGCTGTTATAAAGAATCTGGAAAGAAAATAAAGCTGTTGCTTTTTTATAAAACAAATATATATGGTTGCTAGGCACTTTTACCAAAAATTCAGATCTTAGAGTCTTTTAGGAAATTTACCAAAGTTGGAATTATTTTTTTTTAAATACAGCTGTTGCTTTTTTGTAAACAAATATGTATGTTTGCTAGGTACTTTTCCAAAAAATTCTACCGCTTAGGGTGTAAGAGGGGTTCTGTTAAAATCGATTTTGGGATTTTTTAACCCTCTTGTTGCTATGCCCCCACGGGTTTCAGAAAAATTCTGATGCCACTTTTGAATTTGCCATATGTAATACTAGTTATGGTTTCAGTTTCAGCATTATATTCCAAATAGTTTAGAAGATTTCACTATTTACTGGATATAGCGAAATCCGTTTTTTTGTTCATAATTATGCCCTCGCCGCTTCGCTAGCGCGGGTAATAATGAAGTAACGCAATAACTTTCTACATATTTTGGATTCTAAACTGTGATCATCAAGAAATTTTATACTCTGTTCCCAGGTTTTTGCATGATAATATGCCCTAGTTTCCATACCATCATATTAATATTATATTTATTTTGAAAAATATTTGTGTCATATATGCTACGTGTGGTTTAATTATTGTGAATTATTATCAATGAATGCTCTTACCGTCCTTGTCTTGTATGTTGAATCCTTTCTAGAATAGAATAGAATAGAATAGAATAGAATAGAATAGAATAGAATATTTTTATTGTTCCAATCATGGGCCCTCACAGGGGCAATATATAACAACATATACAACATTGATTCATTAGCATAAATTACATGTGCAATGAAAATAGAATAAAAGCTATGCTATGCTGGACAGGACCAGAGCTATCAACCTTGTCTGATATATACGTATTGCCCCTTTAGGGCCCTTTGATTGGAAATAAAATGTTATTTAATTATAGAGTATCAGAGATGAATTTAGAATGTCAAAAATATTCAAATTTACGAAGAGACTATATTCAAAGAACAAAAACAGAAAATGTGACATCAAATTTTGATGAATGAATGATAATGAAATTTTTTTTATATTCTTACTCCAAAATTTTTCACTTGTTTTGCAATTACATATATATGTTTTTTTCATAAGTCAATTGACTTGTATGGCAATAAATTTTGAATTTGAATATATTTATAAACAGGTTGCGACTTATGAAAACCCCCGGGGGCACCTTGTCAAAAAGTTGACAGGTTGGTTCTTCCAGACGATATTTGAACCCCGACCCTTTCCAGACAAAATTTGACCATGTTACATACCCCATTACAGACAATCTGTGCCTAAAATAATACTCCTATAAGAAGATGAACTGTCAACAGATCAGTGGATACTCATAGGATTTATCTTCATGTCAATGCAATAAACGAATTAAATGAGCAATTAAGTTGTTAACAAGTGATTATCTACAAGTTAATCCTGCTGATGTTGTTTCTTTCAAATTATAACCCCGTTCCAGATGATTTTAACATTTTACCCCATTCCAGATACGAGAACGCGGTGTGTCTGTATAAGATGATCCCGAGGGCCGGAGGCGTGTGTCTGTATAAGATGATTCCGAGGGCCGGAGGCCCGAGGGATGATCTTATACAGTGGACTTTTTAAACAAGGTAAAGAAGATATGTATAAGAAATCTATAAAGGCCGTATTCAAATTGGAAAGAGCCTTATCTTCATCCAATCCAAGTATCTCCACTCTTCTTCATTTATATGATCATACAATTAAACCAATTCTGATGTATGGTAGTGAAATTACATGAATGTTTAAAAGAAATTCTGCAGCATGCAAAAAAGAAAATGTTTCAACAGATATAGACAAATCTCATTTTAAATACCTAAAATACGTTTTGGGTGTAAATAAAAGATCCACAAATTTAGCTGTACAGTCTGAACTTGGCAGATACCCATTGTATTGAGAAGGGTTTTATGTCAAATAAGAATAAGTGGCCATGAAATGAAAATAGAAAGGGATCAATATAAGAAACCCTATATAGAATGTTCGCAAAGAATATGTGAAAAGTGTTCTTCAAATCAAATAGAAGATGAATTTCATTTTATAATTAATTGTCCATTATATAATAACAACAGAGAAATCATGTTTAATAATATAGGTGAGCTTTGTACAAAATTTAAAGATCTTCCAAAGGAGGCAAAGTTGATATGGCTTTTTACAAAAGAAGATGTATCAGTACTCAAATTTCTGGGTAAATATATAATTGATTGTCTAAATATCAGACGAGGTTGATAACTCTGGTCCTGTTCAGCACAGCTTTTATTCTATTTTCATTGTAATTTATGCTAATGAATCAATGTTGTATATTCCCAGGTTCGAATCTTAGTAGATTTTCTCAAAAATTTTAATGTTAATTTTTAAATGTGATTTATGTTTCTACATAAATTTTCTAAGTTTTCATCGTGAGTAAATTGTTCCCGCCAACTTTAAACGTAACAAAGAACTCTTGTTGGGGTAAGAACACTGAGAAACATCTACAGTTAACTAAATTTGAAAATCGTAAAATTCTAACAAAATTTAGAGTCAGCGCTCATCAACTTAGAATAGAAACAGGAAGATACGAAAGGGTAAAAATAATAATGGCAAATTAATTATGCTAGAAAGAAATAAATAAATTAAGTAACTGTTTAATTTCATGCTTCAATTTACGAAAAAACCATAAAATGAAAGAATAGAGAAATGATAAATGCCATATATGATCATATATATACAGGTACATGTACTAAAGTTTACTATATACATAATAACTGTTATTTAATACAGTACCTTGTCATGAAATGAATGCAGAGGTTATAAGTCCTAGTGCAATTTATTTATTTATTCATTTATATATATATATATAAAACACTTGACAGCATGTATATGTATTCTCTATTTACCCTATGGAGGTCATAGAGAGACGACGCGAGCTAATCCCAATCATGCTGGACGCTAGGAGTAAAAGACACACAGCAACTCTTAGGGATGACAAATTATTTATAGATGGAAGAAGATTTTATCCGCGGCCTCGAAATATTGTACCTGTAGACAATCAGTCTGTAAATCTACCTCCTGGAAATTTCAGATTTCAACCACCGCCGCCTCCAAGATAGGGGGACAGTACCGTGAAGGGGATCAGTAGTGAACGATGATAATTGTAATAAAAACTGTATTAAACCTGAATTAAAATGTTGTTATTTAAATGTTTGTGGGCTGAAAAGCAAACTTTTGTGTCCTGATTTTGTAGAAACTATTCAAATCTATGATATATGTGTGTTTGTTGAAACAAAACTTACAGATTTAGATATGTTAGACCTTCCTACTAATTATTCTTATTACACTAAAAATAGAAAATCATCCAAAATTTCATCAGGTGGTATTATAGTAATCTATAAGTCTAATCTCGAAAAATATTTAAAATTTTTTGATACTGATAGTGAATTTGTACTTTGGGTAAAAATATCAGAGTTGGTGTCTAATGAAAATGTTGACTTGTTAGTGGGTTGTATATATATCCCACCAGAAAACACGAAATATTCATCAACTGAAGCATTTGATGAGATTGAGACTGAATTACTAGAATTGTCAAAAGAACAAAAATATAATTACGCTTTGATTGGTGATTTTAATGCCAAAACTAGTACTCTTAATGATTATATTGTTCCAGATGAAACCCTGATGGATATTTTTAATTTAGATGATGATACTGAGATAATAGATTTTATGTATGATTTTGAAAACTTATGTTGTCATAATATTCCATTGATAAGAGTTACCCAATGTCAATGTAACCCGAATAATTATGGACATAAACTGTTAAATTTATGTAAAAAACTTAATATTTATATTGTAAATTCAAGAGTTGGCGGTGACAAAGAAATAGGTGCAAAAACGTGTAAAGATACAAGTGTTGTAGACTACTTGATTGTGTCCTCCCAGTTATTTCCCCTGATTAATCAGTTCAATATAGAAGACTTTGAACCGTTATTCTCTGATTGTCATTGCTTGATCAATTTCACGTTTCATAGCCCATTACCTGAAAAAACTGAGAAAGTTGTACAGAATACTGCCCAATCATATATTAGATGGAATAGTGCCAAATCTTTAGAATTTGTTAACTATGTTCATAATGATCAGCATGGTATCATTAATCAAACTTTAGCTGACCTCGATAATCTTTCTTCGCAACATAATATTCATCAAGATGATATAGATACAGTCGTATGCAAAATAGTTGATAATTTTAAAAATGCTGCGCGAGATACTTTTGGTAAAACTCGTAATAGCACAAGTTTTCATAAGCACGAGAACTCGAAACCTTTTTTTAATAAGAAATGCGCAGACGACAGAAAAAAATTTCACAAAGCACGAAAGCGGTACAGTTTTTTGAAAAACGCTGAAAATAGACGAATCATGTTACAAGCTAGTAAAAGTTATAAATCTACTATTAATCGGGAACACAGTAAATATCAACAGGCATTTACAAATAATCTAAGGAATGTTTCGCGTAAGGATTCGAAATCATTTTGGAAAATTTTGAATAGCATTCGTGATGGGGTAAAGAAAAATAGTAGTAATATTACATTAGAATCACTGTATGAACATTTTAAACAATTAAATGAAGCCGATAATCTAGATAACGAATCGGAAGTTAATTTTGATTTGGATAATATTCCCGAGGAAGTACAAATTTTTTTAAATTGTCCAATTACGAAAGATGAAATCAAAGCTGCGGTAAAAAATCTGAAAAATGGGAAATCCCCAGGAGATGATAATATTATAAATGAATATATCAAACATACTTTAGATGATTTAATGCCTGTTTATTTGAAATTGTTTAATTTGATTCTTGATACAGGTTTTGTTCCTTGTGGTTGGTCCACTGGTATAATGATTCCAGTATACAAAAACAAGGGATCTAACTCTGATCCAGAATCGTATAGAGGGATTACGTTAAACTCATGTTTTAGCAAGACATTCTCTTCAATTTTAAATATTAGACTGAATAATTTTGCTGATAATATAGAGCTTATCTCAAAATGTCAGGCAGGATTTCGGAGCGGGTTATCCACTGTTGATAACATTTTTGTCTTATTTGCTTTGATCTCAATATATTTTTCAGCCGGTAAAAAATTATTCTGTACGTTCGTTGATTTCAAAAGTGCATTTGACACTGTTTGGAGAGCGGGACTTTGGCAAAAGCTACAAAAATATAACATAAAAGGAAAAATATTCACTGTTATTTATAATATGTATAGAAATGTCAAATCTTATGTGAAACATGGAGACGAATGTTCAGAGTATTTCAATTGTAATTTAGGTGTGAAACAAGGAGAAAATTTATCACCTTTTCTTTTTTCGATCTTTCTCAATGATTTAGAGGAATTTTTTTTGCAAAATAATACTGATAGTTTAAATTATATCACAGATTTATGTCAAAACGAATTAACAATGTTTATGAAAATATTTCTTATCTTATATGCAGATGACACAGTTTTGTTGTCAGAGTCTGAAGATGGTTTAAAAAAGACCTTGAGTATTTTTGAGCAATATTGTGAAGTCTGGAAATTGAGAGTTAATATAAAGAAAACCATATTTAGTAGACGCAAAAATAAACAGAAATTTACTTTTAATTTATTTGAACAGAATATAGACATACAAGATTCTTTTTCTTATCTTGGGATTACTTTCAACTTTAATTCTAGTTTTTGTACAGCAAGAAAAAAATTACATGATCAGGCTCAAAAAGCTCTGTATGCGCTGTATATAAAAATTAAAAACATCAATATACCTGTTGATCTTCAATTAAAGCTCTTTGATACTCTAGTTGCTCCAATTTTGTTGTATTCTTCAGAAGTTTGGGGATTTGAAAATAAAAATAATATTGAAAGAATGCATCTTCAGTTTTGCAAAAAAATTTTGACAGTAAGAAATAGCACGCCGAATTTTATTGTTTATGGCGAGCTTGGAAGATATCCACTAGAGATTGTTATTAAACAGCGAGTGGTCTTATTTTGGAACAAACTATTATGTAACAGTAACAAATTGTCCTCTATTATGTATAGACTAATGCTGAAACTTTATGAAATTAATCCGCATAAGTTTAAATGGATAAATTATGTAAAGTCAGTACTAGATGATTGTGGTCTGAGTTATATCTGGGAATATCAATATCCTGTTGATCAGTCTATTTTAAAATCTGTAATTAAACAAACATTATGTGATCAGTTTATTCAGCACTGGTTTTCGCAAATAGATAATACATCAAGGGGTGAATTCTACTCATTATTCAAAAATACTTTTTGCTTAGAGGCCTACTTGTTGAAATTAAACCAAGGGGAGAGAATTAATATTTCTAAATTAAGATGCTGTAACGCAAAATTTCCAATTGAAACGGGTAGATGGACGGGAATTTCGAAAGAAAATAGAATCTGTCATTTGTGCAAAAATGATTTAGGAAACGAATTTCATTATTTATTTGTTTGTAGTCATGAAAATATTAAAAAATTACGGGAAACGTACATACCATCTTATTATACCATAAATCCAAGCTTATCAAAAATGAAAGGATTGTTATCTATTTGCAATGTTCCATTATATAAAAAACTTTCCATTTTTCTTAAGTATATCTACTATAGTAGATATATAATTTATTATTTGTTTACATGTGTATGTTTTATTATATGTCCTAATTGTGATAATGTTATTATTGTGTCATCTGACTTGTGTGTCATCTGATTTCTGGAACTGTTTGTGTTTGTCCTCTTGTACACGTATGTGTCTGAGTGAATAAAGCATTTTGTCTTGTCTTTGTCTATTGATATTGTTAGCTTGGTGTTGACTCTTCCCTTCTGCAGTATTGATTATTAAATTTAAATGTTTTGTATTTTTCACCAATTAACAAAATCAGGTTGAAAGGGAATGAATGGTTATGAATGAGAGTGATGTATGAGAGTTTAAACAGTTATATTTTATATACACTGTATTGATTTATGCGCTCACGGGCTCATGATTGAAAATAAAATTTACTTACTTAGAACAAAGGAGCTGGGATGTAAAGTCAGATATTACCCCTTTGTAGAAAAAGGAAACCCTTGAAAGTCGCTTTTCTAAAAAAAAATCCACCCCTTTTGTCAGAACACATCTAGCACCTTTTATATAGTAAGTGCCCACTCCCTTCCAGATGAAATTCGCTGAAAAAAACATGATGCAATTACTATAGTACTGATGAATGAATGCGTAAATGTAGTAAAATGATCTTTTTTAATTTTATTGGCTAACGCATATAAATGTATCACGTGACGTCAACAAACTCCACACACAGGAAGCATGTTTTCGTAGTTTCATCATATCTCCCGCTCAGTGCAGAAGGAAATGTTCTTATTCTGTTCATGAAGTAGGAATCCGTCACATTTCTTATACCATACCAGGAAAATTTAGAGACTGTACAAAATTTAATTGAATAAGTTGAAATAACCATTCTCAGTATTATTTTTTGTATCAAGTAAACATATCCAATACTTTACCTCCGTGCACGTGTCAAGAAAAATGACGACGAACAACAAAATGATAAACAATGGGAAACGATCAGATTCAGACTCGTTTAGCGACATCAGCAGCACCATTAAACTAAAGAAAGAGTTAGGACTTCACAATGGAGTGGCTATAATTGTGGGTGTGATTATTGGCAGTGGTATATTCATTTCCCCCAAAGGAGTTCTACAGGAATCTGGATCTGTTGGACTTTCTCTCGTCGTCTGGGTAGTCTGTGGACTCATCTCATTAGTTGGGGCAATATGTTATGCAGAACTAGGGACAATGATTGTGAAATCAGGATCTGATTATGCATATATTGGAGAATCATTTGGACACTTCCCTGCATTCCTATACCTGTGGGTGGCACTGGTAGTTATCATCCCGTGTGGTAATGCCATTGGTGCCTTAACATTTGCTAAATATGTTTTAGAACCTGTATTTCCATGTGGACCCCCAGAGGCAGCTGTAAGCCTGTTAGCAGCTTTATGCATCAGTAAGTTTAAAAGTACACATGACCACATGCAGTTACTGATTATGTGGCATAAGGTTACTTATATCATCATGCCATAAAATGTGATCAGATACTCTTCACTTATTATAGTTTATCTTTGCACAAGGAGAAATTCCTGAAAGCCCCCCCCCCCCTTACTTAATTGTAGAAACCTGCCATCTTCACTTTTTAGAGTATCATGATATGAATAGGATATACCCCTGTCTGGCTAATGCCATCAGGGCCCTGGGGTATATCCAATACACAAGTAATACTTACACATGTAATTAACTTCAAAGATTTATGTACATAATGTTTACCATATGGAAATATGACAGTGTAATTAATAAATATACATCACAGATAAAAGTAAACAATAGATTGCTATCATCTTTCATTCCAGTGATTTCAGATAATCAGTAAAATTGAATACATGGCATTGTTTATACCAATACTTCTATCATGATGCCATAAAATGTTAACATAGTTATCATTTGCACTTTTCAGAATATCATGATATAAATATAGGGTTATATTTTATGGCATCATAAAATACCCCAAAACAAGATTTATTATTTTGAAATTAATACATGTAGTAATTTGTAACCTTTTCAAGCAAGTGTTGACATACAAAATGGTGATAACTGACAGACGTATAAACAATATTAAACTAAATAAGTACAGTTGTATTTTAGACCTGTCATTACATTCTGACATGTTTCCAGAAACATGGAAATTTGTTTCACATTAATTGTTCACAGTTTGACTGCTATATATTTTTGAATTAAATTGTTTTTTTTTTTTTTTTTTTTTTTGGAGTTGTTTAACTTTAAATATAATTTTTCTGTTTTATTAATTAGAATCACCTGGAACAACTGCATATGTGTATTATTTAAATGCTTATATTGATAAAATTTATTAAGTAAACAGTTTATTCAAGTTTTAAAAATAAAATAATTATTAAGTTACAACATTCATGTATATTAATGTCACAGTACCCAAAATGTGGCCATCTTCACTATTGTGTGTTAAATACATGTATAGAAACTTGACATGTCTACCAAAAAGTTGAAAAGCAGTATATTCGTGTACCTGTATACAAAACCGTTTTATTTTATAAATAGCCATCTTCATTTTTAACTTTTATGAAACTATACAAAAATATTTTATGACTATGTTTTTCTTTAAATTTAAATAAAAATCACTTTGAGAAAAAAAATTTATTAAATATAACCTTGCACTCTCCCACTCACACATGCACTTAAATCTATTTTTTCAGACAGTATTGACCTGATTATATACACATTACTAAAGTTTTCTTACAATAGAAAATACATTGATAAGACAAAGTGAAGAAAAGAAAAAAAAAGTTAACTATTACAACAATAATTTAAGGAAAAATTTGAAGTATAGGGGCCCAGTATTTCTGAAAAACCAATAATTTGTTGTTTTTCAATGCAACATATTCTTCAAGTTGTTGATACCGTTTTATTACCATTTTAAATTCTATAATATTTCGATTCTTCCCCTTTAGCTTACATTTATATATATAATTTTTTGCAATCAAAATCATTAAGTTCAGAAATATACTTAATGAACTTGATCCCAGGAGAATTTCCTTCTTGTCAATTTCAAAATCTACATAAATTTTTTTAGATAGTTTCCAAATAATACCCAGAACTGATGCGTTACTGTACTATAAAAACAAATGTTCAATGGTTTCAACTTCTGATTTGCAAAAAGTAGAATATTTTGTATCCTTAAGATGGATCTTAAAAAAATTTATTTGTTGGAATTATTCTATGCAAAAGTTTGTATTGGAAGTTAATTAAATAAGTGTCTCTGCAACACTTTCGGAGGACTACAAAAAAAGTTGACCATTCCACTATTTCTTGACCAAGAACTTTCTCCCACTGAAGAAATTTTTCAGAAGGTGTATCTACAATCTTGTTAATCAGATTTCTATATATAAATTTACTTTTTTATTTTTTAAAAGAGATTTTTGGAAAATATCTTCACATACAAAATTGTCTAAAAGAATATCATCAGAGCTTTTCTTCAAACAATCTTTAATATTTCTGTATATTTGAAATCAGACTATAATACTTTATAAAATTATTTGTGGAAATTTTATCCTTTATCAAAGTAATTTAAATGATAAAAAGATTTTGTCTTGTGGATCAATAAGATTGTATACATATTGGATACCATGTTGTTTCCAGCGAGCATAGTATGGAAATTCTGCTAAAGGTACAAAATTTAATAAATCGGAAGATAATACATCTCTTACACAGACTTTTGTATAAGGTTTGACAGTGTAAAAACTCAAAAACACATCTTTCCAAAATGGATTTTTAAGATTCAATGCAATCTCTTTTATTTTCTCTTTTTCAAAGTTCAACACCCTTTCACCACCAAGTAGTTGCAGACTTCACATAATTAGTTTTTGCCAGCTTCCATTGATGTTCTCAAGAAGCTGTTTAATCCAACTAATTTTCAAATATGCACAAAAAGACTCCAAATCTATCATTTTTAGTCCTCCCTGAGCAATATATATATTTTTTTATTATAATGCAAAAAAAACCCAATGAATTTAATCTTTCATTGTCAACTTACATGTATCTCTTGACAGCAATGTCATCTGAAAAACGAATCATTTAATCTACATGTGTTTATATTTGTCAATTTTGGAAATAAATCTAAGTAAAGAATTCAGCCACGTAGTGCAAACTGGTGAAACACTTCTAAATATTCTGGTATACATGGCCGTGTAAGCCCTTGATGAAACAAGAAAATCCTATGTCAAGATTAGAAGTCAAGTTTCTGACTTTTTTTCCCAATACAGAAATGTATTTCCAACTTTACATATATGATGCATATATGCAATGTATATATCGTCCAACAAAAATCATGGTTCAGGTCATTGAATATTATCTTTGTAAAACTTCTTTATACAAATTCAAGAAGACTTTCCAGACAAAATTAACTTCTCTATTTATTAAGGGTTGGGAAAAACAGCTGGATAAATTTTCTTACAGCAAATTTAAAACCTGTAAAACAAATTTTGGTTACCAGAACCTCATGATAAGTTTTACAAGATTACATATTTTTTCACATAGATTGCAGGTAGAAATAGGCAGGAATCAACGTATTTCTCAAGTTGACAACACGGCAGATTATGCAACAAATGCAGTATAATGCCACTGAAGCCGAGGTGCATTTTCTCTTTGATTGACCTAAATTTGAAGATGACATAAAAGTCTTGTTAACGATCCCAGGAATCACCACAATGAAAATCAAGGGTGGGGGAGAGATTTTCTCGAAGGATGTGGTGTGTTCGTTCGCATCCCTCCTTCGGCATAAATATGTCCTTAGAAAGAAAAAAAAAACTTTACATACATCTTTATTATATATATATATATATATATATATATATATATATATATATATATATATATAAAAAAAAAACTTTACATACATCTTTATTATATATATATATATATATATATATATATATATATATATATATATATATATATATATATATATATATATATCAAGGATAAAACATAACAGCACAGTAAGCACAATTGTCATTTTGAGCACTAACAAATGTTTCTAACTCATGTCTTGTTCAGTTGTCTCTGCTCTCTGTGTCTCTCTCTGTGTCTTCATTCAGTTCACCAAGGTCTATTCTGTTTGTAATGCTGTTCCACAAAGTAACCGCTCTTTGATAGTTAGTCTTTTGAGTCTGGTCCTTCTGTTGACACCATCATCAGGGCATTTAGTATCTTCTGTGAAAGTCTGTTTCTGAGGTCTGTCTTTATTCTTTTCATGGCACTAAACCCTCTTTCACAGTCTGAAAAATAAGAGAATAATTTAGTTGTGATAACAAACAAATAAGCATATATATCTATGAAGGTGCTCACAATCATCAATATATAAATTAAAATTGTAAACTGTAATTTGTACTGGACTGATTATATAGAAATTGACTATGAAGACAAACTAAAATAAACTACTAGACTTACCAGCAGTGGAGACTGGAACAACTAGACGGAGCTCTGTTTAAAAATTACTTTTAATTATCTAAATGATGATATTTATTCATTTCAATTACATCTAAAGCCTGTTTTATTTATTTTTCATCTAAATTGCCAACATTATTTTTCCGTGTATGTTGCATAAGTCGTCTGTGCAACAACACGTAACAAGGTAACTATTTACACTCAGCTGTTATACACATCCCGGAGGCACTGTTCACACTATTAAATGTTCATTAGATTGTCGAATTGCCACTGACATGATAATTGGGTTAGAGGTTTCTGGTATTTAACTACAATCTATTGATTTTTGAAGCGTGGTGGACAAAAAATTAAGCGTGGCACATGCAAATCAAAGGTGGCAGAGAAAAATCCAAGCGTGGGGCATCGCCATTCTACAATAGGTCATGGTGATCCCTGGATCCTTATAAAAATTAACAAAAATGATAGCAATATACAAAATAATTTAGGAGATAGTGATCTACTACAGTTAAACGTTTGATTTATCTGTAAATTATAAACATCTTAATTTTTTCTTTACTTTTTATATATGTATCATCATCCATGTACCTGGTACATGTGTGGAGTGGTAAAAAAGACAAAGGATATTTTTTGGCATGAATAATAATAATTATTACAGATCCTATAGGTACCCTCCCCTGGTGTCAACTGCACTTGAGATACATGTACATATATATATCTCTTTTCCTGTTGACATGGGTAAGAAAAACATATATTTTCCACATAAATTGTTGCCTGTCCTAAATGGCAGCATCCCCTGTTTTAACTGTGCTTAAGCTACATTTGTACTTATACACTAAGCTATCTTTTTTATATGAATGTGGAAGCAGCATATAGATTTACCCTTGTCCCTTGTCCCTTGTACATTTGTTCGTTTGGCTTGGTTAAGTTTTTGCTTTTGATCCATTTCTCAGAAATCCATTGAGATATATCAATGATATTGTACCACTACACAACCCTTTATAAACACTTTACACAGTTGAGCAAATTTAGGTCACTTTGACCAACAATTAAAACATGAGAGACTGATAAATTTTCGCCTTTAATTTTAGGAATCCATGGTGTTATATCAATGATATTTAATAGTGTAATCTTCTTATAATTACATTTTATACATGTAATTCATTTCTCCAAGAGTTTGATCATTATGGCCTATATTTCGAGCATGAGTGACTTGGTAAAGTTTTGGCATTTAGGTCCATTTCTCAGAAACGTATTGACATATGAATGATATTATACTGATTCATTTATTGATATAGTACATCAAAAGTCGGCAAATTTGAGTCATCATAGCCTATATTTTATGCTTGAGTGACTCTGGTAAAATTTTTGCATTTATATAAATTCATTGTGCAAGAGACAGGGCATCTGTGTTTTACAGACACACAATATCTAGTTGTTTTTGAAATGTGTAGGACATGTGATACTTTCTATTTATATTTTGTCTCTTTCCAAGTTCTATCAAAACTACAGTCAAAATAAATATGTGTGATAACCAGTTATAACAATATTTTCAACCAAGCTACGTGACTGTGTGACGTTAAGGGTTCAATATGGACACAACAACACACATTTAAGAGGCATTTGGTCTCAAAAACCCGAAATATGAAAATGGAAATGTGTTACAGCAATATCCGAGACATTAACACATCACAGTTTGATTAGTTTTGTGATGAGTATAATTTACGACTTGCATTCTCTAGATGTATTAGAACATGCAAAAGTTGATATAAGTGTAACCGTCTATGGCTATCTTAAGGAGTGTAATAATGACCCACATTTAATTCAAATAAATACCAATTTACCTGTAAGGGGATTTAGGAGACCATGGTGTTTAACGGTCATTAAATGTTGTTGTATATTACAAATAAATATTACAATATTAAAGCAACCAAAGGACATTTTAAACATCAGAGTGTGAGACATAGCGATCCTACCTCCGTCGTGAATATTCACATTCACTCTGTGGTTTCATTAATAACTTTTTAAAACTATCCTGGATTTTTACCAAACTTGGACAGGAACTTGTTCATGATCAAAAGATAGTATCCAGAGATAATTATATAAAAGTATTTCTCACATTTTTCTGTATTTTACTTATAAATGGACTTAGTTTTTCAACCAGTTAACATTACAGTCTGTAGTTAAAGTTTTTAAAACATTAATAACTTTCTTAAACCATCCTCAATTTCTACCAAACTTGGACAGAAGCTTCTTCAAGATCAATAAATAACTTGTGGAGAAAAATATATACATTCCACTATTACACTGAAAACATAGACAACAGTGAAATCAGGTTAGACACTGGATTCCACAGAACCGGTACACATTTTTATTAAACATTTATTCAATGACAGACACCTGTGAAAACTCTTTTGGCAGAAAAGCTTTACATTTTAATGATTAACAAAAACATTTTTAGACATCTTTCAATATTATTTATAAATTCAATCAAGAATAAAAAGTAAAATTCACAAAATTATAATTAATTTAATTAAACCCTTCGTGGGATGTACAATAAAGTAAGGGTAACAATGTGAATATACACACATTTACAAAAAAAGTTATACAAATCAGGGGTGTATATTTACAATGTTCATCATGAAACACTGATATGTGCATATGATACATGTAGGTTTTAATAATTTAGAACATGGGTCTTTTAGGAATTTTACCTAGTGCAAAGATAGACTATGATAAATACAGGATAATAATACAATGTACACTTAGTGGTTAAGGCGTCTGGTCAATATACTAAGGGTTCAAATATCAGTAGATTCTTTCAAAAATTTTAATGTTAATTTTTAAATGTAATTTTTGTTTCTACATAAATTTTCTAAGTTTTAATCGTGAGCAAAATTGTTTTCGCCAACTTTAAACGTAACAAAGAACTCTTGTTGGGGTGATCTGGCAGCGTAGATCCTCCTGAGTCAGATCCCCCCTGTAAGAACAAAGGAGCTGGGATGTAATCACAGGTATATATATATACCTGTTAATGTGGACTAAGTCATGAATAATTTCATGAAACATACTTTCAAGCGGTAACATTTAAAAATTCTTCTCAGTAAGTAACAATTTTTTGCTCTTTCTAATGATTCCTAATTCTTGACACCTCATAACCTGGCATTGAAACCATCTGATTAATTAATTAAAATATAAAATTTTTTGTACAAGCCTTAGAAATGGGTAGAATACAAATATAATTTATTGCTGACAATGTACATATCTTTTTTATCCTGCAACACTTAATTGTTATCTGTTTTAGCAAAAACCCATGAAAATGGAAAATTATTAGCTGATTTGAAGAAGGCACATTTTTGGCACGTAATCTAGGGATACATGACATGATAAACACTGTGAACCAGAATCCAATACAAACTACAAATGTATCATAGGGGACTATGCTTAGTAACTGACCAAAGTATGAAAAACAATATTGGACATACTACATGTATATTGGTCAGCTAAAGACTTAGTTACGGGATGAATTTATATTTAGGTTTAGTTACTGACCAAAGTATTGAAATAAATATTGGACATAATATATTGGTCAGCTGGAGACTTAGTTACAGTTCATAGCTTTTATAAGTACATGTATGTTAATTGTATGATTTCATATGCAAATCTGATGTTAGAACAAGTTTTTGGCAGGAAAATATGAGTTTTCAACAGGTGAAGAAAACTGAGGTGAAAAAAGGTCATATTTACTCATAGTACATGTATTTACTGTTGATAAAAGTTTCATCACACATACATGTATCAATGAAAGGCATTTAAAATCCAAATAAAGAAAATTTGGTGGGCATTCCTTGTCCTATCCTTGAATGATCTTATGTTATGTGATGGGCCTGTGATTGGAAATAAAATATTGTTACTCACCTGACCTGAAGGGTCATGTGAACTTTTGTCATCACTTGGCGTCCATCGTCTGTCGTCCGTCATCTACAATTCACAATTCAAATTTTAATCTTCTCTGAAACCACTGGGACAATTGGGACCAAACTTTGGTGGAATGGTCCTTGGATGGTCCCCTTCCAAAATTGTATCCAGTGTTCCCAACCTTTGACCAAGATGTTGGCCAAGCCAAAAATAGAAAAAAGGGGGGTAAAAATTTTAAAAATCTTCTCCTCTTTCAAAAATGTGTCTGATGGCCTCGACCTCCAACAAAGATGGCCACCATAACCCAACTAAGTTTAATATAGGACCCTATGGGAAATTCATTTAAAAATCTTTTTGTCTGAAACTACTGAGCCAATGGCAACCAAACTTAGCAGCAATGGTCCTTAGATGGTCCTCTTTCAGAATTTGTCTGATGAACCGCACGATCAACCAAGATGGCCACCAAAGCCAAACTTAGTTTAACATTGGACCCTATGGGAAATTCATTTGAAAATTGTCTTGTCTGAAACTACTCAGCAAAATTCCACAAAATTTATCAGTAATGGTCCTTAGATGATTTCTTTCAGAACTGTGTTTGATGAACCGGACGATCAACCAAGATGGCCGCCACAGCCGAACTTAGTTTAACATAGGACCCTATAGGAAATTCATTTAAAAATCTTTTTGTCTGAAACTGCTGAGCCAATGGCAACAAAACTTAGCAGCAATGGTCCTTAGATGGTCCTCTTTCAGAAGTATGTCCAATGAACCCGACAATCAACCAAGATGGCTGTCACAGCCGAACATAATTTAACATTGGACTCTATGGGAAAATTTATTAATAAATCTTCTTGTCTGAAACCACTTGGCCAATTGGACTCAAACATGACAGAAATGGTTCATAGGTGGTCCTCTTTCAGAGTTGTGTCCGTTGACCCGGAATGTCAACAAAGATGGCCGCCACAGCTGAACTAAGTTTAACATATGACCCTATGGGAAAATTCATTAAATAATCTTCTTGTCTGAAACAACTGAGCATTGGTCCTTAGATTGTCCTCTTTCAGAATTGTGTCGGATGACCTGGACTGTCAACCGAGATGGAAAATTTAAAAAAAGTCTTCTTGTCTGAAACTACCGAGAGGTTGGAACCAAACTTAGCAACAATGGTGCTTATATTGTTCTCTTTCACAATTGTGTCCATTGACACAAACTACATGTATCAACCAAGGTGGCTACCACAGCTGAACTTTTAATCCTGTGAGAACTTGTCTCTATATGTTATAGGCAATGCTATCAGGTGAGTGATACAGGCTCCTGGGAGCCTCTGGTATATCGTTCCTGATTATACTTAGGCTGATATGGAAAACATCTGGATTTAATGTACAGTTTTTTAAAATTGAATATACCTAGCGAAAATCAGAATGTGACTTTTAGTTATTGCGATCCTCATCCTGTTGCAAATAATGCATGTATACATATCACATTGATTTCAAAGTTTAGAATAACATGTTTAAAAAAAATTATCTGTCAGTTAATAAAATTTTTTTTTTTTATTTTCAGCTCTCCTTACATACATAAACTGTAAAAATGTGAAATCAGCAGCCCGTGTTCAAGATATTTTTACGGCTACCAAAGTTATTGCCTTAATTATGATAATCATCATCGGATTTGTATACTTGTTTATAAGTGAGTATTTTTGCTGGTACATTGTATCTTCATATTTATGTAAAAGGAATTTTTGTTCAAAAGATGACACAGAGGTTAGAAGTTCAATATGACAATAATTAATTCTAACATTTGAAAATTGATTTTTCTATTTACATGTATGCTTTATAATATACATAATTTTTATGCATAACATACAGCAAACGTTGAGTTGCTGTAAAAAACTTCAGGAATGTATTGTATTATAAAACTCCTTAAGTATGACTTGTTACATTTCAACCTTGCATTAACTACATGTATACTGCATGTATTGCACATGGTAAATACATGTATGATAGCTTCATTAAACTTAACTAGGGCAGATTGTTTTGTGACTGTGGTATTATCTTGAGGGAAGATTATTTTAGTTGTCATGATCATTGAATGTCAATGTTATTCATTTTAAAAGTAGATCAAGAATTTTGATATTCAGCTTTTTTTCTCTCATTCCAAATTCCTTTTATAAACAGGTCTTAATATTCTTTATAGTTAGTCTGCATATAGAAATCAACTTTGAAATAAAGTTGTGTTGAGGCACTAATCATGTATTCTTAAAAAAAATAAACAAAAATTACTGATATTTACACAAATTTCAGAATATGTTCAGTATTTGAAAAGAAAAAGAATGAGGAAGAAACTTTCTCTGTACCATTATTTTTAATGTTTAGAGAATAAAGATGTATAAAAAAAATAGAATATTGAAAATAAGTTAATCACCCAAAGAAATTGAAAAAAACAAGCATTTTAAAACGAGGAAAAAGAAAATTAAGGTTCTTTTTGTTTTTTATGCCTATATTGTACGTGTCTACATATTATACATGTATGTTTTTGACTGTTCTACCATACATTAGTAAAATTATGTATTTTGTTGTTAACGTATTTTTCAAATATTTTTTTTAGTTTAAAATTCAGGAATAAGGAATTTCAGTATATTAGTAGTGATATTATAGTGTTACTTTTCTCATTATCTCATTAGTCATACATGTATGTACTCCCAGATTTTATAATGATTTAATATTCTATTGTTTCAGGTGACAGAGAAAGTTACCAGGAACCTTTTGAGAACTCCACTAAATCTCCAGGAAAATTTGCTTTGGCATTTTATTCTGGGCTGTATTCATATGCTGGATGGTAAGTATATCAAAATTACATTGACAAAGAAGAGAATGAATGAGTAAACTTATTCTATATTTCATCTAATACTTCAGATTTTTTTTAGGAAATTACAAATTTCTTTCAATATCAATACATGTATCTGTTATTCCACAGTTATGACATTTTAGAATTTTCTCTTAAACTTTTTGGATTTTTGTTTTGGTTTTCAACATTTTAGTGCTTGAGCACATCTGATGAGTCATAAATCAACGAAATGTGCACATCTTGTGCATCAAAATTGGTAACAAAGGATTGTATTATGACCAGAAGCCTGGATAAAGCACACATGCTTATAAACGAGGTATTTTGACAAAAAATTGCCCCATGTAAATAAAAAATAGGATGTAGTATGACATATCATAATGCTGTTTCTAAATAAAAATGACACACCCTTATAAAATCAGACTGAAATTGTAAATACATCTTTATTGAGTTCTACTTAAACATTTTTTAGTATTCATCAAATTAATTTGTCCTTACATGTTATGAGACCTTAATAAATTAACTCTGATGCAGCTCTTTAAAAAAATGAAGGCGGATGTTGAAATGTTTTTTAATTTTTTGGGAAAAAAAACCAGATATATATCCTTGATTGCCACTTGATTGTGAAGTTTATTTTGGATGAATTCTTGATAAAGTTCAGGTAGGGTTTCATTTGTCACTAACATTGCACCTATGGCAGATATTCCATATTTTATTGAGGATTTTTGTATCTTAAACTATAAACAAATGTTTGAAATAAAAAAAGAAAATGGTCCCTGGGTGTCCAGTGCAGATACATAGAAATTTCATGTGTAAATATTTTTCTGAGGCAAAATGGAAATAATAGAAATTGAGGTGTAATGCAAATTGCAGGCAGGGATGAAAATCTTTGAATTAATTTACAATGACTTTAGAAATTTTCAATTTTCCACATCCTTGCAGATACATTGTATGGATGTGGCTTTAGAATAGGATGGCAGTGGAAGTTATTTATTTTTTTTATTTACATGTATGATAAAGTATATATTTAGATATCAGGGCTTTCAATAGAAACCAGTAGCCGGCAATTTTCTTTGTCTATAACGAGGATTTCCGCCAGCTACTATGTGTAAAACTATCATGATCAAAGTAAATGAATTTTGTCATTGTTTTTTCAGAAAGAGATATTGACCCCAGCATAACGGTCTTTAATTGCTATTTTAGTTTTATGCTATTTTTAGCCGTTCTAAATCACTTTATTTTTCTTCCCTGGGAACACATTTCACCCATCTTATAAAAAACAAGAAATTTATTTCTGTCACTTAAAAATTTACTGTTGTGTCAGTTGAAAATTACAGAAACAATTTTTTTTTACCTTTTTTCCCATGAATCAGTTCATTTCTGAAGACAACTGCCATTAAAATGCAAGTTTTCATGAGCTTCCAGACCCATTGGGGGCCCATAGCAGAAAAAAAAAACTTTTTTTGGGGGGTAAAAATTACTTTTATGACAAGCTTATGTACAGATGATTAAGATGAGTAGCCACTTCCAGGGCTATAGTAGTAGCTATAGTCTAAAATAGATTTATAAGTATATTGTAAGAGATACTTTTAAAGTAACACTTCAGGCCAAATGGCAATATAAGAAAGGACAGCTAACTCAAAAACAGTATATTGAACTCAGATTTGCATTGGTCATTATAATGTTTTTTGTGTGACCTTCCAGTCCATACATTGTGTATCATGAACTATTTAAGAAATAGTTCATAACACTAAGAGCCATATTGCAATATTTGGACTGTCAGGTCACTCCAAAAACAGTATATGGACCAAAGTGTGGAGTTGTAGCGTATAAGCAATTTTTGGATCTGTTGTGCAGCCACTTCCTGTTTGCCGATAATTAAAAATTCAACAATACCCAAAACACCAGAAAAATTTTTGTGAAATTTTTCTTGGCTTTTACAAAAGGGAATGATTTTATATTTTGTCTACACCTTGATTAATGTTGAGTTGTAGCGTGTAAGGTATTTTTGGATCTGTCGTGCAGCCACATCCTGTTTGCCGATAGTTTAAGATTCAACAATACTCAAAACACTAGAAAAATTTTCGTGAAAGTTTTCTTGGCTTCTACTAAAGGGAATGATTTTATATTTTGTCTGCAGCTTGATAATGTTGATTTGTAGCGTGCAAGCAATTTTTATACCCCACGCAACGAGTTGCGGAGGGTATAATGTTTTTGACCCGTCCGTCTGTCTGTCCGTCCGTCAGTCCGTCAGTCCTGTTTCTTGTCATCGCAACTCCTCTCAAACCACACAACAGAATTTCACGAAACCTTTTTAGATAATAAGGATATACTATGTAGTTGTGCATATCGACAGGAAATTGCAATTAAATTTTTTTTCTAGGAGTTACACCCCTTTGAACTTATTTACTTTAATGTACTACTGCAACAGTTTGTCATCGCAACTCCTCTCAAACCACATAACAGAATTTCATGAAACCTTTTCAGATAATAAGGACATACTACGTAGATGTGCATATCGACAGGAAATTGCGATTCAATTTTTTTTCTAGGAGTTACGCCCCTTTGAACTTATTTACTTTAATGCACTACTGCAACAGTTTGTCATCGCCACTCCTCTCAAACCACACAACAGAATTTCATGAAACCTTTTCAGATAATAAGGACATACTACGTAGATGTGCATATCGACAGGAAATTGCGATTCAATTTTTTTTCTAGGAGTTAAGCCCCTTTGAACTTATTTACTTTAATGTACTACTGCAACATTTTGTCATCGCAACTCCTCTCAAACCACACAACAGAATTTCATGAAACCTTTTCAGATAATAAGGACATACTACATAGATGTGCATATCGACAGGAAATTACGATTCAATTTTTTTCTAGGAGTTACGCCTCTTTGAACTTATTTACTTTAATGTACTACTGCAACAGTTTGTCATCGCAACTCCTCTCAAACCACAAAACAGAATTTCATGAAACCTTTTCAGATAATAAGGACATACTACGTAGATGTGCATATCTACAGGAAATTGCGATTCAATTTTTTTTCTAGGAGTTACGCCCCTTTGAACTTGTTTACTTTAATGTACTACTGCAACAATTTGTCATCGCAACTCCTCTCAAACCACACAACAGAATTTCATGAAACCTTTTCAGATAATAAGGACATACTACGTAGATGTGCATATCGACAGGAAATTACGATTCAATTTTTTTCTAGGAGTTACGCCCCTTTGAACGTATTTGCCTCACTATACTATTACTGTTGACTCCTCTTGCTTGGAATTTAAATTTCCCAACATGCTGCCATTCAAATTAGGATAAATATGTGAAGGTAAGCATTTGATTGTGTTCATTTTACTTGTGAAGTGAGATTTTGTTTCTCCAGTGACAATATGAAAACGTGGGGTATGTGAGCGTGCTCACAAAGGTTCTTTAATTGGATCTGTTGTTTGCCGATATTTATATAGACCGGGAGAGTTTTCTCCGAAAGATGGGAGAAAAAAGTCAACAAGTATATTTCTTAAATATTGTACATGTATATATTCAATGTAATAATAAAAAATAATACTAAAATCAATAAACAACAGCTGCTGAGCTATGGAATGTTTAATATACTGTATACAGAAAATAAAAGACTTGTATGAATTGTATACAGAAAATGAAGGATTATATATATTTGTATTGACATGTTGGATTTTATAATTGATTTACAGAAGGCCAATAATGTAATGTCAACCCAACCAAATTTAAAAAAAAAAGAAATGATCAATCAAACTGATAGCAAACAGGTTTTTCCTGTACAATGGGCTAAAATTATATAGCATCCTATTATGCAAATTTGAGGGTAACTGTGGACAGATTTCATATGTTAAAATGTAACAATATGGGCTAGGCTTCAGTTTTCCAATTGGATCAAACACAGCAATAATTTGATTAAATCCAGGGGTGTTTTTTCTTATACCACCGCTCCAAAGGAGAGGGGGTATACTGTTGTACCCTTGTGGTTCCGTACATGCGTACATCTGTCTGTAACAACATTTTTTTTCACGCTTTTCTCTGCAACTAATCACAGTCGCTTGATATTTTGTCACAGGCCTTGTATAGGTACACCATATCATGGGATACGTTTTCGGACCAATGCAACTTTGACTTCCTGTTTAACGACTTCATTTATTTTTCAACGTTATTGAAAAGTGGGGGTATCAAAGCCCAGAGCAATGACTCGCAGTAAATCTTGTTGGTTTTGTTTTTACAAAACTACTCATGATAACATTGATTTGATTTTAATGCCCTGCCTAAGGCAGGCTGGGCATATAGTTGTTCGGTCTGTGCATCCGTCCGTACGAGGTTAAGGTTCAGGTTTAAGGTAGTTTTTCATGAAGGAGTTACGGTATCATCCTGAAACTTTGTACATGGATAGCATGTGATATGAACAGCAGCATTTTGATGCAAAACGGATGCTGTGACCTTGACGTCATGGGTCATCGACAGATCTAATTAAGTTGTGTTTTGCTTAAAGACATATCCTACTATTCAGATTTACCAATAATAAATTGTTATATCGAACATATATTCTTAATGATATCATCTTTCAATTAAGCTAATAAAAATATGGGGTCACCGACCAGTTTAAAGAATTTAATAACGTCATTTATATTATCTTGTTTTGAATTTACCGCTTATGTATTATTTGGCCTATTTTTTTTTCAAAGATTGTTTTTGGGGGAAAACACAGATGTTTTGAAGGCGGCATGACTTATGTAACAAAAATATGTCACAATGAAATAAATAAAATGCATGGTGTGGGCCCAACGTGGTATTAATAACTTCATGCCAGTTTTATTGGGGGCTCAAAGTACGCAAAAAGGCTAATCTCAAAGATTTGACCAATAATAATATAATTAAATTTTTACAGAAGATGGAGTCTTACCTATTCTTCAGATTAAGAATATAGAAAAGTATGGTCACCATGTTGGGGGGAAAGATATTTACCGAAAATGGGTAAAAAAAATTCAGTGGTCAAGGGTCTGGGCATATTAAATAAGATGTTCAGCTCAGAGCACTATCACTAGTGGTGGATAGGGGCAACCCTTGTATGCTGGCTACCGGAAATAGGAATTTCGTGGAATATTGTATAACATCATAGACAAATTGCGATCCAATAACATTCCAAAACAACACGTGCAGAAAAAATTGCCCGTGAAAGTTATGGCCATTGCGAATTGATAAAATTTTGAAAATATGTTTTCTGCAATTTTCTTTTAAAACCTCTCAACCAAATGAACTGAATTATGGTTTGAAGATAAACATAAATAAGTTTGGTAAACCTAATGACTTTCTTTTTGGTATTTAGACTTATATGGATAGCTAACAGATCAAGTTTGTTTCATTCGGCTTGAATAATTTTGTGGAAATTATAGCCCTTGGAAATTGGTAATTTTGTGGAAATATCATGTTTCCACACTTATTTTTAAAACACTTCAATCAGAATGGTTTGATTTTTAGGATATTGACTGACACAGATGAGGTACAGATTGACTGTAAGTTTTGTTCTGCTTGAAGGATTTTTTCAGGTTTTTGCTCTTGGAATTAGATCTTTTTGTAAAAATAAGTTTTTCATATTTTTTTTAAACACCTCAACCAGATGATTTGGTTTTTGGACTTACGTAGATGAATTACAGATTAAGTTTTATTAAGCAGCTTTTTTGTGGGTAGGTATGTTCCATCATGTGCCAGTGCAACTATAGCATCTATAGCTTTATTATTATTTTCACCGCTGGTAGGGGATTGCTTGAGCAGTTCTTCCAGAAGGCTGGTTAAAATTTCATTATTCCTTATATTTATGATCATATGTAATACAATTTGAAGACATTATTAACTTTTTTCTTTTAGGAATTATTTAAATTTTGTAACAGAAGAACTGAAAGATCCATATAGGTAAGATATACTTTGTAGACTTATTACTAATCCTTTAAATCAACAATTTATTTATAATTGGTCACCCTTATCCCTTCTCCATCATTTCTTTCAGAGACAAAAAAATTTACTGAATATCCTATCACCATGATCACCCAGTATTTTCAAATAAAACCAGATGATATGGTAATCAAAAAATAATTATTTGATCTTTCCTCCATATCTAAAAAGACCTATTATATAATACATGTATTTTTTGTTGTGTTTAGGCCTTAATATTTGTGCTCACTATACATATTGTAGTTGCTCCAGAATCAGACCATGTTTTTACTGAGCTATTATAGGTACAAATGTATAAGGTGAAGAAAAAATGGAAAATATGAACTATAATAGAGGGCTTATCTGCAAATTTTGTAAACATTGATTTCTTAAAAGATAGGTTTATGAAAACTGAAACTCAAGGAATGTTATGTAAACAATTTAAAAAATTCCATATTATTGATACAGATTTAGAATAGAAGAGAAATATGCCTTTCATCTTTTTTATTTTTCAAAGAGATTTGAATAAACTTTGTATTGGGACAGAACGTGAATTATGTTCTTACCATTGTGTAATGTATTGTTTGATAAAAATCAGTGAGATGGTTATATTCTTACTGGTAAGAAGTTTTCTAAACATTGGAGCTATTTGTCAGTGTTTAATTTTCAGTTGCTAAGTATTAAGTTTTACATTTAAGAATTGATGTTCAAAGTATCAATAAAGTTTACATTAACAAAATCTTTTGTAAAATATTCAGTACAGGAGTGTTTTTCATGAGTACACTAGTCAATATTCTAATTTGACATATTGAAAAATTACAGATTTTTGATAAAGATTTACCTAAGTTTTTCAGATATTATAGGATTTTATTTTCAGAAATTTACCACGTGCGATAGGTATATCCATTCCATTAGTAACAATAATTTACTTGCTGGCCAATATCGCCTACTTTGCTGTCCTAACCCCAGCACAAATGTTGGAATCTAATGCCACTGCTGTAGTAAGTATTACATGTACAGAGCATGCTGATATAAATTAATAAGAACATACCCAGACTGATTTGGCTTTTGAAGCCTTAATATAAATATAATTTAAATTTTATAAGGAACACCTAGATAGATGCAATAATAAATATCCAGTCTTAGGTTTTGCATGTATTCTTGTTATTTGATTTTGGACAAATGCATATCTGCCTTGTTTTTTAAATTTGTAGGTAGAATTAATATCTATCATTGGTAGAATGATTATTTTTGTAGACATTTGCAGAGAATACCTTAGGAGTAATGGCATGGATTATGCCTGTATTTGTGGCCTGTTCAACATTTGGTGGACTGAATGGTGCTATCTTTACATCAGCGAGGTTGGTATTCATTGTAAAATGTATGGAAGCAAATATTGGTGAATATTGTCTCTTGCAGGCTCGGGTCAGTATTAACCAATATCCATGCAAATATATATATATATATATATACAGCACTATAAATTAAATTCTTAAAATATTTAAAGAAAATGACCTGTCTTTTTTTCTGTTTTTTTATTTTTGATTTTATCTCTAATTTTATTTAATTACACACAGTTAAATAACAAAATAAGGGTTGAAAAAAACCTTAAATTATGTTGTTTTTTTTTCATGCATGTCTGAATTCAGGGAGCACACCTTGGTTTCATTATTAAATTTTGTTTGTAAACAGTCTTTTGTAAAACAGTGTTAAAAGTCTTCTAAATATTTTAAGTTTAAGGTATTAAATGACATTTGTAATTGTTCAATAGATTTTGTTTACTGTGTATTTGTTTTGTATTGAAATTTACATGTCATTTTATTTGTTTCTACAGGATGATTTATGATTAAGATTTTTAGATATTGTTGATATGTATACGTAAGATATGAATCTTTTAAAAACCCAACTTAAAAAAAAAATTGTACATTGTGTCTTTGTTAGTCTGTCTGAATTCAGTGCAATATCAGAAATAAGTGAACAGGTATGAAAGTCCCCATATGGATCCTATTTTTATTGCAATCAGACCTTCAGAAAATTCTAATTTGTATTCACTTTAGAAATAAAATGTTTATGTGGTTTTAGCTAGTATGATACTTATGAAGTTGTATGAGAATTGTCTTGATGACTTGGACCGTAATGAAAATGAGAAAGATGAGAATAGTAATCTAAATGAAGTAATGAGTAGATTTCATGACCTTCAGAAGTCTTTATATTGACTCTGTTAAATACAAGTTGGAGAGTGACTTAGAAGGAATGCAAGTTTAGAGTTGAATGGCAGACAACTATGTTAGTATATTACCAAGTAGTCCCAGCAGAGAATTAATTTGTAGAGTTGAATTGCAGAATCTGAATTCTTAAAAAAACACAACAAACATGAGAATAAGACTATGATCATGGTGCTTTGAAACAATGCGTTATGAGTTCTCCCTGTTCTTCTCCACTTCTCCTTGTCAGCTTCAGAGAGAGAAGTCAATTCTCCTTGTGGAGGAAGGTCTAGATTTCATGCATCAATGACTTCTGTTAAGTTTTAACATCAGAGTAACTCAAAAAATCTCAGTAACTGTTTAGCAGGATTTTTGAAACTTGGGTAGAAAAAACAATCAATGTATTCAAAGGTAAGCATCCATTGCCATGCAGGTCTTGTGTCTACAATTCATTCTTCGTTGCCTTTGGTTTAGTTTTAGACCTATTTTAAAGGATTGTCAGTTTTGACATCCCAGTATCAGTAGGAGACAATAGCAGATTATGTAATCATGTGTTGTTCATATTTCAGACTATTTTTTGTTGGAGCCAGAGAAGGACATTTACCTGGTTTTCTTGCCACTATAAATATAAATAACTTTACACCCACACCATCATTAGCATTTGGAGTAAGTAATTTACAATGATTACATAATATGTATAAATGACTGCAGTTAGAAAGGATGCTATAATTAACCTTTAGTTTTTAGTCACAAGAACGGGACTATAGGTTTGCACTTATTATTGCGATTCTTCTACCCAACGCAAAATTGTGAGGTTAAATTATTGCGATCGCCGCACGTGTGAAAAAAAAGTTTTATTATTGATTGGAGATCGGGTAAAAATTGAAAATGGAAGTTCTATTAAAGTAATCGTTTTAATTAATCAGATTAAAAATATTAGAATTCAAAATGTTATTATATATATAATAGCTGTGAAAACAATACCTATACAACAAAGTTTCTACCAATTAACCTGTCAACTTATCTGAGTAAATGAAAACAGAGGGGGACAAATCTAGAATAAATCGGACATGAAAATATGGATTAAAATTGCGAGTTTATAATATTGCGATGCTAAACCGATTGCAATTTTCGCAATAATAAAAACATCGCAATAATTTCCATATTTACAGTGTGTAATGTCTATAATAAAATTTGCTCATTTCGTCACGATTGGACAACAAACATGGTCGCCATGGGCATTTGTTGATTTTGATTGGCTGAGTTTTCAAAAATCTTCATCTCTGAAACTGCTAGGCCAAATTGAACAAAACTTGACAGGAATCATATATGGGAGCATCAATCGGGCAACAAACATGGCTGTCATGGGCAATTCTTGTTTCTCGTTGGTTGATTAAAAAAAATTTTTTTCTGGAACTGGTTTGCCAAATTGAATGAAACCTGACAGAAAGCATCTATGGGAGGTTCTGTGCAAAGTCTCACCATTTTGTCCCGATCTGACTACAAATATGGCCACCATTGGCAGTTCTTGTTTCTCATTGGCTGATATAAAAAAAAATCTTCTCCCTTGAAATCACTTGGTCAAATGAAACCAAATTTGACAAGAAGTATATATTGGAGGTCCTTTATAAAATTTCCTCAATTTGTCCTGATTGGACTACAAATATGGACACCATGGGCAGTTCTTTTTTTGATTAGCTGATATAAAACAATCTTCTTCTCTGAAGACGCTTGGCCAAATGGAACAAAACTTGACAGGAAACATCTTTACAAAGTTTGCTCATTTTGTCCTGATCGGGCAACAAACATGGCCGTCATGGGTAATTCTTGTTTCTCATTGTTTGATTTAAAAAAAAAGAAATTTCTGGAACTACTTGGCCAAAACTATATGCCAAACTTGACAAGAAGCATCTATGGAAAGTTTTATGAAATTAATTTTTTAGCTCACCTGGCCAAAGGCCATCTGAGCCTTTGTCATCACTTGGCATCCGTCGTCCATCCATCTGTAAACTTTTACATTTTCATCTTCTCCTCTGAAACCCCTGGACCTCTTGAACTGAAACTTGGCCTGAAGCTTCTATGAAAGGTCCTTTACAAAGTTTGCATAAATCATTTCGCTCCTTTAAACAAAATGGCCGCCATAGGCATTTACATGTTCTGATTGGACCAAATTTAGAACTTCTCCTATGAAACTGTAAAGCCAAATGAACTAATTTTTGGTATGGAGCATTTATGGAAAGTCCTTTACAAAGTTTGCATAAATCATCCCGATCCGTGAAACGAAATGGCTGCCATTACCATTTACATGTTCTGATTGGTCGAAATTTAAAACTTCTCCTCTGAAACTGTTAAGCCAAATGAAATGATTCTTGGTATGGAGCATCTATGGAACGTCCTTTACAATGTTTGCATAAATCATCCCGTTCCGTGAAATTAAAATGCTGCCATTAGCATTTACATGTTCTGATTGGTCGAAATTTAAAACTTCTTCTCCTCTGAAACCGTAAAGCCAAAATGAACTGAGTTTTGGTGCGGAGCATTGATGTTAGGTCCTTTACAAAGTTTGCATAAATCTCCCTGGTCCGTGAAAGAAAATGGCCGCCATGACCATTAACATGTTCTGATTGGTCAAAATTTAAAACAACTGATTTTTAGCTCACCTGGCCAAAGGCCATGGGAGCTTTTGCCATCACTTGATGGCAGAAAATTTATATCAATGACCTTCCATTATCAATAAAAAACTGTAAAACAGATTTATATGCAGATGACACCACCTTGCATAGGTCAGGAAAAGATATTCAAGACATTCAAGCTAAAGTTCAAGATGATTTACAGAATGTTGAACAATGGTGCAAACAAAATAACATGTTTATTAATATTGATAAAACAAAATGTATGACAATTGGAACTAAACAAAGACTTCAGTTAATTAACAATCAACCATCCCTGTTAATAAATTCATCCATTCTACAAAATTCTGAATGTGAAAAACTGCTTGGTGTAAGAATAGATAATAACCTTACTTGGAAGAACCAAATTGATCATTTATGTAAATGCATATCTTCAAGAATACACCTTTTAACTAAAATTAAGAAATTTTTAAACAGTAATACTAGAAATGCATATTACAATGGTTATATTCTCCCTTTAATTGATTATTGTTGTATTGTATGGGGAGGTTGTGGAACTGAACAATTGTCTAGGGTAATAAAACTACAAAAGAGAGCTGCGCGAGTCATCCTAGATGCTGACCCATTAGCACTGTCAGAACCTCTATTTAAACGACTAGGATGGATGACTGTCGACATGAGAATAAAATATCATAAATATTTGCTGATGCATAAAATCATTAACAGTGAAGCACCAATTTATCTCAAAAATATATTTAAGTTTTCTGACAATCCTTACCAATTATGAAATAATGTGATAGAAAAATTATTTGTTCCTAAACCTAATATTGAATTATACAAACACTCATTTTTATATTCGGGTTCAGTATTATGGAATGGTTTACCTATGAGTTTGCATAATGTAGCAAACAAAAACCTTTCTAAAACAAAAATAAAGAACTTTTTACATAAATAAGATCATGGCTAGACAGTGTCTCGAAACAAACCAATGTTTTGTACAATATATATGTTATTATGATCAAATTGTCTATGGTACTGTAGTATGAGTACACATTGTAATATTCAATTTTATATGTTTTGTTTTGTTTAATATGTTGTGTTCATGAGGGCCTCAGGGAAGATTAGTTTTGTAAACTAACTGTGTTACCCTCTTTAAATAAAGAATTTACTTACTTACTTACTTACTTACTTACTTGGTGTCCGTCGTCCGGTAACTTTCACATATTGATCATCTCCTCTAAAACCAATGGAGCAAGAAACTTTACAGGAATGATGTATGGAAGGTCCGTTGCTAAGATTGCCAAAATTTTTCCGATCCGCGAAAAAACATGGCTGCCAGAGCAGGATATAGTTTAACCTTGGACTCTATGGGAAAACAGGTTAAAGTTTATCTCCTCTGAAACTACATGTACTTGAGCAAATTTAACCAAACTTTACAGGAATGATGTATGAAAGGTCCTTTACTAAGATTGCTGAAATTTTTCCGATCTGCCGTAAAATATGGCTGCCAGTGCAGGACCTAGTTTAACATTGGACCCTATTGGAAAACATGTTCATCTTTTCTGAAACTACTTGAGCAAATTTAACCAAACTTTACAGGAATAATATATGGAATGTCCTTTACTAAGCCTCTAGTTGGTATGGAGCATCTATGGAAGGTCCTTTACAAAATTTGCATAAATCATCCTTGTCCGTGAAACAAAATGGCCACCGTAACGGGGTATATAGTATTCGTTGTGTCCGACCTCCTAAACTACTGAATGGAATTTGATGAAAATTTCAGAGAATCTTCATCCCATGTATTTTTAGTATTTGATCGGACCAATTTTTGGGGTTTCCCATAGAAAAACATGGACTTTAACTTTCAATGTGATAGGGGGTACCATGATGCCATCCGCAACTCCTCCTAAACCACTGTATGTAAGGGTATCATTAAGTGAGCATTACTCACAGCTTTTTAAAAATTTCATCTCACTGCTGTTAGATTTTTCCTATCCAAAATATTGACATTTCCTGTCATGTATCTTATGTAAGGCGGGGGTATCAAGTAGTGAGCTTTGCTCACAGTATTTCTAGTTAGATCTATTTTCAATTTTCTTTCATGATTAATGACATTTTTATTTCCTGATTATTTTTTATTTATGTTTAATAGTAAAAATAAATAATATTACTAAAAAATAAACATGAATTATAATTTTATTTTTCAGTGTCTTTTGTCTCTAGTATACCTGTCATCAACAGATATTTATAAACTCATTAACTATGCAAGTTTTGTGGAGACTTCATTTATTGCTTTAAGTATTTGTGGACTGTTGTATATGAGATACACTCATCCAAACCTGAATAGACCAATCAAGGTAAAAGACCTATGCGGTCACAGCATCATAACAAATGCCTTATTTTTGAAAAGGCTGTCACAGTGAAACTTGTTTACAAATAATGCATCATCAGATCCTTTTATTAGCTCAAATGTCATAAAAGGCCATGTGAGCTATTGCCATCACTTGGCATCTGTCGTTTTCGTCCAGTGTATACTTTTCCTTTAAAGATCTTCTCATAAACTGCTGGTACAATTGGGACCAAAATTTGGTGGAATGGTCCTTGGGTGGCCCCCTTCCAAAAGTGCTTTTGGTGCTTTTGGATCTCCGACTTTCAACTGACATGGCTGTTGCTACTAAAAATAGAAAAAAGGGGGCACGAATTTAAAAAATCTTCTTCTATGAAACTACATGGCCAATTGGAACCAAACTTGGCAGTAATTGTCCTTAGGAGGTTCTCTTTCAGAAATATGTCCGATGACCTTGACTGTTAACCAAGATGGCCGCCACAGCCAAACTTAGTTTAACATAGGACCCTATGGAAAAATTCATTTGAGAATCTTCTTGCCTGAACCCACTAAGCCAATTAGAACTAAACTTGATAGCAATTTTCCTTTGATGGTCCTCTTTCAGAAATATGTCCGAAGACCAGGATGGGAAAATTCATTGAAAAATCTTCTTGTCTGAAACCGCTTGACCAATTGGAACCAGACTTGGCAGTAATGGGCCTTAGATGGCCCTCTTTGAGAATTGTATCTGTTTATTCGGACTGTGAACCAATATGGCTGCCACACCCAAACTTAGTTTAACATAGGTTCCTATGGAAAGTTCACTTAAAAATTACGATTACGGATTTACATCCGGAAATTACGCTTTCAGGTTTTATACCAAATTTTTTTTTTATTCCCGGTTGTGTAAATGCTTTGTAATTGCGCTTGATTTTCCCGTTATGAAAAGTGTTTTAACGAGATTGATGATGAAAACTTGGATTGTTTCTAGACTTAACACAATATAAGATGCCTTCATGGCGGGTCTCATGGTAGTTTTCATGCTGAAATTTGAGATTACTGACAATGCCCAAATTACTGAAAAAATCATTAACATTAGTGAAAACACCAGAAAGGGGTAAACACCTCTGCTATGGGTAATTCATTTACAAATCTTTTTTGTCTGAAACCACTGAGCCAGTTGGAACCAGACTTAATGTTATGTCCGATGGTCCAGACTGTCAACCAAGATGGCCACCACAGCCGAACTTAGTTTAACATATGGCCCTGTGGGAAAATTCATTGAAAAATCTACTTGTCTGAAAACACTGAGCCAGTTGGAACAAGACTTGGCAGTAATGGTCCTTAGATGGTTCTCTTTCAGCAATGTGCCCATTGACCTGGACTGTCAACCAAGATGGCTGCCATAGCCAAAATTAGTTTAACATAGGTTCCTATGGAAAAACCAGCCAAATTGACTGCTACACTTAAATTTTTAGTCCTGCTCAAGGTGAGGAGTTAAATCCAGGTGAGTAATACAGGCTCTTGAGAGCCTCTAGTTTCTTTACTCACGTTTTTAAATAAAAAATTAGTTCAACCATAGGTCATCCTTTGATTGCAGTATGTGTAGCACTCTGTGAAGTCAACTGAATTCTGCAATCTTTTAATAGGGGCAGGTAGGAAAATTTAATTTTTTTATGCCTGAAAAAAATCTTAGTTAAGACTGTACCAGCAAGAAATTAGAACAGGAAGTTTACAAAATATTACCATTTCCATTTCCAGAATGGACTTAAAAAATTCAGAAATTGTAATTTAATGACAAAAAATCTGGGGCAGGATAATTTTTTTTGGGGGGAGGAGGGGGGGGGGGTCAAGGATGAAAATCTTTAAATTAATTTTAGTTGGCCTAAAAGCATTGAAATACCGTAAATTATTTATATTTCGTGACTTGTCAGAATTTTTAATTAGTCGCTGAACTCTTCTTTTTCAGGTTAATTTATTTTTTCCAATATTTTTCCTGATAATTTGTGCCTTTCTGCTGATTGTTCCCTTGATGGATAGTCCTAAAGAGTGTTTTATGGGAATGATTGTAGTAGCCTCAGGAATACCAGTGTATATTTTAGGAGTTATGTGGAAAAACAAACCTGAACAATTTACATCATATTTTGGTGAGTTTTAAACATTGTAGGAGTTGTACATTTAATCATGCTAATATGTAAATTAAATTGCTGCATAAAATGGTGGTCTTAGTATTACATGTATTTAATTAAATCTTGTTAGTGAAAACATATCTATACTTGGTGTTAAATCCAGAATTGAATATCATTTTTATCTCACCTGACCTGAAAGGTCAAGTGAGCGTTTCTCATCACTTGGCGTCCGTCGTTGTCGTCTGTTAACTTTTACAAAAATCTTCTCCTCTGAAACTACTGGGCCAAATGTAACCAAACTTGGCCACAATCATCATTGGGGTATCTAGTTTAATAGCGACCACCCCGCCTGCCAATCAACATGACCGCCATGGCTAAAAATAGAACATAGGGGGTAAATGCAGTTTTTGGCTTGTATCTCTGAAATTGAAGCATTTAGAGTAAACTTGACAGGGGTAAAAATGTTCATCAGGTTAAGATCTATCTGCCCTGAAAATTTCAGACGAATCAGTCAACCCGTTGTTGGGTTGCTGTCCCTGAATTGGTAAATTTTAGTAAATTTTGCAGGTTTTGGTTATTATCTTGGTTTAAGGGAGGTAATCCAAACACATTTAAAGTAAAATGTGTATGATTCGATTACCTCCCTTACACTGCTTGTTAATTATGTATAAAGAAATGTACATTGTCTTGGGGTGATTTATAGCTGTCAATTTATTTTTAGAAGTTACTATTAATTAATATTAAATTTAGCCATATGTCATTTTCTATTTTAAGACTTTTATGATGTATTTAAATGGTAGTTATGTTTGCAAACTCCATGAGAAATTTGAATAAGGATTATGACCATATCTTGAGGGAAAGAATTTTTTTTTGGAAATGGGGGGGGGGGGGGGGGTAAAAAAGAAATTGGGGGGGGGGGGCAATTTTTTCTCATTTCAGATTTCAGAAATTAAAAAGAAAATTTCTTCATATATTATTTATTTTTTTTGCAAAAAAAAGGGGGGGGGGGTAAAAGAATTTTTTCTTTTTTTCCTTTTTTTTTTTTGGGGGGGGGTCAATATGCAACAGCATAGTGTATTGCACAAAAGCAAAAAAAAAAGGTAAAATTTAATTTTTTTTGGGGGGGGTGGGGGGGAGGTTCAATTCGCAACAGCATATTGTATTGCACAAAAAGCAAAAAATTGAATATAAATTCAAATCGTATGACCAATTCTAAGTTCTTTGACTAAAGTTATTCTGTGTCAGAAACCTATTATGTGTCCAGGGATCACCATGGCCTATTCTAGCGTGGCGGTGCGCCACGCTTGGATTTTTCTCCGCCACCTTTGATTTGCATGCGCCACGCTTAAATTGTTGTCCGCCACGCTTCAAAAATCTATAGATTGTAGTTAAATACCGAAACCTCTAAACCAATTATCATGTCAGTGGCAATTGGACAATCTAATTAACATTTAATAGTGTGAACAGTGGTAGTCCTCCGGGATGTGTACAAGAGCTGATTGTAAATAGTTACATTGTTACGCGTGGTTGAACAGACGACTTGTACAACATACACGGAAAAATAATGTTGGCAATTTAGATCAAAAATAAATAAAACAGCTTTAAATGTAATTAAAATGAATAAATATCGTCATTTTAGATAATTAAAAGTAATTTTTAAACAGATTTATATATTTCTGATAAAAATATTGTATGTTGAACATCGCGGTAAAACTACGAAGTAAACAAAATGCGAAAAATCCAAAAAGTTGAACTGTTTTTTTTCGTTCATCCAGGGAAAGAAAAGTTATCAATCTACAATCAATGTGATTAAGTGATGATTAAACCTTTTTATCCTAATGTTTTCCATATCAGCTGATTGAAAAATTAATTGTAACAACTGTACACCAAATCTGAACTTACCAAGCTGACGTTGAATCGTCCAAGCTGACATTCCTGAACATTAATTTCAGAAATATCAAAAACTGTCAATTATTTTAATAAAAATTATGATTTGGAATAAATAATGGACAGTTACTAGATAATTCATTAATCATGAACAGATCTTCAAAGCAAGACATTACCACTTTCTTCAGTGCGAAAGTACGGAGGGTAGAAACATACCACGAATGTACCACTGTAATAGACTTTTAACTACCAAAGAGCAGCTACTTTGTGGAACAGCATTACAAACAGAAGCATAGACCTTGGTGAACTGAATGAAGACACAGACAGCAGGGACAACTGAACAAGACATGAGTTAGAAACATTTGTTAGGGACGAGATCAAAAGTTCAATGTAGGATAAAAAACTTAATTCACACAGTGTCAAATATTTAATTACAATCCAAATTCAGACCTGTATCAAGCACGAATATTGTGTCCATTTTTGCCCCAACTGTTCAGGGTTGGACCTCTGCGGTTTTTATCCAGCTGCGCTCAGCGAAGCAATTTATTAATGCTTTTCATTATGATTTTAACCTTATTTTACATGATTTCAAAAACCACAGTAGATACAGGTGAGCGACACAGGCTCTTGAGATCCTCTAGTTTTTTATACTCTGCAAAAAATAAATAAATTTATTTGCCAAAGAGCTGTGTTAGAATATCAGAAATTGCCTCTGTTTTTTGGTTCCACTGTCCATTGTGAGCTATTACCTTTGTCTGTCATTTGATATACATAAGCTTTTCATATTGTGATGCTCTTGAGAACCAGAAATAGCAATTTCACAAAACTTAGCAGAGATGTTCAGTATTAGATCCTTTTTAGCTCACCTGGCTATTGCCAGGGTGAGCTTTTGCCATCACTTGGCGTCCGTCGTCCGTCCGTCGTTAGCTTTTCATTCAAACATCTTCTCCTCAGAAACCATTTGGCCAATTCCAACCAAACTTTGCATGAGTGGTGTATGGAAGGTCCTCAACAAAGTTTCCTCATTTAGTTCTGATTGGTCAAGAAACATGGCCACCAGAGGCAATTCTTGTTTCTGATTGGCTGATTTTAAAAAATCTTCTCCTCTGAAACGGCTGGGCAGATTAGATCGAGGCTTCATAGGAATGATATATGACATGTCCTCCACAAACGATCCTCATTTTATATTGATCTAATGAAAAACATGGCCACTGTTGCTAAAAATAGAACATAGGGGTAAATTGCTGTTTTTTGCTCATAACTGAAAAACCGTTACAGATATCAAAAATCTTACATGGGATAAAATTGATCAGCATCACAAGATCTACCTACCCTGAAATTTTGAAGGAAATTCCAAAACCCATTTAGGAGTTATTGCCCTTTTTTGTCAAATTTTAAAAATTTAACATTTTTCGTCATTTATCTCCAAAACTATTTGAGATAGAAGTGAAATGTAAATTTGAAAAATGTTTCCCATGTTGAGATCTTCCTACCCAGAAATTTTAAAGGAAATCCCAAAACCCATTTAGGAGTTTTTGCCCTTTTTTGTCAAATTTTCTAAATTTTTTCATTCAAAAATCTTCTCCTCTGAAACCACTGGGCTGAGTGGTTTGAAACTTAATTGGAATGATTTATGACATGTCCTCTACAAACAATCCTCAATTTATTTTGATCTGACATAAAACATGGCTGTCGTAGCTAAAAATAGAATATAGGGGTGGATGTGTTGTTTTTGGCTTATAACTTAAAAACCGTTACAAATATCAAAAATCTGACATGGGATAAAATTGATCAGCATGACAAGATCTACCTACCCTGAAATTTTGAAGGTAATCCCAAAACCCATTTAGGAGTTGTTGCCCTTTTTTCGTCAAATTTTCAAAATTTAACATTTTTCGTCATTTATCTCCAAAACTATTTGAGATAGAAGTGAAATGTAAATTTGAAAAATGTTTGCCATGTTGAGATCTCTATACCCTGAAATTTTAAAGGAAATACCAAAACCCATTTAGGAGTTATTGGTTTGTGTAATTTGAGGTCGGATCTGTTACATTTATTTAAGGTTCACCCTTATTCCTGGTCAATTTTATCAACTTCCTGCCCGGACTACCACCATCAGGGAATATATTTTAACATTAAACCTTATGAAAAATAAATCTTCAACATATTTTCACTGAACAATTGAACCAATTGCAACAAACTTGGTCAAATAGTTGATTAATTGTCCAATGAAAACCAGACTCCAGGTGAGCGATACAGGCTCTGGTGAGCCTCTTGTTCAATCTTTGTTATTTTGGAACTGATTGGTTTGTAAACATGGCTGCTAGGGCCTGTTCAGATTTCTGATTGGTTGAAACTTTGAAACACTTCTAAAAAATGGCTGATGTTTATCTGTAACAATAAGTGTTGTTTGTGTGAATTGGAAGTCAAGGATGACTGCCTGTGTAGGATTTAGTTAACATTGGACCCTGGGGAAATAAAAAAGTTTTTTTTTAAAACATTTTGAATTACATAGAATACTGCCACAAGAAGAAGGTCCAACTTGGAAGCAAAGAGGTTGACATGAATTTATTGAAACAAATTTTGTTGTTTTCAACTGTACAAGAGGTTTTTACCTGCATCACCAATGGTGAAAGCAAGTCTAGGAGCCGCTCGACTATGAATTTTTGCATGTTGAACTTAGCAATTTTTCAGCAATACATGCTACGAACGGTGCATACTTTGTGTAAACTGTAACTCCGACTGTATTGAACCAATATTTATCAACCTTTGCATAGTGTTTATATACATATTGAAGATGTCCACCTCCTATTTGGGGGCAATTTGACAAATTTTTACTATGAATTTTTAACTGGATTTTCATAGGAAAATATCAGTTATTAAATTGGTGATGTACGGTGGGCGGGCGGGCAGGCGGCCGGGCGGGCGGCTGCCAAACAGTGTCCGTGTGATAACTTATGAACTGTTCAACCAAAGCTTTTCAAATTTTAATATGTTGTTACTGATGAAAAAATGGAGGTCAAGTTCGATATTGACGATTTTCACTTTCACCGTTCAAGAGTTATGGTTCTTGAAAGATTGAAAAATGGCTTTTCCAGTGGTGTCCGTGTGATAACTTATGAACTGTTCAACCAAAGCTTTTCAAATTTTAATATGTTGTTACTGATGACAAAATGGAGGTCAAGTTCGATATTGACGATTTTCACTTTCACCGTTCAAGAGTTATGGTTCTTGAAAGATTGAAAAATGGCTTTCCCAGTGGTGTCCGTGTGATAACTTATGAACTGTTCAACCAAAGCTTTTCAAATTTTAATATGTTGTTACTGATGACAAAATGGAGGTCAAGTTCGATATTGACGATTTTCACTTTCACCGTTCAAGAGTTATGGTTCTTGAAAGATTGAAAAATGGCTTTCCCAGTGGTGTCCATGTGATAACTTATGAACTGTTCAACCAAAGCTTTTCAAATTTTAATATGTTGTTACTGATGACAAAATGGAGGTCAAGTTCAATATTGACGATTTTCACTTTCACCGTTCAAGAGTTATGGTTCTTGAAAGATTGAAAAATGGCTTTCCCAGTGGTGTCCATGTGATAACTTATGAACTGTTCAACCAAAGCTTTTCAAATTTTAATATGTTGTTACTGATGACAAAATGGAGGTCAAGTTCAATATTGACGATTTTCACTTTCACCGTTCAAGAGTTATGGTTCTTGAAAGATTGAAAAATGGCTTTTCCAGTGGTGTCCGTGTGATAACTTATGAACTGTTCAACCAAAGCTTTTCAAATTTTAATATGTTGTTACTGATGACAAAATGGAGGTCAAGTTCGATATTGACGATTTTCACTTTTCACCGTTCAGGAGTTATGGTTCTAAAAAATTGAAAAAAGGCAGTCACTTACTATAAATAAGAGGTCAAGATTGATTTCTGAACCCTACAAAACCCTACAAAAATTCATTTATATTTCTTTACTTCATCCTGTTTGGGAATCCAGATTTGCAAACATCATTTCCATGCAGGAAAATCCGGTTTGCTGTCATTCGACAGCCTCTTGTTGCATGTTGAACTTATCCATTTTTCAGCAATACATGCAATGAATGGTGCATACTTTTTGCAATCTGTTCTCCGACTGTATTGAACTAATATTTTTCAAACTTTGCATAGTTTTTATATACATATTGAAGATGTCCACCTCCTATTTGGGGGCAATTTGACAAATTTTACTATAAATTTTGGCATGTTGAACATTTTTCAGCAATACATTCTATGAATGGAACATACTTTGTGTAATCTGTAACTCCGACTGTATTGAACCAATATTTTTCCAACTTTGCATAGTTTTTAAATACATATTGAAGATGTCCACCCCCTACTTGGGGGCAATTTGACAAATTTTTACTATGAATTTTTGCATGTTGAACTTATCCATTTTTCAGCAATACATGCTGTGAACGGTGCATACTTTGTGTAATCTGTAACTCCGACTTTATTGAATCAATATTTTTCAAACTGTGCAAAGTGTTTATATACATTATACCATTATATCTTCAAACTTTGCAGAAGTGTTGTATGATTAAAGTCTTTCAGTATACTAAAGTGTTGAAGTTCAGGGTTATAAGATAAAGAAGTGTTATGGTGTACAAATTCATGACACAAAATCCCTATAAGGTCCATATCCTAAAAAATATAAACCCAATCATGACCTGAATAATACTAGGTAAATGGAAGCAACTTTTTATCTAAACCACATACATATTAGGGTAATAATAACTTTGCCCCGACAAACATATGACGGTGATGCAGGTCTAGACATGTAATCGGTCTTGTTTCCCAGAAATTTTACATTGTATACATTTCAACTGGATAAATCTGGTTATTAGTTTTGGGGTGTATAGCGGGTGGCTTAGTGGGTCAAGTTGGGCATCAAGAAAAATCTAGTTATTAGTTTTGGGGTGTATGGCAGGTGTTCTTGGTGGGTTTGGTGGGGCAAAAAGGAAAATTTGAAAGAAAACTTAACAAGGTTTATATTTTGTAAATTTTACCAGAACTGTGACTTTCGATATTTTATTGACCAATAGGTTTCATTTGTTGTTTTGTAAGCAGGGATATAATATATGGAAGATGAAAACTGTTTATTATTCACAAGTTACTTTTTGTCTTAATTTTTTTTTCTATATTTCAGATAAGTTTTCAGTGTTGACACAAAAAATATTTGTGAGTGTTCGTGAGGAGTTAAAAGAAGATTAGGACAGAAAATGGTTTTAAGTTAGGATTGGAAACAGGACAGTTTGATCAGTAATGCAGTTTTTATGCAATGCTCATACCCTAATATGCAAGAGCATCGAATTATACAGCAAGACATATTTCTGAGAAAGTTTTGGGAACTCAATTAAAAAATTGCATATTGTTTTTATTTTGAGGATTTTATTCGTCACAAAAAGTTGATTTTAAAAAACCAAAGAAAAAAGAATTATTGTTCAAAATATTGCAACAAAAGTAATAGATCTCAGGAAGAATCTTTTATAGTCTTGAAAAAGTATGAATTAAAAAAAAAATTATTTGGTAGAAGCATACAAAGATTGTTCAAAGGTTTGATTTGTAACAATAGAGTTACTTCCCATGAAGATATGCTTGCAGAATTCATTGGCTATTTGTTTTGTTAAAAATGTAGCATTTTAATTTTATATTTAGCAAATATGAAAAGACAGAAATAAAAGATACACATAATCATTCAAATAAAGAATATTACAAAATTTATTTTGTAAGATTTGCTTTTTTTATAGACAGGTACATACGAATAAACCATTAGCAGCTCTTCATACTTAATATATAATCAGTACATTATTGTTGCCTTTTTATAACATAAAACTTTTTCATATTTTTTTTCAACAGATTTTAGTGGGTTTTGAAAATTCAATGAAATTTCTTGTTTAATTTGAGCTGCATGAACAACTTTGGCATTAATTTACAAAAAAAGTGCAATTTAAAATAATTTTTACAAAATCATACATTCTTCATTCTAATGTGTTCATAATTTATTATTATAAAACTGCAATTGATAGAGAATTGTGTTCAGATGAACTGTAAATTAAGAAAATTTATGTCAATATATATTTTTTGAATTAAGTTCTGTATCGAGTAACAAATATCATATGTTTGCCACTGAATGTGTCATGCTACATTAATTGTCCTAAATGAAAACATCGACACGTGCTGTTAATAAAGGCTATTTTTCTATAACATTTCAGGGAATAGATATTTAATTGTATAACATATTAGATATAACATAAAAATAAATTTCTTGTCCAACAAATAGTATATACAAATATGGAAGGGCCATATAGATTTACCCTTGTATGTCTCTATGTACGTATGTCTGTCCAGCTTGGTTAAGTTTTTGCATTTAGGTCCATTTCTCAGAAACACGGATGAGCAAAATTTGGGTCACATTGACCTACTTTAATGCATGAGTGACTCCGATAAAAATTTGCCTTTAATTTCATATTGTAGGAATCCATGGTGTTATGCTTCACCACTATAATCCTCTTACATTATACAATGCATTTCTCCAACATTTGTGTCATTATGACCCACATTTCATGCATGAGTGACTTGATTAAGTTTTTTTGTTTAGGTCCATTTCTAAACCTATTGGGGGCCTTGGTGGCCGAGTGGTCTAGGTAGTTCGTCATGACTACTAATGATCATTAGCCTGTCAACGCTGAGGTTGTGAGTTCGAATCCTACCTGTGGCGGGTTGTGTTCGACTCCGATCCTAATTGACAAGGATTGCCAATTTTCCTACCCAAGGTCGGTGGTTTTCTCCGGGTACTCCGGCTTCCTCCACCAATAAAAACTGGCCGCCGCGAAATAGCCAAATGTACTGAAAACGGCATAAAACCCCAACCAACACTAAAAAGCAAAAAAAAACTAGACCTATTGAGACATATCAATGATATTATACCTATTCATTCATTTTATATAGTACAACAAAAGTTAGAAGCATTTAAGTCACCAGGACCTATATTTTATACTTCAATGACTTTGGGAACATTTTTGCATTTAGGTATATTTTAAAGGAACCTTTTATAGTATACTGATGATATTTCACAACTACAATCATATTATATAGTACAACAAAACTCAGAAACTTTTGAGTCACTTTGACCTACATTTTATGCTTGAGTGACTGATTAAATTTTTGCATTTAGTTGTATTATTAAAGAACCTATTTATTAGTATCAGTAATGTATTAAGTATATTTCAAAATTACAGTCATCTTATTTAGTACAACACAGCTTAGCTACATTTGAGTCACTATGACCTACATTTTATGGTAAAGAGTGATTGATTTAATTTTTGCATTTTAGTCTACTTCTTAAAAAAACATGTCTTGATATATCAACAATATTTTACAACTGCAATCATCTTCTTCAGTTCAAAACATATCACCAACGTATCAGTCCATATAACCTACATTTCATACTTGAGTGACTCCATTAAATTTGTAGTGTTTGGGCCCTAATGTCAAAAACAAAATTTAGTACTGCAGATTCATTATTTTTAATGGGGTAAAAGTTAATGTAAGCAGGATATATTATGAAACTTTCATATATTTCTCAAAACGATATTCCGTCATAAAAAATACAGTAGAATCTCGATTTCTCGAACTCAAAGGGGTCTGCAAAATTAGTTTGAGGTATCGGTAGTTCGAGCCATGAAAGTCTGGAAATTTTTCAGTTACGAACCAGCAAAAAATTTAAAATTCACTTTACATCCTTCTTATCTATCGGATCGTTAAAACAACATCCACTCATCAAAACATGATGTGGAAATAATAGTTTTAGAATAAATCACCGATAAACATCAAATGGAATATCAGTGACCTGTAATTTACAATTAATCACCTTCTTGTCATCAATGATCTGACCTCTGGTTTTTCACTCTTATTTGTCACGAACGCCAATAAAAAATTATGTTCAAGTTACTGAGAGTAAATTACATAATATTACTGTTGTACGGACAAGAAAATTAGTTCGAGAAATCGGTGTTCAAAAAATCGAGTATTAATTTACATAGACATAATGGAAAAAATGACCGGACTTTTGTAAAGGGTCGAGAAATCCATGGTGTTTGAGGGACCTGAGTTCAAGCCACCGAGATTCTACTGTAGATGGAAATTCGATGTGACAGAGGATTGGGCATCCGTGTCTAAAAGAACACAATCTTTAGTTACATATGAATTGTTTATGGGGCTAAAAAAACCCAAATGTGTATATTACGTTGTTAATTCTTTGTAAAAATTGCAAAAATAGGAGGCATATTATTGTTAGCATACCTGGCCCACAGGGCCATGTAAACTTTTGTCATCACTTGGCATCCATCTGTAAATTTTTACATTTTGATCTTCTCCTCTGAAACCCCTAGGCCAAATAAACTGGAACTTGGTATGAAGCATCTATGGTAGGACCTTTATAAAGTTGCATATTTCGTTCCGGTCAGACAACTAATATGGCTGCCATGATGAATTCTTATTTCTGATTGGTCAAAATTTCAAAATTCCTCTCCTCTGAAACCATATAGCCAAATTAACAGATACTCATCATGGCAGCCATACTTAGTATGAAGCATCTATGTAAGGTCCTTTACAATTTTCCCTTTAAATAAAATGGATTGATTGTGGGACTGTCAGGTGAGCTATACAGGCTCAATTCTCTTGAGCCTCTTGTTTTAAGTTGAGGACATTATTAGTTTTACTCTTTGGTATGATGCCTGTTTTAATGAAAGAGTTTCTTCCTGGTAACAATTTTATTTAAATATTTTATATCTTAGGCTTTCTGTAGTTTATAAGAATTTTTGTGGCTGGTATGAGAGATGTTATAAAAAGTATGAAACATGATTAGTGCTTAGGTAGCTAGGTTTTATACATTGCTTTCAGTGAAAGAATGCGTTATTATGTTAATAATGTGTGATTTGTGTGAGTGTTTTTTTCAGTTATGATGGGACCATTTTAATAAAATGTTCCATTAATAAGTTTTAATCATTTGTTCACATGTACAGTTGAGGCAATTATTAATTTCTATATCATGAAATTACCGAGGAGAATATCAAAAAGGTCTTCCATGTTCTACATCACATATCATATGATTTATCATGGTTTAATTACAGCAGTGTAACTGTAATAAAGCAAGTGCATATGACAAAATACCCATCTATCAATCATGTTTCTTAAAATAAAACAGTTGTATATTATTCATTTGAATTCTTTAAGTGAGATTTTATTTGTTTCATTTTGAAATTTTATAATGTTTTGAGAAAATCTTAAAATTTTTAGTTTTTAAATCTGAATCTAAATCTGAACAATTCTACCTCTTCCAATTTAATGCTCAACATTTTATTTCAGGTTCAAAAAAATTTCAGTATTTGTTTGTTGATTTCATGATAGATACTTTTATAAATTACTGTTTGTGATGAGCTATGTTATCTAATTTTGCTATATATTCACTTTATGAAAGTTAATTTTTTAAAATTTAGGTAGATTTGTTCACTCAAAATATGGATAACAGACACATAATTGTTGTTTAAAAATAGAGACAATTTTGTAATTTTGTGTATAAGAATTCTCTTATGGTAGAGAAGAAATATAAATAAATAATAAAGTTATAAGAAAATCTCTTTTTGTTTTCATTTTCTTGAAATTTTTATTTATATTTCAAGAATTTTTTACAACACCAGAATTCACTACAATTCTGAGAAACAATTTAAATTTGGTAACAATCCTATTAAAATGAAGTTGTCTCCCTTTGTTTATGGTTGCATCTGTAAACATTGTAATACAAGCCTGAATAGACAATAAACAGTAACATTTCCTAATTTTAACCATATTTCAGTTACATAACATTTGTTAATTTTTATAAAATATTATAATTAGTATAATAATATTGTATTGTTATAGTTTTATTTTGTATTGCTGTAACCCTAAAGGATTTATTGTCTCCAATTTTGAATGAAGTAAATAGTAGGTCCTGAAGCACAATTAATTGATTTAAGTCATTTTCCTGGAAACAGGAATTTCAATCTTATCCAAGAACTGACCACGAAATGTCCAGTCAATTTAAAAAATAACAGAATTTTGCCTGTTTTATTCATAAGAAATGTATACATGAACATTGTTATTTCGGTGTCATTAAGTATCTGCCTCCTTGTTTTTCTTAAAAAGAAACAAGTACATATAATTAAAATTATTTTTGAATCATTTTGATGATTGTCTTGTAAATAATTATTTATTGATAATATTTACCAAGTTGTTGAATATATTTTGTTGATGTTGATTACTGTTTGATACAAGTTACATAAATAATAACCAGTGAATCTGATTTTTTTTTAAAACTGTGCTGAATGTGCTGAAATCTCATGCACAAAAATATATGGTTTTAAATTATTGTCTAAATTTTAAATAATCCTCTGTATCAAATGGCTGTTTTGTTTACACTATTTTTACATAGCCATTGTTTGTTATATTACTGGGAAATATGATATATAATATGTATGAGCAGTTATCACTTTTTTGTGGTGAATACAAGTACATTTTGTATTTTCTAGCAATTAATGTTATTTATTCTAATTGTAAATGTAAACAAAAGTATATAAATAACAATAAGAAGGTCATTTTTATAAGGTGTTGGTTTATTTATAATAGTTCATTGTAGACTAACACAATTTTTAGTTTTTGCCAGATCTTGTTTAATAGGAATGTGAAAATGTACATTTTAGCATGGATAAATTTTTGCCAATTTGAAATTATTCCCATAACAAATATAAAATGAAGACAGTATTGGATTGTTATTTGCAGGAAATTGATAACCATACTGTGTTTACAATGTTGTACAACATTAAAATACAGTATATGGGTGGGGGTTGAGATCTCACAAAACGTGTTTAACCCTGCCACATTTTTGCACCTTTACAAGAAGTTGGGAACCTCTAGCCTTTGTTAGTCTTGTGTGTTTTTTTTAATTTTGGTTAATTTTATGTTTCAGAGTTTACTGTGCAGTCCATTTTGCTGAACTAGTATACATTATTGTTTAGGGGCCAGCTGAAGTCCTCCTCCAGTTGCTGGATTTCCTCGCTGCGTTGGAGATCCATTGGTCGCCTTGATCTGTTTATTGCTCTTTGGTCGGGTTGTTGTCTCTTTTAAACATTCCCTGTTATGTTATAAGAAACATTATAAGTAAATAAGCATATATAATTTGCTAACCATAGCTTTTGATTATATGAAATTAATGATTAGACTTTTACATTTGAATCTTGTTATCTTGAACTCCTTTATATCAAAATTGCTGTTATCTCAATGTAATGTGTTGGTCATAAGATAATACTTAGTACCAGATACATATTTACTCTTGACATCTAAAAATTCCTTTCAACTGAAATTATTATTGAATGTCCCATAAACTTACAGAGTTACTTGAGTACCATTCCATATAAAATTCAAAATCCAGCAGCACATGATAGAAATGGATTTTCTTTTTATGTGTGTTTTTGCGTTTGGTGAATTTTTTGTAGTTGTGACCTGTCTTTCTCAGATATTTTTTTTATATAGAATGCACTATGAACAGGGGAGATAACTAGTGTTAGACCTATAATCTGTGTATAATCTTTGCAAACAATTTTCATTGCTGCTAGAAGGATTTTGAAATTCACAGCTATTTTATTATAAATTTTTACTGAGTCTGATTTGTAATATTAAATGCAATTCAGTTCAGGCTAAACACTTGTCCCTTTTTTTGAGATCATTTTTACAAAGAAAGCACTATAGAACATTGTTGCCAAGGGAGGTAATTTATGAAAGTTTACATAGAAAGCACTACAAATAGCTTGTAAGAATCTTCCTGATTATATTTGGAACCAATGTTTGATATTTTTTTGTTATCCTAATGTATGGACATTATAACAAACAAATTAAATTGCAATTAAAAAACTGATCGCCACCAATTTTTATGTAATTGTTTGATTTTTATATGGAACTGTACTTAAGTAGTATTATTTCTTAAATGTGATTTTAACTTTTGTTCTAACTCGTGATTTGGTATTGTACAATTTTGATAAATCTGTTTGGCTAATAATTGATTCAACTTCTGTCTCTGTGGTCCTAAAAGGTAGAATTTTATCCAAGGTCCAAGTATTATAAGATCAGTACCACATAAAGTATAGAGCACAAAAGTTTGTAGGGGGGATTGCTCTGTATTGACAATGAGTAACAAGCATTTTGAGATTTCATGGTAGTCTATAAAATATTTAGTGGTTTCTTAGGATTTACTATTGTTGTTTGTATGAATCATGTAAATAATTATTGCATAAAACAATCCCCTCCCAAGTTAAGTCAAGATCTTGTCCATTTTATGAAAACTTACTGGGTATTAGAATTGAATAAAATAAAACACTAATGTATGTTTATTTGGTGTATTACATGGTTCACAGATTATACATTACACCCTTATGTCTTTTTATTTGGGTGTATTACATGGTTCACAGATTATATATAAAACACCAATGTCTGTTTATTTGGGTGTATAACATGGTTCACAGAGTATACATAAAACACCAATGTCTGTTTATTTGGGTGTATTACATGGTTCACAGATTATATATCTAACACCAATGTCTGTTTATTTGGGTGTATAACATGGTTCACAGAGTATACATAACACACCAATGTCTGCTTATTTGGGTGTATTACATGGTTCACAGATTATACATTAATATACTAGTCCACGTAATCCAGCTTATATATAATGCCTTATTATATCACTGCCTGAGATACACTGCATATGTCATTGTTTTTTCTTCTACTCGCAAAATATATTGACATATCTCAATAATACTAACCAACCTATTACATGTATTAGTAATGGTTTAAGTCCACTGTCACCAAATATTATTCCAGTTAATTGTACTGTTGGAGGATTATGTTCCAAATTCTAAATTTTGAGCTCACCTGGCTATGCCAGGGTGAGCTTTTGCCATCACTTTTCGTCCATCGTCCGTCCGTCCGTCGTAAACTTTTCATTCAAAAATCTTCTCCTCTGAAACCGCTGGGCCGATTGGTTTGAAACTTAATAGGAATGATCTATGTCCTCTACAAACGATCCTCAATTTATTTTGATCTGACATAAAACATGGCTGTCATAGCTAAAAATAGAATATAGGGGTGGATGTGTTGTTTTTGGCTTATAACTTAAAAACCGTTACAGATATCAAAAATCTGACATGGGGGTAAAATTGATCAGGATGACAAGATCTACCTAACCTGAAATTTTGAAGGAAATCCCAAAACCCATTTAGGAGTTATTGCCCTTTTTTCATCAAATTTTCAAAATTTCAACATTTTTCGTCATTTATCTCCAAAACTATTTGAGATAGAAGTGAAATGTAAATTTGAAAAATGTTTGCCATGTTGACATCTACATACCCTGAAATTTTAAAGGAAATCCCAAAACCCATTTAGGAGTTATAGCCCTATTTTGGTCAAATTTTCAAAATTTTAACATTTTTACATTTATCTCCAAAACTATTTGAGATAGAAGTGAAATGTAAATTGAAAAATGTTTGCCATGTTGAGATCTACCTACCCTGAAATTTTGAAGGGAATCCCAAATTCTGTTTAGGAGTTATTTGTTTGTGTAATTTGAGGTCGGGTTCTGTTACATTTATTTAAGGTTCACCCTTATTCCTGGTCAATTTTATCAACTTCCTGCCAGGACTACCACCATCAGGAACATATTTTAACATTAAACCTTACGAAAAATAAATCTTAAACAAATTTTCCCTGAACAATTGAACCAATTGCAACAAACTTGGTCAAATAGTTGATTAATTGTCCAATGAAAACCAGACTCCAGGTGAGTGATACAGGCTCTGGTGAGCCTCTTGTTTCTTATCAAAATAACAATTTTGAAGGGAGACATAGACCTGTGATTTGAAGTCTTGTAACGTTTTCTTTGTAAATTTATCTGCTATACAGAATTGTAGACATGACAGTTGTCAGTATGAATGTTTTGAGTTTAGTTTAGTTTCCTAAAGTTTGGATCATTTTGGTAAAATGTTATTTATAGTCAAGTGTCTATTGACCTTGTTAGAGGACACCAAAAGCTACTAGAGGCTGATTTGTTTCTGAACAAACCTTCACTTTCTTTCACCCTTTTTTCCATTAATGATCATGTATTATATATATACTTAATCAGTACAGGGTATAATAATGCATGATGTAGCTTAGCAGAAATATAACCATTTTTTAAGAAGCATTATGAAACTGAATTCAAAAGGGATTTCATCTTTTGCAGAGCATACAGAACAGATTCAAGTGTCATATTATTTTTATAACCATGCATATTGTTTTAAATTTATCTTTCACTTGTCCTTATAATACATTGTATAAACATTTACTCCCATAAATGAAATAATCTCAACATACTCGTAGAAACTGAGATTATTTTCTAAAAAAAAAACCAAAACTCAGAACATTTGTATTGATATTTTGTCTCATTTCAATTTACATTTTGTGAAAATAAATTTTCAGTACTTGTAATCAAACTCCAACAAAAACCTTAGTCAGACATTTGACAATCTTATTTTATGTAATATATATTGTAACATACTGCAAACCTATGCATTTATTTGATTTTGTTGATGAAATGTTATAAAGGCTACGCATACACACAGATTTACACAGGTATGTTAACTATATTGTTTGTAATAAATGCAATACATTGTTGGAAGAAATGATTAATAAAATAAATAAATCTAAATGTTTTTTTTACTATTTATCAGTCTCCTTTTCAACAGTTTGGGTTATTATTTCTGCATTCATTATTTTTGGTCTTCAGCACAACTGATGAATTACAAACAGACAGAATTTTCATATCTTTTACATCAAACTTGGCATCTTAGAATATTTATAATGCCAAAATAATGAAAAATAAACATAAATGTAGATATCTGTATTTCCTTGGTTTAATTAAAGGGGGATAATTGAACTACCAGTGGTCTGAACTTTGTCCATATTCAACATCTGGATTCTGGAATAATCTTTTTGTATATGACTATAAAGTCACACGATATTTTGAATCCTAAAATCTAGCTATAATTATGTATGCCTTAATTATGTTAATTCTTAGTAACTGCTATTTGTCTAGAAATCTCTATACAGGATAACTTGAATAGGATTAATTGGAATTATAAATTATTTTGAACAACCTAAGGTGGTCCTGTGGTAGCATGCTTGCATTGATTGCAGAGAGCAACAGGTTCAATCCCTGGCAGTATCAAACCAGACTTTTTAAATGGTATTTGCTGCTTCTCTGCCAAGCACACAGCATTTTAGGAATAAGAGCAAGAATGGTCTGCTTGGAGTCAGAATGATGTGTTTGGGTGGGGCAACAATTTCTACCTCGTGTGGTAGCATGTTAAAAATTTGGCTAGTATTAAATGGTTATATTCATATAACATCAACATGTTCTTCTGGTATGCATGTAATAATTGTCTCTGGACCAATAACCAATCCATCCATCCTGGGCCTTATTTCTAATATTAAATGTTTATTTTTTTTATCCAAGCAGAACCTATTCCTAAAAAAAATTTGAAATGCTATTAGACAAAAAAAAAAAAAAAATACAAAAAATTATTTATTTTGATATGCATGGAATGGCTCCCATCCCATATTACATTCCAGTAATCAGAGACGTCTTTTCAACCAACATATTTAATAAATGTCAAAAGACTCAGTTTCTATCTTTCTTGCATAATATATCAACATATACAGGGGTGTTTTCATTTGGTAATGGGTTCATTTGCAATCTTAGTCCAGGAATTACCTGCTCTAAAGTGCACCTCTATATAACAAATCTGTTTATAAAGGGCACAATGAAAAAGTCCCATTCATGAACAAAATTAATATAAAATTAACCTCTGTATAAAGGGCACCTGCTCATAAAGGGCACTTTCTTCAGGTCCCTTAGCTGCCCTTTATAGACAGGTTTGACTGTAAAAACAAAAATAACTTTTCTCCAACTTATAGTTAAAAAAATTAGTCCCATCTCTAATTTCTTGTTTCAATATTTACAACACAAAAACAGCCATCAAAACTCACATTAGAAATCTGACAACTGTTAAATAACCTGTTTATGCTGGTTCTAAATAATTATCTATAATGCTGTCTGAATGTTATTGTGAATTTGTTGTATACCTATTTTCATTATTTTTGTGGATGCAATGAATCAACCGTTTCTAAAGAAATAATAATACAAAATAATTATTTAGTAACCTAAATACAATGAAAGTAAATGAATATGCCAGTCCAGTATGGGACCCATATCTGAAAACAGAGACTGACAGACTTGAAACGGTGCAAAGAAGAGCGGCTCCTTATGTCTCAAATAAACACCATAACCACTCAAGCTTCAATATGATGCTCCAACGTCTTAAATGGGCATCCCTCGAACAAAGAAGAAAGGAAGCAAGACTCATAATGCTCTATAAAATTGACAACAACAAAGTAGCAATATCAAAGGAAGGTCGTTTAACACCACCGAAACGACTTTCGAGAAATATGCACAACAAATACTTTCAGATATCATCAGCATGCAGTGATTACCGACAATATTCATTCTTCTCAAGAACCATCAGTGACTGGAACGCTCTTCCCCCTGGGGTTGTATCAGCACCGTCAGTCAAGGCTTTCAAAGCCTCTGTGACAAAGCTGAATTAAATTCAAATATTAAGGGGAGAGGGGATGGGACTAAGTATCCGCACAAAAACCATGGCAGTATTATCAGTTAGTTTATAATATTATTTGTGTATGATCTAGCAACCGTTTATAGCAAATAAAATATGAGAACCAGTAAAATTAAGGATAAAAACTGGGGTATTCTATGACAACTCATACAGTAGAATCAGCACTTTTGTTTTCTATAATCAGTAGTTAGTCTACTACTATAACAATCATTCCTTGTCCTGCTTCTATTACAAATTAGACTGGCAAAAAGTAGTTCTAATTCTGTAAAAAACCATACAGTGGAATCAGTCACTGTTGTATTCTATAACAAATTAAACAGGGAAATCAGTAGTTAGTCTACTACTATAACAATCATTCATTGTCCTGCTTCTATTACAAATTAGACTGGCAAAAAGTAGTTCTAATTCTGTAAAAAACCATACAGTGGAATCAGTCACTGTTGTATTCTATAACAAATTAAACAGGGAAATCAGTAGTTAGTCTACTACTATAACAATCATTCATTGTCCTGTTTCTATTACAAATTAGACTGGCAAAAAGTAGTTCTAATTCTATAACAAATCATACAGTGGAATCAGTCACTGTTGTATTCTATAACAAATTAAACAGGGAAATCAGTAGTTATTCTACTACTATAACAATCATTCCTTGTCCTGTTTCTATTACAAATTAGACTGGCAAAAAGTAGTTCTAATTCTATAACAAATCATACAGTGGAATCAGTCACTTTTGTATTCTATAACAAAGAAGAAGGGCCATTTTCCCATGATCTGCAATTATTTCACTTCTAGGGCCATTTTCAAAACGTCGACTTAAACTTTCAAAATCTCTGAAGACATAGGTATAGAATGTTGTCTCTAAAGATTTGCTAATAATAACTAACAAGTAAGTTACTAAACAATTCTCTACATATTGGGGGACAGTTTTAACATAAATTTGCCAAATTAACGCCTTTAAGGCAGTTTTTCTATATGAAGGACGCTCAGAACCAAAAGGAAGTTTTGGTTGTGAGCGGTATTATGTATCTCCTTTCAAACGACATAAGAATAATTTTGGTTACACAACCTTTACCTGAAGAAAAATTGAACTTATTAATGACTAAGCATACAATTTTTGTTTGCAAACATAAAAATACGTTGCATACAGTCGTTTACGATAAAAAAAAAGTAGGTAAATATTTAATATTGTGGCCATACTCCCGTCCTTAAACAGGTCACTGTTGTATTCTATAACAAATTAAACATTGAAATCACTACTATAATACACATCGATCAAAGCCGTGTATTTCGGTCAAAATCAACGTGATGTGGTCAAAATAGATAACAAGTGGATGTTTGACAACATACGAGTCAGTATTTTTACAATTATTTTTCTTGACGAATGAAATCAAGTACCAAACGACTCGACATAGAGCGAATAAGTAATACAAGCATCAATTATGACTACGTTTCCGTTTTAAAGAGTATATGTAATTGGAAAAAATCGGCATCAGTGCTGATTAAAAAGAGACTATTTGTCTTTTCTACTTAGATATTGTGCATTTGCGTTTGGTTGGAGGGTTATATTTAATTTTGTTCATTCCTTACTTTAATCACCAAAATGACGATGATTTGTGTTTTCGTTTTGGAATAATTAGACCCCAGGACACAATTTTCAAAGATGAGTACTTTATGATCATTATGTCAATTGGCTGAGCAGTTTCTGAGTATAAGATTTTTAAATATTTATTGCTGATTTTTTTTTCTATTTTCATATAATAATAGCAGCCATACTGATTGGAGTTCGGGCATCCCCCGAGCACAGTTTTAAAAATGAGTCCACCTATAAGGACCATTCCATTGAAGTTTAGTCTCAACTGCCTCTGTAGTTTCATAGTAGATTTTTTTTTTTATTTATGGGGGCTGATTTTTCTATTTTTATTAACAGTGGCCATATTGGTTGGAAATCCGGACACAAGTTTGACATGGGTCCACCCAAAGACCGTTCCACCAAAATTTAGTCTCAGAGATTTCAGAGGAGAAGATTTCTGGAGAAAAGTTTAGGCCGGACGAAGCAAGATGCCGGACGCCAAGTGATGGCGATAGCTCACATAACCAGGAGCGTTAAAAAAGGAGAGAAATTATTCTTGCTCTTTAATAAATAAAGCGGTAATATTAGTAATAACTATAATTCTGTGACAAATAAAACTAATTCTATAAAAGATAAAAACAATATTATATAGAATATTTTGACTGCATTTAACCCGTAATCATTTCCACAAAGGGAAACAATAATGACTTTAGTTTTAATACTGACTGGAGAAAAAATATGTCATAAACTTGACAGAAGTTTTAATACATCCTCGTATACTTTAACTGAACCGGAATAACTGTTATGCTCAATGTCTCTAAGCTGTTTTATGTATTCCTGTGGGAGGTCGCTTTGACAAGCACCTCTTATTATAACATCTAGATATTGAGGTGATGGCCTTGAATCCCATTCTGTTGGTACATCTTGTGGCTCTAATAAATATGTTCTACAGTTCATTTTGGTATTATCTTTTGATATAACATCTACATTAACAGCTTTGTAAATATTTTCCTGTCTGTAACAGAAAATGATGGTTGTTACCATGCAGCGGTCAACTATTGTCTGTATATTCAAGGGATGAAAAAATGATGTTGTATCAAAAAGTTTCGGTAATTCTCTGACTGATGGTGAAAAAATAAAGCGATTTGGTTTGAAAATTTGAGCATATTAAAAAAGTTAAAATATAAAAAAAATAAACCTTGTGTTCTTGTTTCAGCCACATGAATATGACGTGTGTAACATGTATGTTAGTATTCTATCTTACATAATATATAACAGCCTTGATAAATCATGGATTATATTGATATATAATTGGGTTAAAGAATGCCTTAATTCTGTGCCATCAAACACGTGTGTGCTATTTATGAACAGAAAAGGAGCAATCATACGTCGATCATATATCGTACACTCGGCTCTCGGCCTTGGGGCGATATGCATGGAAAATATCTATACTTTGTACGGAGAAGTTAAATACCTGTCTAGAGATGGAATATCTTTCATACTAAGTTGCCAAACAGTTCCCCATACCAAGCCATCTTTACTTGGTTCAATAGAAGCTGTTGCACCCTTCCATCTCGACTCTGTAGGTTTTATAATGCATCTAAATGTTAACTTGTAATCCTGCCGAAAAGAAAAACGAAAAAAAATTTGGTTTGTAATGTATACTTAGCCCAATTGGAATGAAATCAGGTAACATGAAACATAGCGCAGAATAAACTTCCTTCTGAAAAATGTCTTCACACGGTTGCTGTACTTTAATTTTATTTATTCAAAATTTTTATGTTTCAACAGCACTTTTATACAACTTAACAGGGGGCTTCGGTGGCCGAGTGGTTTAGGTAGTTCGTCATGACTGCTAATGATCACTAGCCTGTCAACACTGAGTTTGGGAGTTCGAATCTCACCTGCGGCGGGGTGTGTTCGACTCCGATCTAAATTGACAAGGATTGCCAATTTTCCTACCGAAGGTCGGTGGTTCTCTCCGGGTACTCCGGCTTCCTCCACCAATAAAAACTGGCCGCCGCGAAATAGCCAAATGTGCAGAAAACGGCTTAAACTAAACAAACAAATACAACCTAATAGGCTTAAATGTGTCACAATGAATTTAACTCCAGTTTTGTGTTTAGCTTAGTTTCGCGTAGGTCAACAATGTTTGACGTCTGGAATCCTATATCAGTCTGAATAATGCCTACTGACCTTGAACTCAATTTCATGCTTTAGTGAATTACGTCATGTTTTGTGATTAGCTCAGCACCTAAGTAAATGGTAGATTAGTAAACCTGGTGTAAAGAATAATTGTTAGGTTTCATGTCTGTCTTCACTGACTTAGGTCAAGTTCTTGCGAATAACTTATTTGATTAATATCTATACCTGGTAGATCTTTTTTTGCATTTTTCACTGAGTTTTTGTGATGACCTCAGTTTCCACCTAAACCATACATGGTACATAAAAAATATTTGATGTGTGGAGTTATTTTCAGGCGTACGTACATTAGTCTAACATGTGTCATTGGCAGGCGGCACACCATGATTTGCGTCCTGGACGAAACAGTAGGCGACGGAACATCATGATTTGCGTATTTTGTTCTTGTTATTGGGATCGTTTTATATGACACAGAAGTATTAGTACGAGATTTCTATGAGATTTCTCGAATCGTCTGTTTAAGAATTTGCCGGGGTCGTCCGACGTCAGAGCACACACTCCGTATATATAACTGGGAAATATTGCAAAAATATTTATCAATGTTTTTCGAATTTCTAATTTCTTTCCAAGTAAAACTTGTATGTTTCACTTCTGTGTCCATTTAAAAGGTTATTTCCAAAAACTTTATTTTCGTCAACTTAGGTCAATTTACAGATTTTTTTGTTTTATTTAAGATAGTGATGTATCCTCTCAATTTATCCAGATACTATACAAAGATGATGATGGAAAAGAAGTTAAAACTACATATATTTGACAAAAATCTCTGATTTCAGTCCATTAGTTTCAAATTTAAGCAAATTATAAATACAAGCTGTGATTTAAGGTTTGGAACCGGGCGCTTAATAATTGGTCCATACTGCCATATTCAAAGAACCTTTACAAATACTGAAGGAATTTACTACTGTGTAGCTTTTAAAATATATTGCACTCCTCAAATATTTCCGTATACTTACAGGTAATTTGGCTGTTGTTTGGTACACAGCTGACGGATTCATTAACTGAAGTCGCTGTTTTAACAAATTGCTACCGTAAGCAAAATACAAAAAATTCTGGGCATTCATTCTACAAATAAAAGTATTTGAACCTATAAAGAGCTTGATCTTTCCTTCGGAGTGACATAATATATATATATCATACACTCTACATGTACAAAATTATCAACAGTTTGGAGGACCTTAACAACGTGGGAACATAATGCTACAGAACTGAGTTATGGAAACAATTTTATTTTATTTAAAGTAGTAAAACTGAGAACTCAACAATTGCGCCGTTTTTTTCGACGTTTACCGTGTATACATGGTGGGCTTTTGCACATTTCAAAAATTTATGCCTCATCGTTTGTAGTCAAGGTGGAAATGTGGAAATCGGAAATCGGAAATAAATCAAAACGTTATAATTTCATTTTAATTTGCATATGATAAAATACAAGAATTTCATTGGTCGGAAGGGCAAAATCATAAAAGTTTATACATCGATAAACCCGTATTTGGCATGCATGTATATTCATGCGCTTTCTTGATTATTTAAGGTTCAAATGAGACAATAAATGTGAAGAATGCTGTAAAAGAATAAATTTTAAGGGTGATACTGACAAAAATAGTTAAAATTTAATGAGAAATGGTTTAAAAATTGATGAAAATTGCGTTTTCAAAAATTCAGCGAAAATTTGCTGCACGGACGTCACAGTCAAGATTGCAACGTGATATTTGTAAACAACACAAGTTGATTCTGTACACTTCAGATTATATTAAGGATGCTCGCTGGTGGTCATGTTTTGGTCTTTTTGTCAGATTTTAGAATCCTCGGGTTTTATCCATTTCTTAAACATTAAATTTTTTGCCCATGAACCCCCACTTTTTCTTTTATAATTCAATCATATACTAGTATACCTTAAAATGGTATTTGACAAATTTTATGAAATCATTTTTTATTTTTTCATACATTTTTGAGAGACTGAAGTTGCCAATGCAAAGACAATGAAAAATCCAGAGAAAACCTATTTCCTGCAAATTTTCAAGGCTTTATAGCTCTAAAATGAGCACATGAACCTATATATTTTTCTTGCTTATTTGTTTACTATTCATATGTTCTCTCAAACTAAAACACCTATTTCAAATCCTATTTATTTCCTATTAGACCAGCGATCATCCTTAATTAAATTCTATCAAAATGTAAATTTCCTGGTTTTTTTCGATTTGTAAATGACTTTGTTGACTTTTTATTCAATTGCTCATCTGCCAAAAATAGTACCAGATTCAAGATGAATGTCGCCTGAAAAGGGCAAAGTTATTTTTTTTTTAATTTCGGTTAGGAACAACTTTTCGATGTTTAAAATGGAATTATAAGGATTGAATACGATTTTGTATGAGTTTATCGATGTCAGACTTTATTTAGTTTGTGAGTGAGTCGGCCGAGTTTACACATCGATAAACTCATACAAAATCGTATTAATCCTATAGTTAAAGCGGTTGTAGAGTAACTGCACGTGGAGTAAATTTAGACCATATGAGATGAAAAAATCAAGGGATTATTTTTATCTGAAGAACAAAGATTATAATTGGTCATGTCATGTTGATTTCTTATCGTTTTCCCTTGAATCTGATTGAAGTCCGCTTCATACAATTACAATGGAAAAATATCAGCACAATATACATGATAAAGGATGAAAATCCGACGGCCAAACTAAGTTCCACATATAATTATAAGCTGTCAAGCAAACAGTAAATTTGTCACAGCCAGTTTTCTTAAAAAGCACTGTTTAATTATTATAGTTCTTGGATAAAGGAGAATTAACTTTTATTTCTATGAGTTTTCAGTGAGCAAGCGATTCGATTCTTTAGATTCCAATTTAGGTCGGTTAATAAGGGCGCCGTTAAAAACTTTCAAAATATACGCACCTTAACAACAGAGGTTTAGGGGTATTGGTCGCCTTAGGCCCCAGCGGATGCGTTACGGATCCCAAGCTGGTTAAGGGGATAGGGTGCCCCTTGAAGCTCCGAGATTTTAAAGGAACTCTAGGAAGAGTTTAATTTGCATGAATATAAAGAACAAGACCGAAGTCGGGTCAAGACCTGCGTCGCCGAAATATTGACTCAACTCTTTTCAAAATAGGAGGTGCACATTTCCAATGTGTAAACTGAAACTTTGAATAATGAGGAATGAAAACGTTTGAGTCAATACAGATTAAAAAAACTAGCTACATTCACAGTGTTGTGAGACGTACGGATGGGTAGAGCGGTTCCTAGACCTGCTTTCGCCATTTGCGACGCAGGTAAAAGACAAAAGATCGTAGCAATCAAATAATGTGAATACGTCTCGACATTAACAAAGGAGCAGTTAGATTTTTAGCAAATTTAATGTATCCTTTTAATAATTCACGTTGTAAATTTTCTCTTACAAAAGCAGTTGAGACCAATCATCTGCATGTCACTAGTTTTCTTCTTCAGTAAGGGGTAGTATTTTTGTTTTACATTAAAAAAAAAATTCTGATTTAAAAACCTACGCACGTGCGTAGAGTGCGTATAGGAAGCGGCGCCCTTGGTTAATTGCATGCACTGATGGAGGAATAAGATATTTCATGGTAAATCTTTCAAAGACTGTCTACAGCTATATTGCATGGTAACTGCATTAAAGTCAGTTTTGAAAGCAGTCTTGTGGAACATCTGTAATTCTATCCAAGCAATAACAAACGTCGATATATTGTGTATATATATATCATAGTTTTAGAATTTGGTATGGATCAGGCAGATTCCTGTCATTTGCTGAATACCCCCAGGTCATCAATATTTTCTGTCTACTTGGCTATTTAAAGAATTAGATATTCACGTGACTTTTTGTGTGTGTTAGTATGCAATTACATGATCCTACAGTGGCCAGGACGTGATGAAATATAAATCATTCAGTACATTATAAAGTTGTATCGTTTAAGTAATAAGCACATATTATCAGGTTTTCTGCAAACGTATATCGTAAAATATCAGCCGCGAGACACAATGTGAAGCTTTTTCGGCGAGTGAGCGTAGCGAACGAGTAAAAAAACTTCATATTGTGTCGGGCGGCTTATATTTTACAATATTTGTTTGAAGAAAACTTGATGATAAATTTATCGTATTGATAACTAGCAATCTTAACGGAATTTCTTACTTTTCAATGGCCATCCGCCTATAACCGGATGTTTTCATGATATATTCGGGTCAACGTTGGGTCAAACATTATGACGTCGCTGATATATTCGGGTCAGCTCATATTAGGGTCGGGTCAACTCTTTACGATGTCACAGTGCCGAAATACGGGAAATTCTGAAGGCCTCAGCAGGTCGATATAGCCACAGGGAAATACGATAAGTCATTTATACGGGTTAAAAATTTATAAAAAAAACAAGTTAAATCGATATTGTTAAAAAATAAAATGGTATACCTCTAGCTAATTTTTGCCAACTGATTAATCATTAAACATTTACTGTGTATACTGTATATATATATATATATATTCTTCAAAAAGGCTACCCGCTTCAGTAGAGACAATCTCTTAGAATATAAAGAAAAAGAGACGACCAACAGAATCCCGTTCGTTACAACATACCACCCTATCCTTCACAATGTCTCTAGTACCATCAGGACATACTGGAAAGAATTTGAAAAACACCCAGACCTTTCCATACCTTTACCAGACCCCAAGTTATGGCGTTCCGGCGACCGAAAAGCCTGAAAAACATTCCTGTACGAGCCAATATCACTAGCAAGATGTCTTCTTCAACTGGCCAATGTCAGGCTTGTTCAGACAAAAGGTGTAAGACTTGCTCCCAGATGATATGTACACAGAGCTTTAAAAGCCACACAACAGCCAAAGATTACAAAATATTTTGAATTGTGAACTGCAAATCAAGCAACGTGATCTACATGTTGGAGTGAGGGATTTGTAATCTGCAGTACATTGGAGAAAGTAAGCAAGCTTTCAACAAAAGAATGAACGGCCATAGAAGTGATACAACAAAAAAAGACTTTTTACCCGTCAGCCAGCACTTTCGGTCGACTGGACACAATCCTGGGGATTGTGGTAAAATGAAAGTTTCTATTATAAAACAAGAAAGGCAGACAAGAGAAAGCTTCTGGATAAAAGAACTAGGCACCTTATATCCAAAGGGAATAAATAAAAAGAAATAAATTCATCTGTCAATTGATACAGAGATTGAATAACCCTTTTTATTGTTATTTCAAAGTGCTTTATTTATTTTTTTTCGTGTACTTTTTCATTTGTTATTTGTTATGATGTTATAATTCTGTAACATAATTCTCTACCTTATGTTAAAGGATTATTTATCTGTATTATTTTAATTTTTGTTTAGATGCGTTGCTTCACATGAGGAAGATCGCGATCACGATTTGCCATAATGTTTTCTACATGTAATTAATTAGTCATTTCGCAACGCGACAGCACTGATGAAGGATCTCAGTGATCCGAAATATATAATTATATATATAAAGAATAAAGAATATATATACGCCTAAATACTAACCCAACATTGTTAAAATCAGATTTTTAATACTGTCAAATTTCTGTCCGAGAGAATCGAACTCACACCGTTGAGACACTATGGCACCTATTCGTCTAGCACCATGTCCAGCGCCCTAGACCACTCGGCCAAATCCGCTATATAAAAATATAGCTTCAGTGGCCGAGGTGAATCTTGGGATGAACGTGGTACATGTGTGTATGGTGTGGCGATGGAATTTTATTACCTCTCTTGCATTTATTTGGCAGCAATCTGATTTAGCTATTTTTTGATACATTATATGGGATGATAATGTTTTATCATACAGTCACAGTAAATGCAGTATTTAACTAATCGTCTTAATATTGTGACAGCCATATAATGTATATATCCAGTGGATTTCCGAAGTATTATCGGAAATACAGGGTAATCGTAAATATTTATATACGCGGCCTAAATACTAACCCAACGCTGATAAAATCAGATTTTTAATACTGTCAAATTTCTTTCCGCCTATGGCGGGACTCGAACTCACACCGTAGAGACACTATCAATATATATATATATATAAAGAATAAAGAAATTTATTTCCAATTAAAGGCCCATAAAGAGCAAGAAATCAAATACAAATGATTTATATCATTGGAGGTACATATACATATATTTAAACCCACAATAACCGCAGTCAGGTCAGATCCATACTATATGCACAATATCTATATTATCATAATATATCAATTAAAATATTTGCATGTTATTATATAGAATTTCTTATTTCTAAACACTTATTTATAAATATACCCAGTGTTTTTAGGACATTAATATTCTCATTAGTCAATAGCCAAATAAACTTTGCTGTTTTATTCACATTCCCAAAATTATTACAAAATAAAGATATATTTTTACATATACATACATACACATGCATAAAGCCCCCCCGCCCCCAACCCCAATCCGATAAAGGTTCGCGTACTCCAACAAAATGACACCAACTCCAGAGTACGGGTTATGCATAGGTTAATTAAACTACATATTTAAATGCCAATTACACTACCTGTTTACGATAATAGTTCCGTCCGATCATAGTCTTCGTTGCGTTCGGTCAGATGTATTTAAAAATAACAATCCAAAGATACTAATATTATATATAGTAAATTTATACTTAGGGGATAACTGTATTGTATTTTATCAGTTGCCGACGTAAACCGCTGGTTTTACCGTCGCAAATTGAGTTTACCTGGCGACGGGTAGCGGAGCCAGGTAAACGGGTATTTGCGATGGTAAAACCACCGGTTTATGTCGGCAATTGATAAAATACAATACAGTTATCCCCATTCTAATGCAACCTCCGTTAAACGTTAAAAAATAGAATAAAAAGTAAACAGGAAACGTCAAATGCGTTTGCGCAACGTTGTCGTCAATGGTTCCGACGGTAAACCGTGGATTTTACGCTTGACGTTATCCAATCAAAAAGGACGTTATATGTTATGGTATTTAACTCAAATGGTAAAACATTTTTAAAACATTTTACATTTAATGGAAAACTCCTTGAAACTGTTACAAGTTATTGCTACTTGGGTATAACTTTAAAATATAATGGTAACTTTTGCCTTGCTGTAGACAGTCTTATGGAAAAGGCCAGAAAGGCATATTTTAAAATTAAGAAAACAATTGGTCTTAATAATGCATGTAAACTTTTAGAAAAACTTTTTGATAGTCTAGTTACCCCCATCCTTTTATATGGATGTGAAGTATGGGGTATTGACTTCAAATTTAAAGATTCTGATTCCTTTGAAAAATTACATATAAAATTCATAAAAGAAATCTTAGGAGTTCACTGCAGAGCATCAAATGATGCATGCCGTGCTGAACTCAACAGAGTACCACTTAAAAACAAGATAAAATTTTCATCAATTAATTTTCTTCAGCATATTATCTCATCTGAACACTCATTAATAAATAATGTATTTAAAAAAATACAAAATTCAAGCCCTTGGTTTAAAAAAATTAAAAATATCTTAGATGATCTGGGAATGTCATTTATAGCAAATAATTTAAACTTTTTAAAGAGCAATTTAAACCAAATAAAACAAAGAATAAATGACCAATGTTTTCAAAATCAACAATCAAATATAAATAAATCAGAAAAATTAGATTTCTTCAGAAAAGTCTACAGCACAGGCAAGAGGGCACCATATGTAGATATTTTGCAAAATAGAAATGATAGAGCTGCAATATGTAAGATACGAATAAGCTCTCATATATTAATGATTGAAAGAGGAAGACATCTCCAAATTCCCAAAAATTTAAGACTCTGTAATATGTGCAATTCTGGCCAGATTGAAGATGAAAATCACTTTTTATTTCATTGTTCAAAATATAAACAATTAAGAGAAACTTTTCATAATAAGGTATTAAACATTTTTCAAACTAAAAAGCATATTTATTTCCAAAATGTATCGGACATTAACTTTCTCTTAAATAACACTTCATATACAATACTAAAATTAACTTCCTCTTTCATATCTGATGGATTAAATATGAAAAAAAACTAAGTTAATCTTCCTGTTTTATTCATATTATGATTATACTATAACTGTTATAAAGGTTATTGCAAATATAATGCATGTCAAACAAATAAATTTTACAACATATATATATAAGTATATACATATTAATTATTATGTATTAATTATGTCACTTTATGTATACATTTTCAAAATAGGCCCTAACCATCTATTGTAGTTGAGTTTGAGCTAATAAAAATTATTCTTAAAAATTATTCTTATTCTTATGTTATGTTGCATTAGAATATGCTGTATACGACGCATGTCAAGGAGTTACCTCTTATCAGCAGCATTAAAACCGAAAATTTGGAAGACCAAAAACCAAACTTATTTTAAATAGAAGTACTCATAACCAAAAATACCGAAATAGGAAGCCAAATTTCAGCTAAGGAGATCTACCATGTGCAATACAAGGAATGAACCCTTAGTGTTTCTATTATTTTTGAATTTTGCTAAATACTGGTAATTTCTGTAACAAATCAATGAATAATCATGTCAGACAAGTCTGACGACTGGGTTGGCGAATACCCTCGGGGACCTACCTAGGATCCACCAAGATACTAATTGATTAAAATTAAAGACCAGAAGTTACAGAACTGCCAATTGTTCTCTTCGTGAGAAGGGAAAAATGATATTTAATGTGATGGACATTTGATATTGGTTTTGTGAATAGAAATTCCAGTGTAAATGGTAAAATTTTGTCACGACAAAAATCGTCAAATATCGAGTATATTGTTGTAGAAAATTCCCTTAGTTCAGTTTCCGGCGAACGAAACTTTTTCTAGCCTTAGTATGTAGCACAACATGGCTGCCCCCATTAACTGATTAAACAAAGACTTTTCTAAATGACCCATGTGTACAAAATGCATATACTCCTATAGCACTCGCTATTACATATTCATAGAGGAGAATGTGGACGGGCCGGTATAATGGTAAAAAAAATCAATGAATATAGAGAATAGTGATAAAAAATCAATAATAGATTTATGAAACGTAGACGACCGCTGTGGCAAAAAAGTCGACGAGAACAATAAAGGCGAATATCTAAATAAATTATTGGTGTATTATTGTCGTACGGAAACGGCGTCCAAGTGAAATTAAGGATGGGATTCTATCTCTATAAGTTTATATCTCTATTAGTTAATAAGATATCTCATTTTAGTTTATAAGATATCTTATTAAGTAAATAAGATATCTCTATTATTAACTATATAAAAGATATCTTATAAATTAATAGAGATATCTTCTATTTTAAATAAGATATCTTATATATTTAATAAGATATCTTTATAAACATTTTAATAAGATATCTAATTTAATAAATCAGATATCTTATTTAATATATAAGATATCTCATTTTATTATTAAGATATCTCAATTAGTTTATAAGATATCTTATTTAACTAAATAAGATATCTCGAAATTGAATAAATATAACAACGGCGTGCCATAGAGGTGAGCGATATGGGAATCATTGAGTTGCAAACCCTTTCTCTTTTACTGTATCAGTCGACGCAAATTGGACACTTGATCATTAATTATGGCAGAGACATATAAAACTGATGCTATATATTGCGATATTGGCATAATTGCGTTTATTTCTTTTCAAATGATGAAAAATTTAAAAAAAAGATATATGAAGGTCGCGAAGTGTTACAGAGAAAAAAGGGGGAGGTAAAGGAAAAAAAGGGCAATGCAACATCTTAAATTCTTTCACCACTGGTGCCTGAACTTACCTTACCGTTGAATCTTCTACTGTCCATCAAGACAACCTCATATGGAGTTGATTTTATGCATGCTTACCATGTTAATTCGAGCCCAGGGAATGTGATGATGAATAATTTTAAAAGGAAAGCTCATATACAAAATTCAGAATCAGTGACCATAATCTTTTAATTGAAAAGGGAAGACATTTCAAATTGTCAAGGGAAAATATATTTATAGTATAACTATAATCTTGAAATGGAATACCTAAAAAGTCTACAACGTGTTACCGAAAAACACATTAATTCACTCGTACGCGTTAGCGCAAGAGTGAATTATTACTGTTTTTCGGTCACGAGTTGTAGATCTTTGGTATTCGAATTTCGAAATTAGTTATTCGCATTATTACATTGAAATATTCCATGTACTCAGAAGATTTAAGGAAAAACTACAAGGTATTATGGTTTTTATATTACATAGCAACGTCCTTGGTGACGGCAATTGTTACGTCACTTCCTAGAGTGAAATATGACTTTCGATTTCAATGGGTGAATTCACCCGGAAATCCCGGTATTTCACTACACTCAATTAATAATTATAGTATAACTAATCTTGAAATGCGAATACCTAAAAATCTACAACGAGATACCGAACAACACATCCATTCACGAGTGTGCGTATCGCACGAGTGAATTATTGGTGTCGCGAGTTGTAGATCTTTGGTATTCGAATTTCGAGATTAGTTATTCTGTTTATTACATTGACACAATCCGTGCTTTCATAAAATCTAACGAGAAAATACAATGGATTATGTTTTTATGCGACTACGCGACGACGTTTGTTTGGGACGGCTGTTGTTACGTCACTTAAAAAGAGTGAAATATGACTTTCGATTTCACTGGGTGAATTATCGGATTTGATTTCACTCGGAAATCTCGGTATTTCACCACACTCAATGTAATAATTATAGTAGTCTACTATTTAAATCCCTGATATTAATATATAAAAAATATCATGCATCTGGTGTGTCCATCTCAGTCAAGTTGTCTTCAAGAACGCTACAATGCACAGGCAACCAGTTTTATTCGAGAGCTAGTAAGCGTTTGATATCCAATTCTTTTGCATTACACTTGAAAGCGTTTTGATGATTTGTAAACAAACAACGTGCTCCGAAAACTCGTAAGATGTTTTTAATGTACTATTTAAACGACAGTGGTGAACGAGTTTATACTCTTCAGGTAAAGTATTGGTAGTTGTAATGTATATGAGTGTATCCAATGGAAGAAATCACAGGCATTTGTTTTATACAAAAATGGGGAAAAAAACCAAAAGAGCCGCATGGCCATACCACAGGCATTTGTTTCTATCAATGGGAAGATCGACTGTTACCTATTCTGTACTTTCCACCTTTGTCAGATGAACCACTCCAGTCAGACAAACTTCTTGAAGTGTAGAATCCCTTATTGAACAAATAGCACTACCATTTAATTTAAAATTCTTCTTTATACACTTGTATACACAAATGCACCTCCTCCACACTTTATTATATATTTCAATGCAGGTATATACATAGTCACAGTTAAAAACTAAAACTTGCTCGCCTCAGCAATTGGCATTGACACCTTTATCACACTTAAAACTCCTTTATTCCTACTTAGAATATATCCAAAAGATTCACATTAAAATCTAAAACTTTCTCGACTCTACAAATGTCTTTTTCTCCTTAAAATTGGACATTAAAATCTAAAACTTGCTCAAAATTAGCAACTGTCATATTCACCTTAACTATCTTAAAATCTTATTTATTCATATACTAAAAGTATATGCAAACTACATTTTAAAATCTAAAACTTACTCGAATTGGTAATTATCAATTATCACCTAAGCCACACTCACAAAATTTTTACACTAAATGTCTCTTTCATCTGGTAGTCCTATTTATATAGCTTTTAAAGGATCAAACTTTATCTCTTCTGATGTAGAGCAAAACATAGACTACTTGTCAGACGCTCAATATTTATCCATAATTGTTTTAAAAATTTGAATTTAGTACAGTCCACTATTAATTGTAATAGATTATCATCAAAATCAAATAAATCCTCCACAAGTGGCAAAGTTATCTTAGCAGTCAGTAAAGTTCTTACTAGTATTATGAATTTCATCCTAACTCCTTCCAGTGGTTTACATTTTAATATAAAGTGCATGAGATCTTCAGGTTGTTTAAAACACAATGGGCATAAAGAACTAGTTCTGTTTCCATTAAATCTAGCATGATCAGCTTGTAGAATATATGTCCCACCTGCTATTTTAGGCTTTACACCGGCTCTTTTAACAGATAAAAGTTCTGAACCACTACTCTTCCAAATATTGTGGACAACACCCACATTAAAGTTTTCAAAATTAAGCCATTTCATAGTTACTTTTGTACTAGCCTCAAGAATTAAACAGTTTTTCCAGTAATCATTCACTGCATTATATACCAATTTTTTCCATATATGTTTTTCTGGAACTAAATCCAATAACTCTATATGGGATGGCAAGTCATACAATTCAGTCAATTTTAAAATTTGAATAAACCAGCTTTCAGAGTCCCTTGATTTTAAAGCAAGCTGCCTTTCAGCAATACTGCGTTCCATGATTATCGGCTATGTTCCGGAATAAAGAAAGCATTCTCTTATGAATCTCTGATTCAATAGGTAGCTGGCCAGCTAGGATTAAGGCGGCAGAATTTGCAGTACGAGACGGTAGATGCTGGATTTGTTTGAATATGATAAGTAGAAAGTTTAGCAATATCGGTTTTAGTTAAGCGAACAACATACAAGCCATAAAGTAGCCTTGGAATTACAAAGCACTTTTCATGTAAACCGAAACCATCAGATTAATTCTATTCAAGCCATAAAGTCCTGCACCCATCAACGCATATACTGTTTTACGGGCAGTTTGTATTCTATCTGGAATTACTTCTTTAACTCCAAATTTAGAATTCACGTCCCTATTTATTCCTAAGTGGGTGGCATTTACCGGAGTATTTAACTTTTGATCATTCATATACCAAGTATGTACTATCCATATATAATAGAAGTATGGATAGTCGACCTTCCCATTGATAGAAACAAATGCCTGTGGGCCATATGCAACTTCTGCAATTTTCCTAGGAAAGCGAGTCCATAGTTAGTAATATATAGTAATGTCCAGCATTAGTTTTCCTAGGAAAATGGGTTCTGGGACTTGGAACATCACAATAGTTGTTTTATTTGTAGGGGACTTGTTAGCTACAATAATTAATGTAGCTCCTGTGACAACTCTTGACTCGGCGGAGCTACAAAGCGGTCCCATTACTAGTAATGGAGTAGGCGGGTGTGATTAACACCCGGCGGTTTTAGGCATATTTTTCGCATGTTTTGGTTCAAAAACTGTAAAAATATTATATTTGTATTTCTATCATTATCAGTTAAAATAAAGCAAAATACCATCACCTAAGGGGAGATTTCCAATCCAGAAATATGGCATTCAAAATTTTCTCCCATGTTTTGAATGATTTGTTTTCTTTTCATCTCCCAGCAGGATTCTCTTTTATATTTGTATTTTCCCCACTCGCTTGGCTAGAGGTAATGATTAATGAAAAAAAAATATAAAAACTAATTCTCTATTTTTAAAACTACATGATGATACATTCAATACCGAATCTCCAATCCCCCCAAAGTTACACGCATTTCCTCAACTCCCTAAAGACATGCATATTCCCAAGGACTTGATATTCCACAGATAAGTAGACGTGTCAAAATGATTATAATGACAAGCCAATATATACGCATGAAACATGCTTATCTGATTTCATTAATCAGTATCAAAATGATAAATATAATACCTTGCTTAAGTCATGTTCCAAATAAGGAAGTTTTAATTGACAAAATACTATTTCCCGTAATATTGTCAATAAGGATATCTATATAAGGTCAGGCCACACCTCCTGCGATCTCACGATGATCTGTCATGGTGGAAAGAAAATTTTGAAACCGACAAAATAAGATGTGCAAAACAATGATTTCAACATTAATGATGAAGTAATTTTACATTTAATATGCTGAAAATTATATATTTCAGGTAAACACAACCTCTTAATGCCATATGTAAAAGTTATTTTTGCTCCATTACGAGTAATGGGACTGCTTTGTAGCTCCACCGAGTCAAAAGTTGTCACAGGGGTTACATTATTGTAGATAGGGACTTGTATGAAAACAGTTCTGTTTTTCGAAACAATGTTCTTATTTTCTAGTAAATTCGAAGAATTTCATCATATTCTTCTTGCTCCATTTCTATAAAATGACAATAGATGATTTTTTCAACTCAGTTTTAAAGGCAGGAGTGAAATGTGTTCACCACAAAGTATTAAGATTTTTGTAGAGAGACTACTTTTCATAATGAATGTAAATTAATTATAAAAGATTTTTATCAGCGTAACATTAGCTAGAAATCAAGGCAATAAAAATGGGAAAAATATATAAGTCAATAATCAATTTATTATAATAATAATATTTAATAATTTATTTTTAGATGGACCTATTTTCCTAGCAAATTTTTGTTAATTTCCATCTATTCAATTAAAAGTGAATATTATCTTTATCTGTAATAAATTCCATTTTACCTTAGTATTCATTTTCCACAATGTATTATATTTTAGAAGTACAGTCAAACCTGTCTATAAAGGACACCCAATGGACCAGAAAAAAGTGCCCTTTATGAGTAGGTGTCCTCTATATAGAGGTTAATTTTACATGCTTTGTTCATAAATGGAACTTTTTCAATGTGCCCTTTATAGACAGTGATTTGCTATAAAGAGGTCCTCTTTAAAGCAGGTTTGACTGTATTTGCTTTTTATTTCTTTCATAATACATTATACTAAAGATTGACTTATTTTCCTAGTTATTTTTTTCCAACAATTTTTCCTAGTTAAATGGATCCTCAGACTAAGATTACTATTACTAGTAAAATTTGACACCATGGATCTATTTCCCTAGGGACATTAGTCCACCCAGACCTATTTTACTAGGACCAAATTATCAGTTACACTTACTAAAAAATCACTCTGAGCACAGACTTACCTGTGCAGTTGAAAACATTTTCAGGCATAGAATCCCCTAGATATATTATCGTGCCAACAAATGCTGCTACGCTCTGTCATAGTGCAGTATCCAAATATGGGTGGTGGCAATTGTCATAAAAGGCTTCTTGTTGAAATTTTCTGTGTTGTAGAGAGCAATAACAATTACCATAAAATGCTTGTTGGATAGCCCACGCTTTCGTCAAGATTTGGTTACTCACCTGTAAAGTATTTTACTATGAGAAGAAAATAGTAAACAGCACATGCTATAAGTTACGACAAACAAAAGTTTTTAGTCTAACCACAAGTTTTAAACATTAAAAATACGACATAATGCGTGCTCAGTTTAAACGCTTTTTGTGCAAATTATATTTTGAAATGTTTAAAATTTAAATATATGATGAAAAAATGATAGATAGACTTAAGTTTAGAAGTTGAATGAAAGGTCCAGGAAAAACATTTCTGGAATACATGAAAAGAAATACACGTACACTGACACTGTAATTGTCTTGTTTGGCTGAATATGAAATTTTATTCACATAGTTTGTAGAAAGGATAGGAATAATACCCGAAATAAATTTTGAATAGAAATTTTAAAAGCTCTGTGTCAAATATTTCTCTTGATTACTTTCTGTGCCCCTATATATTCATTGATGACATAGATTTTACATTTTCGGACAATGTCTATGCATTATATATAAATTGTTATGTGTTACTATAATATTTTCGTTTAATTGCCAGACTTTACGCAAAGTAAAGATTCACATTAAACTGCAAAGAAGTTTTACAAAGAAATTTGCCTTGGCCATTGAGTGAAATCCTACTTTACGATAAATACAAGTGGTAAAAATGACCACAAAAGGTATCGCAAAAAAGATTTGCCGAGTTTTTAATTCTTTTCTAAGGGGTAAACAGTCAGTCACAGAAATGGGGAAAACGGCCTAGAGTGCCCTTAGATTTCTTCATATTAAAAGTAGGATTTGCACTATATGTAAATCTATGGATTTTTTTTATTTCAACTTTAAGACCATTTAACTGAGGGGTTCTTTTTACTTTCTTGTCATTATTAAATCATAAATGTATACTACATTTTCATTTTACTCCAATGGCTGTTGAATACATGTCTGTTTATCTTAGTCCACTTGCGTCACGTTACTCCACTTTCACAGGTGAACATACGGAAAATCATGTGCAAATACAAAACATTTATGGTGATCGCCATTACCCATATTTGGATACGTCACTAAGGCAGGGTTTTGCATCATTTTTTGGCACGACCATATGAAAGCATTTTATGTTTCAAAAAGATAAAATCTTTTTGGGATTTTGATGGCATTTTTTCCGTAAAGTTGAAGGGGTGAAAATAAACTAAGTTGTACAAATGTATAATATCTTCCAGATTTCCCCTCTCAGGTAACAATTCATTTGTATTGTATTGATGAAGGACAATAGATTCTCAAAAACAATAGGGGATTTAAATAGTTTAACTGAGTGGACAGTGTCAAAAATAACTTGGGTGTTGTTTATTTTATCCTCTTCTGCAATGTTGAAAAAAATACTCATCAAAATACAAAGGGCCAACAAAAGTGCATGTTTTACAATAGACAAGTAAATAAACAAACTGATTATTACACGAAATTACAAGTACATGTAACTATAAATTATAACATAAAAAATATTCATTGCAGCAAGTGAGTAAGTTAATGTTCATTCAACTGCATAAATATACCTATCTACTTTAAGTTTACTATCAATCTAATCATTAACAATCAAAAATTGTAATACATGTACTAGTAAGTTTATTGTATTTTGATGATTCTGCTCATGGGCACCTTTTTGATTGGCCAATAAAAGTATTATATTACTACTTAGTACTAAAGTGTAACAGAGGATGATTTTACTTTCCATAATTACCTATTGCGTAAATTGAGGATGAAACTTGAAACCTTTGATTTAGTAATCCTCCACTCTACCAATATGCTAATGGGAAAATACACTAGGGTGGTATTAAACCTGTTATGTTTCTGTTACGTCATTTACACTCCCACACCACAAGGGTCATCATCCTATATCATAACTTTTATCAATAATTGCCTCTTGTCTGGTCCATAATTGGTATAATAAAATATTGCATTGTATTGTAAACCATTGTATACCAACTAGCCTTTTTTGACAACTGTGGTTTTTAGTTGTAGCCAGTGTAACAACAGAGCATGATCATGGTAATGATCAGATGCAAGGTGATACAGAGTATTATAGTAAAATAAATGTCAGAAAGATATTTATGATAAAATGTTTAATGATAAATAGGAATAAAGTTACATCTACATCATCTGATAAAACACAGAAGATGTTTAAATAGTGACTAAATTAAAAAAAAATCCATATTATTATTTGTATGCTGTTCTGATGTTCATCAGTAAATCAATTTCTGCAGTATGGTATTTGGTGAAAACTAACACATTTTATAACCAATTTCATTGCTGATCATTAATGAATTATAATGTCTACTTGTTTATTTTTCACAGAAATTGGATCCAAGTGGAAGACCAACACTTTCAGCACATCCAGCAAGATTTTCTCCTGATGATAAATACTCCAGACACAGAAACATGATTAAGAAGAGATTTGGGATACATCCTACACAACAACCCAAGCTGGAAATGTAACATATTTGGAAGATGATGTTGGATTATTTTTCACAAGACAGTTTTTATATTACCTAACATGTAACATGTTTCAAGCATTGACAGAACAGATCAGGAGTTGTTATTGCATATTACTTATGTTCTGTAAATCAGTGGCAAAATTAAAGTAAATGGTGTACCAAAAACATTGTATGTGTTTGAAACAACGTGTACACTGCTGGTAAAATGTCTTATTTAATCATTTCCAAATCATAAAAAATTTCAGAAACTTGTGTAAAACAGCATCGTACCCTCTGATAGAAAAAAAAAAAAAAAACAATGTACTGATTTTAAGAATCATCATGTCTTCTGTGGCCCCTTTCATGCATATTATAAAAGAAGGACATTGTCATATTTAGTTTGACATTTGAAACCAGTGTACCAAGTAAGTTCATATATTATGTGTGAAGAATTAGTGATGGGAATCTGATTGATCATCAGTAGAAAGAAAAGAACTAAAGGTTGATTAATAATATATATGAACTTGGGTCTTTTTGGTCAAAAGGTTGATTAATAATATATATGAACTTGGGTCTTTTTGGTCACTTTTCGAACAACCATGTTGGTAAGATGTATCATACGTACAAATGTAGTATTTCTGTATTTGCATTTTCATCAGGACGAATATTTTAAACCTTTTTTATGAATTGTTCACACAGAGTATTTGAATCAAATACATAAATTTACAATTTTATTCCATATGTATTGTTTCCTTAAGTAGTTGGAAATTATCAGGATTGGACAAGCATGGTGACCTCAGTAAATATGGGTAAATTGAACGGAAAATTAGGCCCTGTTCCCAATGGCTGTTTGAAAACTTTTCCCTAAAATCTAAGAAATTTCCAAACAAATGTACATTTTGTAGTTGTTTGAAGAAACATGAAATATCAGTAGGAAGGGTACTTATTATGTTCCTGGGCCTGTAATCATTGAAGTACAAATTGATTTTTTTTCTTTCCCAGCGATGAATCGCCTACTTGAATCTGAAAACAAGATATAAACACTACTTAGCTAAAAGCATACCTATTTTATTAAAGGTTTGTAACAATTTTTCTCCATCATTTGTAAGAAAAGAATGTCTTCTTTCTGATTAGATACATGTATTGATATATCTCAAAGTATTTTAAGCTTGAAATGAGCTGTCAGATTGTTTGAGGTTGCACACCCGCTATACATCACCAAATATGAAAATCCTGTTAAAAATGTAGCAGATCTAAAAAGAATCTTCATATTTAGTTAAAATGAAACAGGCTGAACACTTTATTGAAATCCAACAAACTTAGTAACAATAACACATCCTTCATACCATTTGTAATGTTTTATTGGAAATATTGTTTCATTTTGCAAGCTGTTTCTGGGAAGATTTTAGAAATTTTTACTGTCCTGTCATGATAAGATTGGGACAAAATGAGCAAACTTAACCAAGGTCCTTCAGTTAAAATTGTTCATTTGATGTTTCAGATTTTTCAACGTTCAATCAATCAGTTTCACCAATGTTAGTTTTTATGATTTTAAAATGATAATAATAACATTTATTGATCCAACCAAGGACCCACAAATGGCATGTAACATACAACAGATATAATTATCTACATATAACAACAAAACACAATGCACAACAATCTGATATACAAAGTAATTTCCACACACACACACACATGTAGCTTTGACATACATGTGATGACACAGAATAAAAAAAGTGGTATTTGATCATTCACAAGAAGCAGAACCAGATTCCCAAGGAAGCCAAACTGTTTGCTTGAATAACCAAGAAAAATGAACAGTAATGGCTGAAATAACACTATGTGGTCACACAGGAAGTTTGGTCCTCCTCGTGATTAGTGCACATGAACCAAAGGACTAGATATCCATAAGCAAAAGTCTGACATCTATTGCATGTGCTAAATGACATCTTAGTGTATGTACATAATAACATCGTGCATGTAGATGAAGTTTTATTGCACCAGGTGTCTTGAATTCAGTACAATGGTCCTCCTCATGGCTAGTGCAAGTCAACAAGTACATAGTAGTTATCTCGATGCAGAAGTCACCAAGTGCCCTGCTAATAGTATTTATATATGTCCACGAGAGACTTTTTAAGCAGGTAGGCCAAATAAATGAAATTGGATTCTGTCGATCAAAGGAGCATTGAAAAAAAAACTGTTGTTGACCTTCAGAAAATTTAGGACCCTAGCACCATGGGGACGGTGGGCAGGGTAAAGGGAGACAGGGAGAGAGGGAGAACAAGACCAAAACAATACATGCACTACAATTAAAAACTAAAAACATATGAACAACATGGATCCCACAAAAAAACGGGGTAGACTCGGATGCTCCGGAAGAGTAAGCAGTCTCTGCTTCCTGCATGACACCCGCCATGCTGCCCATGTCAAATCCGGTATGAGGAAGGGACAACATCAATGGAACAGGTCCATTTTCATTTAGGAAACGGTTTTTTCATACCTGTCAACCAAGTCCTGATGACATCCATAAAACTCTAATAAGGCTAACTCCAACTTAAGAGCAACATACCCCTGTCTGGGCAATTTTTCTGTCAGGAGCCGGGCTCTGTCCAGGAAGTCAATGTATATGTCACAACCCTGGAATAACGTACGAGTTGTGAAATGTATACTCCATTCGCCGGCGCTTCTGGAATATTGCCGCACAAAAATGGAAAGTCAAAGTCATCCCATTTGTCGTAAAGTTTTGTATTCAACCTTTTCGAGGTGAAGGTCAAGATAAGATGCAGACTTGGCGGTGTCTGTGGTATCCTTAATTTCGAGCTCATTGGGATAGATGAGTTGTAAGAAATTCCCAAAACTTGAATTGTTGAGTGATAAAACATCATCTATGTAGCGGAAGCTGAAATTAAAGATACGGGCTAACTTCTGTTTTTCCTTAAGAAGCCCGTCAAGGAAGTCTGCCTCATATGAGTAAAGGAACAAGTCGGCCAGGAGTGGCGCACAATTAGTACCAATAGGAATGCCAATTGTCTGTTGGAAAACACGTCCACTAAATCAAACAAATATGTTGTCGATCAAAAATTCATCAGGACAACTTCGTCCCCCCTTTTTTTTGTCAAATTTAGAGTGGTTTTTAACAAAGTATGAATTATCTCTACCAATGACAAGGTATGTGTATCTGCTGTTGCCATTTTTTTTATTTTAAAGGCATCGATGGATTAGATCTTTCAATTTCTCCTTCAGTTGTGAATGAAGAATGGTGGTATAGAGGGTAGAGAAATAAAATGTTTTTATGCTGTTACAGACTGAAATGGACTGAGATCATAAAATATCCTTTAAGTCTTTGGGGTTCTTTAATATCCACATTTGATTGATACCACTTCTTGAATGGCTTGTCTCACAATAACTTTGGAGGCCGTTTTGACAGCTGTTAAAATAGAAGTTAGAAGTTGAGACAATGGTTTGGTGGAACACCTGGCAGATCCAGCTATAAAGCGTTTGTATGGACACTTATGTAACTTGGGTATCCATTACAAGGTAGGAAGATCACAATCATCATCTTTGACGGAAATACCAAATCATAATAAGACCGATTTATGATTGTCGGTTATTTCTTCCTTTGAAAGTGAAGTAGCTTTATAGGTAGGATTGCAAAGTGAACTAGCAATTCATAGTTCATTAATCAAGCACTGAATATAGTAGCTTTTGCATACAAAAACGATGTTATTAGGGCCTTGTCTGCTTGACAACAACGTATTTGTCATGAATGGCGGACAATGTCTTGGCAGCATCAGGGTTGCTGAAGACTGATGTTCCATTTTTACTCATAGAACTTCTAAGTTTATCAATTCAGACTTGTATCAACGATCTCACAGCGTTAACCCACTCTGAAAGCGAATCTAGTGGCTCTTCACGTTTGGTCCATTTTCTGGCATAGTCCTCCACAGCATCCATCAGTAGTTTGAAATTATATTTCCAATTTATGAATCGTGGTTCGCGATACTTAGAACCTTTTGCAAGGACATCACGAATAGACCCATTGTCTATGATATTTAATTCTCCTGTGATGACATGGCCAATAGGACTGTATTAGAATGGAGAACTGTTGCATAAACAATCAGGGGGGCTTAGCTTTGAGATCGTCGATTTTGAGGTCCTGCAATGGATGGAGTATAGGTATAAGAAATAATGGGAACGGACTGATATTTGAAATAAGGCGGAACTGACCGATTTGCGGGAAGGATATTACCAAGATTTACGACATCTAAACCTTTGTTGGCAAAAAAAGAGTGGAAGAAAAGAACGGTTGTCTTATGCAATTTTTATGTGTACCATCTGGTTTGAAAATATCCAACACAACAGAGGTCAGTTTGTATTCAAGTGAATACTGTCGCATTTTTTGCCTTAATATTGACTTGTACAGCTAAAATATAGAATCCTGAACCCAAATATATCGTTGCTAGGGACTTTTTCATCAGTTGCTATGGACTTTTTCATTGGTTGCTATGGCTTTTTTCAATGACCTTGACCTTTGAGACCTTGACCCTTGAGCCTCTATATTGTACAGCTATTTAATAGGATCTTGAATCTAAATATATATTGTTGCTAGGCACTTTTTCATCGGTTGTTATGGACTTTTTCAATGATCTTGACCTTTCTTTTTGGATTTGTACAGGTAAATTATAGGGTTAACCCAAATATATATGTGTAACAGGCGGGCGAGTAGGGGTCGTGTGTACTTTTATTTCAATGTTGATTATCGATAGTGTTCCTGTAGATAGTCTTGTTTTAAGTGTAGTTGGTTGACTCCAGCATAATCATATATAAATGAATCCAGCGTAAAAGAATGACTTTTATTCTTTTCCAGTATGTATTTATCTCAATAAATGACTCATATAACCGCAATAACATAGTTAGTATATATTAAAAGAGTAAGATGCTGGCCTTCCGAACCCCATATGTAACTTGATATAGATATTTGCAAGACTTTATCATATCAATCATACTAATTCAATAATGAGAAAATGAAACATACTTATTTCATGAAATTACGAATATATAAGGTTGTCAACGTGGTGGGATACCGTATCTATACATCTTTAATAATTGTCATATTTGCCGAAAACTACTATTAGAAATTGTAAATATTGAACCGGTTCCGCATCTTGTCTAATATGAAGCAACTTCCTGTTGAAGACCTCAGTAAGCGGGAATATTTGTAAAATGATATTTGGTTCCTGAAAGTCTTTGAGTAAGGTTTTGGTTCAATATGATTCCAATATTCCGAAAGATGTTCAAAGATTAATAGTAGCTTAAAATAGAAGAACTTGAAAAGCTATCGCATAGCTTAAGGTAAAATAGCTTTGTATCGAAATGCATCCTGTACCTATTTAGATTTGTTGACTCGAAGGTTTGTTTATTTTGACGTTCTGTTCAGCTTGACAGCCAGATACGATATGCGGAACTGCTAGTGCGACGCTATATTTATACTTGACGGTGAGATACATGCGCGACTCACAGAACTGAAAATCTACTATAACTTAGAAATGCTAACGAAAACTCTGGCTCATGGCACAAAATGCAGTTATTAATCCATAAATCTGCGAAAGTTTGCCCTTATTTCCAAAAGAAAAGTGACATATTTATTATAAACAGTAAAATTCCACACTCGTAGCCTAATCACCTAGGTTTCTATATGACGTCATTGAAAACAGAAAATAGTTCCCAAACGCCGCTTGACGAAAACGTAATTATCATAACTATATCCTATTATTTAGTACCCTAAACATATAAAAGGAAAGCCAGCAAGTAATTTGATCGTATCTCCACATTATTATAACTTTATAGAGAAAGTACCGTTTCCCGGAAGTGACCATTCATCGGAATGGTGACTTCTAGTACGTAAACAAGCACTTGCCACGATGGAATTTAAAGGAAAAACTACCCCAACGATGTGTCAAATAACGTTCAGAATGAATGAATAGGTAACCACAAACATGTTTTATAAATTCCTTACCCCATGAGAGAGTGAAATTAAGGTAGACCCGTGAAAATCGTGATCGAAGTGCCTGCTCACTGACAGTTGAATTTTACCGCTGATCAGAACTTTATCAATATGAAAGATATTATGTTATGTGTCATGATAACTGTCAAAAACGGTACAAGTTATGAAAATATTCAAATTGATCCCCATAATTGAAGTTTGCCAAAGCTGTCTTAGTACATAAAAATCAGCTAAGACTCTTATTTTTCAGGTTTACAGATATTGATCCCAAATAAATTTTGAAATATTAACTGTGTTGTTTCTTTATCATTATTGGTAATACCCATCTATAACACTTTCCCCACCCAATAAAAAAAAAGAATTCTCCCGAATTCTCTTTTATATTATATGCAATTAAATATTAGTAATAAAATACAATAGAACAATAACAATGTTACAATAAAAAACAGTTCTAAGTCTCTTTGTGGTGATGTCCTCTTATCTTTATCTTTAGTCTTCTTATAATAGACTCGTCGTCGATTTCATCTACTTTAAATGTTCAGATGCACTATATTGTTTTAAAGTTAAAATCTTAATGTTCATTTGTCCTTCTTCGAATCCTCAGATAAGCGTAAAGGTATACATTCTAAAAGTGTTATCAGATTGTTTGGTGTTTGTGATTTTGTGGCTGCTTCAAACATGGTAACCAAATTATAAGCTTCCTTCCCAGTTAATTTTCCCATACAGATGTCCTTCAAAACGTGGTAGTTAGCCAACCGAGCCTTTATTATCTTATCTTCCCCAGGCTGGCTAACTACAGCCGTACCCGGCAAGGCAAGCATGGCATATGTATCCAACATATCTCTTTCTTCTACCACGGTCTCCGCTCCTAGTTCTCTCGCCAAGGTCATGGCTGCAAAACGCCAACCCGTCAACTTCTGATCGGCTGTCAACTCCCTCCAATTTTTAGGCGGTCAGAACATTGGCGTTGGTTTACTTGATATTTGAATCCTCTCTTCGTTCCACTGTCTCCTCCCTGGTGGAAATAGGGGCATTCCTCCTGCTTTCAATAACCCTTCAGCTCTCTCTGCTCGTGAGTTCTTGATGTCATCACCACAATCCTTTTGTCAAAATTCGTACTTCTGACCTGTCCTGAGTTTTCCTCCTCATCTGTCTCCACATCGCTAAGCATAAATATATTAGATGAAAGAAAAAGATTTGTTATTCATCCTTCAGTGGTGCATTACTTTGTTCATTATTTTCTGGCTTTTTGGGATGTTGTTCCTTGTCTGATGTTGTTGACCTAGTACTCGTTGATGGATGTTCCTTTTCTGGTAGATGTACTTCACCTCTTGCAGGTTGATGAACTTCTGCAGTGCCTTTTTCATGGTTCTTGATGCTCATGTCTTTGTTTTGTGCCTGGTTTGTGGTTTGTTTTGATGCAACTTTTTTGACATTCTCTGACCTTTTTTTTCTTTTTCTTTTTCAGTTTGTTCCTTTTCAATCATATTATCGACTTCTCCAATAGAGTCCATAATCTCATACTCAGGCTCCTCTCCTATGCCCGATCTACTCGAGGTTTCATCATTTACTGGTTCCTCAGCTGTCCTTCTGGATTTTACTTCGAATGTTACTTTCCCCCTAGACAGCTTCCTGACATGCCTTTCTGCTGAGAATTCCTTCAATTCCTAGTGCTTTGGTCACCTGGTTTAATGTGTGTTTTGATTCCAACAACTTCAGTTCTGTCCCAAAAGTTTGTGGAGGCTCGTAGTCCACCTTGGCGATCCCCATCCTTCTCACCAGGTTGTCTTTGGCTCTTGAGTCCTCCATGACCCAATGGAATAACTCTACCTTAAACCAAATTTCTGCTGAGGATTCCTTCATTCTAAGGTAGGCTGTTTTTCCCCTTGACGAAAGTTCTATCCGGGCTACTGTGAGCTCTGGCAAATCCACCAAAGGCCTGGATGGACTATACTTCCGTTTCCTGGTGCTGGTAGGCTGCTCACTTGAAACAGAATGACCAAGTGCCTTTTTCCATCCTTCCTCCCAGAACTTCTTAAATTTGTCTGCTCCTTCCTTATTACTTTTCTCAACCCATCCCAGCAATGCAGCTCTTGTTCTTATTGCAATGGTGCTTGTCCATTCTGATGGCTTGATAATCTTTATATAATCTTCCGGCCTCTTCGACAACCAAAACCCATTTGGCTCCGTGAAAAAGTCACCGTCTAATAAGTCCATGGTAAGGTCATTGTGTTTCCTCTTACTATGCTTTGTTAATTCAGACATCCGACCAAAGGTTCTTTTACTGTCCACACATACTACTCTGCACACCGAGTGCTCTGAGATGGCGTGGCTTTCCAGGTCCTTCTTCTTCTCAAAAGCCTCTGGACACATCCAACACTTTGATGAAATTACTGAGCTCATTCTGAAATACAAGGAATACTGCTTTTAATTCCCTGTATTGTATACAAAAAGTTAAATCCTCCCCCGTCCCATTTTATGATTGTGTACATGGAAGGCCAGCATCCGTAGGCAAGTTAACTGAACTCAAATCATGCAAAGAACACCAACAATAGTTAACTCAAAACAACTGGAACTCCGTAAAATAGCTGTAACTGTTCATCTGTATCCAAAAGTAAACTTGACTAGGCTCCTCCTTAGTCAGTCAGGATCTCATATCCTGTATCTCATTGATTTGGCTGATTGGTTGGCCGGACCACCCCCAAATCTCTCTCCGACAGATCTGTCATAAAAATGAATACTGGAGTATATCCCAAAAATAAAAAGATGAACAGGTACAAATGAGGATCTTAAATTTATCCTTCAACATTTAGCCAACTGGCTTATCCAATTGCTGGTCGTTATTCGCTTCCTCCAAGTCCATCATTCTTCGAAATCTGCTTGCCCACGATGGAACATTCCTCCCCTGGTACAGTGCCAAACGATCTACATGGTAAACTGAAGAAGCCTGCCTTGCACCTCTCTTTACTCGGTAAGTAACATCATCTATTTTCTTTTCTATTATAAATGGTCCTTTTCATTTTGGTGTTAGTTTCGAGCATATTCCCTTTTTTCTTATTGGATCATAAATCCAAACAGCTTCCCCCCTTTTAAAGTACCGTTTCTTTGCATTAAGATCATATCTCTTTTTCTGATAGATAGAGACCTTTTTGAGTGCATTTCTTGCATATGCATGATTTTCTCTTAATTTATTTTGCAGGTGTGCAACATAGTCATCTGGCGACCGGTTTTCTTGTATTTCAGCAGCTGGCTGTGGAATTACAGCTTGAAGTGGCATAGTTACCTCCCTTCCAAAGAGCATAGAATTTGGTGTCCTTGAAGTAGAAGCATGTACTGATGATCGATAAGCCATCATAACTGGTTGCAGATACAGATCCCACTGTTCCTGATTTTTCTCGCAGTACATTGTGAGCATTGATGCCAAAGTTCTATTAAATCTCTCAACTCCACCATTGGATTGAGGCCTGAAACTTGTTGTATTTGTTTTATCTATGCCTAATATAGTACACATGCCCTTAAATATTTCAGATTGAAAGTTTGCGGCTTGATCAGAGAGTAGCTGCAATTGTGTTCCAAATTTAGTGATAAAATTATCCACAAATGCCCTACATAAAGTTGTACTTTCCTGATTTGGTACAGCAATAGCTTCTGTCCATTTTGTAAATAGGTCTGAAATTATGAAAATATCTATTTCCTTGTTTGGTTACAGATAGTGGTCCAAATATGTCAACAGCAACTCTTTCCATTGGTTCCCCAGATATGTAGGTTCCTAATGGTGCCCTGTCTGTATCTTTCTTCGGCTTTCGTGCAAAACATTTGTCACAAGTGCGGCAATAGTCCTTTATATATTCTTTCATGTTTGGCCAATATAATGTTTGTTTTACTTTTTTCCAGGGTTTTGTCGACTCCAAGATGTGCTACTGAAGGTAGGTCATGGTGATTTTTCAGAATTTCTTGTTTCCTGGGTTCTGGAACAATCATTTGTAATACAGTATCTTGTCCTTTTGCGTCCTCAAATTTCCTGTAAAGAATTCCCCCATGCACTGCAAGTCTGTCCCATTGGCTCCAAAGTGTTTTTAGTGTTGAGCTTCCACTAGATACTGTTTCCTATTTTGGCCTGTCCATTTCAGTTTCTTTTGCCACTAATAGTATCCCAATGTTTTGATCATTAAGTTGCTGTAATCTGATTTCGTTTGGTTTCCAGTCTAACAGTATGAAGTCTGTGGTTTTGAATAAATCATTCTGCCTTTCTTGTCCACCCCTGGTAACGGCCCTAGTAAATCCTGTATCTAATTGGTGGCCTTCATTATGGTTTAGATTCTTGTGTGCATCAAGGTTCCCCTCTAGTTCCTGATTTATTTGATCATTCTTTTGCCAATCAGCTTTGTCGGTACTGCTTTTTCCATTCAATTTTTCCAATTCCTGGCAGTTGGAATCTTGTGCTTGTGCATCTTCTGTCTTCTGTTCAATTTCCATTCCTTGAGCCCGTATTGCTTCTTGTCGTCTACAAATTTGAATTGATTTCTTGATAGAGCATCAGCATTGGAATGTTTCCTCCCTGCTCGGTGGCGAATTTCCAGGTTATAACTTCCCATCTGTTGGATCCATCTTGCTATTTGTCCTGTAGGATTTCTTAGGTTTCTCATCCAGCTTACAGTTGCATTGTCCGTACGTACTAGGACGTCTTGTCCATAGAGGTAAGAGTGAAAATTCTTAAGTGCTGTGATTACCGCTAACAATTCCTTTCTAGTGGTACAATATGACGTCTCATGCTTGTTTAAAGCCTTGCTCAAATATGCTATAACATGTTCCTTCCCTTCAATTACTTGTGAGAGTACTGCTCCAACTGCATGGTCACTTGCATCCGTATCCAAAATAAAGCGTTTCCCTGATATTGGGTAAATTAATACTGGAGGTGTCGTCATTGCCTGTTTAAGTTTTTCAAATGCGTCTTGACATTCAATGGTCCAAGCGAATTTTGGTCCTTTCTGGCAATTCTTATGTAATGGTCTTGCAATTTCTGCAAAGCCTTTTACGAATTTCCTGTAGTACGAGCATAATCCTAGAAATGACTTTACTTATTTTGCGTTTCTTTGAGTTGACCAGCATTGGACGGCTTCTATTTTCTCTGGGTCAGTTTGTATCCCTTCTTCTGAGACAACATGGCCCAAAAATTTTACTGTTTTCTGAAATAAAATGCATTTTGAAGGCTTTAGCTTAAGATTTGCTTCCCTGAGCCGAGCAACGACACGTTCTAATCTAAGCAGGCTTTCTTCTACTGTAGAACCTGGTATAATGATATCATCCATGTAAAGGAGGCATTCTTCCCACTGAAGACCACGCAGTACATCCTCCATAAGTCTCTCAAATGTCGAGGGACTATTTGCTAATCCGAATGGAGTAACCCGAAACTGGAAAAGACCTTAACTTGTTGAAAACGCTGTTTTTTCTCTATCATCGGGATGAAGAGCAACTTGAAAAAACCTTGATTGAGGTCCAAACAACCAAACCATTTTCCACCAGAAAGTGAGTCCAAGCACTCATCGACTCTTGGGAGTGGATAGGCATCTTTTATCATCACTTGATTGAGTGCCCTGTAATCCACACAAAAGCGTGTTGATCCATCTTTCTTGGTAACAAGTACGACTGGTGACGACCAAGGACTTTTTGATGGCTCGATGACTCCTCTATCTAACCTTTTCAATTTCCCGTTTTCCTAGAGGTAGTCTCCTTGGTGACTGTCTTATAGGATTTGCTGTTCCAGTTTTAATCCTGTGGTGAACTCTGTCTGTTTGACCTAAATCGTCAACTGATTTCGCAAAGGCATCCTGGTATTTATTAAGAAGTTTATGTAATTTCAATTTTTCGTCTTCCTGCAAATGTACGCTACTCCTCTCATATAGGTCCTTTAAATGGCTTGGCAGATCCTCAATAGAGTTAGCCTCCATCAGAATTTGGATATTATTACATGCTGCTATACAGGGAGCCTCTTGTTCATAATAAGATTCGCAGGTTCCAATTTCCTCGTTTGTATAAATGGTTACTGGATCATCTGTAAAATTTACGATTTGTACTTTGGTATCTGGTCTATGTGTTTCCAATACTCCTCTCGTAAAGTATGCACCTTTGTCCCTTTCTTGGTTCTCATTCAATTCCACCAATCCGAATTTTGCTAAGTGCTCCTGGTTGTTCAAAATAACAGGAATAAACATTTTTGACTTCCCTGGTACAGTGACTGTATCTTTGGAAAGGACTCTACAAAACATCTCAGCTTCACCCCCTATCCAGCATTGTATGTCAGTATCCTTTGTTGTCATAATTTGTCTTTTATAATCAATTTTGTCAACATATTTCAACATAAAATTTTGACCTAATATAGCATCCTGTTTAATATTACAAACTAAGAAGTCTACCTCGTAATCCACATCTCCAATGCTTAAATTCTGTAGTAAACTCCCATGCATATGAAGAGGGTTTCCATTCACGTCATAAAGTTTGCATGAACTAGGTTTCAAGAAAATATCCTTTAGAATTTTGGATAAATGTAAATAAATATCATAACTCAAAAGGGAAGATGTAGACCCATTGTCTATTAAAATTTGTAAAGGAAAATTAAAAATATATCCTCTAGTATAAAAACCGTTATCCCATTTTCCACAAGTGTTACCAACTTGTCCCATCCTAAAATTTGACGACCGTAAACTTCCCACTGACTCTCGGTCTACTGAGCCAATGGGCTTCTGAAGTTTCCCTGATTATTTGCTGATCTTGTTCTGTTAGCCTGGTTTTCTGATACCCTGTCTCTGTTCAGATTGTTTTGTTGCCTGTCTTCTTGTTTATATCTCAGATAATACGGACAGTTTCTACACAAATGGTGTGGATTGTTACATATATAGCATCTTATTTCTTTCTTTAAAATATTTCCGGTATTCCTTCCTTGTCTTTTCCTGTTATCATTATTGCCTTCTATATTGTTGTAAGTTTTGCTGGATTTATCTGTTTTCAACTGCATTATCCTTCTTGTCAATCCTTCTAATGCATCTTGGGTTTGGCGTATGGTTCCCTATCTAAAATCGTCAGTTTCCCCAGCTCCTGTGGTCATTCTGACACTTAGTTTTCTCTTTTCCGTACTGTCCCCAATGGTGGCTTCGTACCGTTCAATAACATCGACAGCTTCTGCGACAGTGTGGCACTCTTAGTTTGTAAAGTGATATTTCACTTCTGGGGTTAGGCTTTTATATAACTGATTTAGTGCCAGAACTTCCTGTGCTCTTGCGTCCAAGTCCGTATATGCCCTCTGAGCCATTTGGCGAAGATCGTCTGCTAATGCTGCTACTGATTCTCCTGGTTTCCTTTTCCTCATTTCAAGTCTAGAAAGCCATCTATTTTGTTGTCTGCTACTGCAAAATCGGAGTCCCAACTTTTGTACAAGGATTGCGTAGTTGCGCTTTTCTGCCTGTCCAAGACTAATATAAAATGTCCTTGCCGGGCCTCTTAACGCGGCCGCTAATGCAAGGACCTTATCGGCTTCACGCCATCTTCCAAGCTCAGCACACACTTTAAAGTGTGAAATATATTCCTCCCAGTCCTCCCCTCCATCGTATGCTTCTGGTTTAATAGTTATAGCATGTGCTTGCTCAGCTAGAAAAATCCCGTTATTATCATTTTGCATCCCCCCGTACGATGATCCACGTGCCCTAAAATCAGGTATTCTTTGATTTCTTACATTTCCGTCCCCATGTGCGTGTCTATTTATCCTTGGTTCCTCTAGTGTCTCATTTGCATCATCAAAATTAATTGCGTCGTCGTCACCCATAGGGCAAGGGTCTTTTGGACATTCCTGATCCTTAAATCTAACTTCTATATTTGGTGATTCTGCCATTCCCCGTGTAATATAGTTATTTCTTATTCTAATAAAGATGAGTATATTATAATGTTAAAATCCACCACACCAAGCTCCTCTGCTCGTTCAAAGTACTTAAATTTTATTTCAGAATATACATGTATACAATTTTTCCAAAGGTCTATATTAAAAAATTGAAAAAGTTACGTGAGGTCCGTATCCTGGATGTCATTTAGAACTATAACATCCCACACCTGACACCAGTTTGTAACAGGCGGGCGAGTAGGGATCGTGTGTACTTTTATTTCAATGTTGATTATCGATAGTGTTTCTGTAGATAGTCTTGTTTTAAGTGTAGTTGGTTGACTCCAGCATAATCATATATAAATGAATCCAGCGTAAAAGAATGACTTTTATTCTTTTCCAGTATGTATTTATCTCAATAAATGACCCATATAACCGCAATAACATAGTTAGTATATATTAAAAGGGTAAAATGCTGGCCTTCGGAACCCCATATGTAACTTAATATAGATATTTGCAAGACTTTATCATATCAATCATACTAATTCAATAATGAGAAAATGAAACATACTTATTTCATGAAATTACGAATATATAAGGTTGTCAACGTGGTGGGATACCGTATCTATACATCTTTAATAATTGTCATATTTGGCGAAAACTACTATCAGAAATTGTAAACATTGAACTGGTTCAATAATATGAAGCAACTTCCTGTTGAAGACCTGCGTAAGCGGGGATATTTGTAAAATGGTATTTGGTTCCTGAAAGTCTTTGAGTAAGGTTTTGGATCGGTTTTGGTTCAATATTCCGAAAGATGTTCAAAGATTAATAGTAGCTTAAAATAGAAGAACTTGAAAAGCTATCGCATAGCTTAAGGTAAAATAGCTTTGTATCGAAATGCATCCTGTACCTATTTAGATTTGTTGACTCGAAGGTTTGTTTATTTTGACGTTCTGTTCAGCTTGACAGCCAGATACGATATGCGGAACTGCTAGTGCGACGCTGTATTTATACTTGACGGTGAGATACATGCGCGACTCACAGAACTGAAAATCTACTATAACTTAGAAATGCTAACGAAAACTCTGGCTCATGGCACAAAATGCAGTTATAAATCCATAAATCTGCGAAAGTTTGCCCTTATTTCCAAAAGAAAAGTGACATATTTGTTATAAACAGTAAAATTCCACACTCGTAGCCTAATCACCTAGGTTTCTATATTGAAAACATAAAAAAGTTCCCTAACGCCGCTTGACGAAAACGTAATTATAACTATATCCTATTATTTAGTACCCTAAACATATAAAAGGAAAGCCAGCAAGTAATTTGATCATATCTCCACAATACTTTATGTATTATTATAACTTTATAGAGAAAGTACCGTTTCCCGGAAGTGACCATTCATCGGAATGGTGACTTCTAGTACGTAAACAAGCACTTGCCACGGTGGAATTTAAATGGAAAACTACCCCAACGATGTGTCAAATAAGGTTCAGAATGAATTAATAGGTAACCACAAACATGTTTTATAAATCCCTTACCCTATGAGAGAGTGAAATTAAGGTAGACCCGTGAAAATCGTGATCGAAGGGCCTGCTCACTGACAGTTGAATTTTACCGCTGATCAGAACTTTATCAATATGAAAGATATTATGTTATGTGTCATGATAACTGTCAAAAACGGTACAAGTTATGAAAATATTCAAATTGATCCCCATAATTGAAGTTTGCTAAAGCTGTCTTAGTGCATAAAAATCAGCTAAGACTCTTATTTTTCAGGTTTACAGATATTGATCCCAAATAAATTTTGAAATATTAACTGTGTTGTTTCTTTATCATTATTGGTAATACCCATCTATAACATATGTTTGCTATAGACTTTTCTATCGGTTGCTTTGGGCTTTTTCAATGACATTGACCCTCCATTTTACTTTTACAGCTACCATTTAATTTATTTCAAGTTATGCTGAAATTTACTGTTTACAGTTTGTCTTTATAATAATATTCAAGTTAATAACCTAAAACTGCAATTTTTCCTTAAAATTAAAAATTCAGTGGCAATAACCCAACAAGGGGTTGACCGATTTGTCTGAACATTTTAGGGCAGGTAGATCCTGACCTGTTGAACGTTTTTTCCCCATGTCATTTTTGCTCTTAATGCTTTAATTTTTTAGATATCAGTCAATCGTAAGCGTTCAATTCGGAGTTTAACATCAATAATTTCAATTTTCGTCCATGATTGTTAGTCGGGCTATACAGTAACAAATCTCTACCATTTTGCGTTTTGGTTATTTTCCGGCAAAATACTAGTGTGTCGAGGAAAAACCTTGATCAAGTCTAAATGATATAATCGCATGTAATTAAAAATACTTTATTCAGACAGCCAACTTTGCGGTCTTATTCATACTTTTAATTTCTTTCTCTTTTCTGTATTTCTCAATCTTCTCGATGATGTTCATCATTCCGTCGGACATTACAATTGGAAAACAACTTGGATGAATACTGCTCCTTTCTCCAATCTTTACAAAACCATTTATGAATACTGTTTTATATTTTAAACAATTTGTCACACCTAAATTAATCCTCAGTTTTTTATTGTACCTGTACATCAAGTCTATATTGTACGATTCATTTTTCTGGTAATGACTCTCCATATTTCCTGCCTCGGTCGTTTGGTGCACGGCAGTAATGGTCTCTGTTGTATCTATAATTTTATGTTCTAACATTCTAGCATTTGCTACTATCCAGTTATCAATACCAGGTCGCCCAACCACTAATTCTGGAGAATCCTCCCAGGAATAATTTCCTGTAGTAATGAAATAGTCTAAGGCATCTCCATAATAAAGATCTCCACGTTCGGCAACTCGTGCTATGTTTTCAAGAGAAGATGCTTCAATAGCAGACACATTAATAACATTTATTCTCCTTCCTGTTAACAAGACGTGTGTTTGTGTCTTATTTGTCATCGCTGTCAGAGTTTTCAACAAATTTTCCGTAAAAAGTATGTCCGAATTCGCGAAGGAAACAAATTGTGTTTGAAATACTCTTTGAACTTCCATAAACATAAATTTAAGAACTGGCAAACCAATAGCTGATTTTCCTACTGGTAAAACATACCAACCTTGTTTCTTTACAGTGTCCGCGAGTGTTTTTTCATTAGTAAACAAGACTGGTTCAATCAAAGAGGAGAGTGATTTCCAGTTTTTCACAGTGTTGTTATGGCATAAATATTTCTTGTCAGAAGAGTTCCACGTAGTAAACAGAGTTAACAAAGGTTTCCACTTAGGACAATCTACAAATTGCCTGACATTACATTTCTCGTAGTTCCCTTCGTAATAGAGGATGTATCTTTCTTCAATGAAGATTTTTCCGATGCCAATAAATAGTAGAATCATTATTAAACATCGTCTTTTACGTGTCTTCATAAGGTATATTAAAGGTCTGAAAAAACGAAAAAAGAACAATATCAAGTAAGCTAAATAATCTCGTTTTCTTTTTAAAAGCATTTAGAATGTAACTACAACGATTTCATTTTTATGTTGAAAGAAGTTATCGTAGATCCTGATTTGTTTTCGCGATATCCTTCCCTTTTCTAATATTAGATGTAGACTGGGAGTAATAAAACACTATACCTATAGAAGAGACCCCAACGGTCGTTATGAGGGTCGCATGGACTATTCGGATCAGCCTGGGGGCTGTTTTTAGCTGGAACCGGGTGCAGTGCGTCCTCACATGTATCTTTCCGATACTTGTAGATACAAACCTTACCATGTTCCTTACATATACACAAATGTTCTGTTTTATGTGTATATATATATATTTGTAAATGAATCCTATTCAAAGATTAATACTATTTCAATTGTTGATAAAAAATGTGGGTATATTACATGTTTTAGTCACATTATATGCTATCAAGAAATCAGTGAGCATATTGCCAAAATTAAGTTTAATTAAGTTATTTTGGTTTGTTACATTTAAATTGTTAGTTAAATAACAGCAGTATAGGAGCTGTTACCTATGGTGGCCGGATGCGACCATTTGACCTTTTCGCGTTTTACAAACGCGAAATCGAGAAATCGAGAAAGCGAATTCGAGAAACTGAGAAATCGAGAAAGCGAAACGCAAAATCGAGAAATCGAGAAAGCGAAATCGAGAAATTGAGAAATCGGGAAATCTGGAAATCGAGAAATCGAGAAAGCGAAAACGCGAAATCGAGAAATCAAGAAAGCAAGAACGCGTTTCTTACCCCGACTTTTGTTCATCAATAACTTACATTTCCCGTAATAAATATGTTAATTTGGAATCTCTTAATTTATGGTTTGATGTTCACCAATGAGTTAATTACATTCCCTATCTCTTTCCCTCTTATTATTTCTTTAATTACACACGTAGAAGTAACATAATTGGCTACTCATATGTGTATTAACTCCCTATTTTTAAGTAAATGCTGTATTTGAAATTTTCACGGGGTGAATTTAATAAAAAATTCAAGATAAAACTAATGATTTATTATTATTATTAATTTTTTTATTTATTATTGAATAACTCCCTCAACATAACTAACCTGAATATTATACTCAACAGAAATAATATCTTCACTTCCAGCTGCATTGGCAATTAATTATCCTTTTGTTATTTACATATATAATGAAGTATGAGTGATGCTAATCCTTTTTGGGATCCTGTGTCCGGAGCCCGTGGGTGGCCAATTCAGAAAAATAGCTCCGGACACAGAATCCCAAAAGGGATTAGTTCTTACTGAATTCCTCTTTTGGGCCTTTAATTTGAAATAAATATGAATCAAGTGATCCGAGTTGTCCTATTTGACTTGTTAAAGGGTGGTGCGAACTATCCGGGTCCGAAGCGTCATGAATTCTCATACTCTTATCGTTGGAGATAAGAAATGTTCCAACTTCCGCTAAAAACAAAACCCATGTGCAAAATTTATTTTCAATTTTGAGTGAAATGTTGACAAATAAAACCTTTATCAAGAAAACAAAGAAAGGAAGCATAATAAAAATCGTCCGTGAACATTATCTTAGAGATGATATAACATGTGGTAGTCAGAGTTGTACAGTTTGTGATCCACATGAACTTAAATCTTTAGAGAAGAATCCACTGAACAAAAACAAACTTTGTTATAAACCACATTATCTCATCCTCGACACTAATGTAGTTTTCCATCAGGTATTTATGTTGATAATGTGATCTCATGTACTTGGCGATCCAGTTACTGGTATAAAAATGTGTTCCAGTATTGTATACGAGTATAGTACCAGTTTTGTGATTGCTTAAATTTTTTTTCATTTGTTTGTATCAGTATTGTAATCAGAATTCAAAAATTTTCAGAATTGTAATACAAGTATCTAATTATTGTAATCTAATTATTGGTATGTTCATTGCCCATAAATTTGTTGATTTATTTCAAATATAATTCTTCACTAATCTACTATGTTGTCGGGTAATTAGGCGCATTCAAATCATTTTCATGTTAATGCGCCAAATAGGACAATGTGCAGAATTACCCGAAATGACTGTACTGTTTCATATTTTTATTTAATATCTGAATTGTATTTCAAATTCCAAGCAATACGATAGAAAAGTTTAAAACCCAAGTTACATATTTTACTGAGGAGCCAAAAATTTCTTGTATTAAACTTTTTTTTCTTAAAGAGTAACTAAAACGCTTATAGCAAGTTATTTTCATTTTATAGTACTAAATAAACGTATAAAAACGCAAAAAACCTGATGAAATTTGGTCAAGTAATAACGGAGAAAATAGCGAGTGAAGTTGGATTATTTTTACCTGTGGGAAATCCAATCAGCGCTATTTCCGGAAACAGGGTTTCCTCGCTGAGTGACCCCGATTGACTGGAAATGACGTACAGTGCGGGCTACTCTTGAACTTGGTTACATTGACCAGAAGGAATATATTATGGATGGAAACAGCAATGCTAGTGATTTATCGCTGTCATTTCAAAGCTCATCATTTGAAAGCATTGAAGAAGTTGACCGGCCAGAATTATCAGTGCTTACCAATTTGAAATAATAATTTAATTCTAGAAATGGGGAATTCTGGTAATAACTATAATAGTATAGCCAATAAATTTCAATAAATGCCCCCATATACATATATATAAAAAGAATGAAAATGAAATTATAGATATTTTGAAAGGTGTGTATAACATAAATACAAATGGAAGACCATCTTATAGGAATAAAAAGCAAACATTTTTTTTTTAAACAAGCAAATATAAGACACAATATTAATTGATTGTTTTAAAACAGATGTTTTACAAATAGTGATATAAGTTACTGAATAGTAATATAGATTTTGATGTAGAATTGTAATGTGTTTTTTTTTTTATTGAATTGACAGATTCATAAAATTTCAGAATTTTCTTATAAAAATATAATAAATTTCTTAGTTTAATCAGAGACATATATGTAGAGAGGGATAAGTAATTTCTTACAATCCTTGTTGTAATAATAAAAATATGTAGAGAATCATTGGAGAAACTGCACTGTACACCTAAAACTTTAATAAAAGATTTTGACGGATTTTAATAAAAAAAAAAATTATTCAACTTATAAAATAATTCCCACATTTATAGAGTTATAATTTGGTTAATATTGGTTATAGGACTTTATGCTCTTTGTGTAATTTGAATTATAATATCAGTCAAAACGGGTTTTCATAACACCTTTCTAATGACTTTGTTATATTGATTTACTCCACAGGTGGTAGGTGCATGGCCAAGTTGTTATTTACCTGATTGGAGGGATTAAAACTTTTGTTTGATCTTTATTACAAGATAACAGGATGTTAATTAATAGGTGCTAAAACTTTAACTGTTTTAATTACCAGGATTAAAGGGAATAAATATCCATCCACATGTTTACTAATTTGTTTTATATCATGAACTAGTTTTAATTTTCGCAGGTGTTTAATACTATTTATGGGGGAAATAAAATTTCTTGCACGATTGGAAGTGTCATATATATATATTTTTTATAAATAATGAATAAATAAGTACATATTCTTTTAATAAATAATTAGACAGCCAAACTTTTCTTTAGCTTTACAATGCCTAATGAAATAGGAAGTCTTTAAAAAAAAAAGCTACATTTTTACCCAAATTATTTTCTGCATTATCAGGATATGTATACTGGTCATGCTGGTTGCCCATTTTTCACACAAGTAGAAATATATAAAATTATATATATTAAAATAGTAAAAGTCCTCTTATTATAATACATATATGAACAAATTTAGGCAAAATATAAATCACAACCCTCCATCCAAGACACAATGTAATAAAAGTGAGCAAACATAGGTTAAGTCTTTATTCAATTAAACTTTTATAATTCTATTATGGCACCAAATGCACATCAACTATTTAGCGCGAAGAATTATGACGCTTTATATTATTTCTGAAGTCTCTAGGTATTCAAACTCATGATAGTAATGCCAAGTCAAAATTATTCATATACATTGCTAAGTCTCTGGTAGATTTGCATACATTGTATAATATCACAACTATTTTTTATAAATTTAATATACTTTATATGTATAATAAGTCATAGTGAACAACAGATGCAATGGACATGCGTTTAAGTAATGTGCTTATTTATTGAAAAGGGGTGGATAAAAAAAGAGTGTTGAGTATGTCCCGTTTTTGCAGAGTTGCTGCATCCCGCGACTGCACAATTCCTTCCCATTGTTGAATTGTAGATTTAAATTAAGTAAAATGTTTCATCAAACAAATGTCGGTGAATATATAAGAAGCACTGTCAATCGATAATTGTCACCAATAACGTATAAACAATCAACTGAATCTGCTTTCACTTTGCAAATGACCTGTACCTATTTATGTACAAGATCTGAACCCCACAGTATGTCACTTCCAGCGAGTAGTAATATTAGAATAAGTGGCGAGTTTTTTAACAAATCGTTCAGGTGTGCAAATGACGATCGGCCAGTATTTTGCTAATATCTCGAAAACTAAGTTACCAAATTTCATTGTTTTTTTTGCGTTTTTATACGTTTTTTTAGTACTATAAAATGAAAATAACTTTCTATAAGCGTTTTAGTTACTCTTTAACCTGATTTTTGGGTTTATATGACTAAGAAAGTAATTTATGAAGAAAAAATCATATGGTTGTGGACTTCTTTTTTTTTTGCTACGGTCATTTGAAAGTGCCCCATTTTTGATGATTTTCCCATTTTTCATAAATTATTACCCATTTTTTGGGCTATTATCGTGAAAAAAATCACAGTTAAAATGCTTTTCATACTATACTTTCCCTAAAGATGAAGTGGACCAATCTAAATAAATTTAACTTATAAAAACTATAGGTAGGTGTTAATATAATAAAGTGTTATAAAATTTTGTTGTTTTTCGTGTCAAAATGACCATGCAGTTAATTTAGTAAATTTGGGTTTTTTACTCATTTTTTTTTAGAACAAAGAGCATACAATTTAAACTTCTTTGTTATAAATGATTGAAAAAATACAAATAAAAGAATTTTAAAAAGAAAAAATTGATATGGGATGTACATATTTTTGGTAAAATCATTTCTTTGTACCCCTCACCCATTTTCTCAACCGGTACGTCTAAACACTGCTAAGGAGTCCTTAGTGCACTAAGGACGTATACTATGCCACTAAGGACTAGAAGGGGTGCTGTTACATGTATTATTTTTCCATTTTAAGTTAGTGATTGATATTTAATGCTTAAATTTAAAATTTTATAGAAAAATAATCACAAATAAACGAGTAATTAAGCATTGTTTAGGTACGAGCCGGTTTTTCTTTGATATGCCGAAAATCAGTGAACCGATTGACACGTGCCATATAACATAACAACTGATTAAATAATCATAACCTTTTTATTTTAAGTAATTAACAATTGTATCGAAAAGATTAATGCTTAATATTTTATAATTAAATGTGTTGTTGTTATTTACAATGATTAAAAGGACAAATAATTTTGCTTTTGTTTTATTTCTTTCCCGACAAATTTATTTGCCATAGGTGCACGACTTTGATGTGCACCAACTAATAAGAGTGGTCAGCTTGTTAAATGTTTATGTAAAAGATACCAAGACAAAAGGAATAGATATATTTATAAGTTTTTTGTTTTTATTTTAATTCCGACAAAGATGCGTGTAAATACAAATGGTTTCACTCTGAGACTACTATAACACATATATGTGTTATAGTAGTCTCAGTTTCACTTAAAAATATGAGTAAATTCTGAAAAAAACTATAAAACCTGGTGTTTGCTTTTCCACATTCTATTACTGCTTCATTGCGATTTAATTGAAAAAAAAAATCATGTTGCGTCCTTGGGGTTTATCAAAACCACTAGTTTTCAACCAGTTTGATAGCTGTTTACAAAGGCTTCATACGGAACTTATTTTTTGGTAATTGTTCGACATTTGATTTTTCTAAAAGTAAAAGAAAGAAGTTTAAAAATCATTTATCGAACTTTTAAGTTTCATTTTCAAATATATAAAGGAGACAAATGTTTTTTTAAATGTTCCACAGTTTTTAGCACATTATTTACGAAAATTATCCCGTATGTGTTAATTAAGAGCTAAAGATATAATTTTGACAGAAAAAGGTGATGCTTCGTACGAATGCCTTGAAAATATGCTTTTACCACATGATGTGAACATAATGAACCATAGCAAACGAAAAAGACCAAGGGTTGCCCGAACACAGCCGCGATTTTAAATATTTGTATGTCTGATATTGCTATGAAATGTAATGTAAATAACAGTATAATATATATATGAATATATTAGATATATTGTTCTGGAAACAAATTCATTATTTACAAGAAATAATTACAAAATACTCTTGAGAAAATATTTCTTCATTCTGAAAAAAAAAACATGAATAAAATTTCAACAACTTCAGTGCGAAGTCAAATAAAAATTGATCAATGAAATAATCTGAAAAACAATTCATTTATTAGTATCCAACTTTACCAATCTTGTCGATTAAACACAACAGATAGCAGGATTCCCGTGTAATCAGTTATGTAATTTTGACACATGTCTAACAGTTCTTTGATTTTCGGCATATCAAAGAAAAACAGGCACGTGTCTAAACAATGTTCAATAACTCATTTATTTGTGATTATTTTTCTATAAAATTTGAAATTTATGCATTAAATATCAATATCTACCATAATATGAAAAGAAATTACATGTAAAAACACCCTATCTACGGTAGTCCTTAGTGGCATATTATAAGTCCTTAGTGCACTAAGGACTCCTTAGCAGTGTTTAGACGCACCCTTTCTCAACATTTTGGCTGATGACACTGTCCAGATTGGTTATAAAATGTGAAAATTTTGTTACTAAAAAAAACTACCTATTTTAAGTACATAATTTTTTCACAGAGTTTAGGCGGGCCTCGGTGGCCGAGTGGTCTTGTACTTCGTCATGACTCCTACTGATGACTTGCCTGTCAACACTGGGGTTGTTAGTTCGAATCTCACCTGTGGCTGGGTGTGTTCGACTCCGATCTTAATTGACAAGTATTGCCAATTTTCCTACCCAAGGTCGGTGGTTCTTCCTCCACCAATAAAAACTGGCCGCCACGAAATGGCCAAAATGTGCTGAAAATGGCATTAGACCCCAACTAAACAAACAAACACAGAGTTTAGTTGGATTATAATATTTTTTGAATTCATTAACATTTTCCACTTGTATCACATGTTTTGGAAATAATTCCTGAACGAGATTTCAACGAGACTTAAACATCAGAAGAATACATCTTTAAGTGATGATATGAGTGATTCGAATGCAGGACTTCTCGGCACATTACAAACTCGGCATAGTACAAATTTGGCCCATTAATGGTAATATTTCAGGCATTTTATATTTCTTCAAAAAGCAAATAACAGAGTTATGCAGATTTTTTTCTATATTTATATTTTATATATAATCACATTTTTTCCAAAAAATATTTTGACGGCATTGTATTTAGATTTTTACAAACAAGGTATAAAAAAGCAGAATTGTCTGAATTTTACAGACAGATTCGTATTCACCACATACATATATCAATATCAACATTTTAATTCCAATCAAAGGGCAATAATATAAAGGATACAATATACATGACAAAAGGAGGGAAGAGCATTGCAATAATCAGTAAACCATTTTGTATAGCCGAATTTGTTTTAATGTTTTTTAATAAAAAACTAAGAATATATGGAAATGGCAATATAGAATAGAAAGAAACTAGGAAAACATATTCCTTGCAATGTTTTTACAGATTTACAAGCTTCAAAGTTTTTAAATAATTCTATTATCTTGATATTTAAGAAAAAATATATTCAAAGGACAAATAAGTGTTTGATATAAAGTTTATACATGTAAACCTAATACTTGTAGTATCGTAGAAACAACCCATCACAAAAATTTAATGCTGACCTGATGAACAATAAATATGAAGTCAAGATCAGAAGAAGTCAAGATCAGATGAAACCTTCTAGACACTACATATGAAAAACAAGATCCCTGAAAAAAATATTTGATATCCCTTTTTTTATGAGATGTCTACATGCACAGCTAAACTTCCAATCCAAATATGAAAATCTGTATTTTGAAAGAATTTAGTATTATGGGTTTCGAATTGTAACAGTCATGTCTATATACATGTATGTTTCGACCCACTGAATATCGTATTTCGGTCATTTATTCTGAAGTATTTACCTGCGCAGATGGCTATATGCATGTAGGCCTTTCATTATGTAGGGTTATACCAAAGGCATTCAATCAGCAATCTGACATTGTACGATGGGTATGAATGACTAATCAACATATTTTAACTGTAGTAAGACTGAGTAAAATTTTCTCCATAATTTTCTTACAGTGGACCCGAGACTTGTTTAAAAACTTTTTAAAGATAAGACTGCAACATCATCATCTGACCAAAAGTTTTATTACAATGTAATATTTGAAATGAAATCAAACAGTCCATTTTGCTGAACTAGTATGCATTATTGTTTAGGGGCCAACTGAAGTCCGACTCCGGGTGCTGGATTTTCTCAGTGCGTTGAAGACCCATTGGTAGCCTTGAGCTGTTTTCTGCTCTTTGGTCGGGTTGTTGTCTCCTTGACACATTCCCTGTTTCCATTCTCTATTCTAATGTGCCGAGATGTCTTGCTTCAAGTAATTCTTAAGTCTTCAATTGTATTTGTCTTGAATGGCCCATGTTCTTGTAGAAGCTGTACAAAGTCTTTGTTCTCTGATCTTTCCTGCAGTTCTGTTTTTTCCAAGGACATGGCATATTCATAAGGTGTACATCATCTGATTTTTTTTGAACATCCAAATGTATATAAAATGTATAAATGATTAATGAAATGAAATTTCAGATTGACGTAATAGAAGACCCAGCCATTCAGAATGTGATAATTCTTCAAACTGTATTAGATGAGGTATGATGAATAATAAAGTGGATAACAGGAAATGTCAACAATACTAATCAATTAACAATATTCGATCTTCAGACAAAAATAATATAAAAGAGCACAAAACACAAAAGACAGTCCGGACAGTCTGACTTGGTACAGATACAATCTCCCTCCCCCTTATCTATCCTGACCATCTAGTGTATAATAGTGATAACTTGTTAGAAATGATAAATTGGTTGATGGTATATGATAGACTATTAATTAAAAAATTGATAAAATGTCTGTATAACTGAAAAACACAACCCAATAAAGGTGTTTCTAATACATGTTTTCTATTTCATATTTTAAAGGAATTGCATGCATTAACGTTACATTATTGTTCATCAAAGACAATGTACAATAAATCAGTGTACTCATTAATTTCCCAATTTACAGTGTATATATTTCATAATAAATTGTGCCAAAACTGTTTACTTTATTTTCAAAATTAACATGAATAATTTGGCAAACTGGTGAGTTTTTATTTTTGTTTCTAATTCTAAGGTGAAAAAAACATTTTTTTTTCTGTAATACAACTAGATTTATTTGAAATAAAAAAGGGCTTGAGGTACCAAAGTGTTAAGCATTGTGAAATTCATAGTATTGTAGTTAGGATAAGATCTATTAAAAAAGTGCACAGTATGTACCCAATATATTTCAAAACCTTATTGATAAACTGGATCTGGTATTAATTTGTTTATTTAAATGTGGTACATTGTAAATGCACTGTGTGTTCTATTGTTAGATTCGTCATAGAAGTGCTCCAGCCTACAAGAGAATAAAAGATTTTATAGCTAATCAAGATAAACATTTTTACACATTTTGTAATGAATTCAACAAGTAAGTGTTTGAATACTTCATACATACTTTAGTCAGTTTTAAAAAAAAAATCTTGGTTATCAAATATAAAGATAATCACTTTTCTCGTCTTTTTGTAGAATTTTTAAGAAGTGAAAAAAAAATAAAGTTGTATAATAAGAAAATTGGTACCATGCATACCTCATATGACATTACACATTGTTTTGGATTTATCTATATGGAATTGTTTTTGAAAAATAAGTTCATAAATACATGTACATTTATTTAAAAAAAAAATAATACATGCCTGAAAAAAGTTTCTTGCCAGATACATTTTTCAACTTATTAAGCACCCATAAGGGGCATATATCAAACAACAAATATCATTGGATAAATAATTACAAAATTGCAAAACCTCCAATGCACATATACACACATAATTAATTTAGATTTCGTTAATAAATACAAATCTAAAAACTTGGTCATTTACAACTCTGATACATAACTAGGTTTTGACATGTGACTGGGTTAAATAATAGAAGCGATAACTTTTCTTATTTATTTTAACTACAGTGGCCTTTCATTATCTTGAACACATTTATGTCGGTAGTCCAGGTAATTTTAACAAATTCTTTAGACTGTCAACAGTAATGTGTAAATTTACACCTGATGTCTCAAAATTTTTGGTTAAGTCAAAAGAAATAAGCCTGTCCCTGCAGGTTCGGCAGTACAAGAAATGGCTACTCCTGGTTGTTATTAATATATATGCTATATTTGGAATAAAACGTATCATAAAATACCAAATAAATTTGATGCACTGTATGGCCATTTCGTTGACTGACAACTCATCAGCAGTGCTCGAGATCAGAATATTGGAAAATTAGTTAAAGATAAAATGATGAATTAATAAGCACAATATAAGGAAATTATATTGAAAGTGAACATTGAGTTTTGTCTTTTATAGAGATACATATGTTGAAAGACAGAAAGGAGAAAGCGCTAATGACAGAAATGATAGGGGAATAAGGGAGGCTACTCTGTGGTACAAAAAACATTTAGAAGACCATGCGTCAGAAGATATTGGTGTGGTCTTACTTACAAATGATGAAGATAATAGAACTAAAGCAAAAGCTGAAGGATTGCAGTCATTTACAAGTAAATATGTTACATGGGAATGATATAGGCTATTGGGTGAAATTCCATGGTTTTCAAGATTAATGAAAGCTGACATTTATTTTTAGAAAGTGATGTTTAAATAGCAGTCGTTACAATTCATCATTGAAATAAGCAAAATAATAAATCGTGGAATTCATGTACATTGTTCTTAAATTATACCTTTGGTGTTCAAATTCTGAAATTTGTTACACAAAAAAATAATTTTATAGTATCTGAAAAACAAGAATGAACAATTACTATATATCTTTCATTGTGAACTCTGCATTTATGAAAACATAGAAAATTATGTTTGCATAATTTATCATATGCATAATTTAATCATATCATTTTGAAACTAGAACCAGATTCATCAAATTTTCCATAATAGCAGATTTTTATTTTTTTGTATATTATATTCATTGATTTTCATAGAAATATATCATGTTTGTGCGTGATATTTGCCAAAAAATACCGGGTGAGAGGCTGGTGAATTTCCCGAGCTGTTAGGCGAGGAAAATTTTGCCAGCCTCGAAACCGGTATTTTCTGGCAAATATCACACACAAACATGATATATTTCTTTAATTCCACCGAATATTCTCAACTTGCTGTTAAACAGAACAAAGGTTGATTTTTCATTGAGACTTCATTGTTACTATTTTTAGACATGGAATTTTTCATTTCACGTTGTATTTTTCACAAATACCACGCTTTATGGAATCTCGAAGCAAATACAACGGAACAGTAACAAAAAGATTGAAATTCCTTAAATTTGCAAACTTGTCCAATCAAAATACATCATACTTATATAAGGTGGAATTATGTATAAAATATGACATCAATGCAAATGAATGTGATATTGTTCTATTGGCATAAGTTTTGTTTCCAAAAATTTGAACACTAAATGAATAAAAGCTTTTATTTTGACCTCAACAAAAACCTAATCCAAAATCACCTAAATCTCACTCATAAATTAGCAAAATCTCCCAGATCCATTGTGAGTTTTTTATATGAAGAGTATAGAATGACTATCATACCGAATCATTTTTTCAAAATGAATTTTATTAGATGACAAATTTTCATATAAATGAAATCAGTTTCTGAAGCATTTGGGACACATAGTAACTTAATTGCTACTCACTTCAAATTTTGTTTGAAAAAAGAGAGAATACACAATTTTTATATGAGAAAAAACCAGAAATGAATATCTGATACTATCAGGTTGTAAGTGTTAGTTACTGTAAATAAAAAAGATAGTGCTTAAAATTCTTTTGAAGTAGACATGTACAAAATTTTGTGCAAATAAGAAGAAGATTTTTTGTGAATATATTGCAAAATTGTGCAAAAGAGAAAAACATTTTCTTCCTTTTGTTATGGTATAAATTAATTATCACTTTCTTTGTTTTCACTAGTTCAAGAATATGTGAGAAACTTAGAAGATTGTGGTTCATTAGTTGATCGACTGTCAAGCAGAGGTTCTCAGACGGTCAGTATCACAACTTGTTAATGTAAATTAAGGGTTTTTATATTTTTTTTAAAGCAAGTTAATAAAATATTTTATCAATACACATGGTAATTGATGACTTAAAGGTTCAGAGAAATTATGTAAAAAAGTTAATTTTTTATATGACCGCAAATATTTGTGGTTGTATTATGGTATGAGCCTGTTGTTGTAAGTTGGCGACATCATCCGTAGACAGTTGAATTCTGTTAATTTACTCTTGTTATATTGAACCTGTTCCTATAATATTTTACCACAATGGTCCCCCGTAAGAAATACAGGTTGGGATTGATTTCAGGAAATCTGGCCCTTCCAGTTTTTTTTCTGGGGCACATTAAGGGTTTTTTGATAATTTTGGTGTAACTTTTTAAATTTTTTATCTGATTCTTATAAGTTTTGGTAAACATATGAAAGATCTGTTTTTCACTATCTCTTACTATTTCAGAGATATAAGGGAACGAAAAAGGGAAACACTTTAATCTTTAAAACTTTTTATTTCTTTTCAGATTTTGATGATTTTTTTTAAAATGGTTCATCAAACGAATACAATAAAAGTTATTGAAGGCATTTTTGTGTGATTTTTGTAGATGCAGAGATAAAAGGGATTTAAGGGGCCAAAATTAGCCTATTTGCAGTATACCTAAAAAAAAATTTTTTTCATCTGATTTTAATGTCGATGTTTTCTTTAATTCATCTTGATGTGTGCTTCAGGAGTATGGCAACAGATTTCTTATATCTTTTATGGTTTTAGAGATATAAGGGGTTAAAAGGGCCAAAAAAATCAATGTGATTTGATATGTAAATTTTTTGATTTTTCATCCAATTCTTATGGGGATTTTTCTTTTAATTCACCTTGATGAGTGTTTTAATTAGTACATTGAATGTCAACTATTTTCTATCTTTTGTTTTTTTTTATACCTTGTATTGAGATACAAGGTGTCAAAGTTAGCAAGTTTGGAGGAAATTTTAATTTTTAATCCGATTTCAATGGAGATTTTTTGTTTTAATTCATCTTGAGTGCTTTCAGTTGTATGTCAACAGATTTTTCCTGTCTTTTAGAGTTTTTGAGATGCAGGGGGTTAAAGGTGCCAAAAAAGCAACATGGCTGGATTTCCAAATTTTCTTTTGTTTTTCATGTGGCTTTTGTGGTAGGTCCAATATTTATGTGTAATGTATATTATACTATCCAACACTTAATGGGTCAAGCATAATAGGGTGTCTATACTAACTGTTTACCTGTCGACATGTTGCTGTCATATCAATAAATTTGTTGAGTGAAGCCCTATATTTGATTGATTTTGTAATACAGGAATAAAAAATATAGTACTTATTTGGTATTACATGCTGAAAAGGGAGAGTACTTGATGATTTGTCTTATTAGTGAAATTTCTATTGTTTTTAACTATGTTAATCAAATGGCTCTTGGAACTAGTTTTGTAATTCCTGTTGCTGTTAGATTTCAGCCATATAATTATTTTACAATGACTGTAATGTAGATGTAAAATAAAAAGTTACCATATCTGTAGTCTGTTATTTGGTCTGGATTATTTATTTACAGCGGATTGGAGATAAAATTATGTATCCTGAGCATCTTTCATTGTCTGTCATACAGAGAGGAATAAAGTCTGGAAAATATTTACAAGGAAGTTTCATGGCTAGCAGGGAAAATTATTTAGAGGCTAACATCAGTGTGCATGATCAAGACAGAATGGTAAGCTGTTTATAGGTAGATGATTCAGGCAAAATACATAAAAATCAGGCAAGTTTTTAGTTCGCCTCAACGAGTTGAGTGGGACTATTGGAGTACCCCCGGCTTCTACGTCTGCGCTTCCACAGCCAGTCCTCAGTTACTAGTTGACATAGGGTAATATATTTTTGTGTGCAGGTACATGATGAAGAGACTGACCATGTGACATAAGATGAAGGTCACATGACCCATATTACACAGTTGACTGGCTTTTAAGTTTAATGTCAAAAATCAGTTTTAACATACAAAGTGACCTACAATCATATTACTTGGTGTGAGAGTGCATCTTAGGGATTAACAGAGCCTCCCACCAAAATTAGGTCACTCTGACCTACTTATCACACGTCATTGAGATAGGTTAAGTTTAACGTCCGAGTTCAGTTCTCCGATACCAAGTGGCCTACAGTCATATAACTTGGTGTGAGGATGCATCTCAGGGAGTAACACCTCTTCCCACCAAAATTAGGTCTCACTCTGACCTACTTATCACACTTACATTGACTTAGGTTAAGTTTTACGTCCGAGTTCATTTCTTCGATACCAAGAGACCTACAATCATATTACTTGGTGTGAGAGTGCATCTTAGGGAGTAACACAGCCTCCCACCAAAATTAGGTCACTCTGACCTACTTATCACACGTGATTGACTTAGGTTAAGTTTTACGTCCGAGTTCAGTTGTCAGATACCAAGGGACCTACAATCATAATACTTGGTGTAAGGGTGCATCTCAGAGAGTAACACAGCCACACACCAAAATTAGTGGGGGATCGAGGCGTAATCGTAGATTTCTGGTTGATATTACAGATCAAGTTTATTAGCTCTCCAGGAAGAAAGGTACACAATGTGTTTAAATCAGTTTGCATCTGTTGACCGTCGTCCATCATAAACTTTACATATTTTAATCTTCTTTGAAATCAGTTAACTAGTAAGAACCAAAGTTGCCATTAATGTCCTTAGGTGTCCTCTGATGACTCAAAGATATCTGCCACAACTAAACTTAGTTTAATAAAGGCCGCTTTAAAAATTTACTAAAGATCTTAATGTCAGAAACTTCTAAGCCAGCTTGAACCAGCCTTCATCTGTAATTGTCCTTTTTCAAAATTGTATCTGATGACCTTTATTGCCAACAAAAATGACCTCCAAGGCAAAAGTTAAACAAAGGACCCATGGTAAAATTCTTCTGTTGGTATTATCTTTTAAAACCACTGAGCCAATTAAAACCTACTAATAACATTGCATAAATTATAGGTAGGTTTGCGCATTTTCAGAATTGTATCCAATGACCCAGACTGCCAACCAAGATGGCCACCACATTATAACTTAGTTTGACATTAGGAACAAATTGGAAAATTTGTGGTCAGAAAAAATTAAGCCAATTGAAATCAAATTTGGCTTCAGTGGTAAGTGGGTGGTCCTTTTTCTGAACCTGATGATTTGGACTCTGTACAAAGATTGCTGTGGGAAATTATACGTAATAAAGATCTTTTCTGAAAAAAGCTGAGCCTTTGGAATCAAACCTAGCAGTAGCAGAAAAAGTCCTTAGGTGGTTCTAGACATTTATACCTTTAACACCAGCCAAGTTCAGTACAGTTGATTCTTGTTGTCTCGAAATCGCTTGAGTTGAAATTTCGGTTATGTTGAATTTTTTTTCAGGTCCCGTGCAGAAGACAGTATAATCTATGTATTTTTATTCCTTTTGTCTCAAAATTGAATTAGTCAAAATTTTGGGTGTGTTGAAGTGATATTATGTACCCAGAAAATATAATTAGTTCAAACTAAACTTGTGATATCGAATTCATTAATCATCTATTCAGGTGAACCAAATACACACACGTGTCAATCAGTAACCTGTGATATTGTGGATTTTGTGATAAATACAAATTATGTGTCAAAGAATGATTTTTTTTTTTACACTACGTAAACCTCCTAGATATTCACACTATGATCGTTATGAAATTTGGATTATTTTATTGAGGCGTGACTTGGCGAAAAAGAATTTATTGTATCAATATCGATCAACATTATTGAAGGATTATCAATTTGAAGAACTTCAATTAAGATTCAATGAGTTTATATTCCTTCTTAATGATTAATCAAAATCATTTCATTATGCAAATCAGATGACCCAAGTAAATAATGGGTTGGCCTGCTACTGTATAGATGGCAAAGATTAAAAAATTTAATTTGAAATTTTGAGCAGTTTTGAGTAAGTTTTGATAAGCAACATTTAATGTTTATCTCCCTTGTCAAAATTTTGAGGTTTCCAGTTCCTTTTTTGTTGAACTTCGGCTATCTTGAACCCTGTCCAATGGTCCCTTGCACTTTCAGATAATGAGAATCATCTGTATTTAGTTCTTCATTAGGCAGGTAAATGAAATCAGTGTGTGTCAAACAGGCTTCAGGGAGTCTGTAGTTTCCTGAATCTCAAAAGGATCAAGCAAGTTGTTGGCATTATTGAAGGATTAAACAAAATTTGGTAAAGAAAGAATGTTGGCTAGAACTAAGTAATACATTCATTACAGCTAGAACAAAAGAAGTGTCCTTTATAACACGTCAGAGGATACTTTTTATCAATTGACCTAGGTATGCATGTATATACATGTAAAGTATTCACTTTCATCTCATCAAGGACACTTTTGTTCTCATTGTACTGTGTGTGACTTGTAGGACAATTCACACAAATGAGAACTACATGGCAAATAGTTGCATGCTGGCCAACATATCAGGTAGAAAACATGACATTGCAGAAAGGTATTGCTAATTTAATTATTTTACAAAAAGATATTCTACTTTAAAATGCATTCATTTGAAAATGAATAAGTTTTATACTTCAGTTTAAACTTCTTTGTCAACTCATCAAAATAATGGTTATTTCAAATTCCTATACAAGCTTTTAATATTGAAAAAAGAGAAAGTGGAAAAATTGGGAAAAGGTCAAGCAGGTAAATAGAATTATGGAATTTCAAATTTAAAAAAAAAAATTTTAAACAGATTTAATATGAAAATTAAACAAAAGGTCAAATGCAGCCTTCAACATGAAGTATATACCAAATTTTAATGGCTTTCTCTTAATTGTTTTCAGAAGCATGGAAATAAACGTTAAGATTTAGTATGTGAAAGAAGGGTAAATTATTTGTCAGATTTATTTGAGTATACTGAGGGCAAAATTTATAACTTTTATCTTAATTTTATTCTTGAAGTCTATATATTTTATCAGGCACACAAGGGGTATCTTTTTAAACACTGAAGGTTGCATTTTAGGAAACAACTTATGCTCTAATAATATGAAAGATACCTTGTCTACAATTATCCTTAAGGATTTATTCTTTTATGAAAAAAGCAGGATTGAAACTAAAAATTGTGATGATTTTTTGTTGTTGCTTGCTTATGTTAGGATGGGTGGCTCCAGAAAATAATGAAGGAAAAGGCAGTTTTCATTTGATCTACTATTAGATTTCATTTTAAGTTAGTAGGGTGTTCTATTAAAATGTTAAGGTTATATGATACAAATAATGAAAATGTAAAATGAAATTGTAGATTTTTGTACAAGGACATGAGAATTTAAATCGAGCTGTACAGGATGATATTGTAGCTGTAGACTTATTACCAGAGGAGCAGTGGAGTTGTCCTTCATCTTTGGTGTTGGAAGAAACAGAAGAAAAGGCTGATGAAGATAACATGGAAGTAGAGGTATTTTAAGACATAAAATATTCTTTAATTTCACTCCAACATCCTCATTTGAGGTTAATTTGGCTGTTTTTTTAGGGTTATGTTTTGAATTATGAATCATCATTTGAGCAACTTATATCACTTGACACATAATGAGTTATATCGGTGCCGGCATTGAAGCAAATATATTGTAGTAGAACCAAAATATGTTAAAAAAAAAGTAATTACATGACAGGGATTAATGCATTTCCTAACAATTACCCAATATGGGAAATTTGATTAAAAAATTTAGGTCAAATAAAAGATTCTGCAAATAAGTTTGTGAAAAAGGGCAATTCTGAACACAATCCTTAATTGTTGATTTTAGACATTTGATTTCTATTTTCTGTCAGGGACTGAAGTTCTTTCGACTCTGGTCTAAATTGACAAGGATTGCCATCTTTCCTGCTGGAGGTCAGTGGTTTCTTTGGGTTTTTTGTCTTCAATCAGCAATAAAACCTGGCCACTACATTATAGCCAAATGTGCTGAAAGTGGCTGAAAACCACAATAAATCAATCAATCAATCTGTAATTTTTCCAATAATTCAGGAGAATCAGATGAAGAAAAATAAGGTTCCTAAAGAATTACGGCAACCAACAGGAAAAATTGTGGGAATTATTAAAAGGAACTGGAGACAGTACTGTGGTATATTACAGCCTTCAGCATTGAAGGAGGTTTGTTTTTAGATTTAACGATAAAAAAAAGTAATGAAAAGGTTCTAGTATCAACATGTACAATGTACTGTGTATACAGAGATTCCAAATTTGTCATATTTGCTGGTCATGTTCAGTTTTTAAACAAAATTTGCAGCTGAAAACGTAGCAAAATGGATATTTTAAACTTTTTATCAGGAGTGAGTGTGTTTATTTAAACATTATCAAAGTGTTTTTTTGTAAATAATAAACTTGTTTTAAATTACTATGTTAAATATTATATAGATACATGCACAGAGAGGCAAAGGTTAGTTGTTTTAATATTAATTGAAAATAAAAAATGAAAAGATGTGATGCTATAAAAAGAAATTAAAAAAGACAATGGAAAATAAAGCAGGAATTAAAACCAGTGTATTGCTGTGGTTATTTTTTCTTTTTACTTGTGATATCAGAGTACAAGACACATTTTTACACCTGCTGACAGACGAATACCTAGGATAAGGATAGAAACAAGACAGGCACAAGATCTGGCTAGTCAGAGAATAGTTGTAGCTATAGATAACTGGCCAAGGAATTCTAGATATCCACAGGTAAGATCTGGCTAGTGAAAGAATAGTTGTAGTTATATATAACTGGCCAAGGAATTCTAGATATCCACAGGTAAGATCTGGCTAGTGAAAGAATAGTTGTAATTATATATAACTGGCCAAGGAATTCGAGATTATAACAGGTAAGATCTGGCTAGTCAAAGAATAGTTGTTGCTATAGATAGCTGGCCAAGGAATTCTAGATATCCACAGGTAAGATCTGACTAGTGAAAGAATAGTTGTAATTATATATAACTGGCCAAGGAATTCGAGATTATAACAGGTAAGATCTGGCTAGTCAAAGAATAGTTGTTGCTATAGATAGCTGGCCAAGGAATTCTAGATATCCACAGGTAAGATCTGGCTAAGAATAGTTGTAATTATATATAACTGGCCAAGGAATTCTAGATATCCACAGTTAAGATCGGGCTAGTCAGAGAATAGTTGTAGCTATAGATAGCTGGCCAAGGAATTCTAGATATCCACATGTAAGATTTGGCTAGTCAAAAAAATAGTTGTAGCTATTGATAACTGGCCAAGGAATTCTAGATATCCGCAGGTAAGATCTTTGTTAGTCAAAGAATAGTTGTACCGGTAGCTACAGATGACTGGCCAAGGAATTCTAGATATCCACAGGTAATGGGATAGTCAAAGAATTCAAGATATCCAGGTGAGAATAGTGGCTATAGGCGACTTGCCATAGGTAAGATATGCCTAGTTAGACAATAGTTGTGGCTATAGATAACTGGCCAAGGAATTCTAGTTATCCACAAATTAGATCTGGTCAGTCAGAGGAAAGTATATCCTTGTTGACATGGTATGAGGGGAATACTAGGTTTATTGTCCCCAAGGCATAGCTGAGGGCAGTAGTTGGTATTGAGGATAATAAACTTACCATTCCCCGAAATTTCCAGCCAAAGGAAAGATGTAGTTATATATGACAAGTTAAGTATTTCTGGGTAACCAAAGGTAAAACAACATGTATTATATCTGAATTTTAACTGGATTCTACCAAAAGGAAGTGTTTTACTTCAATAACACATATATCCAACATCTGTTGTTTAGTGAATTAAAATCTTGGATTATATCAAATTATGTTAATTTATTGTTTGAGTAAATTTTAATGGAAATTGTTTTGAAGGTTGAAGATGAGTTAATTTAACTGTAGTAGGAAAATATTTTTTTTAATAAAATTTAAACACTTTCAGGGACATTTTGTAAGAAAACTAGGTACTATTGGAGACAAAGAAACAGAAAATGAAGTGTTGTTATTAGAACATGATGTACCACATAGTAGATTTTCTGAGGCAGTATTAAGTTTTCTTCCTAAGATGCCATGGACTATTACAGATGAGGTAAAAAATAATTGTATCCAATGCCATCTTTTTCTTCTCTAGGTTTTTGACCTAATGTACTTGCAGTGTAAAGGTATTTTTCAGCATAAATTTATTTTAATGTTAATTGATGGAGTTAATTGTTGTTGACTCAAGAGATGAAAAAACAATCTGACTTTCTTATTAACACCCTAAGAAAACCCCAACAAGAGGGTCTCCCTTGTCTGCCACCAAGGGAAACCTCTTTGTTGAGCTCGTCTGATTAATTATATGTACCTAGAAAGAAAGATAAACATTTTATTTTATCAGGATAGGAAAAAGAGACGTGACCTTCGTCATTTAGATATTTGTAGCGTAGACCCACCAGGCTGTACAGATATAGATGATGCTTTACACTGTAGAGAATTGGAAAATGGTAACCTTGAGGTTTGTCAACACACGGCTCATTTTATTATTTATTATATTTGTTAAATATATTTCTAAAGTTTCATTTTGGAAAAAATTAACAAGATTTAGTTCAATGAGGTACATTAAACTGAGTAGATTCATTGAAATTTCAATTCATCACTCCAAGACATTTTGCAATAAAATCAAACATAGGATGAAAAAATGACAGTACATACAGATAGAGTTTACAAACGATACACAGCTAGAAAAATATATTCTGTTGTTTTTTATGTAGGTAGGTGTACACATTGCAGATGTTTCCCATTTTATCAGACCAGGAACAGCATTAGATAAGGAAGCAGCTATGAGAGGAACTACTGTATACTTGGTAGATAATGTAAGTATTTATAGTCACTTAAGAAAAGTTTAATATTTACAGAAGTATCTTAATAGCATTACAGCTTTTATAGCTAGAGATGGCAATAACTCCATTTCCATCACTTGGCACCCATCTGTCCATCATCTGTAAACTTTTGATATTTTTCTTGAGAACTGCTGAACAGAATTTAATCAAATTTTGCAGAGATGTTCCTTATATGGTTCTTCCCAAGTATTGTTACTTTTGTGCTGATACGTCAAGAGTTTATCCTACTTTCTGATTGGCTGAACTTGAAAAACTTCTCTAGAATTATTTACCTGACTGAACCCAAACTTTACATATATGTTTCTTTAAAGGTCCCTAACAAATTTTGTTACGATATTTTTTAAAACTGATATTTTGATGTGTGAGCTTATGATGAGCTACAGGTCAAGATTAAGTTTCACGCTAATTGTATAATTATTGTGAGAGTTATTAAGTTTCACGCTAATTGTATAATTATTGTGAGAGTTATTGCCCTTGGAAATAGAAAGTATTGCCACAATAGGCAATTATGCAGTAAGGGGACATTTTATTGCTCAGCTTGTTTATTCTAATCTTAATTTTTAGCTCACCTGACCCAAAAGGTCAAGTGAGCTATTCTCATCACTTGTCGTCCGCCGTAGTCCATTAACTTTTACAAAAATCTTCTCCTCTGAAACTACAGGGCCAAATGGAACCAAACTTGGCCACAAGCATCATTAGGGTATCTAGTTTAAAAAATATGTCTGATGACCCCGCCTGCCAACCAACATGGCCGACATGGCTAAAAATAGAACATAGGGGTAAACTGCAGTTTTTGTCTTATATCTCAAAAACTACAGCCTTTAGAGCAAAACTGACATAGATAAAAATGTTCATCATTAAGATCTACCTGCCATGAAATTTTCAGACGAATCGGTCAACTCTTTGTTGGGTTATTGCCCCTGAATTGTTAATTTTAAGGAAATTTTGCAGTTTTAGGTTATTTTCTTGAATATTATTATAGATAAAGACAAACTGTAAACAGCAAAAATGTCCAATAAAGTAAGATCTACAAATAATTCAACATGACCAAAATCATTGATTGACCTCCTTATAGGAGTTTTTTCCCTTTAAAAGCTGTGTTTGACGTAAACTTTCCTTTAAAGATCTTCTCCTCTGAAACCATTGGGCCAATTTGGACCAAACTTTGTTGGAATGGTCCTTGGGTGGCCCCCTTCCTAATTTATGTCCGGCATCCCTAACTTCCAACCGACTTGGCAGTAATGTTCCTTAGGAGATTCTTTTTTCAGAATTATGTCCGTTGACACGGACTGTTAACCAAGATGGCCGCCTTAGCCGAACTTAGTTTAACATATAATAGGAATATTCATTTAAAAATCTTCTTGTCTGAAACCACTAAACCAATTAGAACTAGACTTGGTAGCAATGGTCTTTAGACATTCCTCTTTCAAAATTATGTCTGATGAACCGGACTGTCAAACAAGATTGCCATCACAACCGAACTTAGTTTAACATAGGGCCCTAATGGAAAATTCATTGAAAAATCTTCTTGTCTGAAACCACTTGACCAATTGAAACCAGACTTCGCAGAAATGGTCCTTAGGAGGTCCTCTATCAGGACGGTGTTGGATTTCATGGAATTTGAATCATGATGGCTGCCACATCCAAATTTAGTTTAACATAGGACCTTTTGGGAAATTCACTCAAAAATCTTCTTGTCTGAAACCACAAAGCCAATTAGGACTATACTTGTTAGTAATGGTCCTTAGATGGTCCTCTTTCAGAATTGTGTCCAATGACCCAGATGTCAACCAAGATGGCCGCTACAGCTGAACTTAGTTTAACATATAGGGCTCTATGGGAAAATTCATTGAAAAATCACTTGACCAATTGGAACAAGACTTGGCAGCAATGGTCCTAATAGGTCCTCTTTCAGAAATATGTCTGATTTCGTGGACTGTTAACCAAGATGGCCACTACAGCCGAACTTAGTTTAACATAGGACCCTATGGGAAATTACTAAAAAATCTTCTGGTCTGAAACTACTGAGCCAATTGGAACTAAAATTGGCAGCATCAGTCCTTAGATGGTCCTCTTTCAGAATTGTGTCCGATCACCCGGATTGTCAACCAAGATGGCCACCACAGCCGAACTTAGTTTAATATAAGACCCTATGGGAAAATTCATTTAAAAAATCTTCTTGTCTGAAACCACTTAGCTAGTTGGAACAAGACTTAGCAGTAATGGTGCTTAGATGGTTCTCTTTTAGAAATGTGTCCCTTGACCTGGACTGTTAACCAAGATGGCTGCCACAGCCGTACTTAGTTTAACATAAAACCCTATAGAAAAACCAGCAAAATTGACTGCAACACTTAAATTTTTAGTCATGCTCAGGGTGTAAAGTTAAATCCAGGTGAGCAATACAGGCTCTTGAGAGCCTCTAGTTTTTGAAGGCTGTACAAATGAAATAAATTGGTTATTTATTATTTTCATTAGAATTATCTATGTATGAATTTTGTTAGAAATTATAAAATTCACTTTATTTTACTTACAGAGAATAGACATGGTTCCAGAATTGCTGAGTTCAAATTTATGTTCCTTGAGATCAAATGTTGAAAGGTAATAATGCCTTTTATATAGGTAGGTAATTAGCCTTCTCCTATTCTGCACTATTAATCGATGGGATAAAAATACATAATATTTTTAACCACTTCCCGGTGATTAAATTTTTACATGGGAATTACCACCGTTTTATCTACAGTTATGGGAATGATAAACTAGAGAAGTCCAGAAATGACGTCTATGTAAACAAACTACATATCAACGACATTTTCTTGAGGTTTTTGTTGAAAATCATAGGAGAAACAGATTCTCCTTCAATTTACTCACGGGTTATGGAATTTCTCCACAATATATAGTAAAATTTTAAATTTTAACACGCTCGCAAAAGCTTGTGTGTTGGAAATCGAAAATTTAACTATCTCAGGTAGAGAAATTCCATAACTCACTCATACCAGAAGGAGAATCTATATTTCTCTAGCAGTCACTCTTTCTAAATCTACAGAAATTCAAAAAATTATATATAAACATAATATGTTATTTATATACATGTATTATTGATGAAAATATTAATTAATCATATTTGTCCCTGTTGTATTTTTTTTTTGGCATCTGTTCAAGTCTGTGTTCATGTTTGCATTAATTTATCATATATTTCTCTTAATAATCTAATCATTAGTTTGGAGATGTATAGTGGGTGGGAAGCCAGGTAGGTTGTCAGTTGGTAATTAGTTTGGTGCTGTACAATGGGTGGGGAGTCTGATAGGTGGTCGGTTGGTCATTAGATTGGTAATGTACAATGGGTGGGAAAACAGGTAGGTGGTGGGTTGGTCATTAGTTTGGCTATGTACAGTGGGTGGGAAGTCTGGTAGGTGGTCGGTTGGTCATTTGTTTGGCAATGTACAATGGGTGGGAAAACCGGTAGGTGGTCGGTTGGTCATTAGTTTGGCGATGTACAGTGGATGGGAAGTCAGATAGGTGGTCGGTTGGTCATTAGTTTGGCGATGTACAAAGGGTGGGAAGTCAAGTAGGTGGTTGGTTGGTAAATAGTTTGGCCATGTGCAAAGGGTGGGGAGTCAGGTAGGTGGTCGGTTGGTAGTTAGTTTGGCAATATACAATGGGTGGGAAGTAAGGTAGGTGGTCGGTTGGTCATTAGTTTGGCGATGTTCAGTGGATGGGAAGTCAGATAGGTGGTCGGTTGGTCATTAGTTTAGCGATGTACAAAGGGTGGGAAGTCAAGTAGGTGGTTGGTTGGTAAATAGTTTGGCAATATACGATGGATGGGAAGTCAGGTAGGTGGTCAGTTGGTCATTAGTTTGGTGATGTACAATGGGAGGGAAGTCAGGTAGGTGGTTGGTTGGAAATTAGTTTGGCGATGTACTATGGGTGGAAGTCAGGTAGGTGGTCGGTTGGTCATACGTTTGGTGATGTACAATGGGTGGGGATTCAGATAGGTGGTTGTTTGGTCATTAGTTTGGCAATGTAAATTAATGGGAGGGAAGTCAGGTAGGTGGCTGGTTGGTTATTAGTTTGGCGATGTACAGTGGGTGGGAAGTGTGGTAGGTGGTCGATTGGTCTTTAGTTTAGTGATGTGCAATGGGTGGGGAGTCAGGTAGGTGGTTGGTTGGTCATTAGTTTGGCTATGTACAATGGATGGGGAGTCAGGTAGGTGGTTGGTTGGTCATTAGTTTGGAGATGTACAATTGGTGGGAAGTCAGGTAGGTGGTCGGTTAGACAGGAGGGGCCAAAAACTGATTAAGGAAAATGTTCAAAATGTGGTTAAACTTTTACAGGTTTGCATTTTCTGTGCTGTGGGAAATGACAAAAGAAGCAGAAATAGTTAAGACAGATTTTGCTAAAAGTATTATACTATCAAAGGTAAATTATAACAAAAATCTAACATTGGAAATATAACACTAGTTATTTTTCATAGTTAAAATTATTGTTTAACAATTTAACATTGTCTTGATCAAATGATTTAATACACAAATGTTTTACATTGAATTGATTAATATTACAGATTAAGTAACAAAAATGCAACTTGAACAGATATAACATTAAAAGAGGTGGACTTAAAGTGTTAGCAGTTTGTTTAATTTTCAGTGAATCTTTACTTCAGCTTTGATGTTAAACTGTTCATTTTTGTTAAGTCAATTTCAACCAGTGCAGGTCATTATCAAAGGTTTAAACAAATAGCTCACAAGAAACATATTATAAACTGTTATACCTGCATATTAATTTATAAAAATATAAATGAAAAAGAATTTTGATACATAATAAAAACTTCTGGTTTGAATGTGATTTTTTTTTCAGACTTATTTTACTTTTAAATTTTTTTTTAAAGTGGACTTTAAAACACAATTTACATCTTTCAACCAATCATCAAAGTCAGACTCTTTAAAGGTAAATGTGCATTGAACATGTATGAAGTTTGTCTGAACTGAGAAAGTACCTCAACTAATTCCAGTTTTCAACATAAACAAGTTCAGTCAAAGGTGATTCAACTATACCATGACATGTTCATATATACTGGTGTTAATATGTTTTAATTGTTTTTGCTAGGCATCTTTGACATATGCAGAAGCACAGTTAAAGATTGATGACCCAAAGATGACAGACAATTTAACTAAAAGTCTACGATGGCTTAATAAACTAGCAAAGATACTTAAACAAAGAAGAATTGACAATGGGTGCGTTATTTAGTAACCCCAATTTAAGAAAGTACCTGATTATTATCTCAGTGTGGCAATTCACTGCAAATATCATGTCATAAAGAAGACCCTTAGGTTATTTCAGTGTTAATTGTTGCTAAGCTGCATTTTCTTTGATTTTCTTCTGTTTCACTTGCAATAATACAATATTTATTTGTTAAATTTGAATATGATTTGTATCCCTGTATGTTATTCAATGAAATCCAGTTAGGTTCATTGCTTGTTTAATACAGAATTGATTGATTATTATTAGCTTATCTTTACTGGTAATAAAACGTATCACAAAATACCGAAAAAAATTTGATGCACTGTATGGCCATGACTGACAACTCATCAGCAGTGCTCGAGATCAAAATATTGGAAAAACCGGTTAACGATATAATGATGAATTAATAAGCACAACCATCAAAAGTCAAAACAATTAAAACAAACAGCTATCCAAACTCAGCTAAGGGTTACCTCAAAAGGAAGAGCCTTAGAAATTTCTGGTAATTTTTGTCAAATTTTGAACGGAACATTTAAAGGCATTTGAGTAATGAATCATGCCAGGACAAAAGTTCTGGCTAATAAGAAATTTATTGTAAGAAAAAAAACCCTGGTTCTGGAAATAGAATAACAACGCTGCCAATACAAATTACAAAAAGACATATTTAGATTAAAAAAATGGATTAACCTTTCATATTTCACGACATGTTTTGTACAATATTATTATTGACCGTACTATATTTTAGTGCATTAACATTAGCATCATCAGAAGTCAGATTTAATATTGACAGTGAAACACACGACCCTATAGACGTAGAGACAAAACAAATCAGGTAAATTTTACAAAGGTCTAATAAGGTTTCAATTTATCAGATATGACTGAAATTTTCACACTTTCATATGACACAAAGCTAAGGTTAATTCTGCTTAATGTTTTTCAGAATTTTTTAATATTCTGCAGAAGCACTTATATCTCTGACAGTGATATTTTTAATTTTATTGTTTTATTAATTGATATATGGAGTCAGTTTTATAGAGTGAGAGTTAATTTCCAAGATTAGATTAGATATTTTCATCAAGTTGTAGATGAAGATCTGTTGACAGGCATATTTTTCACAGGGTAAATCAGAAAAACGCATGAAAGACAATAACATCACTTAGAACTTACTTGAAATAGATGGAATTGACTAATGTATCTACTTGTATTTATGTACACATGATTTCATTGATAAGATATTCTTAATTTGTAAATATGTTTTTTAAAAACATCTATATAATTGTGATGTAAAATTGTAGAGAAACAAATTCCATGGTAGAGGAGTTCATGTTACTAGCCAATGTAGCTACAGCAGAGAAAACATTAAGAGAATTTCCTAACTGTGCAATGTTGAGAAGACATCCAGCACCTCCTCCATCAAACTTTGAACCTCTAATAAAAGCTGCTGAGTCTAAGGTAATCCACTATATTCAAGATCTGGCTTTGAACTTATCATACAAGCTGCACAGCATCCTTCTTCTCCTCCATCAATCTATTAAGGAAGCAGAGATTCTAGGAAACTCATCATTCTTCCATCAAACTATAACGTTGTTATAAAATAGCTTAACCCTTTCACTGACGGTTTTCCAACAGGAATTAACTCTAGCATGAGAGATTCCCTGACAAGATGGCAGACTTGAGTGGCTACTCCATCTTACTGTTAAAGATCCTTCATACCATTTATTCTTTATTTCACTTAAAATCTCAATGAAGATTCACCATCAAACAGGGGTTCTGCCGGATGATATGTCGAAATTCTTCTAATATCATTAATATTTCTCTAAAATGCATTTTTGTCATTTAAATGAGAATAATCATTTTAGAAAATAAAGTTCCAATCAATTTTGGACAAATTCTGCACGTTTCATTCGGAATGCATACTTCAGTGGCATCCAATCTTCCCAAAAATTCATTTTCATAACTTTATAATCCTATAAATCCTCAAATTTTGATCTTTTTTCACGCTTCTATTTGTAAAAGATTCGCCATTGTTTTTTCTTTATGTGCGTGTAAAATCTAAAAAGATAACTCTTGATTTTCGCTTCTAGAGTGGGAAATATAAAACCTAGGTGCTAATCCCAGTAAACTGGGACTCTTTGCCAGTGATTGGAATCAGGAATCCCTGCAAACAGTGAGTCGTCTGTGAAAGGGATGGCTAAAATCAAGTCTTAGTTCTTACTAGTAAATATATCTTTTGTGGACAGTTGAAATATAGTTCCATGATAGTATTAAAATTATTGAAATTATGTTGAGAAAGTAGGATACTTTATTTAAAAATTCAAAAAATTCAAAATTCTTTTAATTTCCTGATTACAGGGCCCTTGAGGGCATATCAATTATACATAATAAAAGAATACACTAATATCATACTAAACATTTGAAACCGATTATTTACCTAATACCAGTATAATTTTCTCGCCTGTGACGAAAAGTCATGAAGGCGAGATATAGGTATTACTTTCCGGCAGTGTCGGCGGCGTAAACTTTTCAAAAACTTTAATAACTTTGCACACATAATACCTACAATTAAGATTTTTGGTCCATAGATACCTTATCGTATAAAGATTGCCGCAGTATACATGTCTTGTGACCCTGACCTTCTTTTCATGGTTCACAGACTTCATTTACATAAATGTAAAATCTGCGTCCAAATTCGTGGTTAAATCCATTTCTCAGCAACTGTAATACCTAGGCTTTCCATATTTGTTCTATAGATAGTTCTTAGTGGATACATGCCAGTCTGATACTTGTTTATGGACCTTGACCTCAATTTCATGCTTGAGTGACTTTGTCACATTTTCATGGTTAAGTCCATTTTTTAGCAACTATAATATCTAGACCCACCATATTTTGTCAATAGAAAGTTCTTGGTGGGTACATTCAGTCTGACACCTGCTTTTGACCTGGACCTCAATTTCATGGTTGAGTGACGTGTCACAGTTTCGTAATTAAAGTCCATTTCTTAGCAACTGTAGTACCTAAGCCCACCATATCTGGTCAATAGATAGTTTCTTAGTAGGCACATGCCAGTCTGACACCTGTCTTTGGACCTTGACCTCAATTTCATGCTTCAGTGACTTGTGTTACAATTTCGTGAGGAGGTAAATTTCTCGGAAACTGTAATACCTAGACCCACCGTATTTGGTCTATTGATAGTTCTTAGTGGGCACATGCCAGTCTGAAACTTGTCTAAGGACCATTTCTTAGCAACTGTAACACCTAGACCCACCATCTATGCAGCTGTCATCAGCCTGACACCTAACCTTGACCACAATTTTAGGCTTGAATGACTCTCATCTCATTTTTACAAATAAGTCCATTTTTATCAAATGTTATAAATTATGTAGACCCACCATTTTTGGTCTATAGATAGTTTTTGGTGGGTACATACCAATCTGAGACCTGTTAGCTGACCTTTGACACAGTTATAATCTTGAATCACATGCATGAGATTTTTCAGACAAATATTTCCTGACCATTACTATTTCTTTTAATATATTTTTCTTTGACTTGCAATGTCGGATGTCAGATAATCTTTATTCTGTGTCCATGTGCATACTCAGGCGAGACATTTAGTGTGTCCACTCTTGTGAAATGTTTTAATGTCAAACCACTGTACAGTTATGAAGTATTAGACAAAAAACCAGAAAATTTAAAATGGCAGTCGGTGCATACATCATTTTGGCATGACCTTATGAGCTTATTATTAAGATAAATAGCCGTATGATTTCAGGGATTTAAATTGGATGTATCTAAAGGAAAAGCATTTGCTGACAGCATTAAGGCTGCTGTGATTGGTGACGATCCTTACTTCAATACAATGTTACGTATGATGGCCACACGATGTATGATGCAGGCTGTATATTTCTGTAGTGGCATGTTACCAGAATCAGAGTATTTCCATTATGGATTAGCTGCACCAATATATACACATTTTACATCACCAATTAGAAGGTACATTTATCTGATAGTAAGCAGGATATCATTTATAATAAAGAATCAGGGTTGATTTTATTCCGTTGTTTTAAGTGGAATCTGCTTTTACCGGTCCACATTTTTCGATTACATTTTCTTTATTATATATATATGTTAGTATTTATCTTCTAGTACAGTGTTTCCACATTTTTTAGCAGTTGCAAAATCATCCCAAAAAAAGAAGCCTGATTGCATGAAATTTTGAATGTTTAATAGAATTAAAAATCTAAACTAGTTGATCCCTATATAATTGAATTTTGGATTTTTTTACTGGCTAAAAAATTATAAAAGTTTATAAACTATTAAATTTGATGTCAAAACAAACAATATCCCATATGAAAAGGTTATCCCCAAACTGTCATTCACAGGGCTTTTCATTTTATCTCATAGGTGACCAGACCTTACGCTTTAAAGTCTGGCCAGACATCAAAAAGCAAACTGGTACCATGGTCCTTACTTGCCATCCCCACAATGTCACAATCTGGAATATCCTTATAAAAAATTGTTAGAACGTAGTTACGAAGGATCCGTTGATGAGCGAAATTTTTTAGGCTGTTCCCATCACAGCTTATGGGAACGGGAAAAGTCTCAAAAACCACGTCGTCGTCATAAACTTTCCTTTAAAGATCTTCTCCTCTGAAACCAATGGGCCAACAAAACTTGGCAGCAATGGTCCTTAGGTAGTCCTCTTTCAGAATTATTTCCGATGACCCGGCCCGTCATCCAAGATGGCTGCCAGAGCCAAACATAGATTAACATAGGACCCTATGCAAAATTTAAAGATCTTCTTGTCTGAAATCACTTGGCCAATTGGAACAAAACTAGGCAGAAATGGTCCTTAGTTGGTCCTCTTTCAGAAATATATCCGATGACCCAGACTGTCATTCAAGATGACCACCAGAGCTGAACATACCTATGGGGAATTTACTTAAAGACCTTCTTATCTGAAACCACTGGGCTAATTGGAACAAAACTAGGCAGCAATGGTCCTTAGGTGGTCCTCTTTCACAATTTTATCTGATGACCCCACCAGTCATCCAAGATGGCCACCAGAGCCGAACATAGTTTAACATAGGACCCTATGGGAAATTTACTGAAAGATATTCTTGTCTGAAACCATTTGGCCAATTGGAACAAAACTTGACAGCAATGGTCCTTAAGTGGCACTCTTTCAGAAATGTTTCTGATGATCCCTCCAACCATCCAAAATGGCTGCAAAATGAAACCAGTAAGCCAGTTGGCTTGACAGCAATGTTCCAGGCTGCCAGTCAAGATGGACATAGTCCAGGTGAGTGATACAATCTCTGGGAGCCTCTAGTATTTCTTCCTGCTCATGCACAAGGCAATATTGGCCAAAACATTGGGCAATTTTAACTTTTAACCTTTTTGTTTTGTTATTATTACAGGCTTTCAACTCACTTTTTACGAAGAGATATTTTATAAAATATAAGGGAATTTGTAGGGCTTTATTAGGAATTTTTCCAAAAAATTAGGGTCAAAAAGCTTAACTTACCTGCAAAAATCATAATTACCGATGCAATAATTAGATCTTTACCAGCGATAACAGGGTCATAGTCATCAAGTAAATTTCTGACAGTATGCATTCATGACTACAACCAATCTCTAGTAGATCTTTATCAGTACCTGCAAGTACTAAAACTACTGGTGGTTTACAATAATTTATATGTAGATCATAAATGACATTTTACTACAATAAAAGAACAGTGTTGCAATGTCTCCCACCATATGTGGAGAAAGTTAAATAGATCCAACACAATATTTGCTTGGTACTTTGTTACCACACTCGAACTTGAACTTAATCTAGATACCATCAAAAGTCTTCCATATAAATTTCATCAAAATCCACAAATAAATGTAGGCATGAGAGCAGTTACGAGGAAATTTTTTAGCAAAATTTTTTAAATTCAAAGGGCAATAACTCCCCCAAAAATCATGTTACCACATTCAAATTTAAATTTGAGCTAGATACCATCAAAACAAGTCTTCTATATGAATTTCATCACAATGTGCAAATAAATATAGATGTCTGAGCACTTGCAAGGCAATTTTAGCAAAACTTCAAAGTTCAAAGGGCAATAACTCCACCAAAAATCATGTTATGGCACTTGATTGAGCTGCCATCAGAACACATCTTCCAAATAAGTTTCATCAAAATCCGTAAATAAATGAAAGCCTGAGAGCACTTACAGTGGGGATGGACGCCCGGCATTTCTATGTCGCTGCGTCATGTTGCGGCAGGGGGACAAAAACATGTTATAAGAAAGGAATAATACATCATGTTGGCAAAAAGTAGAAAATTTGATAGAAATGTAGAACATTTTTAGGATTTGAACTAAAAAATTAGGAAAATAAGGGGTGTCCAAAAAAAAGGAGGAAAATTAGGAAAATAAGGGCCAGTTGAAAGCCTGTTATAATGCATTTGGTTTTGTTTGGCTTTTGTCTTTTATATATTTTAGTTGTTCTATGCCATTTTAACGGCTCACCATTTCCATTTATAGTCCTTGTATTTTATTGTCATATGAGCTGTTTTGCAACATACTTACTTTAATATCTTCTGCTGTTAAACACAGATGTGCATCCTCAAAAGTGAGATGACCTGCATTTTGTGCTGTTGTATTTGCAACCTTTATTATAATTGCTGTATGTTTAAGTTTTTGAATATTTATGAATTGTTTTTAAATAAATTATATTACTGGTACACTGAAAAGAATTGATTGTAATACACATGTATTTTGTTTGGTTTATTTATTCAGACACAGTATACTGGAACATGAATATACACTATGATTCAAATATGGCCTATCTTTTTTAGATATTCTGATATCATAGTTCATAGATTGTTAGCTGTGTGTATTGGGGCAGATATGTCTTATCCAGACTTAATAGTCAAACACAAAAGTCAGGTAATGGTCTATTGTAATTTTGTCAATAATGATGTTCGGCATTAGGATGAATATTGCAGTTTGATTTACTGTTATAAAATTCTGTAGATGCTTGGAATGGCTTTAAACAATTTTGAATTAATTTAATTGTTCATGATTTCTAGTACATATAATATCTAATAATAATTTCTGATATTACGGCATATCTGCATTAAAGTACTGTTAATTGGTCAAGACCATAACGGTTATTGATAAAAAAATTTTTAGAACCTGCAATTATATATGTATGAGAATTAAAACTAAAATATAGATTTTGTATTTCAGCTTCTCTGTAATAATCTGAATTATAGACACAAGATGGCGCAGTATGCAGGGAGATCTTCTGTTAATCTTCATACACATGTAAGTAGATGGTTCAGTATACTACTGTCTGTAAACCTCTGTTCGTGGAACACATTTTAAATAATTTTAGTACACGAGTCCTTTTGAATCCTCTTGACACTTGGTGTAGTATTCTCAGGGTTTTGCTTCATTTTCACAAACCACAGTAACAAAAATTGTGCCAAAATGTACTCTCATCCTGATAATGCTGGAATTTATAATCTACAATATCTGATCTGATCTGTTATTTTGTTATGAAGCTAAGTTTATCCAAGGGCTACTATAAAAGAGAGAAGCACTAGTCCAATATTTCAATTTCAGTTTCTGTTATATAGATGATTTAATATCTCTTAATAATTCTAACTTTAAGGATTATCTACCCCACTTAACTAGAAATTAAATAGACCACGACACATCAACATCTGTTTTATACCCAGATTTATACATGTACTTATACATAGATGACAAAGGGTGATTGAAATCAAAAGTCTATGACAAGTGGGCTTTCCAGCACATGGTGCTTACATTTCACAGTTAATTTGATACTATGATGCATGTTATTTGAATTTCTGTACAGAATGAAATTGTGATATTGTTGTAAAATAACTTGAAATTACATGTAATATGATTAAAAACATGTGGATTTCTGTTGCAGATCTTCTTTAAGAATCGAGAGGTTGATGAAGAGGGATATGTATTATTTGTCAGAAAGAATGCCTTACAGATATTGATACCTAAATATGGACTGGAAGGAACATTGTATATAAACAAGGAAAAATCAGGGGTCACATTTATTTTTAATGAAGAGGTTTGTACATTGTATACATTCTTCATTGGAGTATCAGGTATTGTGCATTCATTAATTTTTGTGATTTATTTTTAAAAGATACTAAATTTTATGACTTAGTTTGTAACTTTTAATAGTTATAACATGTATATGAAATATGTATTTAATACTTAAATTTAGGATTTCAGTGCACCCACAGAAAGGATGACATTTAGTATACAAATAAAAATTAAAAAAAATATAAAATTAACATTCATCCTAAGTATTATTTGATATACTAAATATGCATGAAATTCTTTACAAAAATCAATCAATAGTATACTTAAAATAAGTTCATAAGAACTCATATCTTTGCCCATCAGTTTTGAACTTTGAATTCATTCATTTTACATGTACTTAAGAACAATTTTTTACACTAGTAATATCTCAAAATTTGATTATGATTATAATGAAATAAAAAAAATAAATATCTAAATCAGAAAAACTTTACAAAAGTTAATTTGTCCTTTTCAAGATTTCTCTGAAAATTAATTTTTTTTTTTGTATATATTTTACATTTTAATTATGAACAAGCTCAGAGTAATCTTGTAATTAGAAAAGACTGAAATATTATACCTGTAAATGTTTTTTTATTCAGGACTTAATATGCAATCATACTTAGTCTAAGTTTGTTGGTGTATAATAAAAATATGTTTCCTAATTTATAAATATCATAAATAACTTTTTTATTAGGAAAACACTCAGACATGTGGGAATGTCACTCTACGTGTGTTTGACAGAGTTATTATACAGATTAGTATAGATAAGTCTAATGTACAACATCTAAAGTTATGTCTAAAGCTTGTCAAACCTGAGGTAAATATCAGAGTTGTTATAACAGTATATATCATTAGATTGAACTAAAGTTCCAATTGTAACTTGACGTAAATATCAATAAAAAGAAATTAGTATCTTTTTTACATTGCATTTTAAAATAATTTTTTTTGGAGGTGACCCAGTGTGTAGGGCCACTTGAGAGTAATTCTGACACTTTGCATTTGAAAATGCTGGGTCAGTTTGAAATTATTATACAATTATAGCTTTCGTATGAGGTCGATACGAGAATATATTCGGGTAGATATAACCTTGTATCGACCTCATACGAAAGCTACAATTGTTATATTATTAATCAACAGTTTAGCTAAAGGATGACAGACAGTATTTCATTGTTTTGAATGAAACACTATTCTAACTCCCCATTTTCACTTGAAAATGCCTGCACCTAGTCAGTTGTTTTGCGGGTGACTTGGAATTTCCTTTCCTTTTTAAGACTTTCCGTTTTGATTATGTTTGGACTTTTGTATATAGACAAGACAATAAATGTAAACATTTTGTAATTTTCTAACATGAACAATTTAACCAGAATTATTCAGTGGGAAACAAAATTCTGTAAACATAAAGATTTGTTTTTTTTTTCACTTTGAATACTTTTCGTTCCGTTGGAAAACATTGTAATTAATGTTAAACATTATAATGCTACAGCCAGTCACATATGGCATTTCCATGTTTGAACACTGATAAATTTGACATGTTAGGAATATCCTGCCATCTGCCAACACTTCTTTGAACTTAGTTTAACATAGGACCCTATGGGAAATATACTTAAAGATCTCGTCTGAAACCACTTGGGCAGTTGGAACAAAACTTGGCAGCAATGGTCCTTAGTTGGTCCTCTCAGAATTATATCCCCTGACCCTGTCCACCATCCAGGATGGCTGCCAGAGCGGAACTTAGTTTAACATAGGACCTAATGGGAAACTTGTTTGAAACCAGTGAGCCAATTGGAACTTGACAGCAATGTTCCAGGCTACCAGTCAAGATGGACATAGTCCTGGGAGCCTCTAGTTTACTGATAAGTATTATTGAAATAACTTGACCGCTGTACTATTCTGTCGTATGGTACAATGTATTTTTTGTTTCAATGTTGTCTATAATACTGTCGATCTCATCTTGCTCCAAGGACGCAAACCTGCTGGAGTTCCCAGCCATCTTGTCTTACCAACGGAAGTGTTATTTGATTGGTCAATTCTGTCAGGTTATGATTTTGGGGAAATTTTGAAACTATTTTTAATAACGTGCTGTATAAGTTGTGCAGTATACTTTTGATCAACAAAACGCTTAATTTAGTAGCATTGCCATGCAGCCAACTGAAATACGAATAACCATGTGGTGTTGTTTTAACTAATCAAAATTTGAGAAAAATATCAGATTAATAATATTATGGAATATCCTTAGGTGATCCTATTTTAAAAAATATGTCCAGCTATTGAAATCTTCCTGTTTTAAAATTTATTTCTAGCTTATATGGCCTTATTCAAATATCACTACTGACATTTTTTAGCTCACCTGACCCAAAGGGTCAAGTGAGCTTTTCTCATCACTTGGCGTCCGTCGTCCGTCGTCCGTCGTCCGTCGTCGTCCGTTAACTTTTACGAAAATCTTCTCCTCTGAAACTACTGGGCCAAATTGAACCAAACTTGGCCACAAGCATCATTAGGGTATCTAGTTTAAAAATTGTGTCCGATGAGCCCGCCTGCCAACCAACATGGCCGACATGGCTAAAAATAGAACATAGGGGTAAACTGCAGTTTTTGTCTTATATCTCAAAAACTAAAGCAATTAGAGCAAAACTGACGGGGTAAAAATGTTCATCAGGTCAAGATCTACCTGCCATGAAATTTTCAGACGAATCGGTCAACCCTTTGTTGGGTTATTGCCCCTGAATTGTTAATTTTAAGGAAATTTTGCAGTTTTAGGTTATTTTCTTGAATATTATTATAGATAAAGACAAATTGTAAACAGCAAAAATGTTCAACAAAGTAAGATCTACAAATAATTCAACATGACCAAAATCATTGATTGACCCCTTATAGGAGTTTTTGCCCTTTAAAGACGGCATCTAGCGTAAAATTTCCTTTAAAGATCTTTTCCTCTCAAACCACTGGGCCAATTGAGACCAAACTTTGGTGGAATGGTCCTTGGGTGGCCCCCTTCCAAAATTATGTCTGGCATCCCCGACTTCCAACCGACGGCTGCTGTTTCTAAAAATAAAAAAAAAGGGGGGGGGGATGTATTTCAAAAATCTTCTTATATGAAACTAAAAGGCCAGTTGGAACCAAAGTTGGCAGTAATGGTTCTTTGGAGGTTCTCTTTCAGAAATATGTCCAATGACCTGGACTGTTAACCAAGATGGCCGCCACAGCCGAACTTAGTTTAACATAGGGCCCTATGGGAAAATTCGTTGAAAAATCTTCTGGTCTTAAACCACTTGATCAATTGGAACCAGACTTGACAGCAATGGTCCTTAGATGGTCCTCTTATAGAGGTGTGTCCGATGACCTGGACTGTGAACAAAGATGGCCGCCACAACTGAACTTAGTTTAACATAGGGCCCTATAGGAAAATTCATTGAAAAATCTTCTTGTCTGAAACCAGTTGACATATTGGAGCAGGACTTGGCAGCATTGGTCCTTAGGAGGTCCTTTTTCAGAAATGTGTCTGATTTTGTTGACTGTGAACCAAGATGGCCGCCACAGCAGAACTTAGTTTAACATAAGACTCTATGGGTAATTCACTCAAAAATCTTCTCGTCTGAAACCACTAAGCCAATTAGAATTAGACTTGGTAGCAATGGTCCTTAGCTGGTCCTCTTTCAGAATTTTGTGCGATGACCCAGACTATCAACCAGAAGGCCGCCACACCCGAACTTAGTTTTACACAGGGCCCTATGGAAAAATTCATTGAAAAATCTTCTTGTCTGAAACCACTTGACATATTGGAGCCAGACTTGGCAGCATTGGTCCTTAGGAGGTCCTCTTTCAGAAATGTGTCCAATCACCAAAATTCAAAATTGGATTGTCAACCAAGATGGCTGCCACACCGAACTTTGTTAAATATTGGAACCTATAGGAAAATTTATTTAAAAATCTTCTTCTTGTGTGAAACCACTTAGCCAGTTGGAACAAGACTTAGCAGAAATGGTCCTTAGATGGTTCTCTTTTAGAAATGTATCCATTGACCTGGACTGTAAACCAACATGACTGCCACTGCTGAAATTAGTTTAACATAGAATCCTATAGAAAAACCAGCCAAATTGACTGCAACACTTAAATTTTTAGGTCTGCTGAAGGTGAAAAGTTAAATCCAGGTGAGCGATACAGGCTCTTGAGAGCCTCTAGTTTGGGTAGAAAAATAACAATTTTAGAATAAGATTTAAATTCAAAGACATTAACAGAAAACCAATACTACAAAATAAAAAAAAAGTAAAATTAGAACAAGACAGCACAAAAACAACTCCATTAGCAATCTTATCTCCCACAAAGTACTACAGTGGAACCTCTGTAAACCAAACAGCTGTGGGACCTGAGAAATCGGCCGGTTTTCAGACGGTCCGGTTTTGGGAGGTTCCGCAAAAGACCTATCTGATCCGGAGAGTGAAACCGGAAATGTATTACAATGTATTATAACGATGTTGTGAAATTGTGCCAAGTGCTTACATATGTGCATGTACCACGCGCATATTATTTTAATACAATTAATTGTTTTTAATTTCAATCCGACGTTTTTATTGATGCCTGATTATTGTTTGATTAACGATTTTCACACCTTTATTTAAAATGGTTATTTAGTTTAATGATGTCAATCATCGATCAATTAAGGATGACACGTGATTTATTACGGTTCACTGATTTCTAGGTAATACATTGTTTCGGCCGGTTTCTGGAGGTTAATTTGACAAGAATATATATGTTTTGTACCGGAAAGTACGGCCGGTGTTCGGAATTCAGAGGGTCCGGTTTTCAGAAGATTTTTTTACTTGAAAATATAGGCCAAAATTCCGGACCGAAAGTAAATGCTCGGTTTTCAGAGGAATCCGGTTTTCAGAGGAATCCGGTTTTCAGAGGGGCCGGTTTTCGTGGGTTCCACTGTATTGTCATAAGTTTCTCCAGAAGGATTAGCAAGTCCTGCTTACAGAATTTTCCTATGATTTTGACCTGTTTGTGAATTATCTGCATTTGTGATTAGAACTTATATTATATATAGAAATCATTGTGTTTACAGATTCCAGGATTCAGTGTTCCACCAGCACCAGAACCTGAACCAAAAGAGGAATCAAGTGATGAACCACCAAAGAAAAAAATTAAAACATAAACTCAGTTCCACTGGAGTAAAATTAAACTTTTGCTTTAATTGGAAAAAATTCACTTGTCATAAAAATGTTAATGTAATCAATATTAAAGGTTATATTGCTACAGTCAGTCATATACGGCATTTCCAAGTTTGAACACTTTGATAAATTTGACATGTTAGGAATATCCTGCCATCTGCCGACACTTCACTATCAGCTTGATGATTTTTGGTCTGCTTATCAATTATCTGGTAAACATAGTTAATGAGAGTCATATTTCATTTTAAAACGCAGTCAAGAGTGGTCTCTTTGATGGTCTGTTTTTTTTCCTAAAAGGACATGTGAGCTCTTGCCATCACTTGGTGTCCGTTGTCTGTCTGTCATAAACTTTTTAAAAATCTCCTCTGAAATGACTGAACCAATTACAGGCATATTGGTCTGAATGACCCATAGGGTATCTAGAATAAAGTTGTGTTTTATTTTCTTGTCCGTTGAAAAACATGGCTGCCATGGCTAAAAATAGAACATAGGGGGTAAATGCAGTTATTGGCTTATATCTCAAAAACTACAGCATTTAGAGCAAACTGACGGGGTAAAAATGTTCATCAGGTCAAGATCTACCTGCTTTGAAATTTTCCGACGAATCAGTCAAACATTAGTTGGGTTATTGATCAGTTTTAAGGAAATTTTGCAGTTTTAGGTTATTAACTTGAATATTATTATAGATAAGGACAAACTGTAAACAGCAAAAATGTTCAGCAAAGAATGATCTACAAATAAGTCAACATGAACAAAATTGTCAATTGACCCCTTATAGGCGTTTTTGCCCTTTAAAGAAAATTTTTCACATTTTTAGCTCGTGAGCTTTTGGCGTTCGTCATCTGTCGTAGACTTTTTCAAAGATCTTCTCCTCTGAAACAACTGAATCAATTACAGCCATACTTAGTCTGAAGGATCCTTATGGTATCAAAAATAAAGTTTGTTTTATTTTATTGTCTGTCAAAATACATGGCCGCTATGGCTAAAAATAAAACATAGGGGGTATACTGCAGTTTTTGGCTTATATCTCAAAAACAAGCATTTAGAGCAAAACTGCCAGGGTAAAAATGTTCATCCGGTCAAGATCTACCTGCCATGAAATGTTCAGATGAATAGGTCACCCCTTGTTGGGTTATTGCCCCTGAATTGTTAATTTTAAGGAAATTTTGCAGTTTTTGTCTTATGTCTCAAAAACTAAAGCATTTAGAGCAAAACTGACATGTGGTAATATTGTTAATCAGGTCAAGATCTACCTGCCATGAAATTTTCAGACTAATAGGTCAAACCGTTGTTGGGTTATTGCCCCTGAATTGCTAATTTTAATGAAATTTTGCAGTTCTAGGTTATTATCCTGAAAAATATTATAGATAAAGACAAATTGTAAACAGCAAAAATGTTCAGCAAAGTAAAATCTACAAATAAATTAAGATGAACATAACCGTCATTTGACCCCTTATAGGAGTTTTTGCCCTTTAAAGACAATTTTTCATATTTTTTAAACTTTCAAAAATCTCCTCCTCTGAAACTACAGAATCAATTTCAGCAAAACATAGGCTGAAAGATCTTTAGGGTATCTAGTATAAAGTTTGTGTTTTATTTTCTTGTCCATCGAGAGCCATGACTGCCATGACTAAAAATAGAACATAGGTGAAAATCCACTTTTTGGCTCATATCTCAAAAACTAAAGCAGTTAGAGCAATACTGACAAGAAGTAAAAATAAATGTTTATGAGGTCATGATCTATGTGCCATGAAATTTTTACCCATTTTTCGGGTTATTGCCCTTGAATTGTTCATTTTAAGGAAATTTTGCAGTTTTTGGTTATTGACTTGAATATTATTATAGATTGGGACAAACTGTAAACAGCAAAAATGTTCAGCAAAGTAAGATCTCCAAATAAGGCAACATTTACCAAAATTGTCAATTGACCCCTGATAGGAGTTTTTGCACTTGAAAAATTATTTACATGTAAACAGTAATTATCAGTAAAAATAATGGCATGACGCATTGTCACAGATGTTTATAGTATAACTTAGTCCATAGCAACCAATGAAAAAGTCCCTAGCAACCATATATATACAGATTCAGGATCCTATAATATAGCGGTGCAAGTCAATATGGAGGCTCAAGGGTCAAGGTCATTGAAAAATCAATAGCAACAAGATATATTTGGTTCAGGACCCTACAATTTACCTGTTCAAGTCAAAATGGAAGGTCAAGAGTCAATGCCATTGAAAAAGTCCATAGCAACTGATGAAAAAGTCCCTAGCAACCATATCTAGTTGGGTTCATGATTCTATAGTTTAGCTGTACAGGTCAATATTAAGGAGAAAATTGCGATGGTATACATTAAATAGCAAAAACAATCATTGATGCAAGATCGACACAAAATATAACAGGTGAGCGATTCAGGCTCTTGGGAGCCTCTTGTTTTATGACTATTTCGTTTAATGGTGCCACAGTATCCATCCAGCACTGTCGGAAAATTAGCTGGTTTACGAAGAACATAACTACATTTTGACCCTTCTACAATCAATTTTATCATTTCTGGCTAATATTTAGGTTGTTGGAAATCATACTGTATTGGATGTTGTAGTTTTATACACCAGAAGGTCAGTATAGATAAGGTGAAGGTTTGGGTGCCAGTAAAACTGCTTTAAACCCAACCACTGTCTGGCATCTTAGCTCACATAACCCAAATCGTCTCTGAAACTACTGGACCAAATGGAACCAAACTTGGCTACAAGCATCATTAGGGTAACTAGTTTAAAAAATGTGTCCGATGAACCCGCCTGCCAACCAACATGGCTAAAAATAGAAATTTTCAGACGAATCGGTCAACCCTTTGTTGGGTTATTGCCCCTGCATTGTTAATTTTAAGGAAATTTTGCAGTTTTAAGTTATTTTCTATTATCTATACATAAAGACGAACTGTTACAGCAAAAATGTTTAACAAAGTAAGATCTACAAATAGGTCAACATGACCAAAGTCATTGATAGACCTCTTATAGGAGTTTAATTTCAAACTACAAGGCCAATTTGAACCAAACTTGGCAGTAATGGTCCTTGGGAGGTTCTCTTTCAGAAATATGTCCGATGACCCGGACTGTTAACCAAGATGGCCACCACAACTGAACTTAGTTTAACATAGGACCCTATGGGAAATTCACGCAAAAATCTTCTGGTCTGAAACCACTAAGCCAATTAGAACTAGACTTGGTTGCAATGGTCCTTAGATAGTCCTCTTTCAGAAATATGTCCAATGACCCAAACTGTCAACAAAGATGGCTGCCACAGCCAAACTTAGTTTAAAATTGGGCCCTATGGGAAAATTAATTGAAAAATCTTCTTGTCTGAAACCACTTGACCAATTGGAACCAGACTTGGCAGCAATGGTCCTTAGGAGGTCCTCTTTCAGAAATGTGTCCAATGACCCAGAATGTCAACCTATGTGGCTGCCACAGCCAAACTTTGTTTAACATAGGACCCGAGGGGAAATTCACTCCAAAATCTTCTCGTCTGAAACTACTGATCCAATTGGAACTAAATTTAGCAGCATTGGTCCTTAGATGGTCATCTTTCGGAAATGTGCCCGATCACCTGGAATGTCAACCAAAATGGCTGAACTTAGTTTAATATAGGACCCTATGGGAAAATTCATTTAAAAATCTTCTGGTCTGAAACCACTAAGCCAATTAGAACTAGACTTGGTTACAATGGTCCTTAGATAGTCCTCTTTCAGAAATATGTCCAATGACCCAAACTGTCAACAAAGATGGCTGCCACAGCCAAACTTAGTTTAACATTGGGCCCTATGGGAAAATTAATAGAAAAATCTTCTTGTCTGAAACCACTTGACCAATTGGAACCAGACTTGGCAGCAATGGTCCTTAGGAGGTCCTCTTTCAGAAATGTGTCCAATGACCCAGAATGTCAACCTATATGGCCGCCACAGCCAAACTTTGTTTAACATAGGACCCGAGGGGAAATTCACTCCAAAATCTTTTCGTCTGAAACTACTGATCCAATTGGAACTAAATTTAGCAGCATTGGTCCTTAGATGGTCATCTTTCGGAAATGTGCCCGATCACCTGGAATGTCAACCAAAATGGCTGAACTTAGTTTAATATAGGACCCTATGGGAAAATTCATTTAAAAATCTTCTGGTCTGAAACGACTTAGCCAGTTGGAACAAGATATAGCAGTAATGGTCCTTAGATGGTTCTCTTTTAGAAATATGTCCATTGACCTGGATGGCTGCCACAGCCGAACTTTGTTTAACATAGAACCTTATAGAAAAACCAGCCAAACTGACTGAAACACTTAAATTTTTAGTCCTGCTCAAGGTGAAATGTTAAATACAGGTGAGTGATACAGGCTCTAGAGAGCATCTAGTTTCTGTTTGCTTTGTGCGCTTTTTGTCATAAGAACTTTGGATTGGATGGAATTGATTGTTAACCTTTCCTGTTATCTCTTCTATGATTTATTGGTAGCCAAATGGTCCAAGTTGTACTTTATAATTGCTAATAATGATTAGTCTGTCAATATTGACCTTTTGAATTCAACTGCTGTGTGTTTAATCAATATAAAAGGAGATATGGAGTATATAGCAATGAAACAACAATAGAGTTTTCCCATCAACAATCATACTCTGGCTTCTTCCACTAATAAAACAATTTATACTGCAATTGGAAAACCCTTGTATATTCTCCCAATTCTAAGCCTCATCCGTATATCGATTTTATGTCAAGTCAATGAACTGTTATTGTCTATATAGCCAACTGGGATGAAACCATAATACAGCACCAATTTCACCAAAGCAAATATCTTGTTTACCTTTGATAAAGCTATAATCATCATACAGGAAGCCTATAATTATAGCATGAAACAATACAATACATACAACCAAATCCACAAAAAGAATTACTTGGTTTCACTTAATAAAATCATCAGTATCAAACAGCAGGTCAATGAAATAAGGGCATCCCGTGGTAAAATCTAATAGGGTAAAACCATTGAAAAAAATATCACATTTTAGTGTTCGAAACACATCGTGACGTCGTCACTTCGTTAGGGTCATTGTCTATTGTAAATTTTACCACTGGTTTGTTTCAATGACATTTTCAGCAGCCCATATTAGAATCAATATCTGTTTTAACTTAGGGAACAACCATTTAACTTCAAGGGGGGTTTTTGGTTTTTTGTAAAAAAAATATTCAGATTCCAAAGGGAAGGAAAAAAATAATCTGTTGCAGCAAGAGCCCCCCCCCCCCCCCAAAAAAAAATTAATATGTTTTACCAAACTATGGAAATATTTTTCTGGTTTAGATATATTTTTTTCCCCAAAAGATGATTGAATCCGAGAGATGATTTAAAAAATCACAAGCATTACAAATAAAGCTTTAAACCATTATTTAATACAAACCTGACTTGATTTATTTTGAACATAATAAAAGATTTTCCTTAGTTTTTCAGTCATACTTGACCTTTCAGTGATTAACCATCAAGATGAAGAGCAACAATCATGACAAAGCATTGTTCCTTTTTAGCTTACCTGGTCAAAGGCCATGTGAGCTTTTGTCATCACTTGGCATCCGTCCAACCGTCCGTTAACTTTTCACATTTTAATCTTCTCCTCTGAAACCACTGGCCAAATGGAATTAAATTTGACAGGAAGCATCCATGTAAGGTCCTTTATAAAATTTGTTCATTTCGTCCCGATCGGACAAAAACATGGCCGCCATGGGCAATTTTTGTTTCTGATTGGCTGAGTTTTCAAAAATCTTCTCCTCTGAAACTGCTTGGCCAAATGAAACAAAACTAGACAGGAAGAATATGGGGAGTCCTTATTTCGTTCTAATCTGACTACAAATATGGCCACCATTGGCAGTTCTTGTTTCTGATTGGTTGATATAAAAAAATCTTCTCTGAAATTGCTTGGCAAAATGGAACGAAATTTGACAGGAAGCATCTGTGGGAGGTTCTTTACAAACTTTCCTCATTTCGTCCTGATCAGGCAACAAACATGGCCGTCATGGGCACTTCTTGCTTCTCATTGGTTGATTAAAAAAACATTTTTTATCTGGAACTGCTTGGCCAAAACTTTCAGCCAAACTTGACAGAAAGCATCTATGGGAATTCTTTTATGAAATTAATTTTTGTCATCCTGATTGGACAACAAGCATGGCTGCTATGGGCAATTCTTTTTTCTGATTGGCTGATTTAAAAAATATCTGAAACTGTTTGGCCAAATGGAACAAAACTTGACAGGAAGCATCTGTGCGAGGTTTTTTACAAACTTTTTACACTTAAAAATTATGGGAATTGAGGCATTCAAACTAACAAAAAATACAGGTTTAATGATTTTAAACAGTTGTTCAATATAAGTTAAGTCCTAATACTACAACACACTATTGTTTGACATATCCTTGTGGGTAAGTAATTGTTACATATGATGGACACTTAGGTGTAGAACAACAAAATCCTGCTTCTGGTGCCTCCAATGTACATACATTAGGTAAATTCCATGTATAACATCTGAAATTAAAAATAAACATAGACAAATTACATGAGTATCATCTGAAACAAATAAAAAAATATCATTTTTCATGTTTAAATGTGGGCTACTCTAAACAAGTTTGCAGTATGGGTGTGCTGCAGCTGATTTTGCTCTATAAAATAGGGTTATAATTTCTAAATAGTTGTCTAGAAGGAAGTAATGATTTCTTTATAGCATACCTTGTGTATCTTAATTTCTTATTCTGTAAAACATTCCAAATATTTAGGTACATCACTGTGCTTAATTTTAGAGATTTATAAATTGTTCCATTTTTATACGACCGCAAAATTTTTGCGGTCGTATATTGGTATGACGTTGGCGTCGTCGTCGTCGTCGTTTGCGTCGTCATCCGTCGTCAGTGTCGTCGTCCGAAGACATTTGGTTTTCGCACTATAACTTTAGTATAAGTTAATAGAAATCTATGAAATTTAAACACAAGGTTTATGACCACAAAAGGAAGGTTGGGATTGATTTTGGGAGTTTTGGTCCCAACAGTTTAAGAATCAGGGGCCAAAAAAGGGCCCAATAAGCATTTTTCTTGGTTTTCGCACAATAACTCTAGTATAAGTAAATAGAAATCTATGAAATTTTAACACAAGGTTTATGACCACAAAAGGAAGGTTGGGATTGTTTTTGGGAGTTTTGGTCCCAACAGTTTAGGAATTAGGGTCTAAAAAAGGGCCAAAATAAGCATTTTTCTTGGTTTTTGCACAATAACTTTAGTATAAGTAAATAGAAATCTATGAAATTTAAACACAAGGTTTATGACCACAAAAGGAAGGTTGGGATTGATTTTTGGAGTTTTGGTCCCAACAGTTTAGGAATTAGGGGCCAAAAGGGTCCAAAATTAAACTTTGTTTGATTTCATCGAAAATTGAACTATTGGGGTTCTTTGATATGCCGAATCTAACCGTGCATTTAGATTCTTAATTTTTGGTCCCGTTTTCAAATTGGTCTACATTAAGGTCCAAAGGGTCCAAAATTAAACTTAGTTTGATTTTAACAAAAATTGAATCCTTGGGGTTCTTTGATATGCTGAATCTAAACATGTACTTATTTTTTTTTATTATGGGCCCAGTTTTCAAGTTGGTCCAAATCGGGGTCCAAAAAATTAAAGCTAAAAAGGGGGTAAATTATTTTTTTTGGGGGGGGGGGGGCAATTCTCCACAGCATATTGTATTACACAAGAAGCAAAAAATTGAATATAAATTCAAATCATATGACCAATTCTAAGTTCTTTATTTCAGTTATTCTGTGTCAGAAACCTATTATGTGTCAAATATTTGAAGAAATTTTCAATTGCACAGTATTGCGCAATAGCAAGAAATTGATATGTGTGCCCTGTTATCAAAACTTTATTATTAACAAATTCCAGTGGAAATTTGCCAATATAAAATGTGCTGATGAAGCTTTTTTGTTTATCTTATCTAAACTGCTTTTAAATTATGTATATTTAAAATTTGCCATCCATGACTATGATGTCATTTTCTATTTTAATATGTTATGGTGTATTTAAATGGGCTGTTATGGTTGCAAAGTATAAAGAAATGGGGGGGGGGGGGGGGGGGGGTAAATGAGAAATTGGGGAGGGGGTAATTTTTTCTCATTTCATATTTCATAAATTAAAAAGAAAATTTCTAATTTTTTTTAGCAAAAAAAGGGTTACAATAAATTTTATTGTTTTTTGTTTTTTTTTTTGGGAGGGGGGGGTCAATGTGCAACTTCATAGTGTATTGCACAAAAGCTAAAAAAAGGGGTAAATTATTATTTTTTTTTGGGGGGGGGGGGGCAATTCTCCACAGCATATTGTATTGCACAAGAAGCAAAAAATTGAATATAAATTCAAATCATATGACCAATTTTAAGTTCTTTGATTTCAGTTATTCTGTGTCAGAAACCTATTATGTGTCAAATATTTGAAGAAATTTTCAATTACACAGTATTGCGCAATAGCAAGAAATTGATATGTGTGCCCAATTCTAAATTTTAAATTGGTTATTTCTGATTTATATATAAAAACAAATAATACTGATATGCTTTGAATAGGTAAATTAAAAATTTTTAAGTTCTTAGACAACATTCATTCTGTGTCAGAAACCTATGCTGTGTCAAATATTTATTCACAATCCAAATTCAGTATTGTATCAAGCTTGAATGTTGTGTTCATAATTGCCCCAACTATTCAGGGTTCGACATCTGCGGTCGTATCTAGCTGCGCCCAGCGGAGCATTTTATTGTTTTTTGTTATTAGCTGTCATAAGTAGGATGATGTTTTTGGTAACTGATTTTGTGACCAGAGTCTTTTTAAATTATTTTCTTGTCTTGAATAAGATTTGCTTTTTGAAGGACAATTGGCACAGACACACCAAAATTAATGATTGTCAACTAGCCCCATGCTCCTGAAGTTTACAGGGAGCGTTGTTCTTTTCTGCAAGCACCAGGATTTATTTCAGCTAATTGGAAACAGTTTGGAACAGAGCATAAAGAAATTGGGAAAAATCCTATATATGATACATTATTTAAAGTGATTGCTGCTGTTTTTCATTTTGTATTGTCAGTCATGTTTCACTTCTTTGATCCTTCTGTCATTTTGAAATTCAATAGCAGCCTTGGGTTTGTTTACCTATTTTGTAAATGGATTTAAGAAGTTTATCAGCCAGTTCTTGGTGTTGTGAATTAAAGTATCCAGCTGATATTTCATGTGCACTTGTACAAGATATCCATTTTATTGCAGTAAACCTAATTTTGATTAAATTATTGTTGTCGTTCCTGAAAAACAAGATGTACTGTGAGCCTGCCCATTGCTCACTAGTGATACCCCCGCTTTTCTATAAGGTTGATAAAAATAAACGAAGTCGTCAAACAGGAAGTTTTATGTCATCTTATGTCATCTTAGTCCTATAACTTATCCCAAGATATGGCATACCTATAGAAAGCTTGTGACAAAATGTCAAGCTGATGTAATGAGTAGTTGCAGGAAAAAGTGTGACAACAAATTTTGTTACGGAAAGACAGTCGCACGGACGTATGGAACCACAAGGGTTAAACATTATACGCCACTCTCCTTCGGGGTATAATTATCTTTCAGTCATACTGAAATAAGCTATATCATTTACATTTTTAATTTTTTGTTTTGACTGATCAAGTGTAGATGATGTGAGAATCATGTCATCCTGAAATATCTATCTTTTCTAACATTTCTTTATGTTATTATCACAAAAACATTCATGAACTTGAATGAAACTTACTTTTCTTTGCATACATATCTACCAGAGTTTCCATCAGTACATTCACAGTTATATTTACAACCATCAGACCATTTTTGTCCTTCTTTGTATGTTTTTCCCTTGTATAAACATATTCCTGTAAATATCAATCAGTTTAAATACCGTTGTATATTTCATTTTCATTTAAATTTCGACATCTCTAATATATTAACAATTCTTCTCTAATTTCCAGCCAATTGAACAGTCTCTCGATCCGTTTTGGGAAAATAAATAAATCTAGTGAGTTTTTGGTTCACAGAATTTAATTGGTCTTCAAAATTTTGCCTAGTCACATATAAACAAAAGCAATCTCATTGCCTGCTTTGTAATAAAAGATGTCCTTAAACAAGGTTTTTGAAATAAGAAAAAAAATTTGATTTGTCAGGGAACAGATAGGATTCATTATCAAGGGTTAGATTTGAACATGCTGTGTTCTTACTTCTTGTCATTTGCCATTTTGACAGCAGTTGTGTAATACAACTTCCGCGAGGAAAAATAATTCCGGTTTATATAACTTGCATATGGAAATAATTTACCCTGTTGTTAAATTATATGTTTAAAATAAAAATTTGTATTCATTATGATTGCTAAATACATGTAAAGTGTTGGTTATTTTCAATACATATTCGCATGGATATATACTGGTGACCATAGTGACAGGAAGAAGTAAGGAGAATATGATGACATTGACATTGACCAGTTTTTTAAGCGTTTGGAAAATAAGATAAACAGTGTCTTACATTATGACTCGTTGATTATCGAATTTCTCCAATCTTGATAGTTAAATTATGGAATTTAACTATCTCGGCTGGAGAAATCCAATAATGCACTCGTAACAATGTAAGAAGCTATTTAAGTTTACAAAAATGTTTTTATTTATGCAATACTTATGGATTACAACATGCTGTCATAGCCCATTATTATGTTTACAGTTATTCCAAGTACAATCACAAGTTTTTTTCAAAACTTTTGTTACAAATTTCATCGATATCCATAATAAAATGAAAGCATGATAGTAATTGCAATGTCAGATAAAGAAACAACTAGCACTTCCATCCAATAGTCTGGAATGAAGTAGGTGAATAAAACATATTTGATAATCATCTACAAAACGATCTAGTAAACATGAACCAGGTTAAGCACATATGTAAAAATACCTGTGAATTGTCCATCGGTGATTATTCCGTTTCCACAGTCTGGATATGAACAGCATTGTCCCTGTACCTTCTTCAATACACATCCTGGTGGGAGGTTATTGAATGTTGGACATCTGGAATAAAATTGGGAGTAGAACTTGATGCTCAGTTGTCAACAAAAACAGTGATAAAAGATTGAAATTACAGACCTTTTGTATATTTTAAAACAAATTAACTTTACCTAATTTTGTTTTAAAGAGAAACAAAAGCACCTATGGACTTTTCAGTATAAAAGGGAGATAACTTGTCCTGTGAGATTTTATTAAATTAAGAACTACATCCCTGAGTTGCACCAAATATGCACAAAATGTATGAAAATATTTAAAATATTGGTTTTATATATATTTTAAGACGGGTCTGAGTAAGTAATTTCAAAGTTTTAAAATATTTTGGCTGCTTTTCCATTATAATAGAAATTACAAATTTAAAATCATATTTGCATTATAAAAATACAAATAATGCTAAATTTTATCTTTTCAGGGACGATTCAACAAGGTTACATGACCAACAAAAAATGTCTGATTATTCTAGCATTTAGGCATTAAAATTTCCATAAATCCATTTCCATACAGTAAATCTACTAACTTTAGAACTGACAATATTTGTTTGGATTGGCCTGGTTATGTGTTAACCACTGCTTGCTTCAAATATAATGTCCAAAGAAAAACTTATTATCTGTTTTATTACTGATATTTTAGGATTCCAAAAACATGTCTTTTTATTAAACATTTACACAAAAACAAACAGAAAATTAGGGAAGTATTAGTTATTTGATAAAAAAATTCTACTTCCACTTACCAATAGTATCTTGCAATAAAATTTTTAAAAAAACAGCTTAATATAAAAACTCTGTTTCAACTAGTTAAGTTGATTTTTCAAAGAATTCACTTTACGTTAGTTTATTAAGTGAAGAAGAATGCTAAAACTGCTTCACAATGATCCACACAAAAATATATACATTGTCTAATTATTCATAGAAAAGTGGTTGTACATATAAGGCCATGCAAAAAAGATGCTTAGGTTCTCAGGTCTTTTTTTTTATTTTTATTTTTTTTTTTGGAAAATGACATTATTATTTGGGCAAACATTTCTTGAAAAATCTTCATATATGTAATTTATGTCATTCCTGGGTTTCATCACAGATTTCAAAGGAAAACAACTGCTGTTTGCCTTAGCACACAATGCAATTTGTAAGTTTTTTTTATTTATGAAAAGTGAAATTAAAACTTTTTAATGATTGCATGACTACAACCCAAGTAATAAAATAATAACAAAGAGTTTACATAAAATTATATGTACAATAAAGTTTGGGAAACACATTTTTTTCAAAAGAAGAATACAATATTTTCTCAAAATTAATTTTTTATTTGTTATTCAAAAATTAAATATAAATTTTATGTTTTCCTTGTCAGAAAAAATTTGAATTGAAAAGAAAATTGATTATCAAAGGGGAGCAACTCTGCAGATTTTTTTTCTGTAACAGCAAAAGATACTTTAACTTTGAACTTAATTTGGTCAATTAATGACAATAAAAACATGTTCTGAAAGAAAGGGTACATATATGAGACTCAAAAGGCATCAAGGGTGACCAACCCTTCCATTTGTTTAGGGCAAGATAGAGCACTATAATAATTATTTATTTCTACAAGAGTAGTTGTATGAAATAATAAGTATCGACTGTTTCCAGAGCGGACTTACTATGAGTAAAAACCACCGCCGCGGGAGGTTTTTTCGGATACGGCGGTGCCTGAGAACCTAGCACCTTTATTTTTTAGGCCTAGGTTTGGATGAAACAAGATCTAGGTTATTTCAGTTTTCTTTCTTGTCCATAGTTTGATTTACACTGTATATGTATAAACACAGCGAAACTACAAGATTTATGGACTTTAAATTCTGCATCTAAACATTCCTTAAGAAAACAAAGAAAAAAACCTGATTCCCTTACTTCCAGTTTTTGCACTTTTATCCACAGTTTAGGGGAGACAACTCTCATATGATAACTTACAGACTGTTACAGATGTATCTTCCAGCATTCTCATCAACACATGTACAGTTATAGTCACAACCATCTACCCAGTTCTGTCCTTGTTGGTATATCTTGTTCTTGTAGATACAGGCATGTGCTATAAGGGTACAATATAGTATCTATACAATCATCTTAATTTAAAAATAGCAATGTGAGATACTAGAAAATTCTTTAACAAACTGAGGAAGTCTAGGTAAAAAAAGTATCATTTATATAAAGACCACAGTAGATTATCTTCTATAGAACTGAAACAGTTTAAGGCATCTAAAATCTATACAAGAAATTTTTGAATCGACAGCAACCTACCCAAGTGCAGTACTTCTGTTTGAAAATCCAGGATTAGTATGTGCAATCATATATCACTATTATGTGTATATAAAAATCTTACTTGTTCCAAACATTCCTGTAGGTTGTGGTGTGGACTTTATTGAACAGTCCTGGTGTGCCAGTATTGCAAATACATCTCCTTTACCCGCTGATGCTATACAAAATTCATTAGAACGACTAAGATTAGTAAATTTTCACTGACCTTGGTTCAAGAAAAATTCATTTGACATAAATAAATTAACTTCAAAATTTTACACTTTAGTTGAAGAGTTACTTGCTTCCATTGAATTCATTTGTTGTAATACAATACAGACAATTTAATAACAATTTTAAGTCGTCAGCTTTTCTAGACTGAATAAAATAAATGAATGAAGAATATTTTGTTTTGAGTTCAAAATAATTCCCTAAAACTAATCTACAAATTTCAATGAACTTGAAAAAAAAAACTACTGTGTGTCTCGCATACTTCGGCAACTGATTCCTTGGTGAAAAACTCCGGACTTAATTGCTATTCTTTACTTTTAAAATAACAATTTGGTATGTCTTAAAAGTCAAAATGGATCAAACTTTTAGAAACAGAACTTGCACATATTCTGCAACGTCACATTTTTTTGTGGTGATGTCATACATGATGCAAAAATCAATGAAATTGACACAAAATTTAGAAAATCAGCTCTCCTAAAATATTTGGGACATTTCAGCAATTGAAAAGACTAATTTATTCCGAATATATGAAACAAAAGTTAGTGTATTACTTTTTACATCAGTTTTATATAAACGTTTGAGATATTCCTGATAAACCACTTGCAGTTTGAAAACAGACACACAGTAGTAAAATTTATTAATAAAGATTAGATTTGAAATGAACATTAGAGTAAATTTAAATTAATACTTACTCTGACTCCAGTGAGTCATAGTCTGACCAGGAGCATATAAGAATGCTGGTTTGGTACCACTACTGGACTCGAATGGACATCCATTCTGGGTTGCTACCATCATCCATCCTTGTGCATCACATTTGTTATTGGATCCTCCACTCATGTAGAACTGTCGTCCACTGGATAAATCTCTGTATAGAATTATAATTTAAAATATATGATTCTTGCTCCTAAAAGTTCTAATATCAGTAATCAGAAATAAAATCATATCAAGAAAATATTTCTAAGCCTCAAAATTCATGTAAAGTCTGATGTACTGAAAATCTAATGGATTACAATATCAGTAACAGAAAAATTCTATAATACTAAAGAATTCTTTAATAGAAGAACTGTTGCCAAGAATTTTAAAGAATAATGTTGTTTAATGCTTAGCAATCCCTGTTAAGACATTGAAAAAGTGACAGCAAGTGGATGTTGAGGACACACAAATCCTGATATGTACTAGAACACAATCAGTTTGATTTTTTGTGTGTTTAGCATAAAGAATTATGAAATTAACACCCAATTTGTCACCTCATTTTATAACATATTGCCTTCTGATTAGGGTTTTATGGCAGACTATCACAAGAAATTTTCACCAAAGTTATGAGGGTAATTTTTTTCCCCTGAATAAGATAACCTATTGTATTAAACTCTCATTGTAGGGCAATGTATTTTTTATTTTACCGAATGCTCGTCTGTAAGTTTGTTTACTGAAAGCAGAAAGGCAGTAAAGAATCAGAGATTTCCAACAGAGCTGGCAACTCACAGTAAGAGCATGTTAATTTCATAGATTAACATATATTGATGTCTATGCTTGCAATTTACATGCTGCTTTGGATGGTGGAGAATGAAGAAATTATGGCAAATTGAGAAATGCTTGCTATTCAATGAAAAACCTTAACTTTTTTACATAAAGTATAATTATAATTATTTACTTACCCAATCATACTGAAGAATTCTTTAGGAGCACTCTGTATGTCTGTGTAGGTAGAAGAAATAATTCTGCTCTTTTCAAACCAGCTGTTTTTGTCTGCACCAATAGCGTTAAACACAATGTTGGCTTTCTCCACACCATTATTGTATATAGCAACTTTTACCTGTCAAAACACAACTGAATAATTACAGATCAACACAGAATAGGTTATTTACACAAAATCCTCACACGCATACAAATAACATTTTATTGCTGTTCCTCGTCATATAGTCAGAGATGTACAATTTACTATGTTAGTGTTTCTTTACTAGAATATGTTTTACTATGGATCCTAATCAACAATTTATAACATTTGTCCAGATAAGTGCATTGCCCAAATTAAATCTGGTATCAGAACTGGTCATTAATAGCACATTACATATCTGATGTCTAATTTTCTACATAACATTTTTTAGTCAATATCCTGTTCTGGTAAACAATTGTGTAATATTCAGTAGCAAGATGTAAAATCTCCATTAAATTTAAGTAAACTATCATACAGAAATGCTAATTGATTCATGTATGTTGATTTAAAACCTTTATTAATCAAAAACTATATCAGGAAGGAGATATCAAGTCTTCATCAGGTTTTCATTGCGATTCACATGTGTTGGAAACAACAATACTCAAGTTCAATGTAACAAACCTTATCTATACATAGCTGTGACCAGTGATTGGCTAGATCTGGTTTATAATGTCCTGGGAACTGTGATGTTAAGTACATGGCCTGGGGAACATTTTCATTTACTGGGTTAGGGTTCTGCCATATCTGATACAGATTACCAGGGACACCTGCCACACCCTTCATCATTATCATCCATCCTATAAACATATTTTGTAAAGTTTTAAAGTATCCCAGGAGTACACTTCAATACATATAAAAACTTGTTATCATCTAATATAAAACTTTTGGAAATTTGCATTAATCAGATAATCAATATACAAATAGCATTTAGAATCCTCTTAGAGCAAAGGGGGCCTAACTGGTAAAAATTTTGATCTTCGGGAAGAAAACAAGATGTGTTTGGATTAATTTTATTCAGAAGAGAACTGTGGGAAATGTTGTGCTCACAAAAAATTGTGGACAAACAAAGCAACAAAGTGAAACTAGATAGATCCACTAGGGATTCTAAATCCTTGATGAGGATCTCTGATAAATAAAATACATCTTAAACCAATATAAAATCCAAAATCAAGCTAAAACTATATAAATTTTTAAAATGATATAAGGAAACTACAAGCAACATAATCAGAAAAGAAGAAAATAATAAATACAGTAATTTTACCAACCTTGACCTGGCAAGGCAACTTGTACCTGTGGTTTAGTTGTCACAAATGTTCCTGTTCCCTCTGATAAAATAAAGTTACGCAAATCAGTCATCAAACTAAACCAATTCAATGTAATTTAAACTCAATTTAATGTATTTTACTTTAATTACATAAATTTTAATAAATGTTTGGCCATCAAATTACAATATTTCAGATTAATGTTTTGAACTACATGTACATCACTAACAGATGCAAAAATACTGACAGGACAATTTACAATGCAATGAAATTTTATGACAAAATTATGTCTTCTACTTTTATAAAAAGTTTATACTGTGGTAAACATGATCTTATGCAGTAAAGTACTCACAAAAAGTTACTCATTATAGGAAATAATTGCTGAGAAAAAAGGGGGTTACGACATATAAATGGATATACATCTTTGTTATAAGAAACAAAAAATGTAATACATACGACAGAAATTGCAGTATTTAGGACAGTTCTCTTGTGCCCATTGAAGGTATGGTTGTCTACAGGCATATTGTCCAAACTCAGCACAGTTAGTTAATTTATCGGCACACTGGTTATTAGGAGCAACAGTCTGTGGTGAAACTGTATTACCTGTACCTGAAATTGTAAACTTAATTTGTTAAGAGCAACAATGTCAACACACTCGGTGTTGGGATTTACAACCTTCTGATGATATATACATAAGCTGATTGTGTAGGACATAATGATCCAATTTTTGTATGACTGCTCAGTACTACCCAAGGCACATCCACTGATGATTTCTTAGTTCCAAAGAAATTAACCTAAAAGCAAAATTTAACCAGAGTTGGTCAAGATTAAAATGTAGGTTGTAATAACCGAATTATTGTATGACTGCTTAGTACTACCCCAGGCACATCCATTGATGAACTTTCATTGATACACTATGCTTAGTTCCAAAGAAATGAACCTAAATGCAAAACTTAACAACATAGTTTGGACGTACGTACGTACGTACATGTACAGACGGATGGACAAGGGTAACTCTATAAGCCTCATCCACATTCGTGGGCGGGGCATAAAAAAATGAATATCAGAAATCAAGTATCTAGTGTTTTGTCTGGTGGTGTAAGTGGGTTGTTGATCATCATTAAAGGTTACATGATGACCCCTCGATGGTGTTAAGTATCACATTGTGGTTCATGAGGTATTGTCTTTTGATGCATACCCCATATCCTTTTATTTTCATAACAATATGCATTATGTTTTATTTTTAAATTAAGAATTTCTAATTTGTTCTACTTTCAACATGCTTTAAAGCAGAAAAATTATGAACAGATAAACAGAAATGTGAATAATGAAATTACTGGTAGAGTAAAAAATATCCTCTGGTATTTTGAAATTATTCATCTTCTTACATACAACATAGATATCTATAAAAACTTACATAGTCCACAGTATTTTTTACAGTTATCTGTAGCCCATGGTCTGTACTGGCCTTCACATGCTGATTTTCCAAAGGCAGGACAGTTTGTTAGTTTGTCCTCACATCTTTCTGGTGTTAAAGTCACTGTTGGTGCTTTTAAACAAAATTTAGTATATTTTTTAAAAAAAAGAAGAAAATAACAAAAGCCTCATTTTTAAAATAATTTTTAAAGAAAATATCTAATACTAACAAGTGTACCTGAACTGAGTAACTATCATAATAATAACTATTTTATAGTCTGATAAATCACCTAAATCACATGTCTTGATATTTACGGTAATTTCTGAAGTCATCAAATGAAATTTATAAAGCAAAATATTTTTAAAGCATTTTATAGATCATATTACAATATGCTGCTTATCAAATTTATATTTTTTTCAATGAAAATCAGTTTACTTGAAAAAGTATCAACAAAGCTGACCATTCTTTATAAAGATAAACTTACTACAGTGACCACAATATCTGTTACAATTCTTCCTAGACCATGCATCATACTGGGCACTGCATGCTGACTGACCATATGCCTTGCAGTTGTTGATAGCATCATAACAGTTAGGATCGATATGTGGGTGTGGGGTATTTGGCTGTGGGGTGGGTACTCTTGGAGTTGGGGGCACCTGACTCATATCACACCTTATTTCCTTACAACAGTCTCCTGGTACATCATACTGTCTGCATTGTGATGGTAATGAATTATAAGTTGGACATCTGAAATAATATTTATATATAAGGTGTTAGTAATATAAATTGATTTTAATTGCATAAATACAAATTTACATTTTCATAATACAAGTAGGAGATGAACTCCATCAACTAATCAATCACAAATGTAAACTTTATTAGGTTTAACATGTATATGTACACTTTTCCACAAAACAAAAGTACAGAATATAGGTTTAATATGTATATGTACACTTTTCCACAAAACAAAAGTACAGAATATTATAGGTTTAACATATATATGTACACTTTTCCACAAAGCAAAAGTACAGAATGTCATAGATTTAACATGTATATGTACACTTTTCCACAAAACAAAAGTACAGAATGTCATGCTTATACCATTTCTTTTTCTCTTCAATTACATGGCCAGAGAAAGCTGACTAATGAAATATTATTGACCTCTTAAAAGGCTGACTTTTTACTTGAATTATCTCTAGATCCCATCAAATTGAGTGATCATCCAAAACCATTTTTGACCTCAGGTCATGGGATTTAAAGTCTAGGCGATTTCAAACTTTTTCTGCAGAAATCTTTTCAAATGTTGATCAGGAGGACCCTTTAAATATCAGAAGATTAAAATTCCAGCATACTGGAGGTTCAAATTTATAGGAGAAAGGTATTGAGTTCTTACTTCTCTGTACATCTGTATTGTCCATTGTAGGCATCAGTGCATTCACATGTGAAATCACAACCATCTTCCCATCTCTGATTCTGTTGGTAAATTCTTCCTTTGTATATACAAACATCTACAAAGTGGTCAATAAATATATATTGCTTACTCCAATGTTTTTATTTACTTCTGTATTGTCTTGGTACAAACAAGATATTTGTGCAAGGCAAAGAAATAAGCAAATATGAGGCCTGTTGAGGATTCTATCCTGTTTTGTGCTGAATTACATACATGTGTGTATATTTTCTCTGACAATGCATTGTTATCTGGTTTATACTGCAATACAGTCAAACCTGCTTTTAACGGCCACAATTGGGACAAAAGTAAAGTGGCCGCATAAGACAGGTGACCGTTTAATCAAGTTTTACAATGAGCGGCAATTCCGTATTTTGCTTTCCGGTCCGGAACGATCAAGATATTATCGTTGTCTAACATACAAATATGGCGGTTCGACTGAGATGAAACGATGTTTTTTTCCACAATCGCCCGTAAATGAACGATGAGATTGATAATTTGAATGATAATTAAGCTATGCCATTAATTAAAGATGATTTGAAAGTCAATTAACGATGATTTTAACATTTATAGAAAGGTAAATGACCGCTTAATTTAGGTAAATTTCAAGCTTGGGTACCATTTGTTGTGACCGCTGGCCACGTAAGACAGGTGACCGCTTATTCGAGTTAAATTAACACGTAAAACTATTTGGGCGGACTCCAGGACGACCGCTGAAGGCAGGTGGCTGCTTAATTGAGGTGACCGTTAGGGCAGGTTTGAATGTACTTAAAACTTCTCTAAAAAAATATTTTTTTGTTCAAAAATATTAACTTTGGACTTGAAGTGTAAAAAAATAAAATTGTGCAGCCTGTACCAATCTGTAACATCACAATGATAACTTTCATTTAAAATGCAACAAAAACACATTGCTAGTGTAAAAAAACCAATTTATATGGACATTGACTATATAAAAAAGATTTATTAGTCCGTACATTTTCACTGCTCAATTACCAGGGTTGCAGGATAAGAAAGAATACTGCTAGCATAAATTGAAAACAAGTTTTACCAATTGTAATGTTTATCAAGTCAAATGTTTTTCATAAACAAAAGCACTGCATTAATTTTTTGTATCACGGTTTAAACTATCATAAATTTTAAAAATTTAGTATAAAACCTACGTGAATTTCCAGTAACGGTACTCTGGCCTGGTTTATAGTTGGGTCTGAAACCAGTAAATGCTCCTCCGTAACTTCCGTACACAGGGTATTTACTTCCCGGCAGCAGAGGATTGACTTGACTTCCATCAGGACCAGTACACATTGGTTTGTTACAGCACTGTCCAGTAGGTCTTACCATGTAACACTGAGATGGCATGTTAGGATAGCTTGGACATCTGTCATATAAAAATATATTTCCCCATTATAATTACACAAAAGTTATTGTGAAGAGATTCAGTAGGAATAAATCCAGATTAGTAGATCAAATTATAAATATTAACTGACATAAACATTATTAGTCATAAAAGCATGTCCATGTTCAAGTAGCCAAAATGAAAGTTTTTTGTAAACCTTATACTTTTTAAACTTGGAATCATTAAAATTTTACAAACAATTTCTAAAGAACTCAACAAAATCTGAGTTATGTTATCAGTAAGTAATTTACATAGCTGTAAAAAATCCTGTTTTAACATATAAATAACATCTTCACTACTTATTCCAAAGTGTAAACATTTTTTCACTAAAACTGCAATATCTCCATTGACCATTGCTGGCCCCCTAAACTTGTTAGACTCAATTCAGTCGTGGAAAACCTATGAATTTGCAAACGTATACTAATTTTTAAACTGTTTATCAATTCTTAACCCCTACAATGCAACTCTTCTTCTTGATTTCAATAAATTTTACATAGGGGTCAATGGAAAACTTTTTAATTCAAAGAGAAAGCTATGCAGAAATGATAAAGGAGCACAAATAACAATATTAGACCATGCCTTTTTTGGTTGTTTTATGCCAATGGACAAAATACTGTTTTCTTTACTAATTTGACAACTATGAATCCTGTTTCTGTTTATTAATTAGTAAACTGTTTATAAATGGTGGCCGAGTGGTATAGGTAGTTCGTCATGACTACTAATGATCACTAGCCTGTCAACACTGAGGTTGTGAGTTCCAATCTCACCTATGGCTGGGTGTGTTCGACTCCGATCTTAATTGACAAGGGTTGCCAATTTTCCTACCGAAAGTTGATGGTTCTCTCTGGATATTCCGGCTTCCTCCACAAATAAAAACTGGCCGCCGCGAAATAGCCAAATGTGCTGAAAACGGCGTAAAACCCCAACTAAACAAACTAAACAAACAAATGGTAAACAGGACTGAATTATGTATGCTTTACTTACAATGATTTACATTTGTAGTAACCACTTTGTCCTTCCAAACACTCACACTTGTATTCACAGCCATCGTCCCATTTATCACCTTGGTTATAAACTTTACCCTTGTAGATACACAGGTCTGAAATTACAGAAATTGTCTATCTTGAATAGGAATATTGGGAACAACCATTCGAAAATACTGTGCAAGGCTTTAATTTTTAGGTTTCAATTTTCATGCTACGTCTTTCATGTATTATTTATCAAAGAAATTTTTTTAATTAATCTGTAGTTTGATTTATTGATGATATATGTCATTTCTGATCTATTAAAACTCAACAAGTAATAACAGGTAAAGAATTTAAAAATAATAACCATTTTATATAAATTTAATATTCACTTTATGTATACACTACTTACTGTTTGTACTTCCAGTGAAAGTGTTCACATTTTGTCCTGGTACAACTACTGGTCCTTGTCCACTAGTGATGGATCCCTGTCCTGGCTGTACTATTAGGTATGGGTTTTGTCCTGGTGTAGGTGCCACATTAGGTCTTGGAGTGGGTACCAGTTGTGGATTAGGATTATAGTTTCCAAATGTCGGACTGTTACAATGTAAGGAAGGACAGCACTGGCCAGCCACAGTAGTAAAGGAACAGTATGATGGAATTGCTGGGTATTTTGGACATCTATAAAAAATATAGTTAATCTATTAATTAACAATGTTTGAAACAAAGTAAAACATATATCAGAGTGAAAGGATATATAATATAACCATCATCTAGTAAATATTGACCACAACATGCAATCAATACCAAGAAAAATTGTCTGTGCTGCAAATATCCAACTTTATAAGACAGAACCAAAATTGAACCCCATAAAGAGTTTCATATTTATTTAGCAATATTTTGAAATCCATTTAACTACTTATTCAAAATGCATTTGTTCATATTCCTGTATTCTAGGGTACATTTGTACATCTTGTACTTACTCAGAGGTAAACTTGTACATTCCAGTATTGGGACACATTTGTACATCTTGTACTTACTTAGGGTACACTTGTACATTCCAGTACTGGGGAAATTTGTACATCCTGTACTTACTCAGAGGTACACTTGTAAATTCCAGTACTGGGATAATTTTTACATCCTGTACTTACTTAGAAGTACACTTGTACATTCCAGTACTTCCATCTTCACAATTACACACATATTTACATCCATCGTCCCAAGAATCTCCTTGATTGTATGATTTTCCATGGTATATACACACACCTAGAAAAATTGGGTGCACTTATATGTTACAAACTTAACAAACTTTTATACAAAAATTAATTTAAACTCTTTATACCCGTACGAAATAATAAGGCGTATTACGCCTGGAAATCTGGCATAAAGCAGGCGTAACTGTGAGTTTTAATAAAAAACCAGGCATAAAGGAGCAGGACACGTAAATCTTAAGTAGTGATGGGCGTAAACCCAGTAACAAACCTGGCATAAACTCAAACATACCAGGCGTAACTGTTCTTTTGAATAAAAAAACCAGGCGTAAAGGAACAGGACACGTAAATCCCGAGTTGTGATGGGCATACAACCAGTTACAAACCTGGCGTAAATTCAAATGTACCGGGCGTAAATTGTTTGAGAGGCGTAAATATCAAGACTTTTACCCAGAATGCTCTATTAATCAAAGAATCATGGGAAAAATATTTCAAAATTTGGCTCTCAGTTGGCATGGAGGGAGTGGATAAATTTGGTTCTTGCTCCTTACAAGAATTAAAATTGGATTATTTACAAAAAGAACAACAAAACTGTGTTAAAAAATTGTAAGTTTTATAATTTATTGAATGATTTCCAATGCAAATAATGTCATTATTAACTGTCTGAGTAATCACAATTCAATTTAAAAATTGCAACATTCATTTTAAGTTACTTTTTCATATTGTTTTTGTTTTTTTTCTAATTTATACAGAATAAAATTTTTCCTATGGTAATTATGGTGTAAACAATGTTTAATTAAAATATAAATTAGATAATAGATTATACATTGTAAATATTAAATAATCTCAAATTTAATTATATCACAGGCACTAGCAGAAATTTTAGTAACATAAGATATAAGTTTGTCATTCTATGTCATTAGACACAGAAATTTTAAAGATCATTAAGTGCTTATATATTTTTTTTCAATTATACAAAATACACAGAAAGTTGTGTACATCCACTAACTCTTTGTTTTGTATCTAAACATAGATTTACGCCTAGTTTTGCAATTGACCAGGCGTACTCATTTGCATATTACACCTGGATTTTTTTTCAACCAGGCGTACTCATTTAAATATTACGCCCCATTTTATGCCTGGATTACGCCTAAATTTACGCCTGGTTTATGCCTGGTTCTCCATTTCTTTAGACATTGGGATGATGCCTGGTTGGTAAAGAATTTTATGCCTGGATTCCGTGTGATGACCAGGCGTCACACTTCGTACAGGTCATTCACAATACTTATACTGAATTAATTCTACAAAATTTTAAAATCAAAGATTAAGAAATATAATAATTCTTAACTCAGAATTAGAGGAATCTACTACCAGTAGTTAAACTCTGTATTAAAAGATTGCTAATGACAATTATCCAATAGATGTATGCATTAGACATAAAAAGTTGCTACAATTTATTCTAAACAATTATCTAGCTATATGATAAAATGCCAAATTAACTACTACATCAAATAATCTATCAAATTAAAAACTTCAAATTTTGTGAACTAAACTAACTTCTGCCTCCTGCAATGCCTGGTATCTGACCATTTGGTAATCCTGATCCTGTGACGACTGTGTGAGTACCCAGTGGCACAATGTTTATCATATTAGGAGCCAGAGTAGGTGATGGAGTTGGTCTACCATTATTGATCAACGGAGTCAGCTGTTGTCCTCCGACTGAACAACGTACTGTAGAACAACAATTATCATTGGGATCTGGTTGTAGTGTACAGAAGTTAGGAATACTGGAGTAGGATTTACATCTGAAATATATTTATCAACTTTAGTAATAAAATCATATTTAAAACAAGACATAAAGAAGTAAAGTTAACACAAAAGATGATAATATCAAACAAAGTCCTTAATAACAACTGAAAATAGGAAAAGGGAAACAACTGTATTTAAATTTTTTTAATCTTTTCAAACTAACCTTTGCTATAAATTTATAATGCTTAAAATCATTAGGAGGTGAATGACAGGCTTTAAAATGAAAGCTTCCTTATTTGTTACTATTAACTTCCATTTATTGTAGATATCAATCATAACAATATATGTTAAGGAAACCATAATTAAAGTTATTAGTCTACTGTCAGACTTTGCAAAAAAAGCTTCATACCTGGCAGTGCACTTAAAGTGGTTTCCAACTGGATCCTGACAGATACAGTTATAATTGCAACCATCTTGCCATCTCTGTCCTCTGGTATACAACTGTCCCTTGTAGAGGCACCTATCTGTTTAAATACAAACAATAATACATGACAAATGAGAAATTTTAAATTCATTGACCATACTATTTTCAAAGGAACATGAGCAATGAATGATAGTTATTGTCAAGAGAAAATTTGATCATTAAAACTAATTTTGAACGTCAACACTTGAAATAATTCAAGATGTACTGAGATTCATATAACAGAAAATTTCAGAATTGAAACATATACTGTATACAAATCTTTAAGTTACACAGAAATGAAATAAGACAATGAACAACCCTAGCGTATGAAGAGTTATATAGTCTTCCACACAGGGGGATATATCCACTCTGTATAACAAGCTCCTGATAGCCATATAAAATGCTGAAATAAAACTACACTCCAAAATACAAAAAACAAATCAAAACATTAAAAACCATTGATGATGACTTTCACTTGGGAAATGCATATAAAAATGTGACATGTTTGTATATTTATTGAATTTCTGTTTTGAAACTGAATAACTCTGTATGTACATATAGTTTATGCCATGTGATAAAAAAAGCTGCAATTTTAAATAATTTTTTTTAAATATCAAAATACAAAATGTATGCCAAAAAGGTAATTACAGCATTTTCCTTTTATTCCTATAGGCCCATTTTGATTCTGATCCTTTGTTCTTGTCCTGAAACTGGAGTCAATATTGAAATGTCAAGTAGAAGCTGATCTAAAGCCATTGCTGAAAATATCATGTAGAGGCTGGAACTATGGCAAATACTGCTAATGCAATGTTGGTGGTGAAGTCCTGGGAAATGTTGAAAGTATCAACTAAAACCAGGGAAAAAATCCATATAAATACCTGGACGTCCTGTGATAGTCTGTGTTGTTGGATTTGGAGGTTTGTTGGAACCCACTGGTCCTGTATTCTGGTTAGGTGTTACATTAATAGGTTGATGTGTTGTGGGTTGGGGTACTGGTGTTTTGGGCCCAACTGTTGGACGAACTGTAGGTCTGGGAGACGGTGTGGCAGAAAGATCACATCTAGCCGTTCTACAACATTGATCGTTGGGGTCCTGTACAAATGTACACTGTGGTGGCAGGAATGGATATGATGGACATCTACAAGAAAATCATAAATACAGTATGCTGATACATCAGTTATGATTATTGTCAATTTCTATTTATGACAAATACTAAAAATTTTCCTTGTAATCAAATAACTAAAAGTTACAACAGAACAAAATTGGATACATAAAACATAACTAGTTAATATCCTTACAGCCTTATATAAAACAGCCACCAATTGGATGTTTTTATAATTGATCCATACATGCATAAAATACATAACTACTTATTGTCTATATAAAGATAACACAACTGATATTCAAATAATGATGTAGTTACACAATCCTTGTATTAAATAATCATTTTATGAATTTAGTCAACTTTTCCTCACTGTCCCTTTATATTAAAACTCCGTCTACATTAATTTACTTTCTGTCAACAAGATGTTTAGCTAGTTAAAATAATTTGTAACTTTTCATCCTTGCTTGTCCCTAAAAAATTATCTGCCTTGATTGTTTTATGTCAAGCTATGATATCCAAATTTCATTTCATGTTTAGTTTCCAAAGAAAGAAACATGGAATAAAGCTTTCGTTTGTGGTACAGAGAGATTGTTGGTGAATAAAATGTACATATTCTTAGAGAAAAATGAATAAGGAATCGACTGATGTATGATTTATCTACTTATAATTGGATATATATTAGATTTCGAGTCTAAAAACTGCCGCCCCATGTTTTCTATATGGAGTGCGCTCTGACATCCCACGGCCCCAGCATATCACAATAAAATGCTCCGCTGGGCGCAGCTAGATACGACCGCAGATGTTGAACCCTGAATAGTTGGGGCAATTATGAACACAACATTCAAGCTTGATACAATACTGAATTTGGATTGTGAATAAATATTTGACACAGCATAGGTTTCTGACACAGAATGAATGTTGTCTAAGAACTTAAAAATTTTTAATTTACCTATTCAAACCATATCAGTATTATTTGTTTTTATATATAAATCAGAAATAACCAATTTAAAATTTAAAATTGGGCACACATATCAATTTCTTGCTATTGCGCAATACTGTGTAATTGAAAATTTCTTCAAATATTTGACACATAATAGGTTTCTGACACAGAATAACTGAAATCAAAGAACTTAAAATTGGTCATATGATTTGAATTTATATTCAATTTTTTGCTTTTGTGTAATACAATATGCTGTGGAGAATTGCCCCCCCCCCCCAAAAAAAAATAATAATTTATCCCTTTTTTTAGCTTTTGTGCAATACACTATGAAGTTGCACATTGACCCCCCTCCCAAAAAAAAAAAATGACATCATAGTCATGGATGGCAAATTTTAAATATACATATTAAAAGCAGTTTAGATAAGATAAACAAAAAAGCTTCATCAGCACATTTTATATTGACAAATTTCCAATGGAATTTGTTAATAATAAAGTTTTGATAACAGGGCACACATATCAATTTCTTGCTATTGCGCAATACTGTGCAATTGAAAATTTCTTCAAATATTAATCAAACAAAGTTTAATTTTGGATCCCGATTTGGACCAACTTGAAAACTGGGCCCATAATAAAAAAACTAAGTACATGTTTAGATTCAGCATATCAAAGAACCCAAAGAATTCAATTTTTGTTAAAATCAAACTAAGTTTAATTTTGGACCCTTTGGACCTTAATGTAGACCAATTTGAAAACGGGACCAAAAATTAAGAATCTAAATGCACGGTTAGATTCGGCATATCAAAGAACCCCAATAGTTCAACTTTCGATGAAATCAAACAAAGTTTAATTTTGGACCCCGATTTGGACCAACTTGAAAACTGGGCCCATAATAAAAAAACTAAGTACATGTTTAGATTCAGCATATCAAAGAACCCAAAGAATTCAATTTTTGTTAAAATCAAACTAAGTTTAATTTTGGACCCTTTGGACCTTAATGTAGACCAATTTGAAAACGGGACCAAAAATTAAGATCCTAAATGCACGGTTAGATTCGGCATATCAAAGAACCCCAATAGTTAAATTTTCAATGAAATCAAACAAAGTTTAATTTTGGACCCTTTTGGCCCCTAATTCCTAAACTGTTGGGACCAAAACTCCAAAAATCAATCCCAACCTTCCTTTTGTGGTCATAAACCTTGTGTTTAAATTTCATAGATTTCTATTTACTTATACTAAAGTTATTGTGCAAAAACCAAGAAAAATGCTTATTTTGGCCCTTTTTTAGCCCCAAATTCCTAAACTGTTGGGACCAAAACTCCCAAAAACAATCCCAACCTTCCTTTTGTGGTCATAAACCTTGTGTTAAAATTTCATAGATTTCTATTTACTTATACTAGAGTTATTGTGCGAAAACCTAGAAAAATGCTTATTGGGCCCTTTTTTGGCCCCTGATTCTTAAACTGTTGGGACCAAAACTCCCAAAATCAATCCCAACCTTCCTTTTGTGGTCATAAACCTTGTGTTTAAATTTCATAGATTTCTATTAACTTATACTAAAGTTATAGTGCGAAAACCAAATGTCTTCAAACGACGCCGCAGACGACGACGACGTCGACGACGACGACGCCAACGTCATACCAATATACGACCGCAAAAATTTTGCGGTCGTATAAAAAGGCCGTCAGACGTCAGAGCAATCTCGGACTAGTACAGGAGGTGCAAAAAATACGAAATTGGGAATATTCTATAATTTTCATAGGAATATATATGGACAAAAACTGGCAAATCCAGCAAATTCCACAAAACGGTGATGTAGAAATGACAATGTTTTTTGTTGTTTTTGAGATATTCAAATAAGAAATAACTAATAAATTTGCCTATTAAGCTTAACTGGGAAATATTCCACTTATAGTTATAGTATAAATGTTGTTACCTATCTGTACATCTGTATTGTCCTCGTGTAGCATCAATACACACACATCTATATGAACATCCATCATCCCATTGCTGTCCTACATTGTATGTTTTTCCCTTATAGATACATACACCTACAATTAAAGAATCCATTAGTGGTCTATTTCTCACAGTAAAATCAAGCACTCAGAACATCTTATATCCTAGAAATAAAATGAATAAGAGTAATGAAATGACTTTTCTTGTTTGAGGAAAACAAATAAATACCCGGTATCGATATTTAAAGAATCACATTAAGTAATAGACTTAACTAACTAGAGCTGTTTGTAGCATTAAGGGTCTTTAGCATTGCATTATCAATTTCTCCTATTGAGAACCTTACATACCATTGCTATTTCCAGAGAAACTGGTTCCTGAATTAGGTGTCAGTGGGTTTTGCCCTCCAGTACCACTTGTACCAACATAGGTACCAGGTAAAATAGGGGTTGGGTACAAATACTTGGGACCAGTGCCAGAGGGTCCTGTATTGTATTGAGGATTAATTGTGTATCCCTGTGGTGTGGTGCCTCCGACTACTCCTGGGGTCTGAGGGAACAGGTTGATGTTACAATTGGGAATCAAGCAGCACTGATTGCTTGGATCTGTAGTTAATTTACATCCTGCTGGAACCTGCTGGTATACTTTACATCTATAAAGTACATCAAATATTTGCATAAATTATTCCCTAATGAAGAAAGAAAAAGAGCACAGATAAAATAAAATCTCACACTAATACAAACTTTTCATATAAACCTGATGAGAGTAAAAATCAATTCAATCACATGATACAAAATGATAAGAGAAGTTCAATGATGATTTAATTTTTTCTTTATTATAGATTGAGTTTTTAAAAGATTGACATTCTCACCTTTGATGACACGAATATCGATTGTTCATTGCATCGTCACACTGACAAGTATAGTCACATCCATCATTCCATGTTTGTCCCTGGGAATAAAATACTCCCTTGTATACACATTTACCCTGTACTGTGTTAGGGTTGGGAACTGGTGTAGGAGCCACGGTGTTCTGACCTGGTTTTGGAGTTGGAGTGTAGAATTGTTTTGGTGTTGGTATACCGTTCGGGAATGGTGTTGGATTTAGGAAATCACAGTATGGTTTCTGACAGCAAGGCTCATTTGGATCTTGAATCAAAACACATCGACTATCCAGATTTGGGAATTTAGAGCACCTATGAACAGAGGCAAATTGAAAATTTTAGCTTACAATCATTTAATTTTGTTAATTCATGAGCAAATAAGAGTTTCAACTCAAGTTAAATTTCACTGAATAGTTTCTTTAGAATTCAAAATTAATTTTACTGGTGTCTTATTTAAATCATTATAAAATTTTATTTAGACTTAACAAGTCATTGTGACCTACTTTTCAGTGCATCTGTATTGCCCAGTCATATCATCCAAACATTCACATTCATATGTACATCCATCATCCCATTTCTGTCCTTTCTGGTAAACAATTCCTCTGTATTGGCAGCCTGATGTAATACATCAGAAATTATTTCAGAGTTAATACAAACAGTTCATTTAAGTAACTTTGTGATAAAAATATGAATAAACATAAGCTGTCATAATGATATGGTGCTAACATTGTTCTCTTCGTCTGTTTTAATCAGGGGTCAAATGATACAAAAGTTTTCAAATTGCAGAGACACTTCACTTGTTTGTTAAGGAATTGAAATAATAATCACAATCTAACAAAAATTAGTTCTCCGCACTTGCTCCTTATTTTCGTTCGGTTGTTTATATGTCACGAGGGGGAGATCTAACTACAAGGTCATGTCTAGGGTCAAATTTGCAGTAGCAATCTTAGGGTATTGAACTGGCATAGAAGTTATTGTATTGTTTAGTGTAATTCCGAATTTAAAATAACAAATATTGCAGCCTCCATGCTATTTTTATTTCATAATCTGAATCGTTAAAAGTTATTGTTTTTAGGTCTACCAACAAATTCCAATGACCTCAGGTGAATTATTAAAAATGGGAAAAATATGTATGAGAACAAACAGTTATGTATTGTGTCGATTCTCATTCATAAATATTGAAATGGGAGAGCAGGTAGAAAAAAACTTGATGCCGATTATGGTGTGAGAGGGCCTCATTGATTGGTTAATTGTAAATGAGTTTCTAGAAGCTGATTGGTTGGTCAAAGTTCAGCAAATTTGACCCTAGACATGACCCTCAAGTGGTTCTATTTAGATCTCCCACGCGTAACACATAAACAGCCGAAGGATAATAAGGAGCAAGTGCAGAGAACTAATTTTAATTAAATTGTAATAATCACAGAAAAAAATTTCATATTATTTGTACCGAATGCAAATTTAAATACTATAAGTCAGCACATACCTGTTTTGGGCTGTGGAGCAGGAGTTGTCTTGCCATCAAGCTGTGGTGGTGAAAGAGTTGGTTTGATACCTGGAGCTAATGTTGATGGGAGGACTGGTCCGAGTCCTGTAATAATTCCTGGTTTTGGTGTTTGTGGGTTTGGTATGAAACCTGGAGTTGGGGTTGGGCCAGCAGTGGGTTTGACTGGACACTGGGGTACCTTACAACATGTAGGATCAATTGGATCAGCTACCATGATACAGTCTGATGGAACATTGGTGTATCTAGCACATCTAAACAGAAAAAGTACAAATCCTTAGTGTCTTCACTCTTTGTTCAAGGTCTGTTACATAATTTTTGAAGGAAAATATTTAAACTGCAATCAGCCATTATTGTACAAATAAAGGGGTGTGTATCAATGTTAAATTATATCTGTATAGTATATTTATATCATAAAATGTAAAGGTTATGATACCGTTCAATAAAATGTGGTAAATGTCCATACTCAAGAAATGTTAATTTCTTTGAAGAAACACATGCCATTTTGTCTGCCTGTAGAAAACTTTCAAAATCTGAAATAACTAATTGATCTTAACCACCACGTTAGTAGTCTGACTGCATATATCATTCATATTAGGATAGTCTTTTGGACCTTTGGACCAGTTGCACTAAAACTTGTCAGTTATATTAAAATAAATATGTACATTGTCAGAAAATATCAAATTTATTTGAACTTGTTCCAAAACTGAAGGTAAGCCTAGCAAGAATAGGTCTTCAGCATAAAGACAATTTGTGCATACGGTTTTTATCTGAAAAGGAAATACCTTACTGTAAAGTGAGATTTCAAGATGTGAAAAAATTTCTGTCTATGTATATGACTTACCTTTCCTGACACCTATAGTAACCTGTGTTAGAATTCTCACATCTACACTTGGCATTACAATCATCATACCAAACTTGATCCTGTTGGTACATATTTCCTTTGTATACACACACATCTACAAGTATATATATATATATATGGGTATATATAAATATAAATAACCTACAAACTTCTAATTCAAATACAGCATTAATTATCTTGAAATGCCTGTCTAATTTTACATGTATTTGATAGTACGAATTAGATGTTTTCACTTTGCTAAATTACTAAAACATTAATGCTATGTTGATTGACACACTTTTCACCAATAATAACTTTGTCATTTGATCTATTTTTTTAAAATTTGAAATCCACAAAATTAAGTACCCACGAATAATTATGTCTTTTTTCCCCAAGCAACGAAAATAACTGACTTCAGTGAAATCTAAGTAGATAAAATACTTTCATGCTAAATCTATTTGTAACACCGTACATACTCTTTGGTTTTGGAGCAGGTGTATTAACGCCTAAGCCAGGAGTTGGTACCAGTGTTGGTCCAAGAGATGGTGACAATGTGTTTCCAGATCCTGGTGTCGGGTTAATGTTTGGTGAAGGAGTGGGCTGTGGGTTCTGACAGTAGGGAAGCTGACAACATCGATCTGTAGAATCTTGTACCAAGGTACAGTATGATGGTAATTGTGGAATCTTGGCACATCTATAGGTGATAAAATTTACGTAAAGCAAAATTATAATCCCATTAGAAAGAAAGCAAGATATCACAATTTCATACAGGGTATAAAATACATAAAGAAAGGGTTGATTTTTTTTCTGATTTTAACAGGTAAGAAAACAAACTACTATAAGGAACTGAAATTGATACAAATTTATTAAAGCCCAAATTAAGGTATAAAAGATTCATTAATAGAAATAATTCCTTGTGTAATTTAAATAGAGTTTTGACAAACTATACATACCTCTCTGTACACTGATAATGTCCTGTGTTAGCATCCATACATACACAGCGGTAAGTACAGCCATCATCCCACCTCTGTCCTTGTGTGTAGATCTTTCCTTTGTACAAACACACATCTGAAAAAGTAATGGTGAAATATCATGAAAGGAAATTCAATTATACAAAGTTATTTGGTCATATTACATGACATAGTGTCATTTTATTACTATTCTGTAGCACAAAACATATAGAATTTAAATAGAACAAATACTGACATTCTTGGATAGTGAAATCACAACTAAAATACTTGGGATACACTTTATTTTCATTTATATCAATTTTCAAGGATTTCATAAAGTGCAATGAAACAAATCTAATAATTCAACCAAATGTGCATGACTTTCATATTTTTTCTACTAGAATATTAGAATTTTACAATGTTTCTGTATACTCAAAACAACAAATTTTGTTAAACCACAAAAAAATTAATCCTCTGTTAATAAAGAAACAAATTCTGTCATATAATAAATTTAGATTTTTAGTTATTCCAGGGATTGGCATTGATTTGATTATATCAGACTTACTTAATTTGCCAGTTATTCCAGGATTTGCATTGGTTTGATTATATCAGACTTACTTGATTTGCCAGTTATTCCAGGACTGGCCTTGGTTTGATTATATCAGCCTTACTAGATTTTTAGTTATTCCAGGACTGGCATTGGTTTGATTATATCAGACTTACTTGATTTGGCAGTTATTCCTGGACTGTCAATGGTTTGATTATATCAGACTTACTTGATTTGCCAGTTATTCCTGGACTGGCCTTGGTTTGATTATATCAGACTTACCCAGTACTTGATTTGCCAGTTATTCCTGGACTGTCATTGGTTTGATTATATCAGACTTACCCAGTACTTGATTTGCCAGTTATTCCTGGACTGTCATTGGTTTGATTATATCAGACTTACTTGATTTTCCAGTTAAACCAGGATTGGGATTGTTTGGTTTGATTATATTAGAACCATCAATTGTCCCCTTGGGTCCTGTTACAACTGTCAAGTTAGTATTAGGATTAGGCTTTGGTGTACACTTAGGTACTTGACAACATGGATCACTTGGGTCTGTAATGTAGGTACATCCTGGTTGAAGCTTGGGATATGTTGGACATCTGAAATAAGAACAAAAGTATATCAAATATTATTAAACTTTATTTCATCTGAAACTTAACTTTTATCCTTAAAATTGTTATTAGTTGTGATGAAACATTCATTAAAATTTGTTCACAAACAAACCAAAAAATCACCTCCCCCCCCCCAAATAAAAGAAAAACCAATCAACGACAAACACTTTCAAAATTGACACTTCCCTAAATTTGATATTTAACCAGTTCTTTCACCTTACAATGTGACAAAAATTGTTCTTAAGCATTTCATATATATCCTCTCTTATTTTTTAGTTTGATTTGGAAAAAACTTTAGTTTTTGTGTTGCCTTGTTTAATTTCTAATTCCTTTGCTTTTTTTTTCTTTTAGTTAATCTTTTGAAGTATTTGTTATCTATTTTAATATTTCAGGCTTGTTCTCATGATATTGCTTTGTCTCTGGCTTTTAGTGTTTTGGATTTCCCATTTCAGAGAATTGCTCTTGTTATGGATTTATTTATGCAAATTGTCAAAAAAAATATAATAAAAACACAATACATTCCAAGTTAATATGAATTCATTTATTTTTATGGGAATTGGTTTTCACGGTTTTGTGAAAATGTGTTATTTCACGATACCAAATTTTGAGGTTTTTTAATGGTGCAGTAATAATGCATTATTAAATAAACATTTCATTGTATATTTAAATTTTATGGTACAAAAGTGGCAACAAAAACTACAAAAATGCATATCCAATAATATAGTATGTGTTCCTTACCTATATGTACATCTGAACAAGTCTTTCTTACCTATATGTACATCTGAACAAGTCTTCCTTATCTATATGTACATCTGAACATGTCTTCCTTAGCTATATGTACATCTGAACATATCTTCCTTACCTATCTGTAAATCTGAACATGTTCTTCCTTACCTATCTGTAAATCTGAACATGTCTTCCTTACATATATGTACATCTGAACATGTCTTCCTTACATATATGTACATCTGAACATGTCTTCCTTACCTATCTGTACTTCTGAACATGTTTTTCCTTACCTATCTGTAAATATGAACATGTTTTTCCTTACCTATCTGTAAATCTGAACATGTCTTCCTTACCTATCTGTACATCTGAACATGTCTTCCTTACCTATCTGTACATCTGAACATGTCTTCCTTACCTATCTATAAATTTGAACATGTCTTCCTTACCTATCTGTACATCTGAACATGTCTTCCTTACCTATCTATACATCCAAACATGTCTTCCTTACTTATCTATACATCCGAACATGTCTTCCTTACCTATCTGTACAGGTAACTTGTTTGGCAGCTGCATCTTCACATCGACACACCTTACTACATCCATCCTGCCAGCTCTGTCCTTCTCTGTATGCCACTCCATTGTAAATACAAAACTCTGAAAAACAAACAATTTAAATATAAAATTTACTCCAAGTTATTCTCTTCTGGAAATAACAATATAAATGTACTACAGGCCTTTGTCTTTAAAATAAGATACTTTTATTACATATATTTAGTGATTTGGGGTCAATTCCACCACATCCCTTCTTTGATATTATCAATATTTCTTCATATTCAAAATTTCCACAGAGATCTTACAAATATTACAATATCTTACCAAGTTTAGGAGCCGATGTTGGGTTAGGATTAGGTGTTACATTAGGTCCTGGTGTTGGTGTAAGTAATGGATTTGGTGTTGGGTTAGAACAATCTGGCTTTTTACAACATGGATTGGAGGCATCATATACCATTCTACAGTTGGCAGGCAAAGGTGGATATCTTGGGCAACTACAGAAATAAATATATATATTCTATTAAAACTACCAATGTAGCTCAAAAGCATTACATCTGACAACTTCAATCTAATAGAAGCTGAACAAACTTTCACATAATGTTTAAATGGAAAATGTTTTGGTAATTGATCTTTTGAATATTTTTTCTTTTAATTACATTAACAAAAACCTGAAACCAGAGGCTCCCAGGAGCCTGTATCACTCACCAGATATTTCCATTTGTTGATTGCAAAATGACCTTGATATTAACATCCATGCCATGTTTTATTTCAATCCCTTCAGTAATTTTCAAAAAGAAGCCGTTTGTATGTAATTCCCAAAGGGTCCTATGTTAAACTAAGTCCCATGCTAGTGGCCATCATGGTCAGCAGCTCATGAGGAACATTCATGCCATGTTTGGTTTCAATCCATTCAGCGGTTCTCTAGAAGAAGATTTTTGTATGTATTTCCCATAGGGTCCTATGTTAAACTAAAGTCCCCTGCTGGCAGACATGTTGGATTACAGATCATTACCAAAGTAACAACACTTTTTCAGCACCTCATAAGGAACATTCATGTCAGGTTTGGTTTCAATCCTTTCAGCGATTCTATAGAAGAATATTTTTGTATGTATTTCCCATAGGGTCCTATGTTAAACTAAGTTTCCTGCTGGTGGCCATCTTGGATAACAGATCAGCAACATGTTTCGTTTCGATTTATGGACAGATGACGGGTCAGGTGAGCTATAAAAGTGTCTAAACTTGCATGTGAAAACTACCAATTTTTGTAATTTTTGTTTGCTAATCACAAGTGATTAGTGATTTGAAAAATTAAAAATGTTGGAAAAGTGAGTTGTTGAATGTTAAAAGTAAATAAACCAGACATAAAAATCAGTAAAAAATAATAACAATAAAAAGTAAACAATAAAAGACCTAAAGTATTAGCCAATTAGCATCGATACTGATCACAAAAAAGAAAATCTCATCAATGATTAAATCTGTTATTAATGTCCAATGGTTTCTTATTCTAATTCACTGTAGGAGGAATTTTTCTTTGTCATTTTTGAAACCTTTGATATTTTTCAAAATTGAAAATTGGCTTCATTGTTCTGATCCTACTGCTGATAGTTTTAACACAAAAATTAATTACTTGAAATTTTTTCCAACAGTAAAATGTTAAACACACAAGAACTTCCATATCAGAACATGTATTTTACATGGTCATTTGAAATTTACAGATTCATACAGAATAATTGCTAATTAATGATTGGTATTATCATCAGAATCACAGCAAACTTCAGAAAGTGAAATGAAGGTGGCTATTTTAGTGCTATATACTTGCTAGGTTATTATTCATTGTGTTTCATGCAGTCATAAAAATGCAAATTGCAGGCTAAATATTTACTTTTCATTTATCATGAAATATATTTGCTTGCATTGCCCATGAACATATTCCAACTCTAAGAGATATTTTTAGTCAAGACCTTAAAAACTGGTGCCATTCTTATTATGGCCAAAAAAAAAATAGTATTAGCTTCTCAGGCCCCGCTGTATGTCCCTTAAAGCGTCGTTTTTTATCATACAAAAAATAAAATTAAAAATCGGCAGTTCCGCGTCCCGCCCCGAAATTTTTCGCGTCTGTTTCCGTTACCGGTAATTTTTAGGATCGCGATCTTAATCAGCGAAACGTTTTCTTAAACACACTTTATCACGTGGTGTGGTGATTTAAATATACATTGTTTGTTAAACTATCGTCAGCATGGCATCTTCTTTAGTGTCATGCCAGGTCCTCTCTGGAGGAAAAACCGTCGTACCATGGACGATACATTGTGATTACATGACGGAGTGCACATTTGGGGAGTTGCTAGAATCGATTAAAACGAACGATGAAGCAGCCTTTGGAAAATTTCAGGGCTACACCGCCGACGCTTTCGTTGGGAGGCCGAAGATTGAATTTAATAAATTTAATATGAATTGTAAAGTCAGGGAAGCTATTGCTAAAGTTTGGTAGATATATTAAATATGAACTTAAGAAAACACAGCTCATCAGAGGTTCTCAGTTGTAGTTATGCAGTACATATATCAAAAAGAAGACAACACATATGTATACAAAAAGTTGGTTTTAATTTCCCATTAAAACAGGATTCTTCAATTTCTTTTTTATACCAATATATTAGAAATAACAGATGCTATATTTTAATTCCGACACAATGAAAATTTCCATGCCAAAAAAAAAAAAAAAGAGCCGCCCTGCCTCATTATAAAATTTCAAAAATGGCCTGAGAAGCAACAAATTTTTTAAGTAAAAACAAGGAAAAAAAAAAAAAGACTCCTTCCTGCCTCATCAAAAAATTTGAAAAGTGGCCTGAGAATCTAATGATTTTTTTTACATGGCCTAATCAACAGTGCAAAGATAATATGGTTCATCCTCACCACTGACTGTTTGATATTTCTAGTACCACAACCTATTATTCTATACAAAGAGAAATGTTTCCATTAACAACTTACATATCAGTACAAGTATATTTCCCTGTCATCTGGTCATCACATATACAGTTATATTTACATCCATCTCTCCATCTCTGTCCCTGTGTATACATCTGTCCATTGTATATACAGGCTTCTGTTACAACAAAAGTTATTTCATAAAAACTTGTTATTTACTATAATTATCATATTTTTAAAAAATCTCCAACTTTTTAACACTTTTGGTGATTAATATTTTGGGTTACTTTTCTGTGTATCTTCATTGATTTTCAATAACAATATATGTTGAAATCATGCAATTTTTAAAAAAGCCAAACATACCCTTTAACTTATGCAACAGTTTGAGTCTTGAAAAGATTTCTAAATTAACAATATTGTTTTTTTTCCTGACAGAACTGTTGTTGGAACTGTTTGCTGCCTATATATCTTGTGAAATGCTTTTCTGGCATTTGGACTGATAGCTAGTATTGATACAGTGAATTGGAATCTTTACTGTATGGATCAATGTATATAAGAAGGTAATACTTGGTCTGCTCTTGGATGGTAAACTTATTCAAGTATTAGCAGATATTTTGTAACCATGAAAGCAACAAATACAATTAGGTATAAAAATAGGTATAACTGGACTTTCTTTGCTGTTGGTGTTACATATTTATTTCAAATTAGGAGCCAGATAACTTACTTGGTTGTGGTTGAGGTGTTTGATTAGGAACTGGTGTATTCACTCCTGGCTGAGGAGCATTTGTTGTTATCAAAGATGGTAACATGTATGGTGGGTAAGTACCTCCTGGGTAGGGGGTAGGGTAAGGATATGTTCCTGGAGTTGGTTGGACATTTGGTCCTGGTGTTGGTGTCGGTGGGTTTTTGCCTGTGATTTGACCAAACACCCCAGGTGGAATTGTTGAGTTGTTAGGATTTGTACACTGTGGTATCTTACAACAAACAGGATCAGTAGGATCCGGTACCATCATACAGGTTGGTGATATATTTGTGTAGGTGGGACATCTATCAAATTAAAACTCAATTCTCAATTCAAATTCTTCAATCTGGTTTAAAAAATTTTTTTTGGCCATTAGAATAATAAGTTGTTCAATGATATCGAAAAACGATTGATCAATTTTTGATTTTGCAGGATTTAAAAAAAAACTCAAAAGTAATGAGTACATAAGTACGAAGACTGAAATGTTCCATTATAACAAAAGATTTTAAAAAAAATTTTGGTAGCTGAAAAATATAAAAACAACAAATATAAATTCTAACCTGTCACTGCAAGAATAGTGTCCTGTTTTGCCATCATCACAAACACAGACTTTGTCACATCCATCATCCCATTTCTGTCCCTGTGTATATGCCTTTCCTTTCATGATACATACATCTGTCAACCATAATACAATATTACTACCAATTATATTAAAAAGGGCTCCATCTCTTTTTTAAAAAAAAGTCAATCATTTTTTCAGGGATATTTACAGAAATTTTCAATGATGTTTTTATCTGCCATTAAATGGTAATTCTATGATATTCACAGTTGTAACATTAGATAAGTGCATTTCTGTAATTGTAAATTGATTTACTCCCAACATCTTTATTTTCTGTTTACTGGCATTAAATATAGTATGAAATTAGATAGAACAAAAATAACTGTAAGAAGGGAGCTAACTCTAAATTTTAAAATAATTTCCTGGAGAGAGAAAAATATGTGACTATAAATAAATATTTCATAGAAATCACCTGGTAAATGGCAAATTCAATAACTCTCAAGGCCATTTAAAATGAAACTCAGGATTCTGTCCTCTTACTGGAGGATGCTTAATATTTTAACTTATAAGAATAGAGTTTTATATGATTGAATGAGTTTCAAAGATAAAGTTACATTTAATGAAAACATTTTATTTACTGCTACCCAAAACTGTTAAATGAACTGAAATAAAAATCCTGCAAAGTCATTTATTTAAACAAAGGATAAAATGGTTTAAATATACTATCTCTTCTGTTGTGAGTGGGTTTATATGATATTCCTGCATTTTAGTTATTAAATATATTTAACTAAACATTTAATCATACTAGGAATGGGGTGAAAATAATCCAAATCCAGTCAATAAAAAATAATTTATGAAAAATTAACTATTGTTGACATTAAATCTACACAGTACTAACAGTGAAATCAAAATTTTTTTTTAAGTTTCTGTATCTGTAGAGTTTTGGCAAGTAATATAAAAAAATTCTATCAATTAGTATTCCTGATAAATTTTTCTGATACACATTATTACCTTTAGGTATTGGTTGTTGAGGTGGTTGTGTTGGAGGCGTCATTAATGGGGACAGTGTTGTTAGTGGAACAGGTGTATTCTGTCCTGGTCCAGGTTTCTGTGTTAGTCCTGGAGTTGGACTGACTGGTGGTCTTGGGGTTGGTGTCACAACATTACATGATGGAGTTTTACAACAGGCATCATTTGGATCTTGTACAAGAACACAATAAGATGGAATCTGTGGGTATCTTGGACATCTAGAGTATACAAAACATATTTATCATGTAAATTATTTCCAACAGAAATCAATCATTCTATTGTTATAAAATATTGCAATGTTCAATATTAATTTTGAGTTTTACAGATTGTTATACATTACCTGTAGCATTTTCTGCATCAATGTAAACATAACTTTAATTTCTTTATTTTTCTACAGTATTTTCATCAAATATTTAATCATGTTTTTTATTTTGGTTTTTGAAGACAAAATATTTACTATTAAATTATGAGTCTCTGAATGTTTTCCTCTCATCACATTTTTCCAATCAACAGTTTCATTACAAGACTGTTACTTTAACTTATGAAAATGCATCAATAAAAAAAAATTATATGTCACTAGCATAATACTATAGTTACCTTTCATCACACTTGTATTGGCCACTATTGCCATCCACACATACACAGTGATATCTACATCCATCATCCCATTTCTGTCCTGTAGCATACTGTTTACCCATATATTCACACATTCCTACCAGATATTAGTATAATCATTAACAAAAATCAAAAAAAAAATTATTATGAGATAAATTAGAAATTTCCTTTGTCTATCCTTCTGAAAAAGTAACTAGAGACTCTCAAGGGCCTGTATTGCTCACTTGGATTTAACTTTTCATCTTCAGCAGGAATAAAAACTTAAGTGTTGGTCAATTTGGCTGCTTTTTCTATAGGGTTCTATGTTAAATTTGGTTGACAGTCCAGGTCAATTGAGACATTTCTAAAAGAGAACCATCTAAGTACCATTACTGCTATGGCTTGTTCCCACTGGCTAAATGAATTTTCCCATAGGGTCCTATATTAAACTAAGTTTGGCTGTGGCAGCCATCTTGGTTGACAGTCAGGGTAATTGGACACTATTCTGAAAGAGGACCATTTAAGGACCATTGCTACCAAGTCTAGTTCTAATTGGCTTACTGGTTTCAGACAAGAAGATTTTTGAATGAATTTCCCATAGGGTCCTATGTAAAACTAAGTTTGGTTCTGGTGCCCATCATGGTTCACAAACTACTAAATCGGACATTTTTCTGAAAGAATACCTCCTGAGGACCATTGTTGCCAAGTCTATGAATTTTCCTACAGGGCATTATATTAAACTAAATTCGGTTGTGGTGGCCATCTTGGTTGACAGTCCTGATCATCGGACACAATTCTGTAAGAGGACCATCTAAGGACCATTGCTGCCAACTCTGGTTCCAATTGGTCAAGTGGTTTCAGACAAGATTTTTACTGAATTTTCCCATAGGACCCTATGTTAAACTAAGTTCGGCTTTGGCAGCCATCATGGTTAACATTCCAGGTCATCAGAAAGAATTTTGAAAGAGAACCTCTTAAGGACCATTACTGCAAAGTATCATTATAGTTTCATCGAAGAAGATTTTTGAAATTCATCCCCCCTTTTTTCTATTTTTAGTTACAGCAGCCATGTCGGTTGGAAGTCAGGGATGCAGAACAAAATTTTGGCAGGGGGCTACCCAATGACCATTCCACCAAAGTTTGGTCTGAATTGGCCCAGTGGTTTCTGAGGAGAAGACCTTTAAAGGAAAGTTTGCGCCGGACCATGTCTTTAAAGGGCAAAAACTCCTATAAGGGGTCTATCAATGATTTTGGTCATGTTGACTTATTTGTAGATCTTACTTTGTTGAACATTTTTGCTGATTACAGTTTGTCTTTATCTATAATAATATTCAAGATAATAACATAAAGCTGCAAAATTTCCTTAAAATTAAAAATTCAGGGACAATAACCCAACAATTTAGAAACGGATTTGTCTGAAAATTTCATGGCAGGTAGATCTTGACCTGATGAACATTTTCACCCCGTCAGTTTTGCTCTAAATGTTTTAGTTTTTGAGATATAAGACAGTTTACCCCTATGTTCTATTTTTAGCCAAGTCTGCCATGTTGGATGGCAGGTGGGGTCATCGGACACAGTTTTTAAAATTAGATATCCCAATGCTGCTTTTGGCCCATTAGTTTCAGAGGAAAAGATTTTGGCAAAAGTTAACGGACGACGACGGACGATGGATGCCAAGTGATGAGAAAACTCACCTGACCCAAAGGGTCAGTGAGCTAAAAAATAATGTACTTATATCAAAATAAGACTTAAAATATCCAAATCTTTTAAGGTTTATTGACAAATGTGAAACTCGTCCAGTATGTTAAATTATAATGACAGTGTCCAATGTAGTGCAGTGCAGAAAGTTAAATGGATCCAACACACTATTTGCTTAGTACTTGCACATCCACTAAGATACAACAGGGGTAAAAACAGGTACTTTATAAATAATTTCATGTAATAATCACTTTGTTTTATTACTTGTCTATTGTAAAACATGCCCCTTGTGGGCCCTTAATTTGGTGAATAAATCTATCTATCTATGCACACAATAAAAAGTTGAACATTTCAGAAATTTTTCATATGAATTTCATCAAAAACCGCAAATAAATGTAGGCATGAGACCCCTTACAAGGCAATTTTAGCCAAATTTCAAAGTTCAAAGGGCAATAATTCTGCCAAAAATCACATTATCGCACTCGAAATTTGAACTTGATCTAGATACCATCAAAACACATCTTCTGTGTGAATTTCATCAAAATCCGCATATAAATGTAGGTGTGAGAGCGCTTACAAGGCAATTTTAATAAAATTTTGAAGTTCGAAAGGCAATAACTATACCAAAAATCATGTTACAGCACTTGAATTCAATCCTGATCGAGCTCCCATGAAAACACATCTTCCATATAAGTCCATCAAAATCCGTAAATAAATGAAGGCATGAGAGTGTTTACATGGGGACGGACGGCTGGCATTTCTGTGTCCCTGTGCCACGTTAATTTTTTGGCCAGAAATGTTCCCCTCATTCATGCCATCATAAGATTAATTTTTTGGGAAAAAAAAATAAAACAGCAGTTAACACAAGCTGATTATCAAATGTCAGTGTCAGTTCTACACTGAAAATTTCCCCTCAAACAAAATTTATTAGGGATTCTTATTGCACCTTTAATTCACTATATTAAGAAGATACAACAAATAAATGATACAATACCTTTAGGATTTGGTACCTGTGGTTTACCAATAACAGATCCAGTTACTCCTGTAGGAAGAGGTGATGGGTAAGGTGTAAATGTGGGTGTTAATCCTGGTCCTGCTGTAGGTTTGGGCACTGGTGTCTGTCCCTGGGGGGTTGGCTGACCAGGTCCCGGGGTTGGGTACGTTGATGGCGTGGGAGTAACCAGGCATCGTGGTACTTGGCAGCATGGATCCAAAGGATCGGTCACCCATGTACAACCAGGTTGCAACTTGTAACTTGGACACCTAGAGATAGTATAAATCTTATTTAATGAACAAAAACAAAAGTTGTTCACAATCTGATAAAATTTGTTCTGAAATAAAATGAAAAAAAATAAATTTGGACCAAGTTTTCACTGAATAAAAGTAAAAATAAATACATCTTTCTAATTCTAACACGGTAATGTTTGCATGGAATGAGACCATGCTTACTATCCTTGATTTTATAGAACCTTCCTTCTATTACATTTGTATGGAACTTTGTACAAAAAATGAAATTATTTTAGTAATTTTTTCTCATCCTGTTTTACTATTGGTCATGGAATATTTTCCTTAATAAGATGAGTCATTATATATATCATATATAATTACCTATCCATACAATTGTATATATTCTGAGATGCAATATCACATCGACATGTCTTATCACATCCAACTTGCCATGTTGCTCCTTGCTTGTAAGCCACACCATTGTATACACAGAAAGCTAGAATAAAAACTAAATCATAAATTTCTAAAAAGGAACATTCAGCTTTATGCAGGTATTTGAGTTCAGCATCTTTTAGAATTTTATAACCAGACCAAATTTGGAACAATAAATCATCATTTATAAGGAAAATATTATCTTTCCTGACTACTTCTTTGTTTAATTCAACTTATTTAATATATTTACCAATAATCTGCATTAAAAATTATTTTACTCTCAACAAACAATGCAGCTACTTTTAAATGAGTGAAATGAAATCTGTAATTTCTACATCTAGATGTTTAATACTATTTGATATTATCTAAAAAGCAATTTCTTGCATTTTGTTTTACAATTTTTCTGATTAGAGTAAACTTTTGATTACTATTTGCATTTCCCACTTGCTGACAGTTTTCTTTAGTGCCTATGATATAAAAACCTTTTGGATTGAATATTTTATCTATATGTGACAAACTGTAAGCTATTTTAATGTTTGAGTATACATGTATTATTTTGAAAGGATTCATGCATTTGTTGAACCATTTTGAGATGATCTGTGAACACCAATATTAAGTGACAGTATGCCTAAGCTGACCTTGAAAAATTGTGTGGATATACTTGTACCTCCCCTTACTTATGACAATGTGAGAGATATAAAAGAGACATTCTCTAAACTTCTCTTTTCTTTTTGTAACACTGATATTATGTATTGAAATTCCAAATACAAATTGCATATAATTTCATTACAGATTTTCTACTTGGTAATCTCCCAATGCAGCAAAACAAAACAAAATCTTGCCAATTAAATCTTCATAGTTTGGCAAACCATCTTCTTTTATTATTATTACAGTCAACTCTCATTATCTCAAACTCACTTGCATGACTACTAATGATCACTAGCCTGTCAACACTGAGGTTGTGAGTTCGAATCTCACCTGTGGCCGGGTGTGTTCGACTCCGATCTTAATTGACAAGGATTGCCAATTTTCCTACCGAAGGTCGGTGGTTCTCTCCGGGTACTCAGGCTTCCTCCACAAATAAAAACTGGCCGCCGCGAAATAGCCAAATGTGCTGAAAACAGCGTAAAACCCTAACTAAACAAACAAACAAATCAAACTCGCTTGAGTCAAATTTTTTATGTGATCCCAAATGTTTTACACTGCAAATATGCTTTTCGATCTTTTTTACTTGAATTTGCATGAGTTGAATTTTCTTCTATCTCAAACTAAATTTTGAGCCCCAAATTTTAAAAACAACGAAAATTTTATTTGTTATGTCAAATAATCTTCATCAAAATTAATTGTTTTTGAAGTAACTTTTATTTCCGATAACTGACATTTATTACAGACCTGATTTTGACAACAGGGAAAACAGAGCGGAAATCACACTTCGGCAGCCATTTTACTATGTATAATAAAGGAACCGTAATGGAAAAATCCGGACTTCCAAAAGCGGAATTCCGCTTTAAAGCGGAAGAAAATCAGGTCTGTGACAATCAGTGTCTATTGATTTTCTTGTGCTTTTGATTTATTGAGATTTCACATTGATTTGTAAAAAAGTTCACCTTGAGTAGATTAATTAGTGTCAATTTATAAACAAAGGTTTACAAATCTTAATGATTTATTTGTCATCTTGCTCTTGGTGTGTTTGCAATACGGACTGTCAAATCTTTTTGATCTATTTTAATCAATTTTTTCTTCATCTCTTTATAATTTTTATAGATTCTAAATGTTGTATATTAATTATATATGTATCTGAACACGGATAAATGACTGGATCTCAATAGTCAATTTAAAGTATCATTTACTTTGGCACCTACAAAGATTTTAGATTTACCAGAAATAGTAAATCACCTACCCTTCGTAACTTGGAAAATTTGACAGCTCCCTTTTAGTCGAATTTCGTCTATCTCAAATTTTTTCGCAGTCCGAAAGAGTCGACTGTATATACTTTTATATTAAGCAATACATTTTAAGATAGTATTATAAACAAGGTAATGGTAAAAAGAAAATGAAGCCTTTGTATTGGATGTTGAATCAGGAATCTACGTCAATGTGCATATGAACATTCATTGATATATGAACAAATACCAACTCTTATATTGGTACTCATTTGTAACAATTACTAGGATTATCTATGTCCCAAATTAATGTATATGTGTAGGTATGTGTGACAGTATACAAAATGAATGTGGACCTTCCAATGGATACTTCACAAGTTATCTCTTATCATTCAGTATAATATTCTGTAATAATTCTATGTACCCAATAATGGTGATAGTGTGGTCTGTGAAGATGGCGTTGGTGCATTTGTATGACCTGGAAGAGGAGTCAGATTTGGGTTTGGTGCTATGGTAGGCTTTATTGATGGGCCTGGTGTAGGTATTGTGACTGGTTTATCAAAGTTACACACAGGTCTCTCACAACAGAAATCTCTAGGATCCGTTTCTAAATGACAGTAAGGTGGTACTGCAGGGTAAGATGGACACCTGCAAAATATTCAGTTTAGATTAATTCTTTTCATACCTAAAGCATATCTTAGTGGAATTTGGTCTTTTTATGTTGGTCTGATCTACTTTCTGGTGAATATACGAAGAATCTTAATGAATAGGAAAGAAATATGTATGGCAGCAGTTTCTGTTCATATAATCTATAGATCCTGATGAAAAGGATCACCCTCATGTTATTCTAAGATCAAATTTACCAATGGTTCTTCATTCTTTTCATAATATCTTTACTTTTCAGGAAAAATATTAGATTATTAAACTTCAAACATTAAAAATGAAAAATAAGCTTTTAAATAAGCTCAGTTAATTCAAACAATTGTATCTGGAGAAAATTGTTATGTTTACTTATACACTACCTTTCTGTACACTCATAATGTCCTGTCATACCATCTGTACAAACACAGTTGTAATCACAACCATCCTGCCATCTTTGTCCCTGTCCATATGATTTACCCTTATATACACATACCACTATAAATGTAAGGTAGATTAACATGAATATTACATTGAATAAATATTATTTCACTATAAATCACTTTATCATCTACTTATAGAAAATAATTCTAAAATTTTACCCTATGATAAAATTGGAAATTGTAAATGTTTTTGCCCAAAAAAGAATTGGTTTAGCGGGCTGATATGACTTTGTTATCAACTGTTTCCATTTTTTATTACAGCCCTAATCCGTAAATGAGTCGTTTTTTAATTAATTCTAAACTTACTAGCACATAGAAACACGGCAGATTATAATGGGACGAAACTGTGGATTGTATTAATTCGCTCAAAAATGTTAATACAAACAGAAAAAACATTAAGTGACAAAACATTTTGACTAAATGGATGAGAGACAATGACAATTTGCAGCGCCTCAAGGATATTCTGTCATACGGCAATGAAAATGAAATAATTGAGATAAGAATTTCATGGAGACCTATAAAACACCAAAGTATATGATAAAAATATCATAACATGGCGGCTCTTGGGCTGATATCTTGACCTAGGGCTGATAATAGGTGTTATATGAAAAATGCCATGTTATAATCTATATGTATCAATATGTAAATACACTCGTATTAAATAGATAATGCATATAACATAAGTTTTCAATACATAAACAGAGTATATATCCCAACCCTAGTTTTTATTTCTGTCAAGTGCAGAAGAAATACTTCTGGAGTACAAGTTCATAGACCACTGTAAAATCCTAAACTCCCTTACCTGTGCCCAAATAATATGATTTTCCTTAAATGGAAATCAAAAGATATATATAATAACAACTGCAGTATTCATAACAAAACTTATATATCAAAAACAAGTTGACATACTTTTTGGAGCTGGTGTAGGTTGTCTAGTAGGATTTGGCTGACCAGGTTTAGGTGCTAGTGTTGGTAATGGTGATGGTGTTGGGCTTGGAGCAAATCCTGTCACTACACCCAGTGGCTGTCCTGTTATCAACTGTGGTGCTGCAGTAACTCCAGGCACAGGGGTGGGTTGTGGCTGAGGTGTTGGTCTTCCATTCACCCCTGGGATACACTGAGGTAGCTGACAACACTGTGGATCACTTGGGTCAGGAACCATTGTACATGATGGTGGTACATTCTTATAGGTTCGACATCTGGATAAAATCAGTTCATTGTAAATATATTGAATTCAAAATGCTAATACATGTATGGGTAATGAACAATATCCTTTTACATAGGTTTCTGACACAGAATGAATGTTGTCTAAGAACTTAAAATTTTTTAATTTACCTATTCAAACCATATCAGTATTATTTGTTTTTATATATAAATCAGAAATAACCAATTTAAAATTTAAAATTGTGCACACATATCAATTTCTTGCTATTGCGCAATACTGTGCAATTGAAGATTTCTTGCTATTGCGCAATACTGTGCAATTGAAAATTTCTTGAAATATTTGACACATAATAGGTTTCTGACACAGAATAACTGAAATCAAAGAACTTAGAATTGGTCATATGATTTGAATTTATATTCAATTTTTTGCTTCTTGTGCAATACAATATGCAAAGGGTGAATTGCCCCCCCCCCCAAAAAAAAAAAAAAAAATTTACCCCTTTTTTTAGCTTTTGTGCAATACACTATGAAGTTGCACATTGACCCCCCCCCTCCCAAAAAAAAAAACAAAAAACAATAAAATTTATTGTAACCCCCCCTTTTTTTGCTAAAAAAATTTGAAATTTTTTTTTTAATTTATGAAATATGAAATGAGAAAAAAAATTACCCCCTCCCCAATTTCTCATTTACCCCCCCTCTAGATTTTGTTTTCAACCCCCCCCCCCCCCCCCCCCCATTTCTTTATACTTTGCAACCATAACAGCCCATTTAAATACACCATAACATATTAAAATAGAAAATGATATCATAGTCATGGAATTTGTTAATAATAAGGTTTTGATAACATGGCACACATATCAATTTCTTGCTATTGCACAATACTGTGCAATTGAAAATTTCTTCAAATATTTGACACATAATAGGTTTCTGACACAGAATAACTGAAATAAAGAACTTAGAATTGGTCATATGATTTGAATTTATATTCAATTTTTTGCTTCTTGTGCAATACAATATGCTGTGGAGAATTGCCCCCCCCCCCCCCCCAAAAAAAAAAAATTTACCCCTTTTTTAGCTTTAATTTTGGACCCCGATTTCAACTTGAAAACTGGGCCCATCATAAAAAAAACTAAGTACATGTTTAGATTCAGCATATCAAAGAACCCCAAGAATTCAATTTTTGTTAAAATCAAACTAAGTTTAATTTTGGACCCTTTGGACCTTAATGTAGACCAATTTGAAAACGGGACCAAAAATTAAGAATCTAAATGCATGGTTAGATTCGACATATCAAAGAACCCCAATAGTTCAATTTTCAATGAAATCAAACAAAGTTTAATTTTGGACCCTTTTGGCCCCTAATTCCTAAACTGTTGGGACCAAAACTCCAAAAATCAATCCCAACCTTCCTTTTGTGGTCATAAACCTTGTGTTTAAATTTCATAGATTTCTATTTACTTATACTAAAGTTATTGTGCAAAAACCAAGAAAAATGCTTATTTGGGCCCTTTTTTAGCCCCTAATTCCTAAACTGTTGGGACCAAAACTCCCCAAAACAATCCCAACCTTCCTTTTGTGGTCATAAACCTTGTGTTAAAATTTCATAGATTTCTATTTACTTATACTAGAGTTATTGTGCGAAAACCAAGAAAAATGCTAATTGGGCCCTTTTTTGGCCCCCAATTCTAAAACTGTTGGGACCAAAACTCCCAAAATCAATCCCAACCTTCCTTTTGTGGTCATAAACCTTGTGTTTAAATTTCATAGATTTCTATTAACTTATACTAAAGTTATAGTACGAAAACCAAATGTCTTCGGACGACGACGCAGACGACGACGACAACGACGACGACGCCAACGTCATACCAATATACGACCGCAAAAATTTTGCGGTCCTATAAAAATCATAAAAATTTTCTTATCCCTGGCTTGGTACAAATCTTGGATTGTGATTGGTCAATGAATTGTCGATACAAAACTCATATTCCCGGGCATTGCTAAACCATATACTCAGACGTTACTAACCATTCCCCCAGGGAACTTATTATTATTATAACATGGCGCTCGAGATGTTCAGCGGCTAATATGATTTCGAAGATTTCCTTTGATATGACAACGAAAAAAAAACGTCTTATTCAGATACCTGTAGGGTTCTACCAAAGGTAAAAAGTATACCAAATTGTGTCTGAATTTTTCATAAAATCGCCAGATTAGGGCTGAAACCGGGGATAAAATCATCATATATGTTCGTATCCGTACATATGGAGATTTTAACACCTTTCTGTACTCTTGTGTACATCAGGGTGTAAAAATCTCCAAATCTATGGATAAGAACGTAGATAACTTATAATATTTTCTACAAAATGTTCAATCAGCTCTAATTTTCAAAGTTAACTTGATATTGTCATATAAATCTTATCAACAACTCTTAAATTTAACAGGCATCATTCGCCCAATGTATATTTTCCAAAGACTTAAACTTTCTGAAGGCAAACTCAATGGAATCGTGAAGGTAATATAGCTTACATAGAGGATACACATACACACTAATAGAAGTTCTTTATTTCTATATTCTCCACTCCCAGCAAAGGCAGAGGGATAAAAATATGTCAGAAAAGGGGGATAAATTAATTAAAAATCTATTTTTTTCCATCAATTGCTTGCTGCAATGTCACTGAATGAAAGTGGTATGAAACAGAAATAAACAAATAAATAACAAATTTATACCTGTCACTACATCTGTAGAATCCAGTCTTTCCATCTTCACAAACACATTTCTTCTGACATCCATCAAACCAAGTCTGTCCTTGTGTGTACTGACGACCATTCATAATACATACATCTAAAACAAATAATTCCAAATATTCTTAATGACATTCATAAAAAATAACATTTTGAATTTAATACAAATACTTTGTAAGATATTTTTACCTTTAAATTCCAAAATTTTTTTGTTTCAAAATTATTTCAAGTAAAAGAAATTTGTTTTTATTTTAAATTAGAAGACATATTGTATCAGAAGAAAGGATCCCTCAATCTTCTTTTAATTCTTCAGGTGGGTCTTAAGTTCAATAATTATCATTACTACAAATTATGCACTAAAGTTAAAATTCACTGAATATACCTTTCGGTTGAGGTGCTATTGTCGGTGGGTTGACCTGAGGATTTGGTTTTGGTGTAGAGTGTAGATTAGGTGCTATGGTCTGTCCTGGTTTCGGCTGAGGTGTAATAACTGGTCCTGGTGTTAAAAATGGTGATGCAGTAGGAGAACAGCTAGCTATCTTACAACAGGGATCATTAGGATCAACTGAAAGTCTGCAGTTACTGGGTAGGTTAACATATGTCTGACATCTAAATACAAAAACGAAAATTTGGATATTAAGAATGTGTACTGATATTACTGTCAGATAATCAAATGAAGATATGATTACATTTAAACCTGCCACAAAGGGGCACCTCTAAATAGCAAATCACTGCCTATTAACGATAGTGTTATAAATATCTTTCACAAAGCTTGTGTATAAATGGCAGGTTTCTAAAACTGTAAATTGTTGTTTTTTTTTCTATTAATGGGAGTTGGTCAGGTTTACTTTATAATTAAGCATACTCCATAGATTTGCAAGAATAAAAAGCATTATAAGCAAGACAAGCTTGCTATCTGGTGTAAAGGTGTCAAAAAATAATGGGAGCCACCTTGAATCAAATTTGGCCAAAGTAAAAATATGAAGACACTTTCCCACATTCTGGAGTTTAACTTGAACAGGAATAATAACTTTTCTTTGCTTGCTTTCCAGGTCACACCTGTTTCATATAATCAATACAGATAACAAATTAAACTCTCTTAATAATTCAAACTATTCACAAGGAACTACTTTAATCACTGTAAATTCTTAAAATAACATCATGATTTTATCAATGCAAAAATTTGATGAGTTGACCATAGCATAAATTTAAAATTTGTATGATAAATTTTGGTAGTACTCGTAAAATTGCCGAGGTATGTGGGACAGTCAGAAATGTCTTAACTTACAGTTCTTTCCCACCCTGAAGAGAACTAAATGATTATGATACCTCTTTGTACATCTGTATCTACCATTTGGTGCATCAAAACATTCACAACGCAGGTCACATCCATCGTCAAATTTCTGTCCCTGTTTATAGGTTACCCCTTTGTACATACATACTGGTACTGGTGGGCTCTGTGTGGCAGGTGTTGGTTGACCTGGGCGTGGTGTAGGTGTAACTCCCTGACCGATGATCACAGCTGGTACAGTTGGTATCACTGGAGGTTTAGGAGTAGGATTGGTGTTAGGAGTCATTCCTGGTCCTGGTGTTGGTCGTTGCCCTGGCATTAGTGTTGGCTGTGTTTGAGGTTTACAACTTGGTATACGACAACAGCTGTCAGATGGATCTGTTACAAGAGTACACCCTTGAGGAACACTATTGTATCTTGCACACCTGGAAACAAGAAAAACAGCAATATCACACAAAAAATGGAATTGTCTTTTCATTGGATTTCAAATTGATGGACTTTTCCCACTGATTTGTTGATTTGGTATTCTTTTGCCGATATTTTACATTTCTGTCAATTGTTTTCGGTAAAATTGACGTTCCACAAGCTGTACCGCATGTTGTTATTATTACAGGGGGAAAGGATTGTCTGGTTTCTAATGAGAGCTAACCTTGTTTCCGGAATCCCGACGGGGTATCAATATTGATCAATACGAATATCCCAAATGAAAATCAATACGATTAGTTGTTAGTGTTTTGATACAGTGGTTACTTTGATAGTGATCTATTTTTATTGTGGAGAAAATATACAATATAAAAATATCACAAGTACACATTTTGATTTTTCCTAGCCCGTCTGGCTTTTCAGGTCTTAAAATAGGGTAGCTCATCATACAAAAAGGCAATTCTGGCTAGTTACTTGTCAATCCCAGGCTAATATATTCTTCTTTCAACATATAAAGCAATAAATACCAACATACCTATCAGAACATCTGTAGAAGCCTGTCATTCCATTTTCACAAACACATTTCAAGTCACATCCATCATCCCAAGTCTGTCCTTGTTTGAAGGCAACACCATTGTACATGCATGTATCTAAAAACAAAACTGATGAAACTGAAAAACTTCTAATTCAAGTACATGTATCAGGTTTTTCAAAATCCAAAATTATCAACTGAACATCAAAAAGAACTAGAAATTGGTGCCATCATAAGCGATGTCCATCCCCGCACTGCACAAGTAAAAAAAACAATTAACAGTGAAAAATTTCACAATTTCACATTTCAGTTTGAAAATTGGAAGCCTGAATCAAATTCCAAAATTGAAAACTACACATCTACACATAGTGAAGAACAATACTATTAACAAATAAAACCACTGAAACAAAAAATGAATGAGTATTTCCAGAAACAAGGCAGAATTAGCAATTTCACCATTTTTGGTCCCAAAATTGGAACCCTTAATCGATTTTCAAAATTCAAAACCTTTGCATACATCTACAGATAATAAGGAACAATATTTCCGGTATATACAAAAGAATTTGCTAAATCTAAATGAAAAATGAAAGAGGAGATGAAGTCACAAGCTTAAATTCACTATTTCCGAAATACAACCCTGTGGGCCCCAAGTTGTGAAAATCAAAATTCTAAAACCTTATTGTGCATCTACATACAGTATATGACAATGATGTATAGAAATTAAAAGCATAAAATAAAAAATGAATAAGGAGTTTAAGTCAAGCTTAAATTTCCAATTTTCGAAATTCAACCCCTGTGGGACCCAATTTTTGAAAATATAAATTCTAAAACCTTATTTCACATCTACATACAATATGTGACAATACTGTATAGAAATTAAAAGCATAAAATGAAAAATGAATGAGGAGTTTAAGTCACATTTTTGAAAATCACAATTCTAAAACCTTAGTGCGCATCTACATATAGTATGTGACAATACTGTACAGAAATTATATGCATGAAGTTAATAAATGAATGAGGAGTTCAGGTTAAAAGCTTAAATTTCCAATTTTCGAAATTCAAACATTGTGGGCCCCAATTTTTGAAAATCAAATCAAAATTCTAAAACCTTATTGCACATCTACATACAGTATGTGACAATTATGTATTGAAATTAAAAGCATAAAATGAAAAATGTATGAGAAGTTTGGGTCTCAAGTTTAAATTTCCAATTTTCGAATTTTGACCCCTGTGGGCCCCAATTCTTGAAAATCAAAATTCTAAAACCTAATTGCGCATCTACATACAGTTTGTGACAAAACTGTTTTGAAATTAAATGCATGAAGTGAAAAATGAAAGAGGAGTTCTGGAGACAAGGTTATCTAATGGATGGACCGGCAGAAGGATCCACAACAAATATCCCCAAACTTTATTCTTTATTCGAAGTGCGGGGATTATAACCAAAAATTAATAACAGATTCTGAATATATATGTTGTCTTACTTGGTCATCATATACTTATTTACCTGGCATTTTTGGTGCTAGGGTAGGTGGTCGTGTCTGACCATTAGGCAGTGGAGCCAATGTTGTTTGGTATTGTGGTGCAGGTGTTAATGTTCCAGTTATCTCCCCTGTTATTCCTGTAAAATCACAGTATGGTTTCTTACAACATGGTTTGAGGACATCTGGTACTAGTCTGCACTGAGGAGGTAAGTTGGTGTATTTTGGACATCTATAAAGAACAATTCAGTGTTTAACCCATCATAGGAAGTTCAAATTTACAATATCAGGTCTGCAAAACTGTGAATTTTTTATAAATATTACCAAATTTGGTAACTGGTTAACAAATTCAATAGCTTTTGTAAGTTGATATCAATATTTCATACATTATTCTCTAAAATTTCTCTCATGCATCCAATTAGGTAACAAAACTAGAGGCTCTCAAGAGCCTGTGTCGCTCACCTGTATCTAATGTGATTTTGGAAATTATGTAAAATTATATAATGATTGAGACCAAGATTGGTTTAATTTGACACAGTATTTAAAATTAAAAACAGGTCATCTTAGTGTAGTCTTACAATAGCTACTGAAGACATCTTATCATTATTATTTTTGAATATGAGGTCAAGTTGTGACCATTCAGAATTTTTTTTTTACAATTTTCTGATAGACTTCTAAACATCTTGGATGATGGATCGGCAACAAAGTAACAACACTTGGTCAGCACCTCATAAGGAACATTCATGCTATGTTTTGTTACATTCCATTCAGTGGTTCTCTAAAAGAAGTCATTTGTATGCATTTCCCATAGGGTCCAATGTTAAACTTAGTCCCCCGCTGGCGGCCATCTTGGATTATGGATCGGCTACAAAGTAACAACACTTAGTCAGCACCTCATAAGGAACATTCATGCCATGTTTGGTTTCAATCCATTCAACGGTTCTCTAAAAGAAGTCATTTGTATGCATTTCCCATAGGGTCCTATGTTAAACTAAGTCCCCCTCTGGCGGCCATCTTGGATGATGGATTGGCTACAAAGTAACAACACTTGGTCAGCACCTCATAAGGAACATTCATGCCAGATTTACTTTCATTCCATTCAGTGGTTCTCTAAAAGAAGTCATTTGTATGCATTTCCCATAGGGTCCTATGTTAAACTAAGTTCCCCGCCGGCGGCCATCTTGGATGATGGATCAGCTACAAAGTAACAACACTTGGTCAGCACTTCATAAGGAATATTCATGCCATGTTTGGTTTCATTCCATTAAGTGGGTCACTAAAAGAAGTCATTTGTATGCATTTCCCATAGGGTTCTATGTTAAACTAAGTCCCCCGCTGGCGGCCATCTTGGATTATGAATCGGCTACAAAGTAACAACACTTGGTCAGCACCTCATAAGGAACATTCATGCCATGTTTGGTTTCATTCCATTCAACAGTTCTCTAAAAGAAGTCATTTGTATGCATTTCCCATAGGGTCCTATGTTAAACTAAGTCCCCCGCTGGCGGCCATCTTGGATGATGGATCGGCTACAAAGTAACAACACTTGGTCAGCACCTCATAAGGAACATTCATGCCATGTTTGGTTTCATTCCATTCAGTGGTTCTCTAGAAGAAGTTCAAAATGTAAAATGTTAACGACGAAGCCGGACGACGCCAGACGACAACGGACGACGGACGACAAGTGATGAGAAAAGCTCACTTGACCCTTTGGGTCAGGTGAGCTAAAAAGCAAGGAATTTCTAGTCTGTTATGATCAAAGTGGAAAACATCTAGCTAAGATAAATTTTTAAAATCCACAGAGGCAAAAACCTGAAAATCCTTGCCCAATATAATCACACTCTAAGATAAATGTTAACATTTATAAACTAACAGGACAGTAATCAATATCAAAAGCAAACAACATAGTCATCTCTGCTACAGAATTCCTCAATTAATACTGTTAAAAAGAGAAGTACTCACTTTTCTGTACATTTATAGAAACCCATTTTAGCATTAACACATTCACAATCAAAATCACAACCATCCTGCCATTTCTGTCCTTGTTGGTAATCTTTTCCCTTATATATACAAACTTCTGCAATAAAAGAAAATCAAATAAAATAAAGAAACTTTTCTTTCAACATTTTATCGACATCAAAGTTTGATCTGAATGCAACTCACATTAAAGATTAAAACAACATTTTTTGCATGTTTCTTGAGTCAAAATAAAATAAAAACTTCTAATTTAGACTTCTCACACAGTCCCCTTATATTCATTTTATCGTGCACAGTATTACAGGATAAGCCAATCATGTGCTGACTAGTTTTCCTTCAAGTTGCAATTCTAATTTAATAATATCAAATGAAAAAATTAATCAGTACATCAATGTTATTCACTGGAAATGAATTTGTTATGATTTAATTATGGAATATGAAAAGGTAAAAACCACCACCAGGGGGATTGGTTTACCTTTCCATATTTCATAATAAAACAGACAAAAATTTGTATGACTTTGTTTACCGGTATATGGTTATTGACCTTGAAGTACAGGTTTATGATCAAATTTTATCTGTGACACACCCTCTGATAGCAGTCAACAACATGACAAAGTATCATCTAATTCCTTCAAAATATTAAAAAGTTGTGAGGCAGACAAGACTTGTTTATTTTGATATGGAGTATGTTAAGTTAAACTAAGTTTTTGACCTTGACCCTGCAGGTAGACAATCAAACCTTTCTTGTGGTGGTCAACAATATTGCCAAGAATCATTTAATTCCTTCAAGGCATTAAAAAATTGTGCGCTGCACCATTCCCACAGAGACAGAAGGACATACAATGGGATTCCTATATACCATGCCTCTAAACTTCGCTCACAGGATGTATAACGAATAACAATAAGTGACAATTCTCAAAGGACCAGGAAAGCCGTAATCCAACTCTACATGGAAGCGCAATTAAACGCAGCTGTGATGATCTGTTTAACTAAAGGTATAATTGTGGTTCATTTAACATCAATATGAAAATGTAAACATGTGGGGCATGCATAAATGAGACAACATTCTATCAAACTGAAAATACCAAAAGATTGATATTACATATTTCTGTTGCCTGCTTAATACAGTTTCAGTTACCTCTAGGAACTGGTGTAGGCCCAGGTGTTTGGTTAGGCTGGCCTGGCTGTGGTGTTAGATTTGGTCCTGGTGTTGGTGCCCTTGTTACAGATCCACCAGTAAGTACTCCTGGTGGAACAGTTGGTAAGGGGAGATAACCTGTTTTGTTATTGAATGATGATGGAATGGTACATGTCGGTACTTTACAACACAATGGATCTTTGGGATCAGCAATTAGTGCACATTCTTTTGGAATATTCTGATATTCTGCACATCTGGAAAAGGCAATGAAAAACTGAGAACTTTGAACGTAAAACATACTTAAGTACACTAGACAAAAACTGAAAACCAAATTTCCAACAAGCAATTATTTCATATTTTCTTTCTTAAACAATATTGAATACGCTTTTCAAATAAATTAAATATAGTTAAATAGTGTGACAAATAAGCAAATATTTTTCCATTGTACATGTATATAATCACTTAATTAAAATAAGGAATATTCTTAGTATTGATTGTAATTTTATTTACTTACCTTCTATTACATCTGTAGATTCCTTGTCGTGCATTCTCACAGTTACATAAATAATCACATCCATCATACCAACTCTGACCTTGTGTGTAACTCGTTCCTTTGTATACACATACATCTACAATGAAACCAGATTTTTTTTAAAGAAGCAATAATGATAAACTATAACAATAATAATTTTAAATCATATTAACAATAGGTCCAGGTGTTAAATATTATATTTATTATTTATTTATTGTTCTTATAAATGCCTATCTTGCCCTGCATAGTTCTGTAGAATGATCACCATTACAATGTTTGACCAGATGTTATCAAGATTTGACCTGAAGTTATCAGAACTTGAAAAATGTTCAATTGCTATAGTTTTTCCTCAGAAAATGTCAAGTTAAGAAAATGATAAACATATTATCAGGTCTTTTTTAGGTAGATATTGGAAAATATCAGTCCCTCATCACAATGTAAGCCTTTAGGCTTGTTCACTACACTCACTCGCCAAAAATGATTCAAATTGGGACTTGAAGCTCATATTTTACAATATTAATCTGCAAAAAAACCGGATAAATCTATACGTAATGTTCAAGACTCCATCTTTCTCATCTTGCTCAACAAATGAACCACTGCAGACTCAATTTGACCTCCCGACTTTTAAAATCTAACTTGACTTGAATTATCATTGACATCAAAAAGCTAAAATCTAACCTCATATACATTATTTAACTTTTGACAACCAACTGACAGAAAAAACGCTATGAAGCATATAGACATTTAAATAAAAATATGGAAATATCAGGTTTTCAGTATAGTAATATTGTAAAATATATGATGTTGGGCACAATAAGATGCTCACTGAAAAACCTTCATATTGCAGCTTAAAGCTTGTATTCAGACAAAAAAGTTGTAGGAATGCAGTAATGTGCAAAAGAATTTTTAAAGAGTGAAAATAATTGAGAAAAAAAAAGCCCCAACCTTTATATAATAGAGAATCATACAATACCTTTGGGTAGAGATGGGGTGGCATATGGAGCTTGGGTAGGTGATCCTGTGTATGGAGTTGGTGCAAGAGTTGGTCCTACATGTGGAGCTTTGGTTGTTCCTTTGCCTGTTATCTCATTAACTTGTGGATTGAAGACACACTCTGGTTTATAACAGCATGGATTAGCAGGATCCTTCTGAAGTTTACATTCTGGTGGGAGTGAAGGCCATTTTGGACATCTGAAAACCAGGGAATTTATAAAATTAGGAAATAAATTTGGGCCATTCTTAAGAGTATTTTTCAAGGATTAAAAACTGTGATTTATTAAAACTGAAACATTTGTAAGACTGAGAACTTAATTCTTACAATTCAGTAGGAACAAGATGACAGGTTCATAAAACACTAACCCTTAATTACAAAGAACCTTGAAAAAACTCATACTTTTACATTCAAATCCACAGCAGTATCAAATCTACAATCCAATTCAAAAGGGGGTACAATTCTTGTACTTTCACTTTCAATACCATAAACATCCATCTATTTGTATGATCTAAGGCCAGATCTAAGGAATATCCATTTATCAATCAATTTCATAATTGTTTTAAGTATTCAAACACAAATGAGTATATTTAATTAGGTCCTAACAGGGGATACATAGTTAAAGTCAATGAAAAAAGAATATAAAAATTTATACAATAAAATACAAATGACATACTTTTCATCACATTTATATTTTCCCATTGAAGCATCAACACAAATACAAGAATACTGACATCCATCATCCCATCTTTGTCCCTGGGAATACTCGTTACCCTTGTACATACATTTAGCTATAATAAAAAAAAACATTTAGTGCTTTTCGATCACGAGTTGTAGATCTTTGGTATTCGAATTTCGAGATTAGCTATTCTGTTTATTACATTGAAATATTCCATGTATTCAGAAGATTAAAGAGAAAATACAAGGGATTATGTTTTTATATGACCTTTGTATAGCAATGTTGTTGGCGACGGCAACTGTTATGTCACTTCCTAGAGTGATATATGACTTTCAATTTCACTGGGTGAATTATCGTTTTTGATTTCACTCATAAATCCCAGTATTTCACCATACTCAATGTAATAACATTTGTTAAAACATTATGCATAATTTGTTATATGGTGTCATTATGCAGTTAAAATTTCCATAATTTCAAATGGAAATAAGCAATGGTTAGGAAGTATAAAATGCTTTTCTATAAACCTTTGTTATACAATACAAGAGTCTGGTGATTTACTTTAAAAGAATAACTTCAACATATTTCAACACTCAAAGCTATACAATTCATTAAAAAATTGCATAAATCCTCATAACATACTGATGGGCTTTGGAGTAGCTGCTGGACCTTGTCCTGGTGTTGGAGCTGGTGTGTTGACCTGTCCTGTGATCTGAGCTGGTGGAGCTAGTGTTGGAATCAAATTTGGTGGAATGGTGCCAGTTATATTTTTAAGTATAGATTTGAAGTCACACTCAGGATTCTGACAGCAAGGATCTGCAGGATCAGTTGCCAAATGACAGTCTTTTGGAAGAGTTGGGTATTTTGGACATCTAAAAATATAATAGAAATATCATTTTCACAAAATTTCTTTTTAAAAAAATAAAAAAATAAAAACCAATAAGAAGAAACTATAAATATTTCATATTTCAAATTATAATTCATATTGCAATGTGTTTCCTATCCAGAACACATCATTCAAGGCTGTAAATTTTTGTTTATATTCCACATTTTAATATTGGCATATTCAACAATAAAACCTTCATTCAAAAAAGTTTGTAATTTACCTGTCACCACAGGTGTAATATCCTCGTGTTGAATCATCACAGCGACATTTCTTGTCACATCCATCCTCCCAGGTCTGCCCTTGGTAATACTTTACACCATGATACAAACAATAATCTGTAACATACATTATACAATGTATCTATTTGTTTATATATCTCTTTTTAAATAAAAACATTTTCATCCAAATAATTCTTTATTTCTAATCTGATTTTTGGTTTAAAAGACTAAAAATACTGGCATTTTTGTTTTTGTTTTTTCGACATAAATTAAATATTTCATCCTTCAAATTATGGTATAAATTACCTGTCAAAACTGATCGATAGCAATCAAAACAATGTAAGTATTTACAATGATGTGCATACTTGACCAAAATGATAAACCTTCTTCATCGCTGAAAAGGAACTTTCTCTTGATTACAAATTGGAATTAATTAAATATTCGGAGGCAATTTCAAAAATTTCACAAAAGGATCTCTAGGTTTGAAATATGGGATCGGTAATGCTACTGTTTGTGACATTCTCAAGCATAAAGATATGTACCGTGCTCATTTTGAAGAAAACATACGAAGTAAACGTAAACGGCATGTCAGTTCAAGTAAATTTTCTGATTTGAATGAACTTCTATTTCGTTGGTTTAAGGGCGGACGTGAAAAGAATATTCCTTTGAGCAGACCTATTCTACAAGAAAAAGCTCTGGAGTTCGCACAGGAGCACAATTTACACGAGTTTAAGGCCTGAAATGGATGGCTTGAAAGTTGGCTTTTATGATATATGGTATTTGATTTTTTAAAAGTTTGCGGGGAGAGTGCTGATGTGAATTTGAATGTTGTAGCAGAAATTAAACATAAATTGTCTGAAATTGTTAAAGATTATGATCCGAGGGATACGTTTAATGCATATGAAACAGGCCTTTTCTTCCGTGCCCTCCCTGAAAAAACATTGGCAAGGCGTGTGAAAGAATGTAAGGGGGGAAAAATGTCAAAACAGAGGCTAACTGTTATGCTTTGTTGTAGTGTCAGAGGCGAGAAACTTAAACCCTTAGTCATTTGTAACATGAATAAACTGAGATGTTTTCGAAACTTAGATGTAAAATCGCTTCCTGTGACTTGGAAGGGTAACAAAAAGTCCTGGATGAATAACAAATTTTTCATTGAATGGGCATAGAATATGAACCGTGATGTGCGAAAGAAATCTAGAAAAATTGTTATCGTCTCACTCGAACAATTTAAAACTAAGTAATGTCGAATTCAAGTTCTTCCCAGCAAATACGACTTCTAAACTACAGCCATTTCATTTGAGTATCATTCATGCCTTTAAAGCATGATATAGAAAGCACATGATCAAACATTTACTACCACAAATTGACAACTGTCATTCAATGACTGAACTCTGTAAAGAAATAAACGTTCTTAAAGCCATTCACTGGATTAAGAAGTTGTGGAACAAAACCAAATGCACGAAAATTGAATCATGTTTTTGTGATGCTGGATTCCCCTTAGAGGCCCCATCGAATGCAGATGAGTCTGAAGACAGGCATGATGACATTCTGTTAGCTGATTTAGTTCAACAGTTAAGGTCAAAGGACCCAACTGTGCATATAACTGAACCTGACGATGTTGATGACAATTTAGCCACTGAATCAGCATTTGACAGTGATTGGGAATCTGACTTGATAAGTGAATTTACTGGGGATTCCTTAATTGAGTCAGACGACGATTAAGAGACAGTAAATTCAACTGAGGTCCAACCAGGTTCAGACATGAACCATGCGGAAATTTTGGATTTGTTGACCAAGTTACGCAACTTTTCTATTTCTACAGATAGTCACTACTTAGATCAAACTGAAAAAAATGGTTTCAATTACTGAGGACATCATTGTGAAAAGCTACACTTCAGACAACATTGGATGTTTATTTCTCTGTACAATCAGAAGCTTGATCGATGAACAGTTTGAACTTAATTTGATCATCAAAAATTGTAACTAAATGTTTTTCTGCATCTATAAAATTCCTTTTTATATTATCATTTTATTTTATTTTACATTGAAATCAATATGAAAAACTGTTGTCTGTTGTGTTACTTGGTGTCCTTCGTCAGCCATTGTCAAATTTATTTTAAACTGTCCACTTCCGTTTAACTCTACAATCTGAACAAAACACAAAGTACCGAGGCTGTTTGGTTTGGAAAAGTTTCACTGTATCAATATTCAACCACAATGTGAACTGAAATCATATCTTTTACTGTTGGTTGAAATCTTGCAATAAATACATACATTAATTTCTAATTTACAGTAATTATACAAACAATGTTCTACCACAAGTTGTTCTACTATCTGTACTGAATTAATAAGATTAATAAAAATTCTGACAGCATTTGAAGCATGAAAAACATCAGGAAAACAGTTTATTGAACATGTTTGTCCTTTTTAAATACATTAATAAATGTTTGCAATAAATTTTAGCAGAATTTATGTTGTAATGATACTGACTGAGAACTGGAGCAGGTGTAGGGGAATTAGTTTGTCCTGGCTTTGGTGGAATCAGTGTTGTTTGCAGACCAGGAGCTGGTGTCAGTGTTCCTACAATTTCTGTGAGTTGACCATTAAACTGACAATCTGGCACTTTACAACATGGATTTCTAAAGTCTGTGATTAGTTTACATGGATATGGAATATTTCCATACCTTGGACAACTACAAATGTAGAAGAGAAATAGAAATAATCAAGAGCTTCAGCTAATATCATATACAGATAACTATAGTTAACTACAATCTCGAAGCCCCTATTATCTCAAAGGAAACTTAGGTTTTGGTTCCAAGATGATACTCCTATCTCAAAATACCTATTACATTAAATTGTTACAGTCCCTTATACTTTCAGACAAAAATCAACTGTATCTGAAAAACTTCAAATTACACATTTGGTCTACAGAAGTAAACATTACACTATTACACCAAACCCTTTTCTAAAAAAATAATATACCTGCAGGTTATATAAAAATCCATTCTACTTTTGAGTTTAGCTCTTTTTAAATATAAGCTTCCTTCCTTAAAATCATGGATTACTTATATTTAGCTAAATTCAAAATAGAGGGGGGTAAAAAATTAAAATATGTTTCAGAACAAAAAAATTAATGTGCTTAAAGATTTTCTTCAGAAACTGAATGAATCATAAATATTACGTTTCTTCACAGTTATACAGTCCCGATCTGGCATCTTTACATTCACATTTGTACTGACATCCATCATCCCATTTCTGACCCTGATTGTACTTCTGTCCCTTGTACAAACAATATCCTAAAAATTCAAGTAAACATACAAGTTTTGCCAAATATAATTCAAAACATTCCTTTTCATTTTCCTATAATAACCATCCTCCCAAGTCAGGGTTTTGTATCCACATTCGTTCCTACAAACCCCTGACATCACATTCACATTTTGCAGGTCTAACATATTGCCGCCTGGTGTGTGACCTAGAAAATTCTACCTGCAATGCAAATGGATTCTATTTTGACCTTGAGAAGTAACCAATTAAAATCTTTCACTTCTGACCTGTAAAATATATGAATATATGATGTCAGGGGATTGTAGGAATGAACGTGGATACAAAGCCCTGACTTGGGAGGATGATTACAACTTATATAAAATAACTATATGAATTTGTGGTATGAAGTATTCACATAAAACAGCACAAAATGAGTACACCATAAAAATAAAGCTTACAGATAATTTAATCTTTCACATAAAATGGCCCAGGGTGATAATCAAATTATTATACTTAATGTTAAATTCCTGTCTCATGACTCATTGGCTAATAATTATTTGGGCAGAACCTACCCTAAAATCAATGTTAGAATTTGTATGCAAGAAGACGGTTAGACAAAAACATTAATACCATTCCCTTGTTCGACAATTTTTTGTGGTTAACAATGTACTAAATCAAGCTATAAAATATTTGTTATTTATATACAGTTACCCTCTCATACAGATTCTTATTTAGTTTTTATAGTAGACTCTACCAAAGAGGGTGACTAGATTATCATATTTAGCCATGTGACTGATTACCATTTTACCTTTTTTCTAAGCCAATCAGAACAAAATAATTATGCAGAAAGGGTAAAAAATGGTTTTTGTTGGTTTTAGTGAAACTACAATTTAAGAATTCAACAAAATACACATTTCATTAGAAAATTACAATGAAACCATCAAAATAAAAAATATTCCATTAACCAGTAAAAACATATATTGAAGAAAATAAATGGATACACATTTGTTATCATGTTAGACTGGGATTTGTATGTGTACATAGATAAAACATTACCAATGTTTGTGTTTGTTCCACCTGTGCCTGATCCTTGAACTATTGCTGGAGACAGTGTTACTATATTTCCAGTGCCTTGGTTAGTGTTAGGGGCAGGTGTAAAATTACAACTTGGTACTCTACAGCAAGCTGGATCCTGAGTATCTGGAACCATGGAACAACCATCTGGTACATTCTGATACTCTGGACATCTATAAATTGTAAATAATAATATAAATATTTATTTCTGATACTCTGAACATCAATAAATTATAAATAATAATCAAAATATTAATGACATAAAAAAAATCTTTGCAGTCAAAACTAATTTTAAATTAAGGACATCTGATTATAGTTAAGCTAAGAATAAAATGTTTATTTTGAATTAAAAAAATTCTGCACAATAAAGATAAGTACAATTTTAAAATGATTTCATATTGAAAAAGGAAAAAGATAACTTATTTACAAATGTAGTTTTCTAATATTTTAAATTGTAAAATATGTGGAAACTAAGGAGTATCTCCCTCTTGCACAGCTCTGTCCTTAGACAGTTTAGGTTTTACCCCTTTTGGTCATTTTGGCATTTTTGAAATAGCTCTTCAACATTTTGGGTTATTGTTTTGGTTTTCAACATTTTAGGCCTTGAAAACAACACGTCGTAAATCGAAGAAATTTGCACATCTTGTGCATCAAAATTGGTATCAAAGAATCAAAGCTATATTAATATACTTTCATTTTTTTTAATTTTTACTGTATGCAAATTCATTTCTAGATTATCAATAAAAGTCACAAAATAAATTGTTTATAATCTATCTTTTGATGGGATATGGTCCAAACATCTATTCCTTTTCATATTCTTTAAATATAAATGACACCAAAAAACTGCAATACATGCACTACAATATTAGCTTGCATATGAAAATGAAAGGATATGTGGTTTCCATAAAAAAAAGTTATTAGATGTAATAGGACAACTTGTAAAATAAACTCTAGGAGTCAGATAACCTATAAAAATACCCCATGACAAAAGACCAGCACAAAATTGTCCACAAAAATAATGGCATGAAAAATCAGCCATAACATCAGAAATATTAGAATAAATTTGATACCTGTTGGTACATCTATAAAAGCCTAACATAGCATTATCACAGGTACATTTGTATTTACATCCGTCATACCACATCTGATTTTGGGAGTACTGTCTGCCACCATAAACACACATTCCTGTTTAGATAAAATTACATTCATCAATATTTTTAATATTCACAAGAGACAAAAGTATAATCTGGTCATAAAATTTGAAAAATAATGGTATACAATATTGTAAGTTATGACCAAGAACCTGTAGTAATATGGAACTTAGCAGTGGATAAAATTTTGCAATCGTAATTTTACGCCTCACCATACAACAATTTTGTCTGCTGTCTAAATTGCCATGGTACTATAGACACTGAGAGAAAGTCATTGGTGCAATTTTCTAATCAATACATCAGAAAATATATGTATGGGGGTGTTTAAAGGCAGTTTTACTTGTAAAACCAACTATTCCCAAAATCTGAATTCATTATTACCTTTATATATTTAAAGCAAATTCATTAAAAAAAAGAAAATAATAACCACAAGCAAGTTTTAATTTCTTGAATATCCTTAAAGAGAGATGTAGAAGCTGTTTAACACATGAAGGGTAAAAATTCTCTATTGGACAAGAACCTATACCATACAAGATGCAAACTACAAAAGCTTACCTACTGAATCAATACACGTGTTTCATATATAAGGAATTAAAATTCCAACTTTAATTATAAAACTGTGATTTACATCTTTAAAAGAATTTACTCAACTAGAAAAAAATATTTAAACATCCAATAATTCTAAGCAATAATGTCTTTTAAGTTTGATAATTCAAATACAATCTACTCACTTGGTCTAGGTGTTGTTGGTACAGCTGTAGATGTGATTGGTTGTGGAGTCTGTGGTTGTACCGGTAATGTAACGATCCCTGTGAAATGGTTAATTATGGCAGTAAAGTCACAAACTATTTCCTTGCAGCATGCATCAACAAGCGATTTCACCAAATGGCACTGCTGTGGCACATTGTTATATTTCCTACATCTGTTGACAAATCAAAAAACTTTTCAAAAGGACTTTTATTAATCCAAAAATCCTTCTTCACTGAGCTCCTGTACATGTGTATAAGGAAATACAATGTACATTTTCTTAACTAGATTAGCCTGAATAAAGGACATGTCTCTTCCAACACAAAATCTGCATTCCAAACTGTTTAAACTGGTTTTATTACAGACTGTACTGCTGTAATTTTATACTGTTGATTAAATTGCTATAGAAACAAATGACAGACTTCATCAATTAATATTCAATATTTGATAGTGTTTTCACAGTTTGCTCATTTCAATTTATTATTGTCAAAAGTAAATGTGGGAAAGTTGATTTATGACAGAAAATTCAGAAATAATTAAAGAAATGTAAGAATCTAAGCTACCTTTCTCTACATCTCCATTTTCCAATTGAGGCATCTTCACAGACACATTTATAATCACATCCATCATCCCAGTTTTCTCCCTGGTTGTGTCTCTGACCTTTGTATTCACAGTAACCTATGATCAAATACAAAATAGGGATTAAAAAATGACAACTGTTATTGTTAAAGTAGGTCTTACTATCTGAAGTTTGTTTTGGCAACAAAATATCAAAACATGAGTACTTGTAAAATTTTATTGCATGATACCCTAATAGCCATTTAAAGGGATGGTAAGTTTGCAAATTGGGTTCATTCAAATTTAGAGTCACCTGAAAAGCCATGAGGTATAAAAAATGAAAACAATAACTTAACATTAACAGTAAACCTTAGCCAATATTTTTTTGTAATATTTATTACTGCAGTAACTTACCAATTCCTGGTGAATGTGTCAGACTTCCTGCTGTAGGCGGAGGAACCGTTCTGTTACTGTACAACAATGGATAATGTACTTGATATGTATTATTGTACAAATCTATAACACTGGGAGGTCGGACTACTCCATGACCAGTTGTTCCTTGGTTAAACACTGGAATAACTGGAGTTTTAGGATCAATACACACAGGTTTCTGACAGCATGGTTCACTTTCATCTGCCTCCATGTGGCATCCAACTGGCAGGTTGGAGAAAGACGGACACCTACAATTATACAGTTCTTAATATACATTGTAGTTTTAGAATGTCTGATAGAACCTTTATAGCTCGATCTAAAGTAAGTGAATAACCTGGGTCATCTGGTTATTACAAATGTCACAGATGTTCTGTGCAAATTAATGGCAATGATCTCGGCACATTTTTGTTAAACTCTAACAACATTGTGTATAATACTGGTAGTTCATTTTCACAGATTCAGCATACAAACTATGAAGTATGTTTCAAAATGGGAAAGATATACCTACTCCAGCATGCAGTTCCACCTTTAAACTTTTTGTTGAATTTTGTGATATTTTTCATAAAAAATCATTTTAATTTACCATCATTATTTTTCATGGTTCAAATACTCCAATAACATCATATGATTGCTCATTTTTGCATTAGTATATCAGGTTTGGCAAAAAGAACTATTAAACCAAAAATATTCAACTATTTGAGCCTCCAGTGTAGGGTCATAAATATCTTACTTAGCAGAACATTGATAGAATCCAATCTTAGCATCTTTACACACACAACTGTACAGGCATCCATCATCCCACATCTGGTTTTGTAGATATAAGTTGCCTTTGTAAAGACATCCACCTGTAATAATGAAACAGAAAAAGAATTTTAAATACATTTCTCAAAGTATCTAATGTTAACTAGTGCTGGCAGACATCTTGGCTTTCCAGTTTGCACAAAGGTAAAAATATTTGGCCATGGGTAGTATTGTCAAAATGACCATTCAAGACAAGTTTCACTCCATTTGTTAAGTAGTTTCTGAGAAGAAATCTTGGAAATTTAACTGATCAGAGAAGTCCTTTTTTGTGCATGGAGGCCATGTCTGTTAGAACAAAAGTAACAAAAATTATTTGGGTCCTTATAAGTCCTTATAAGTATCACTTCCATCAAGTTTGGTATCCATCTATAAAGCAGAAATTTATTTATTTTTACAATAGGATCTAATGTTTATAAACAAAGTCCAACAATGATGACCTTCTTGGATCCCCAATTGGAACCAAATACCGGTAAACACTTTTTGGATTGTACCTTACATTAATTATTCATTACAAGTTTCAAATCAATAGGTGGATTAGATTCGGAACAGAAGATCGTTGAAATTTAACCAATCAGGAATGCCCTTTTGTGGCCTAACAGTCATTTTATTGGTAGAACAGTTATTTGTGTCTTCATAGGTATCAAATCTGCTAAGTTTGATATAAATCTATTCAATATATCTGTACTTCAGAATAAGACTTTTTTGTACATTTTCATATGGGGTCTAATGTAAACTAATTCCAATGCTGGTGGCCATCTTGGATTTTTAATCAGGACACAAGTATAAACACTTATTTAGAATCTTTACAGAAACATATCATAAATTTTGGGTTCAACAAGAAGAATAAATGTGAAATGGATGGACAACCAGACAACAGATACCTGACCACGTGATGGCAATAGCTAACACTGGGCTTGGCCAGGTAATATAAAAACTGTAAAACACTGAAAGAGCATTTTTAGGGTCAGTTTAAAAATTTTGATCATTGAACAAAGTGATAAAAGTTCTTACCTTGCAGTCTAACCAACTGACAGTGGGTTTTACAATTTGTGATCATATATTGATTAATTCTATGGATAACTAGATGTACTCAAAATGATACCCTTACCAAACTATTGGGAGTGGATTTATATTGCTTTATATGGTGTATAACCTTTGTGAGACATTTTATTGAAATCTATCATACAAGATGAATATAATTATTAGATGAATCAGATAAAAGCCAATTCTTCAAGAATATTGACATGGTATACTACCTTTGAGTGAAGTTTCTTTCAATTCTGTCAAAGCTTAGAAAAATTTGTACTTACAAAGTAAAAACCATATGATGAATAATTTAATAATTTTAATTTTTCTAAAGCCCAATTATCTCTACTTGAAGATACTGGACCATAATTTGCTTCATGCACAACTTCATATGGTGTAATTCATGTGCAAAATTTCAATTTAATACTATCAGATGGTTTAAGTAGAGTGTTGCTTACAAGATTTAGGGACATACAAATGGATGGCCTACTATAAACCCTTGGTGCCACCAAACTTTACTTTGAATATTTCGGGGTCTAGTAAGAAGATTCAATTTACCGAGTGTTGGTGCCTGCATTCCTGTACCACCAGTTCCTGGTCGAGGTGTGGCTCCACCTGGTGCTGTGGGAGTAATTTGTGGCTGAGATGGATTCTTGACAACGATTAAGCCACCACTTCCAATAGTATTGAGGTTATTAGTTGATGTCAGAATAGTTCCAGAATCACACTGTACTGAGGAACAGCAGTCACCTGATTTCTTTGTCTCGTAACACCCAGTAGGAAGATTGCTGTATTTCGGACAGCTGCAAAATCAAAGATATGTAAATTTTATTCACAGTACAAAAACAAAAGATTTTGTCACCATAATTACCTTCTATTACAGTTTAATTTGTAAACACGTTCAAAGTTCAATTTACTGAAATAAAACTGTATGGACTAATACTAGTACATGTATAAAAAATTAAAGAATAACCTTCCATAGTTTGTGTGAGCAGCAGAACTAAATCACATATTATTATTTTTATTCAGCTTAAAAATGAAAACAAAATACAAAACCTTGTAACATTTCATTGGAAAAAATCTTATATTTAGAGTAAAAATCTAAATAAAAAACTTATTAAACTCACATTCCCTAAAACATCTGAGGTTTTCTTCAAACTTTGAATTTCAGACACTCTTACTGTTATTTTTAAAAAGCTATAACCACAATATACCAAAGAGTTTTCAGAGTAATCACACAATCAAATCAAAATGCAGTTGAATACAGACCATATCACCTGAAGGAATATCATTCATTCATAAAAATAAATGGGAAATTAATTGATTTTTCAGCAGTTAGTCTTACATCACTTACATATTGGTGCATCTGTAGTAACCATATATAGCATCTTCACACACACATTGTGTGTCACAGCTAACCATCCAGCCTTGACCTTGTTGGTATTCCTGACCTTGATACATACATCTGTCTGCAAGATACACAATTTTATATTTCCATGAAAAAATAAGTTTAACTTAATATAACCATTAAAACGAAACATCTGAATGATGTGTGTTAAGACTGTTTAAAAGGGCAGACAAATTATGTATTTTCCCTTAAGGGAACCAGGAAACTATCTACATACACTAATTTTTCAAGGTAAAATGATATCGTCATGGTTTTGAATGTAAAGTTGTGATAAAATCAGGAAAAAGAAGAAAAAGAAATTACTGTAAATAAGAAACTTAATATTCAAAACTTACCACCAGTAGAAGGAGTAGGTTTTACATCTGATAAAAGAAAAAAAACCAAATTTTTACACTTATTTATATATTAATGCAATGCAATTTAAAAAAAAATTGTAAAGAGATTTATTTCAAAGAGGAGAATTTTAAGAATTCTACTACAAAAAGTATCAATTTCTACTGCAATTTTTGAAAATAATGCAGTATTTTCATTAAAACTAGAGGTTCCATGTCTTACAGACACAGATGTTCCTTCCTCTGAACATAGAATTTCCATCAATAATTTATGATGGAAAATCATTTTGAGAATTTAGAAACCAGTATATGAAAGTTTCATCATATATCCTGGTTACCAGTACATTAGTTTTTACTCCATTAAAAATAATGAATCCACAGCACTAAATTATATTTCTGACCTAAGGACCCAAATGCCAAAATCTAATAGAGCATGATATGTAGCTAGGTCATATGGACTTACATGTTGGTGATCTGTGTTGAACTAAAGATGATTGCAGTTGTATAATATCACTGATATATCATCACATGTTTTTTAGAAATACATTAAAATGCAAAAATTTAATCAAATTCACAATACCATAAAATATAGGTCATAGTGACTCAAATGTAGCTAAGCTGTTGTACTATACAAAATGACTGTAATTGTGAATTATCATTAATACATCACCATAGTTTCTTTAAGGTGACAGTTACGTAAATGGATAATCTCACGAAATTTTATGAAATTTTGCATACAACTAGAGCATGAGGAACTGCACATGAACATCGAAAAAATGATATATATAACTTTTACACTTTCTGAGATATAGCAAATTAAATATCCGGAAAATAGTAGTACAAATATATAGAATACACGTAAATATCGTAAAAAAGTTCACCAATTTTGACTACAAATTAACATTTCTCGAAATCCTGTCCTACAAATTTTCTTTTAAAATGATATGTTTTTGCTACTGGAATTTCTGTTTTATTGATATAAAATTTATAGGGGGTCATCGAATTTGCTTTTTTAGTATGGATAGTTGAATCTGCTGTACAGCGTGGAAAAAGCGAGGAAAAGGCAAAAATAATCGTCATGTCGTGGCTCTAAATCCTATTTTTCGACGGTTTTAGGTATTGCACAGACACTTGGATGATTTATACTGCAAAAACGAATTTGGTGACCCCCTATAGCTTTCATATCAATAAAACAGAAATTTTAGTGGCAATAACATATCAATTTTTAATAAAATTCGTAGGACATGTTTTTGAGAAAAGGCAATTTAAAGTAAAATATATTTTTTGCGATATTTACATGCATCCTATACATTTGTACTTCTTTCTACAGAATATTCAATTTGCTATATATCCGAAAGTATAAAAGTTACTTATATATTTATTCGATATTCATATGCAGTTCCACATGCTCTAATTGCTTGCAAAATTTCATAAAAATCCGTGATATTGCCCATTTACGTACCTGTTACCTGTTACCTTAATAATACACCTAAATGCAAAAAATTTAAGCAAAGTCACTAAAGCATAAAATGTAGGTCAAATGTTTCTGACTTTTGCTGTACTGTAAAACATGAATGCATAGGTATCTTATCATTGGTTTGTCTCAATAGGTTTCTGAGAAATGGTCCTAAATGCAAAAACTTAACAGAGCCATTAAGCCAAAAAAGTGGGTCATAATGACCCAATTGATGGAGAAATACATTATATAATGTAAGATGATTATAGCGATGAAGTATCATTGATATAACAGTATAAATTCCTAGGTCATGAAATTAAAGGCAAAACTTTATTGGATTCACTCATGCATTAAATGTATGTCAAAGTGACCCAATTTTGCTAATCTGTGTACAGTGTTATGAGAGGATTTTAGTGGTATAATATCATTGATATATAATCCCCATAAAAAAAATCTGTCTACGGACTCTGACAGGCTCATACCATAATACGACTGCAAATATTTGCACTCATATAAAAAGGTAAAAAGAAGAAAATGAGAAAGACATTTACCACACAAATTACAATGTTTCCTACAGTTGTCACTTGCCCAACCAGGATAATTGATACAAGAATCCTTATCGAATCTATCACAGTTTGGTAGATTATCCACACATGGAGGGGGCGTTGTTGGTGTTTTTCCTGAAAAAAAAAGAATTTGTATAAATAATTGTAAAAATATAATTCTGCTGAAAATCTGGACAGTATTTTTCATAAGAAAATGGTTCCTTTCAAATAAAATAAACCTATTATTTCAGTTCTCAAACATGTCATCATTTTTTTTTTATATTTCTATTTTTCCAGCTGAGATAACATATTAGCTCTGTTTTTATTTCTGTTTACTTGGTATTTCGATATCTGTTCCACAAAATATGGAATATCAGGGGTAAAAAATTGTATGGGTTTAAACAATCTATAAACATATAAACAACCGAACAAAAATAAGGAGCAAGTGCAAAAAACTAATTTTAATTAGATTGGGGTTTAATGATAGTGACAAAATTACCTAACTTGAACTTTCCTAAGAGTTTATCTAAAATCAACTTGACCACTAAATAATTTAATGCAAACCAATACATATACATCAATTAACTTCTTATCTAAAAAAAGTCTGCCCACTAACACTGATTATAAACAAGAGGCTGAGCCTGAATCGCTCACCTGTTACTTTTTGTGTAGATCTTGCATCAATGATTATGTTTGCTATTTAATGTATAGTGTTGCATTTTTCCCCTAAATATTGACTTTAACAGCTAAAATATAGAATCCTGAACCCAAATATATATGGTTGCTACTGACTTTTTCCTCCCTCAGTTGTTATGGACTTTTTCAATGGCATTGAATCTTGACTTACATTTTGACTTGTACAGCTACATTATAGGGTCCTTAACACAAATATATATGGTTGTTAGGGACTTTTTCATCCGTTGCGATGGACTTTGTCAATGGTATTGACTCTTGACTTTTCTTTTTTACTTGTACAGGTAAATTATAGGGTCCTTAACCCAAATATATATCTGGTTGCTATGGACTTTTTCAATGACATTGATCCTCCATTATAGTTGTACAGCTACCATTTAATATATTTCAAGTTATGCTCTTAACAACTATGAAAATATGTCAGACCATTATTTTTACTGATAATTACTGTTTACATGTAAATAATATTTCAAGGGCAAAAACTCCCATAAGGGGTCAATTGACGATTTTGGTCATGTTGACTTATTTGTAGATCTTACTTTGCTGAACATTTTTGCTGTTTACAGTTTGTCCTTATCTATAATAATATTCAAGTTAATAATTTAAACTGCAAAATTTCCTTAAAATTAACAATTCAGGGGCAATAACCCAAAAATGGGTTGACCGATTCATCTGAAAATTTCATGGCAGGTAGATCTTGACCTCATAAACATTTTTACTACTGACAGTTTTGCTCTTACTGCTTTAGTTTTTGAGAAATGAACCAAAAAGTGCATTTTTCACCTATGTTCTATTTTTAGCCATGGCAGCCATGTTTCTCAATGGACAAAAAAAACAAAACATATTCTTTATACTAGATACGCTAGGGATCTTTCAACCTAAGTTTGGCTGAAATTTATTCTGTAGTTTCAGAGGAGAAGATTTTTGAAAGTTTACAAAGATGACGAAAAAAATGTGAAAAATTGTCTTTAAAGGGCAAAAACTCCTATAAGGGGTCAATTTCGGTCATGTTGAATTATTTGTAGATCTTACTTTGTTGAACATTTTTTTCTATTTACAGTCTGTTATTATCTATAATAATATTCAAGATAATAACCTAAAACTGCAAAATTTCCTTAAAATTAACAATTCAGGGGCAATAACCCAACAAAAGGTTGACCGATTCGTCTGAAAATTTCATGGCAGGTAGATTTTGACCTGATGAACATTTTTACCCCGTCAGTTTTACCCTATATTCTTTAGTTTTTGAGATATAAGCTAAAAACTGACGTTTACCCCTACGTTCTATTTTTAGCCATGGCGGCCATGTTTCTCGACGGACAATAAAACACAAACTTTATTCTAGATACCCTAAGGATCATTCAGTCTAAGTATGGCTGTAATTGGTTCAGTGGTTTCAGAGGAGAAGATCTTTGAAAAAGTTTACAAAGGACGACGGACGCCAAGTGATAGCAAAAGCTCACATCCTTTTCCGACAGGTGAGCTAATAAGGGATGAGAGTCTAGGATATTATGCTTTTTTTGTAAATTTACCTATTCCTTTTCCACTGACAGAACCAGTACCAGTAAAACTGCCTTGCTGTGTTGTAAAATCACACACTGGTTTTGAACAGCATTCTCCACTTTTCTTTGACATGTGACAGTAAGGTGGGACAGAAGAGTAGGTAGGACATCTTTTAAAAAAAGAACATGTGATGGAATAGAAGTTTCTATTTTCGTAGAATATCTGTTTCTAGAGATTATTATAACAAAGAAGATAACAAATGTAAAATCAATGGAACTGTAAAACACAAAATCTTTTTCTGTAGTAAACTCATTTTAAAAATTCAAAAGTTTGTGCCCTCTCCGAGTTCCACGCAGAACACATCCCGGGAACACATCATAGTTCTGTATTACTCTCATGTGTAAAATTCACATTAAATGTTAAAATTAATATATCATATACCTGGTATTTGAAATTCACAAAAAATCATGATGGCTTATAAAATGAATTTTTTTTTTTCATCTGTGATTCCCTTGGACTTTTAGAGGTTATAAGCTCCTGAAGGGAGCTACTATGGTAGAATGGTCAATTTGTGTTACTGTACTGACAAGATTTTTTTCTTCCATCGGAAGTTGAGCCTAATTGCCGGTCATGCATAAAGACACTATTACTAAAAGATAGAACGCGACGGGACGAAACATGAATACGGAAGATTTCCTGTTATACCCTTCTTAAAAAAACTTCGGGAGCTCATCAGGTAACGCCTTCCTCATATTATTTTTGTATCACTATTATAAGACACAACTGAAAAATTTCGAGAATCTGTCAGAAATGTAAATTTATAAGTACCCAAAACATTCAGTTGACAATATTGCATCATCAAGAATTTTGATATAGTCCAGTCAAACTAAGTTTTAACCTCAAACTAATTGCAACAGAAAATGTTTTAGTTCTAATCTATAGCATTAAGCCCCAAATATACACAGAAAAAAATCCCGTAAAATCTAACATGAGGAAAACTCAAAATCAGCATTTTTAATTTCCTATGGAAATTAACATTGGAAAGGTGAGATAACTCTGCAAAAATTAGCCTTTTTTGTCAGTTTTTGGTTGATTTTCTTAAAATTCATGTAAAGTATGATACTTTGATGGGGTTATAAGTTCGTATTTGACTATATTACATAATCTTCTGCTCATTAAATGTACAAAACCGAAGTGTTATGAGTATTTTTATTTTTTTTTTGCACATTTTTTATTAAAGAAATTGCAAATTTGTGGCTTTGTGACCATTTTGAAAAAATAATGTGAAAATTTGGTATTGTTTATATCTGTAAATTATATTTGTTCAGCATCTACAAGAGAGAAGAATATATGCTTAATCATTTTTGTTAAATTTGAGATTCTTTACCTTGACATGTTGAAAAATTTAATAAATGGTCAACTAGTGAATTAAGAAATCTAAGTTGTAGCTTGATAAAACATATGAAAACACCTTTAGAGTTGTTTGTTATACTCTAAAGATGGCTAGAATATCAAGAATCAATACATTCTGCTGAATAGAAGCCGTAAAGTTATAATTTTGTATCAATTTTTATTGATATTTCTGCCTTTTTTTGCAGAGTTATCTCCCATTTTCAATGCAAATCTCCATAGGAATTTTGAAATCGTGATTTTTTAGTCTTCCTCAAGTTAGATTTTGTTGGACTTTTTTCTGTGTATATTTGGGGTATAATGCTAAAGATTAAAACTTAAAAATCTTCTGTTGCAATTACTTTAAGGTTAGTGTAAAATTTCTGCTAGATTGACTAGACTAACATAATAAATTTAATATCTTCATAACTGAGGATCCCAAAGAAAGAGGTCTTGCACACAAAAATGGCAAATGTATCGTTACTTCACAATATCCAAATCGATTTGCATTATGTTTTTTCAACAAACTGAAGAAACATGACAAATAGAGCCTTACTAGAACAAAAAATAATTCAATAAAGACAGCATGTTGCAAAATATTTATCCTTCATCACCTCCAGGCACCAAATTTCTATCATTACCAAATAAGAGAGGTTGGACTGTGTATTGGTAGACCAGGGGAGTGGAGAAAAAGGAGATAAAAGACAAACTGGGGATTTTATATGAGGTATCAACTTCAATAAAATAATGACATCTGTTCTGACTCAAAATCATTCAGAAATCATCTTCTACATGTATACAGAGACTTAAATAAAACGAATCCGGGTCGTTTCGCGCCGAATCCCGTTCGCCCCGTGAGTAGTTTCGCTCCTATTCCCATTCGCCCCGGGTGCGTTCGCGCCGATTCTCGTTCGACCTGGGTCGTTTCGCCCATCTATTATATATAATAATTATGTATAATAAAGTATATATACGGAAGTCATTTTATACTGTTCCCGGTTATTGATGTGATTGCAGTTAACACAATAATAGTATGCCAACAAATTAGGACAAGTGTTTATGTTTTTGTTTACATAACAATTATCGATCATTGTTTTTTGACACATGGCTTGTGTAAATTGAATTGTTAGATTGTATGACACACTTTTCCATTCAGAGAAAAAAAACACGTTTTTTTCTATATTTTAGAAAGTACATCGTACAGTTTTATATATAAACCTAAATATCTTTTGATAAATAATTTCGATTCAATATATTTCGTATAGTTAACTTGAATATATTTCATTAATAGAAATAATATATTGGTAAAATAACTACCTGTATTACACACACGATGCTGCCACTGGAAGCAGGATTCACATTCCAACGCTTGCTGTCGAGGTCGAACATTCCGGTCACAAACTACACACGGAAAAGGCATTTTCATGTATGATTTTTGAAAGTTGGCACCGCAATTTTATACATAATTGCCGAAAGATCAAAGAATTTAGGATTTGTTTTTTTTCGGGCCGGGGATGTTAAGGCGTAGTTTGCATGGTCAGAGAGTTGCCGGTAAGTTATCTCGAGTTATTCCCCTTTTGCCGTAATTGCTCTTGAGAGATGTAACAATACGGAATCTGCGTATTCCTGATTCTGATCTGTAGATATAGATATTCATGTAAATAGGTTAAAATAGATGTTGTGAATTTGGAGAAGTAAATTGTTGTTTTTTTATATTCCCCGATAATCAGGAGCCAGAGCTGATTCCTCAGATTAATTAATTCATATATGTTTGTAATTAATTAATTAACTTCTATTTTTTTCTAATTTATAATTTAGAATTATATTATGGATTTAATTATTAAACAATAAATTTAAGTAGCATCATAGTTATCAACACATTAATTATTTTAATTTACCTGTATTTATATCGGAGCGAAACGACCCGGAGCGAACAGGTAATCGGGGCGAAACGACCTGGTACCAAATAAAACATGTTTTATATGTCTCTGATGTATTTCAGATATCTTGATTGAAATGACAGTATATTAGTACAAAACCCATTAAAGTTACATAATTTCATTGTCTTGTTTAGAAATGATAAAAAAAATATGGGAGAATAAAGAAATTTAAAGGGAGTGAGAAAAGCCTGGGTGCAGAAAAGGAAAAGTTAAACCAGACCATTCGATGTTTTATGCTCTATTTTTTGCTAGTACATGCTTTGTATTCTTATGTTTCAACTTTTATAATTATGCATGGTGTTGTTTTATGGTTGCTAGTAAATAGTTATCCAGTCGGTTTGTACATATAGGAGCTCCTTAGTCTTACCAACGAGACTACAGTACAGTAGAGCTCATGTTGTCTTGACTAATTTACTTAACTTAACCACACATTACTTCATTAGTTAAAACAAAATATGTTACAAGTATTTTCCATTTTGCTTAGCTCTGTAGTGCGATATATATGTCATTTCAAGACAAATTACGACTTCGTGTGATTTTGCATAAGTGTAACTTAAACGGAAATAAAAAAAACTAATTGTAGACACGAATCTGGTTTAACTGATTTTGTTCTAACCAAGAGCTTAATTTTGTTTCCTGTCGATGTATAAATTGATTAAATTGCCGAGATAATGGGTATTGTATATATACTATATGGCCAAGCCCCAAGAATTTCCCTAGTTACTAGGGAGTATCAGATTTCTGAAATTTGTTATGGTTTTGTTAGCACACAGCTTCAGTAAAAGATTATCAGATGTACCCCACTGAGCAGATTATGAAGGATAAAGATGTCAGACATATACTTATATAAATCATGTTTAAATCATTTATAACGGTAGTTTTGACCTGAGAAGAAGCAAGTACAAAGAATAACAAACACTTTTACTCGATTGTATATAAGGTATGTATTTTTGTTGTTGTTAAATAATAAGTCTGACATTTTATTTGTGAGATAATAAGTATGATATCAATTGTTGTGATTACTATTAATTGATGAATTCATATTTTAATTATATCAACAAGTCAATAAAATAAATACACGTATTTTGGAATGATGCATGTAATTAAGACACTATTTTGTCTAAATATAAAGCAACCACAAACATTCTATGAGCATACAGAAAACACTGTCAGGATCATCATTAACTACATGTATTTTAACTATTATGTACATGGGATTTTAATAATGTGGGGGGAGGGGAGGGTCAAAAATAGCATTGTCTACATTATTCATAAAGGTTTCATGTCCCCCCCTACTCACCCTCACCACCCCCCCCCCCCCCTCTTCTCCCATCTCCCATTTACCCTGTCTATCCCCCGTTATAAGTCCTAACCCTCTAAAATAAATTGGAATATAGAAAATGAAAGATTAAATCATATAAAAAAAAATTTTTTGGGGAGAGACATTGATTTGATTTGAATTACAATTATGAGTAACCTAGGCAGCTGACAAGTTTAAATTTAAGTAGTATTCTTAGCATATTTGTAATGAAAAAATTCTTTGATAAAATTTTGATGCACAAGATGTGTACATTTCGTCACTTTACAACCCATCAGTTGTGCTCAAGACTTGAAATGTTGAAAACCAAAACAACAATCCGAAAAGTTGAAAATCATATTTTAATTGCCAAAATGACCAAAAGTGGTAAAGCCAAAACCATCTAAATACAGAGCTATGCACGAGGAGATACTCATTAGTTTTCAAAAAAAATTGATAATTTTTAAATAGTAAATTTTATGTATCAATTTCGGGCTACTATAAAAATACTAGCAACTGAGCTTGGGATAACATCGGGGACTTGCAGTCCAGCAGGTGCTTTGGTCTAGTACAAGTACTATTAAGACTTAAGGTTCTTTAAACGTTTTCTTTTGCAGTCATTGAAGCCTAACAAAATTCATTTGTCCATAAAAAAACAAAACCAAAAATGTTTGTATGTCAATACATTGTCGGTATAATGAGATAATTTCTTCGTGATTATTTTGTTCAAATAAAAATTTTGATATTGAGATAGTAAGCACCACAATTACTCTTACTTTTATTACTCAATCTGGAATGTGTAAGGGGGCTCTGCTGAGTGCATTTAGAATTGAAAATTCAATGTGCCACCCCTTCCATTTGACCCATCAGTTTTACACGGACCTGTACAAAAATGTTTGAGAAAAAATATTCTGTTTCCCAGGTTCCCATCTGTGGTAATTGCCTCTTTACAAGTCCCCTGTTTCTTAAACAAAAAGTTATCATATGGACTTCAATCTCGTTGTAGTATGCCTGTGAAGATACCAACACTGAGAAGACTTCCTTTTGTTGAAGAAGACCATGAAATCTTGCTACAGATATCAGACTTTATTAATTTCCTGCGGGATAGAAAGGAAGACAGTGATAAAAACATTCGTCCAGATAATATGAAAGTTGAGTTCGCAAGAAGAAAGTATCTTGCTATTAGAAATGGAAAGTCCTATATAACATTCCAAGGTATTATACTATATGTCACAAATCACATCAATGATTACAAGATTTGTAAAACTATTTTGGACGAAATTACTGACATTCTCTGCAGTAGAGGAGCAAATGATTCACCATCTATATTAGCCCTGTATCGGGAAATTGCTGGATTGACAATTTTGGGGTCATTTACTTCATTCACAATAGATGAAACATTAATACATACTCTACACATTGACTATAGGTTAGAGTTCAGTCATATTGATTGGAGAAAAATAGTAAGATTCGAATACCAGTTTCAAAGAAACAACCCAAATCCTTTAGGTTATGAGGAAGCATTGCAAAAGAAAGTTTCATTCTTAAATTTACTGAAGCAAACTGCTGAGGTTGGGAGACGGCTTCATGTTAATTGCTCTAATCTTGTGATTAACAACCAGAAAAGAAGGGATGCTGCAGAAGTTTTGAACAGTGAAACTTTAATTGTAAATGATGTTACTCACACGTATGACGGTTTAGAAAAATCTGTTCAGAATTTAAGAAACTTGTCTCCAACACATTTCAAAGTAGCAGCTACTGATTGTGTCCAAACAGTTTGCAGAGATCATTCGTTTGGCATCCATATATTTATTGCAGTTAAATCTGTAGAGGATTTCCAAACATATGAAGACATTGCTATCATTGTCAGATCTACATTACAGAAAACCCATGGCGTAACTGTACCTGAAATAATTTTTGTTGAAGAAGACTCCTTTATGGAATACAGTTGTAACAGTTGTAATGATGATTCAATACACAAGTTTCATCTACGAGATGAATATCTGTCCAGAAAACTTTGTAACCACATTTCGTTTGTTTCGAGATCGCTGGATGAAAGTTATACGGACTTATTCGAGCCTGAAACAATCAGTCATGAGGGTACTGCATACTGCAGAGATTGCTTTAGTTGTATTGCTGAAAATATTCACCGGTCACTAGATTGGAGGAAGTTTGACCTTTTAAAGGAATGGTATATAGAAGTACCACTTGAATTTCAGATTATTCTAGGAAGCATCTTCATCAATAAAGAAAGCATGAGAAGATCTGATGAAGGAGAAAGTTACTTATACAACAAAATTAGCAGACTTTATAGCCTACTTGACACAGGGCTTAACATCTTGAATAGGAACTACAATGGCATATTGCAACACCTCAATACCGAAGAACTGATAGTCAATTATCATTCCATTTCAACTGTGTTTGCTGTGACTGGTCAAAGTGGAACAACAAGGAGTCTTAAATCTGCTACCAGATGGCTACAGTCAAGAGCAGATGTTGACAAAAGGTACTTTGATTCTTTTCTGAAGATGTATCCATTAGAGTACACCAACAAACATCAAGAGACAGCAAATTCCAAAGTTTGTATGAGAGACTGTTACGTTATCTTGTTTTTAGATAACTTGGTTAGGTTTAGCATACATGCAGATCCTGATCCAGGCAAAAACCGTACAAGTCAGATATGTACACTTCCCATTACAGTGAAGGGGCTACCAAGGGATTCATCAATAGTGGACAGCTGGCACAGCAATAGCTGCACTGGAGCAGACAAGTGTAACTGTTTAGATAGGATCGAACTTGGCAAGCAATCACATGATCTGCTCTTGGAATATACAGAAGAAGAAGAAATTGCCCTTTATCGCTTAGATGTTCAAACTAGCTTAGGGATTTCTCTCTGTGTAAGTGATATGGGCACCCTTATTAAAGAATTTTTGGAAACAACGGATACAGGTATCAGAGAGAACTGTGATGAGCTGATTGATCCCATGAATGACGTAGATCTAGAAGAATTAAATAAGTCTCTTCAATCAGTCATCATAGACAACCAATTTCAGACAAACTTAGGGCAACAGGAAGAGGAAAGGGATGAATTAGACTCTTTCAATATGTCAATGCAGTCCTTGAATTTGAATGATAATGAAAATGCTAACCATGCACCTTTATCACCCTCTTTACAATTAGAAGTACAAGATGAGAACCTCATTGATTTGAATGATACTGATGAGTATTTAGAAGATATTCTTCAAGAAGACCAGTTTATGGATGGTATTAGACCCTTAGAATCTTCATTTGATGACGCTGATATATCAATTGAATTCCAAAGTCCACAATTACCATCAACTTCAGTAGAAAATGTTGAGGACAAGGATCAAAATGTTGTTTCTAGGATAAATGATGCCATCAGCCTTAAAATGATGAAATTTATTGTACCACCTCTTTTGTGTCGTCACCCAACTCCTGCCCATGGAAGGGACGATAATATTTCCCATTTACGGGAAATACTAAGTGACATTTTGGTCAAACTTGGACGTTATCCTGGTGTGGACATTCGTGAAAGAATTCTATTTGCACCTGATCACAAAATCTCTAAAAATCTATTGACATTGATGAAAACTGATCCGACCTTTCAACAATTTCTGCCAGAGTTCCCAGTTCTTCACCTTAAAAAGTCCAAAATCACTAATCTGTTTGGAGCCTACAAAAATGCTGGAATTCTTCATCTCTTAAAATACATGAAAGATTCTGACAAAGAAGCGGACTGGACAGACTTGCTTTCCTCTAATATTGAGACAGCAGCAAGATATATTAAGCGACTTTGCCTAGCATTACATTTGGCCTTCTTTCTGAAGTTCACATCAACACTAACAGAACATGATATTGAAAATCTTATAGAAGATATAGAGAAGCAAGATTTATATGTCCTTCGCATGAAATGGTACAACAGACTCAACATGTTTATTGGAAATGGTAAAGAAATGAATGCTACATTTGCACTCCATGTGGATTTAATGAGTCATTGTGGTGAAGTCGTAGGCATAGGAATGGCTGAACGCATTGGTGGACATGATGGTTACAGTCTTCTTCTTGGTTGTGTAAAGTCTTCACTTCCGTTTTCTTTTCTAAATGGTGCAACATCATATGCGTCATTTTGTACAGATTTGCTACATGAACATTACTCAGCTGGTATATTTCATCAAAACCTAAAAAAATGTCTGTTCAGTACACCACATAAAAACAGTGGTGTAAACTTTGCACTGGACACTCAGAGAGAAATGGACCACCAAGATGCTATAAAGGGGTTCAGACCAAGATCAACTTTAGATTCTGTGATTCCAAGAATGGCAATAGTCGACCATTTTACAGATGTACAGAAGGTTCGAAGTAGACTGAATACATCAGACTTGAATGCTGCTGATACAACAAATTCAGAAAAAGATGACCAATGCTGCACAGATAAAACCACTGGTTCTGAAGAAGTAAATTATACAGTGAGTGAAAAAGATCTGAAATTCATCATTCCTGTTGCCAAATTGATCCTGAGAGTCAATGCATTGTCCCTTGAAAAAGACAACACACCAAAAAATGTATACGACCAGAACTTGAAAGCTTTATCCCCTGCTATACTTGACAAAGAGTCCTACCCAGCCGGACAATTTATGGTTAGGAAATACGCTTGTCAGAACAATTTATTCAATTTATCAAAAGAAGACATACCAGGTTTGGAATCAGTAAAAGGTCATACTAGTATTCTTCAAAAATTAAAGACTTCAAAAGGAGTGACAATGAGGAGGGCAACAATCAAAACAAAGCAACTGTCTAATCATGAGAAAAAAGAGGCTAAACGAGTAGCATTTGTAAGGAAGCAAACAACCATTGCAGACTGCTTAAGCTCCGACATGAACGCCTGCCAATCTTTGGTGAATGCAGATTGTACCAAGTCCGGACTTCAAAAATCTCCAGCAATAAAGAAAGCTCTTCTTAAACTCCTCTCTCTATGCATACCTTGCATTCAGCATGAACAAATGGAGGCATACCTTGAAAGTAATGACATCGTCCTCTATGACATTAAGGAAGTTCCAACACGCATCAATAGAAACATCAAATATGCAACTGTAGAGTTTGCAGGAGTTAAATTTAAGACAACCGCTACATCAGGTGAAGAATATTTGAAACATGTTCAAAACGGAGTAATCAATCATCTACTCAGTCGTAAAAATTTCCCAAACCTTCATCGAATAGTTATATGTGAAGAGAAGTATAGTTTTACGCCTGATGATTTCAAAGCTGCAACCAGGCAAAAGAGACAAAAACCAACATCTGGATCCATTTCCCATTTGAAAATAGGCACTGAAATTCTGTCAGAGTACAAAATGTCCAAATCCGCAATCATAACCACTGACCTTGGCAAACGACTAATCAGCAACTATCTGGCAAGAAACATACATAATCTCGATGTTAAGAAAGACATTGTTTTGGACATAGACAGTGAACTATTTATGCAAAACTGCAACATCCACAGAGAGGAAAACTGTGATTGTCCCGCATATACAACACCACTGCGAGGATACTTTTCACAGTCAGGTTTTCTTAGACACGAGATGCTTCATAACATCAAGCAAAGAAAAGGCGAGGCTGAAATGGCCCAGGTTGACTGGCTGTTAGACATTGCAAAGGAGATGACAGGCACTGATTCAGTTGTTAGTATAGTAACTTCAGCCGATGTTGACAGTATCATCATTCACCTTTTTGCACTTTCGTACTTTTGGCCAAGAAATGAGGATGGTTCATTCAAAAACAAACTGTATCTTATGCTTCAAAAACAGAAACCTGAATTGTATTGCATAACAAGTCTTTTGGAAATTTTGGAGGCAAGATTTGGGAGACAAAACGTTATTACATTAGTGGTGTCATTATGCATCGGAGGAAATGACTTTTTACCCAAATTTTATGGAATTTCACACGAGAAGTGGCTGTTAGCAGTCATTGAATCGCACGAAGCTGTTCAAAATCTAATCAGTTTTGAAGTCGACCCTGTATCAAAGAGGCCATTATCAGGCAGTGTTAACAAAAATGTGTACTATGATATAGTCAAAAATCTTTATTGTCCGTTGCATTTGGATCACACAAAACTTAATCTTGATACTGTGAGGCAGTTAACAGTAAAACCGCCTGGAAAGGAACAAAGGCATCCTAAACTGTGGATGCCACCAACAACAGCATTAGCAAATGTTGCCGAACTTATTAACTGTCAGATTGAGTATTTGCTAACTGTTTGGGACCATGAAGCTACACTACCAAACTTCCTTGATAAAGGCTGTTTAATAAAAGACTCCAATGGAAACATTAAGTACAATTTTGGAAATGATGCACGAGTTGAAAGCATCGAAAAAATCCTACTTTTAACAGAGGTTGCACTGCAGAAAATCATAATGCCTGCAATGAAACCCTTGAAGAGAGGGCCAAAAACAAAAAGAGCAAGGTCTTTGGAAACAACTCCAGTGAAACCAAGGCAACGAAAGAAAAAGCCTATGATGTCTACTCCTATGTAAGTACATGTATTTATAAGTAAAAAGTTTAGAGTTAGAATACCATTGTAAACTCATGTTATCAAAAAGTGCTATATTAAATTTGATGAACTGAAACGATTGTTAGCATATGAATATTTACAATGATTTTTTTTCCAGAAAAATGAAGAGTGGGTCCAGTACTGATGACACATAAAGGAGGAGTTTTGTGCTAAAAACAAGTGCTCAAATAGACATTTATAAGAGCTGAACTTTTTCAGAAACTATACATTTTTCCCATGTATTTAGATGATTAATGTGGCAATATCCAGTATTTATTTTTAACTAAAATGAACATCTTATTTAATAACAAAAATATTATAATTATTTCATTTGGAGAAAGCAGATAAAATTATAATGACAGATCACGGTATTAATAAATTTATTTTCACTTAACTATATAAAAATTAGTCTTATTATTTTTCTGCTATATTCTATCAGCATGAGTCAATTCAGTATTTGTTAGGCAGTAAAATTATTTGGAATATTAGTACTTTAAATTAGCATATAAAACATTTATAGCAGATTGAAAGCTTTTATAACACTCAGTTGTATTTTGTATTGTACATGTATGTGAATTAAAAAAAAAATAATCCTAAAAGTAAAATCTTTACTCAGTAACCATTGTTTTTATATTTACTGTTACATATTTTATGCTGATTGATAAACAATGTCCACATGTGTTACTGGAGAGATTATAAGTCAGAATCAACATTGTGTCCAACTGTGAAGTTAATCAAATTTAGTAGGGAAAAGTCATTATCCACTTAGCTGTATCAACAATCAATTTCAGTGTAAAAAAGAGAGAAATATTAGAAACCGGGGCTTGTCCTATAAGTATATAGTATTATATCAGGAACTGTATATGAAGTTATACTGTTAGTATTATATGATCCCTGATTATATATAAGAATAAAGAATTTTATTTCCAATTAAGGGCCCATTAAGAGCAAGCAATCAAATACAAATGATTTATATCATTGGAGGAACATATACAGTTTACATATATATATTTAGACCCACAATAACCACAGTCAGGTCAGAGCCATACTATATGCACAATATCTACATTGTCATAATATATCAATTAAAATATTTGCATGTTATTATATAGAATTTCTTATTTCTAAACACTTATTTATACATATACCCAATGTTTTTAGAACATTAATATTTTCATTAGTCATATAATATATTTTTTTTTCTATTAACGTCTAAAAAGTTAACAAATTTTTGCGGGTAGATATATAACTTGAAAGAGGGCTTCTGGTAAAATTGATGGCCGTAACACGCCTGCCTATCTCTCATGCGTAACAATTGAGACTTTTAAATGTATTATTTAAAAAAAATCAAAGAATGTAATTTGATGTAATATAATTTCTTTTTTTGCGTATGTTTAATTCTAGATAATTAAATACGAGTAAGACTGCAAAATCCTCCAAACCATTTTTCAATCTCTTTCATCATTGTATATAGCTCTCCCTTTTACCAGTACGATCACTAGATACAAGTCGTGAAATTGAAATGCAGTATTTTATGAGATGCGAAAAAAGAATTGTATTTTAGGGGGTCCTAAACTGATATTTATGAACCTAAAGAATTCAATACCAGGAGCACCTGAAATATTTTAGGACCTCCATAATTCTATTTCAGAACCTCCACGATTAGATTAAAGGAGCTCCAGAAATCGATTTCAGGATCTGCTGCAATATTTACCCTTTTCTGTAAATCGATTTCAGAATTCCCTAATTTCTGTTTATGGATGTTCTGAAATCTAATTATGGAAATCCTTATATATTTCAGGAACTCCTGTAATATTTCAGGAGGTCTAAATTCGTTTCATGGAAACCCATAGATATTCCAGGAGGCCCTAAAATCAAATTGTGAAGGTTCATAAATATTTGAGGACCTCATGAAATACAATAACTTTGACTAATTCCATGTCTCATAGCGTTTACAACTTACAAATCTTGACATCTGTACTGTCCAGTTCCAGAATTTGTACATGTACATTGATAATCGCATCCATCCTGCCAGCTCTGACCCTGGTAGTACATCTTTTGTTTGTAAGCACATACAGCTATACAAATACAATGAGAGAGAAATTTTAAAACCAAATCTTGTTTTCAAACTTTTCAGTCTTTTATTAATATTGTTATTATTATCGTTGATCATTATTCATTATGATCTTAACTTTGTAGGGTTTGCGGAAAAATTGTAATTTATTTCTTGGTTACTTACTTATGAATATGGAAATGATGTAATTCAATAGCTTACCCATTCCCGAAGGTGTACGACCCATAGAATTACTGGTAAATGACTGAATCTGCTGATTAAAATTACAAACTGGTACTTGACAACATTCAGTAGGACTACGTACTAAAGTACATTCGCTTGGCAGATTGTAATAAAGTGGACATCTGCAAGTAAAGGTCTCATCTGATGCATAGAATTCAAATAAAAAAAACAAACAATAATATACTATAATTTTTTGTTTATTTCTGTTGAATTTCTTTATAGCTTTTTAACATAGTGTTATAAAGCGATTGTTATGCAGTGTAAGATGTACGACGATTTGTAGTGTATACAGAAACTAACAAAACGAAGATCATGATGTATAAAAAGTACCCCGCCTCTGCTTATACCTCTGATTCCATTTACAGTATTTTTTTAAAATCATGATCAGTTATAACAGAAAAAAATATTTTAACTTTCATATCAAATCAAGGTTGTGAAATAGATTCCATTCTGATAATATTCAGTAGAAAACTGATAAAGTAATATTAAAAAACAGAAATAGAAATATCGTTTAAATTCTCCTTTAATCTTACCTGTTATAACATCTATATTTTCCAGTTTGACCATCTTCACATACACACTCGTAGTCGCACCCATCGGTCCATTTCTGTCCATGCTGGTAAGATTGCCCTTTGTAGTGACATTTTCCGTCTAAAAATCATTTTTATCGAATTTTTGAAATTGAAAAATAAATAAAAAAGAGTAATTCAAAAAAAAAAACAAAACAAAACAAAACAAAAAACAAAAAACAAATAAATAAATAAAAAATGGGATTGTCTTATATATGTAGTTTCGTTTTCTTTACTAAAAAACTGTACTTTGAATTTTTCTTTCCAAATCAAAATTTCCATTGATAAATTATAAGATATACTTACAGAATCCGATGGCTCCATTTTCAGCACCTGTTAAAATTGTTATTTTCATAATGTATTTAATCATTTACAATACCTATTTTCTGAAAGATCTAGTAAATTTTGCTTGAAAACAAATACATCTTTTATATATTTGTATCATACATTACACATTACTGTTAATTTTTTCTTACTTTTGAGGAAGAATTTTAAAAACACCAAAATACTCAAAAATTAATTTTGACACTGAATTTACTATAACAATGTACTAGAAAATTATTTTGGATTCCACCTTTAAGTTCATCTCGAACGCTTTCATCGGAATCAGATACACATTAAGATTTCATTCACAGACAACAATTCTAGTCTTGAGCTAGTTCAATTTTATCTAAAACTAGAACTGTGAGTGACCTCACTGAGTGATACCGCAATACTAGGAGTTGAGCTTACAAGCTTCAAACATGTAAAACCCATAAGTTGGATTATCCCCCTTTCCAAGCATCCGGCAATGATTATCTTGCTTCATGCACATCTACATATGATGCCTAACCTTAATATAAACTTTCATTAGAATCCATTGAACGGTTTAGGAGGAGTTGCGCTTACACGCTTTAAACATGTAAACCCATTCAGTCGGGTTATCTCCCTTTGTAAGCATCCGGCGATAATTATCTTGCTTCATGCACATCTACATATGATATATAACCTTCATATAAAGTTTCATCAAAATCCATTGAACAGTTTAGGAGTTGCGCTTACAAGCTTTAAACATGTAAAACCCTTAAGTTGGATTATCTTCCTTTGCATGCATCTGGCGATAAGTATCTTGCTTCATGCACATCTACATATAATGACCAACCTTCATATTAAGTTTCATCAGAATCCATTGAACGGTTTAGGAGGGAGTTGCGCTTAAAAGCTTAAAACATGTAAAACCCTTACGATGGATCACCTTCCTTTGCAAGCATCCGGCGATAATTATCTGGCTTCATGCACATCTACATATGACGCCCAACCTTCATATACAGTTTCATAAAAATCCATTGAAAGATATAGGAGGAGTTGGGCTTACAAGGTTAAAACATGTAGAACCCCTAAGATGGATCATCTTTCTTTGCAAGCATCCGACAATAATTATCTGGCTTCATGCACATCTATATGATGCCTAACCTTCATATAAAGTTTCATCAAAATCCATTGAAAGATATAGGAGGAGTTGCGCTTACAAGGTTAAAATATGTAGAACCCCTAAGATGGATCATCTTTCTTTGCAAGCATCCGGCGATAAGTATTTTGCTTCATGCACATCTACATATGATGCCCAACCTTCATATAAAGTTTCATCGATACCATTGAAAGATATAGGAGGAGTTGCGCTTACACGGTTAAATCATGTAAAACCCTTAAGATGGATTATCTTCCTTTGCAAGCATCCGGCGATAAGTATTTTGATTCATGCACATCTACATATGATGCACAACCTTCATATAAAGTTTCATCAAAATCCACTGAGAGGTTTTGAAGAAGTAGCGCTTACAAGACATATGGACAGACAGACAGACGGACGGGCGGAAAGGGTGATTCCTATATACCCCCCCCCCCCCCCGCAAAAAACAAAAAAAAAAAACCCAAAAAAACAAAATGAACATTAATTAAGAACATCCAATGTTCATCTTACCACAAAAGCCACAGAATTTTCTGCAGTTATCACCCGCCCATCCTTTGTATTTAGGTTCATGACACACAAACAAGCCATAATTGGTACAATCTGATATCATGTCCACGCACGGTGGTGGTGCTGTCGTATACTTTGCTACAATGAAAACAAGAAACGCACATATAAAATATGATATGATATGAAAAGTCATAATAAAAGAGTATAGTTTTATACACACACACACATCTATATATATATATATATATATACTTATAGAAAATAAAGAAAAAATATTACCCTACGATAAAATTGGAAATTGTACATATTTCTGCCCAAATCTTATAAGAATTGGCTTAGCGGACTGATATGACTTTGTTATCAACTTCTTCCGCTTTATATCCCACCCCTAATCCCTAATCGCATTATAAATCAGTCGTTTCCGTAATCGATTATAAATTTACTAGCACGTAGAAACGCGGAAGACGATATCGGTACGAAACTGTGGATTATATTAATTCGCTCAAAAATGTTAATACAAACAGAAAAACATTAAGTGACAAAACATTTTGACTAAATGGATGAGGGACAATGAGGATATTCGGTATTACGGCAATGAAACTGAAATCATTGAGATAAGAATTTTCCTGGAGATCTGTAAAACACCAATGTTGAAGTATATGATAAAAATATCATAACATGACATTATTCATATCAGATCCATTATTACTTCATGGTCAAAATCATCCTTTGAGCATGGTGGCTCTCGGGATGATATCTTGAACTAGGGCTGATAATAGGCGTTATATGAAAAATGACATGTTATAATCGATCTATATATATAAATAATATATTCATTACTTCGCAAAACGTAAGGAATGAATGAGAATGATCTAAATCATTAAGTACTTACGCTGACAAATACCACAAAATCTGGCACAGTTGTCCTTTGCCCACGGTGCATATTCGTAGCACATATTAGCCTGGAAACTCTTACAATTCGGTTGTACATCCTTGCAAGGATCATCAGGCAAGGAAACTCCTAAACATTAAGAAACAGATAATTATTACAAACTCTAATGAATATGACAAAAAAGTAACATAACAAATATTTTTGCAGAAATGTATTATTTTCTGATGAAAAAAGTCATGATAATATGTTTTCTTGTATAGTTTGAAGGGTAACACAAACAATTAATCATCACGTATAAATTAAATTAATTACCTGGTTGTCGAGTCGTTGGTACGGGTGCCGTGGCTCTCACTGTCAAGTAAATAAAAACAGAAAATAGTTTATTCTTAATGTTTAAGAGTTGACATAAATTCAACTATGGATGCAAAGAAACCAGACACGGTAATTATAAAGATACGTATTGGTGTGATCGGAATATTACAAAAATACACATAGGAGTCATTAATCACAACTGTTGTTATATATAGTGTCTAATACGAAATTCGCTAAACAAGTTTTAATACCAGATTAAACAAAAACACCAAATTACCAGTTTTTGAAACATTACAAAATAAAACCCAACAAAGCTTTCAAATTTGAAAATGATAAAAAAAAAATTGTACCTTGACAGGCTTTTTGAATTATCTGTGTGGTGATTGAATTCAGTTGATCGTAATTGTTGACCATAAAAGCATTTTGGCTGTCTGGATTATCAGCAATGGCATTTAATTCCGCCCGATCAACTCCTGAACCTATCCCGACGCTCATCATTCCAATGTGGTCGACTCTTGCTTGGTTGGCGGCGGCTGCTGTCGTTGAAGGATTAGACGACTGTCCGTCTGTTATTACCACAGAGATCCTAGGAACATTCGATCGTGCTCCGCTTTTCTGAGAGAAAATTTGGTGGTTCATGTAATTAATGGCCTCAGCTGTGTTAGTTCCTCCACCGACATAGTTGATATTATCAATTGCCTTCATCACTTCAGCCCTGGAGAGATGCATGTCTAATGGAAACTCAATTGACGGATAGTTGCTAAACTTTATAACTCCAACATGTACCGAGTCTCTACCTACATTTAGTTGTTTTACTATATTTTTCAAGAATTCTTGTAGTTTAGCAAAGTTTGTTGGTCCTATGCTTCCAGATCCATCCACAACAAATACTAAATCTGCCTTTTGTAAACATCCTAATAAATATAAACAATATAATAACCCAACATTTAGTTTTTAAAATTTTATTGAAATAAACTTTGGAAATCTTAAACGTAAGAAAACTTTGAATTACATGTATTTAGTTCAAAACTTATATTTTTAGTATATGGGATTAAAAGCGGACATTGCAAATGTAGATGTCATATTTTTGAACTTGCTTTGCACAGTTAGTCTTGAAAATAACTACCACTTTACAGATTGGGCCTGAAAATACTTTGTTTTTTATTGTTACAATGACGAAAATAAATTGATAAAAAAGTAAAGAAATAGATAATATGCAACAGACTGTAACAAGTAATAAAGTTTTTTTTGCGGTTACATACAACAAAGGTTATTTGTGTTCAATCGGTATTTCGACCATCATTTTCTTTATTAATATGATTATGTTATTTCAAAACATGGTACACTCATTATTTGACTACCCAGAAACTAACCTCAGGTAAATCAACCCATAATCTTATGTTATTGTTCGATAGTTGTATTTTTCAGTAATATGTTTGAACAAGATATAGTAATTAGAAAGTGTACAAAGTCTAACTGACCAAACTTTGTATATATTTGTTTTAAGATACGCATATACCAAGTTATACGGAACACTGAGTGATATATTGTAATGTTTCATCAACTCAATATTTCGCCATACCTTAAATCAGAGAACAATATACAGCAATATACAAACCTGTTGCTGCTGGGAGCTGGGGACTTTCTGAAAATAAAATTGATTTTTAATTTGCTTAAGTACAATGGTTTACGACAAGGTTGTTCAAGAAAACCTAATTATCTAAGAAATATATCTTCTACAGTATATATAATGTCCAAAGGACCGAAAAGATTGAGAAAAAAAAGTGAGTTTATAGATATTCTTAAAGAAGAGACTCTCCAATTGCCAAAATTTAAATATCAACAGCAATTTTTCGGCATCAAAATACTAGCCACAGAGTTGGTGTTCTCCTCAGGGAAATGAGATTACCAGCGGAGATATCTGTTCCTTTAGTTTTATTTTTTACTATAGACCTCAGAGGAATGTCTCAAATTAAAGATGAGGTTTTTTTTTTTTATAAAATCCAAGTCTGATATATAATTCATATTATATTTGCATGCATAAATTTGACTTTCCTGTTTATTGTATACAACAGTTACAAATGCAAAATGTTTGTATACATCCAAACAACCAATCAACCCCTATAGAATTAAGAAAAAGTATTGCTCCTATTCTTCTCTAGACCTATAATGTTTTCCTTATGTTCGCAATGAAAGTCAAGAGAAATTGAGTGACTGAAAATCATTTACAGTTATCTCTCCGACGTATATGCCTTTTAAAAAACTGGATAACATACTTAATTGAAAATAAAAAATGCAAAAATCAATGAAAGTACATGGGTCAGCTGAACTTTGGTAATGTTCACATTATTGCCAGGACTTACCACTGTTTGTTCTGGTGGATAGTGGATAAGCTAAATCACCAAGAGCATCAAAGTTTTGGGCAGTCAATGAATATCTGTTTTGCGGATTACTGGACACAGACATGAGGCTTTTTTGATGTGTACCTTGACCAATGCCAACAGTATACAATTTAACTCCATTTTTCTTCGTTCGTGTAGCTTCTTGTTCCAGTGCAAGGGTATTTGCAGCTTCTCCGTTTGTTACCAGAATACCTATATGTTCAGCATTGTTCCTTGCACCAGCAAATTGTCCGAAGCTGTTGGTATTCAGATATTTCATTGCTTCGGTTGTGTACCGTCTTCCTGGTTGGTACATTATTTGATCGATGGCGGAGAGTAGTTGAGTCTTGGTATTATATTGACCAAGACTTATTTTATTGTACACATTTCCGCTGAAAGTTATTACTCCCACGTGGACGCATTGTGGGGAAATGTTGTAATTATTGACTGTAGATTTTATGAACTCCAGTTGCTTTCTAAAATTATCTGCACCTACTCCGTTTGAAGTATCCACCATAAAAACTATGTCCTGGGGCACACATGCTGTATAACACATACGGTTATTAAAAATACAACTTTCCAAAATGAAGAATGGTCAATGGTTTTGAAGAATCAAATGAAAACACAGTTCAAAAAGTTTTATATAAGGTTTCAGCAAAATATAACAGTCTTCTCTTTTCAGACGACATCATTGAAAATGTTTCTATTCATTATCATTTCTTTAAAATATGAACAAGTTATACTTCTCTTTCATGTGTATAATGATAATAGTAATTTCAACAGGATTTTTTTTTCAAAGACTAATTGAAAATTTATTACAACTAAATTATTGCCTCGGGACCAAAATCAAATAAAGTGAATACTAGTAAAAATATGTGAAGCCAGAATTGCTTTAAAAAGATATATTTCGCCAAAGTAATGTGTAATATTCCAGTAGAGCTTATGCTTTGCTTATAAGCAGCGAAGCGATAAATCAGCTAAAGCAGAAGAAATCGAAAAAAAACCCACAGTTATACAGAATATCAATTTATTTCAGTGCTCCCTTTCCCAGAAATGATAGTCAAATCAAATCAAATCAAAATTATTAGTCATTCTTGTACACAAGTTCAAATGTCCAATAATATATGAAGAAGGTTTTTTTTTTTTTAAATCGGCATTAATTTTATCTATAATGATATTCAAAGTCTTTACTCAAGTATAATGTAAAGTTGACCTATCAATCGCAATGACCCTTTTATATGTTTTGTAAATTCAAGAACACGTAATCCCAGCTAAGACATTAAAGCACATTGTTGTCTGGAAGCATATTTAAGTAAACAGCAGTAAAGCACAAGCACAATTGTAGGTAAAACTTACTTGTAAACTGTCCTATATTTGATAATGGGGATATAAATAAAAAATATTAATTACTAGATTCCAATTTTAATATCATGGTACTAACAACATAACACGATAACCTGTGTCAGCCTTGAGTTGTGTTGACGATAACATAATTCGTGATAGTGGCCGATCCTACCTGCACACATGGTTATGTTCTGACAAGGTCAATAGGCTTTCCGATAAACCTTGCAACGAAGTTCGTATTGAATACGAAGAAAATAAAAAAAGGTTTTATTTTTTGGTCCCTGTCTTTTATGAATTAGTTTCTTTATTTCAGTTACAAATCCTACTGACTCTGAAGACTGGGTAGTAAAGTCGTTGTCGTACTTAAAAAAAATCTTTCCTTGATACCCATTTTGATGGTTTCCCTCCGATGGGTAAATTACATCCACATGGAGTATGTTGTGTTCCTTTACATCTGGATACTGCCTTTGAAAATTAGATGTGTTTCAGTCAAAACAACACGAAGGTAAATTTGTAGCATCTGTCTGAATACGATTTCCTCCTCCATTGTGTGTAATTATCAATTGACGGGATTTTCCTTTCCAACTAATAACAAACTAAAAATAATTATACATTTATAAACGAAATTGTATAGGCTTACCTTGAGCTGTTGTTAGCACTGCGAAAGCTGCCAGAAGAAGCCCGAGTTTTCGGAACATCTTAAGGCGAAATACGAAAGTTACTCGAAAAGTAGAAACGAAAATGTTTCTTATCAATGAAAATCCTGGCTTTATATACTAAGTCTTATCTTTTCCATTTACCAGACAATTAGCATATGTAAGTAGTACTGAAGTTTGACCCTGTTCTGACTTATCAGGACAATGCGAGTAATGCCTCCTACACCAAACTGCAATGTTATATTGTGCATCGAAGTGGGAGTGATAAAATTATGTAACAAGGCAGAAATGGTTATGACATTGACTCTTTAACAAAACAGGAATGGTTTTCTTAATGATCTTCTGAAATGACGGAGAATTTAGACAAACCTTCAAGGCCAAACAATACAGATTTCACACTTTTGTGAATGGATTTTATCACGTTATTTTGGCCTTCATATTTAGAACAACCGGAATTAGGTTAATGCTTGTCAACATATATGAATGGACAGAAATATTAGAGAAAATCAGATCACCTTTTCATGTACTAGTATATTGGTCAAATTGATTGTATATAGTATAGAATATTTAACATTGAATTAATATATCAAAATATAATTTTACTACTTGTCGATTCATAAACTAGATAAAACTTCTACATACCCGTAAAATTCGTTGAAATAGGAAGATGAGCAGATGCAGTGTCGATTTCCGTCTCTATTTGGGATCACTAGGCTGATATGGTTAAAGTTTACTTGAAACTTCGAACATTTTAGCATTCGTACAATAGACATGCAAAGGTCCATGACATGGGGTTTTGTTTAATAAAATTCTCTAATGATTTTGGAAGGGCTGGTTCTTCATTATATGTTGTATTATACACATGTATCATCCTCCCAAGTCATGGTTTTGTATCCACGTTCGTTCCTACAAAAGACTGACAACATTCATTCATATTTTACGGGTCAGAAATAAACGATGGGTTCATTGGTTGCTTGTCCAGGTAAAAAGCAAATCTACACGCGTCATAGGTAGTAGGTAACACAGGCGGCGATGTGTTCGACCCACTAAATATGAATAAGCGTTGACAGGGGTTTGTAGGAACGAACGTGGATACACAAACTCTGACTTGAGAGGATGTATTATAGAAGAAATACACAATATGTATAAAGTAGATTATCACGGAAAACTACCTTTTTTCTATTATTTCGAATATCCATACTTTTGGCCTGGAGTATAATTTCTCAAAATCTGTGCATTATGTGATTCAAATATTGGTATAATAGGAAATAAAAACACAATAATTGATTAAAATAGAGACCATTCTTTTTTAATATTATTTTATAATTTTTCATAATTTCATAACATTATTGATATATGTTTTCCTGAATTAGAGAAAACTGAAAAATAACATTCCACTAATTATGTGTTATGTAAAATTAGGTGTCAATAAGCTCAAAACAGACATTGAAAACTTTCGTACCGAGGGGAGCGAGCAAGTGAGAACAAACCGTCAATCATGTGCAAACTCTGTTAGCAACACAGAACCAAAGAAAACGAATAATGTGATTAAAATGCAGCTGAAAAAACTAACGCAGAGTTTGTGCTATCATTCGGTAAGGTCTTTGTTTTCGTGATGTGAAGGTGGTCGATGCTTTGAGGAACGAGAGTAGAGGTGGAAAGCCTGGTATTGTGGTAGCGTCAATTGAAACTAAGGAACAGGAAAAAAAGACAAAATTATGAAAATAAAATAAAACTAAAACAAAATCTTGACTAGAACAGAGTGTATATTGAAGACGAACTCTCAAGCGATCAAAGAGCAAACAAAAGGAACATTATGGCAGTGTTAAAAGGTATGGGCCGAGAAATGTGTAACGTAGAACATATTTATAATAAAATCAATATTTACCAAGCAAATAAAAAATAAAAAATATAATTTTCATGCAGTTTTACTTTAATTTGCATAACTTTTTAATAAATTGAAATATATTGGTAAATAGTTCTACATGGCAAAGTTAGAGCAGACCTTTAATTTTAAATTTGGTTGGGTTTTCATGAAAATAAGAGGGAACTAATATATCTCTCAATAATTTTATATTTTCATCTTGACATAAAAATATATAGTTATGTATTCATCATCAATTCCTTCAAAACATAATTTCCATACTCTTTTTTTTTTTCTCTCGGAACACTTCCCCAGCTTCCAGTTTCTATATGGATATTATTTGTTCTAAACTTACTTACCCATATTCTGGAAGAATAATTTAATCTAAGTAAACATGGCTCCAGTTTGAATTCTGTTTTGAACATTCCGTTAAAGTTACTTCTAGAACTTTTTTCAATATCTGAATACCTGGATAATTGATCTTGCAAAATTTTCTTGATTTTGATATTGATAAATTCGGGGCTCAAACTGATTTAATTGACTTCCTGTCCTGGACAGAGCTCGGCTCCTGACAGGGGTATGTTCCTAAATTGGAGTCATCCTTATTAAAGTTTTATGGACGTCATTATGACTTGGTTGACAGGTATGAAAAAACCGTTTCCCAAATGAAAATGGACCTGTTCCATTGATGTTATGCTTTCCTCATACCGGATTTGACATGGGCAGCATGGCAGGTGTCATGCAGGAAGCAGAGACTGATTACTCTTCTGGAGCACAAAGAGTCTACCCCCGGTTTTTTGGTGGGGTCCGTGTTGTTCATATGTTTTTAGTTTTTAATTGTAATGCATGTATTGTTTTGGTCTTGTCTTCGATGTTTTCCGTAGTTTGTCAGTTCTTTCGATTTTTCCCTCCTTCGTATATTCCTTTGGTATTTCTTGACTTTACTTAATAATTTAAACCAGCAGAATTACACAAATTTTCAACGTAACTAAGCCATTTTAAAGTTAAACCCTTCGAACTTTTCAAATTCACCATAAGCCGATACAATTTACTAGATAGTTTATTTGATGACTTTAAATTAAGCCAGAATCCAACCATTGTATTGATATGAACGCTTAAAGGAAATCTTCCTAATTCTCCATAAACCATAAAATTCCGAGAGCTTTCTCGGACTTTTAAAGTTTTTTTTTTTAAAAAACTAAAATGTGCTCTTTCAATACCAGACACATTTTCAAACCCCCGTATCTCACATGAGTATGTCAGTATTGGTAGGATTAGAATGTCAAATAATTTCAATTGAAGATCAACTGGAAGTGGGAGATTTTTCATTTTACTGAAAACAGCAAACATAGCTTGTCGGGCTTGCTGTATCATTTTAGTCTTTGCTGAGGTAAAATTACAATTATAGTTAGTTAATAGTCCAAGATAGTATAATTGATCACACATGACTGTTTTCATCTTTATATATATTTACAATCAAAACAACGGTAGAGGTGGTCGAAGTGGTCATGGTACACGCCATCGTTAGGATTTAGTGCTTTAGTTTATAAGCTACATCACTCCTGAAAACTCTGTATAAAACGATTCATGAAAAGTATACATGAATCAAAATATTGATATGCAAGACTATATTGAAGGGTAGATAATCTTAACCTTATAGAGGTTTTTGACAATGTGCTCAATAGAAATGGGGAACAACCAATTTTTTGTAGATTTTAATTTTTGCATGAATAATGGGCGTTTAGATTGTCAAGATCTTACAAATAATTAAACACGTTGACTATGTTCTTACGCCACACTCGTCCTGATATGCACCTGGTTGCCATTGGACGTTTTAACTTAGCCGGCTATGAATCTGTTCCAAATCATTCAATTCTGGAATACACCATACATATATCTACAAACATCAAGGTACACGAAACAAATGAACAAAAGAGCGAAAATGAAAGATTAAACGTGCCGAGAAGGTTTAGATAAAGTGATTTGAGAAACGATCTATTCTCGGGTGAAAATATGCAACAAAATAAAGTAAGTATGTTCCGAATATACGAGGAATATAAATGGAAATAGTGAGCTGTTTACAGGGGAATAGAACGACGTAAACATACACAAGTTGAACAAAACCAAAAGCAAAATCATAATAAAACAACCAAAGTTAAAAGTAAAACATGCTGAACGTTTTGACCAATATGGCCTTGATTACGAGCATGAAAAAAAATAGATGTTGACTTAAAACCAAGAGCAAGACTGTTTTGGTCGACTGTATTTTGTACATTTAAGTAATTTTGTGCCCCTGTTAACAGCTAACCATTTCCATTTAGTTCGGAATTTTACAAGATGAATTGAAGATGCGTTGAATAACAGGAGCGACGTAGCCGGGGTGTTTATTAAACCAAAAAGTTTCCGAAATAGAACTTACGTGGAAAGAAAAGAGACAAAACGCGCCATATAATGATCGACATAAAAGCTTCTGCAAGCCGTATTGGAATGACGACTACGCAAATCTTGGAAAGTCCGATCCGAGGAACAGGAGTGGACAAAATGTAAATCAAATGCAAAATTCAGAATAAAATGCCTTTTTTAATTATATGTAATATCGAAAAGACTTCGATAAATTAAACAGGAAGGAGAAGCCAAATTATCAAGGGCGAAAACAAAAGGAACTGCATTCACTTAATGATAACGATCCAAAGGAATTTTGGAAGACAATAAAGAAACTTGGACTAGCTAATGAACGGAAATCACATCAAGTTTTTTAAGTGCGTTTTGAATGGAAAAATGACTGAAAAGCTATTCAAAAGTGCTGAATCACACGATGGATATGATAACGATTTTTATCGGACATAGAAAAACAGACTTCAAAATCCGAATAATTATCCAACTGACATTAATTTACTGAATATCATCGGTATAGACGGGATACCTAATGAAATCCTGCGTAATGACACATATATGTATTTACTGTATAAGTTGATTCAATTCTTCTTCAGTGAAGGGAAAGTACCAGGTAAATGGCTCACAAGCATAATTTCTCTAATTCCGAAACCTAAAATGGACCCAATAAAGCAATAAAGAGACCGATTTCTCTATTTACGTAACGTGTAAAATGTATGCTGATATTCTAAACAAACAACTTACGAAATGGCTTGAACAAAATTACATTTTAGCGGAAGAACAAAATGGTTTCCGAAAGGACAGGAGTTGAATAGATCATTTATATGTGCTATCGCAAAATAAGGAATAGAAAATTTCAAAAGAAAGGATACTTTTGCCCGTTTCGTAGATGCAAGAAAGGCGTTCGATAATGTTTATAGAGACCAGTTGTGTCACAAATTAATGCGCACAGGTATATACGAAACATTTCTAAACGCAATACAATCTCTTTATGAAGCCGTTAGCGACCCAGGCTGCAGTGACGCTTACTGATATTTCCCAGTGAAATTTGGTGTTAAACAAGGTTGTAAAATGTAACCGACTCTGTTTTCCTTATATATTAATAATCTAGCCGAGGAAATTCGTGCTTTGCATTGTGGCGTAGATATCGATCATATTAAATTTTACTCTATGCTGACGATACAGCACTAATAGACCTTGGTGAACAAGACTTCAAACTATGTTAAATTGTGGGAACTCATGCATGTGGTTGAATGACTTTAAAATTTCGAGGTATATACAAAACTCTATAGAACTCTAAACAAACCTGTTCTTCTTTATGGAGCCGGACTTTGGGGTCATACAAATTGGAAGGAAGTTCAAACGATACTAAATAAGGATAGTAGACTTTTTAGTGGATGTTCTCCAAATTCTGCGAACATTGCCGTTTTAAGTGACATGGTTTTGGTAAAATGAAATCTGCTGGACCTTTCTAATCTTTCTGCCTGTATCTGTCAGTGCAATTTACTTAGGACGATAGATTAACAAATAAGGTTTACTTATGGGGTAAGAACATCCCACGCTAATGGGATATGATATGCATTGATATTGCTGAAAAAGGGTTTTCTAAATATAGTAGAAAGTCAGTATTAAATTCATGAAATAAAAAATGCATTGTTTGGAATTGAAACATCCGAATGGATAGAAAATTTGTTTGATGATAGAAATGAAACAAATGGTAATCAGTTACGAACCTATAGACTATAAAAATCTTAACAAGAAATTTGTGTCATTGTAAACGATATCCATCCCCCTACTGCACAAGTAAAAAAAACAATAAACAGTGAAAAATTAGCAATTTCACAATTTAAGTCAGAAAATTGGAACCATGAATCAAATTTCAAAATCAAAACAGTGAAGAACAATATTATAAACAAATAAAACCTCTAAAACGAAAAAATGAATGAGTATTTCCAGATACAATGCAAAATTAGCAATTTCACCATTTTGGGTCACAAAATTTGAACCCTTGATCGATTTCAAAAATTCAAAACCTTTTCGCACATCTACAGATAATAAGGAACAATATCATATACAAATAAATTTGCTAAATCTAAATGAAAAATGAAAGAGGAATTTAAGACACAAGCTTAAATTCATTATTTCCAAAGTATCACCCCTGTGGGCCTTAAATTGTATAGAAATTAAAAGCATAAAATGAAAAATGAATGAGGAGTTTAAGTCACAAGCTTAAATTTCCAATTTATAAAATTCGAACCCTGTGGGCCCCAATTTTTGAAAATCAAAATTCTAAAACCTTATTGCGCATCTACATATAGTATGTGACAATAATGTATAGAAATTAAAAGCCTGAAGTTTAAAATGAATGAGGAGTTCAGGTTACAAGCTTAAATTTCCAATTTTCTAAATTCGACTTATGTGGGCCCCAATTTTTGAAAATTAAAATTCTAAAACCTTATTGCCCATCTACATACAGTTTGTGACAATACTGTATAGAAATTAAATGCAATACATGAAAAATGAACGAAGATTTCTGGAGACAACATTATCTAACCGACGCACAGACGTAACGACGGACGGGCGGACGGACTGACGGGTCGATTACAAATATCCCCGAACTTCATTCGAAGTGCGGGGATAAAAATGTTCATAATAAGACAATGTAGACGTATTTTATCTACCTTTAGAAGCGGATGCTTGCCTTTAGAAATTGAAAGGGGTAGATACACCAGGTCAAAAACTGGACCATCATCAGTTTTTTACCTGGTGTAACTACCCCTTTCAATTTCTAAAGGCAATTCAGATCGCTTTGTATGTTAAAACTGATTTTTGACCAATGGAGTCACCCCGGGGTCCACGTCCGCGTCCACAGCCAGTTCTCAGTTACAAGTTGACATAGGGTCATATATTTTTGTTTGCAGGTGCATGATGAAGAGACTGACCATGTGACATAAGATGAAGGTCACATGACCTATATTACATGGTTTACTGGCTTTTAAGTTTTATGTCAAAAATCAGTTTTAACATACAAAGCGATCTACAGTCATATTACTTGCATGGTGTCAGGGTGTATCTCGGAGAGTAACACGCCCCCCCCCCCCCCCTCCCCATCAAAATTAGGTTTTACGCACGAGTTCAATTCTCCGATACCAAAGGACCTACAGTCTTATTACTCGGTGTCAGGACGCATCTCAGGGAGTAACACAGCCTCCCACCAACATTAGGTCAATCTGACCTACAATGTACTTAGTGCACTTCATTGACTTAGGTTAAGTTTTACGTCCGAGTTCACTTCTCCGTTACCAAGCGACCTAAAATCATATTACATGCTGTAAGTGTGCATCTCGGGGAGCTACACAGCCACACACCACAATTAGTGGGGGAACGAAGCAAACTTTGTAATCATAGATTTCTGGTTTTTATTGTTGACAAACAGTGCATGGTTTTTTCATTCGTCATCTGAAAGAAACAATAAAAATGTTTATCGTAATTTTAATCATCACAATTCTGTATTTTCGAACAATATACATGTACCTAGTTATCTTGTGTACGTTTGATACCAGCAAGTCATCCTTTGCTATCATCCAGTAAGTGATCATCTTCAAAATTGACACCAATTTCAGATGCATAATAATTTGAACACATCTGAATTTTTGCTTTCATGTTCAGTCCCGTCTCAACTGAATTTTTCAAACGTTTGAGCTATTCAGAGGTGAGGTCATGAGTACACGTGTACACAATGAAAGTTAATCCAGAAAAGCCTTTGTTTTCAATACATTTGAAATGTGAATTTATCAACATATAATGAATTTGTTTATAATAAGAACTAGATTCTATCACATACAAGTGTACATACCTCCTCCCAAGAATACTGTTCGAATCCACTGAAGGTTGTGCTGTTAGTAAAATAGATTGGTATGAGACAACACTCATAATTTATTGTCTCCAAGGATAGTTAATTTGAAAAGTAAGGCTTAATTTTCTGACTCATAAAAATCTAAATTTACTGATGTAAAAATAAATATTAATTTAGCATTTCACATTTTTATTACAATTAGTATTACACCAATAATTTTACATGTTTATAAAACGAAAAGACCCTTTGTCAAACGATGCTTGTCTTTCTATATTGCTTAAAATTATATATGTTCTTGATATAATATTATTATGATATAGTATGTGTGAGTGGGGTTTTTGCAAAATATTACAGTCAAGAGAATAAAAATTTCCCCAAGCCCGAAGATCGTGGGAATTTATTCTCCAGAGACTGGTATATGTTGCAAATACCCCCCTCACACATGATATGTCTGTTTAATTACACCGAATATCCCGCAAGGAAAAAAGGCAAATTCATTTTCGCAAATACACGGCAGAGGGTAAAAAAGGCAAATTCATTTTCGCAAATACCACGGCAGACGAAAAAAACGGCAAATACTTCTAGCAAATACCCCTTGGTACAGAAAAAGTGAATGTGTTTAAAATGCACCGCGATTTTGCCAATCAGAATACTGCATTCTTATATAAGGTGTAATTAATTAAAAAAAAACAACCTGGAAACGGTTCGTAAAGAATTCCATCTTTCGTGATAAATTTTATCATTGTGGTCGCTTTGGACTCATGATTGAAGCCCTCACGACAACAAAAGCGCCATTCATTTTCTCCTGGGTCTTGGGAAAGGGCGTTTTGATTCCTGTATTACCTGATAAATTAAACCATGAGCAGCTGACGTGCGTTTATAACTGAAACTAAAACAAGATATCGAATGCTTTGCGTACCTGTAAAATACAATAACTGCACCAGGTACGCTCGTGACCAAAACTTTGGAAAGTAAAAAAAAAAATCTAAAACTCTGTCACACCAGAAGCGGTATCGCCTTAGAATAGTGAAAGCAGTAAATAATACATTACATTTTAACAAACTTTTAACAGAGAATATTTTTTTTTCTTTCCGGAACAACTGATTTCACTTCCTTTTTTTTCGGGAGTTCACATTGCTGGTGCTTTAGTTTTTGTGTTTTCTCGTATGAGCCCTGTTTAGTTTGCTAACTGTGTTTTATTTTTTAATAATATTTTTTTGTCATATTTGTTGGCCGTATTACTTGAATTCGCCTTGTCTTTAAATTTTGGTCCTATGGAAAATTTCAACTTTCTTATTGTTTCAAACCTTTATCATTCGAAGATTTAGTTCTTATTATTAGGTATACAATATTGCATATTATATACTTTAATTTTTACATTAGTAACATTACCAGTATCACAATTCTTCCCGGTAAATCCATCTTTACAAAGACAGATGTAACCGTCAGAATCCTCTAAACAACGTCCATTATTTTTACATGGCGTAGTAGAACATATATCTATAAGATTCAAGAAAAAAAAAAAAAACAGCCCAGAATAAAAAAAAAAAAAAAAATAACAATCCAAAGATGCTAATATTAGATATAGTAAATTTATACTATGCTGTATACGACGCATTTCAAGGAGTTACCTCTCATCAGCAGCATTAAAACCGAAACATTTGGAAGACCAAAAACCATGCTCTATTTTGAATTTATATAGTTAAGAACAAGAATCGATTTCTGCCGCATCAAATCGTTTGTATTATTTTTAAATAAATAAACAATATGTTTTATTATACATCGCACAATAATCCACATTAAAAATTCTAAAATCCTCCATTATCCCTCTGTGTTTGTTTTAAGGTACCAATAGTTCACTTCTAAACAGCATACGTGTATTTTACAGTTTCAGTATCAAGCCTGTGGTGAACTTCATGTATTTTATAAAATAATAATACAAAACAGCTAAGAATGACATGCTTAATAAATTAGTAGTCTTCATATACTTAAATTGTTTGTTTTATTTTTGAAAATAATTAACTAAGAGGACAAATATACGTAAGGAGCAAATCAAAAAACGTAATCCATTGTACAGACAAACCCGGGAAGACAAATGAACAACCACAAGCACAACAAATAAACACTGAAAACTTAAAAACATGAAAAAACGCAAACTCCTATAAAAACCAGGAGAGAACCAGGTGCTCCGGAAGGGTAAGCAGTTCCTGTTCCATATACGGCACCCGTCGCGAAGTTCAACAAAGTCAATTCAGTGGAAGTCACAAATCGGTAGAGGGACATGAAATGTTACGACAGTGGGAACAGGTCCAGCATCATCTTGGATATTGGAACACTGTAACGGTCAATCAATTCGTGATGATGACCGTAAAATTTCCTAAGTGATGGCATCAAGTTATCCCTGATAAAACCCTTGTTAAGAAGCTTTTGTGACAGCAGTAATCCTCTTTGTCGAAAGTCATGATAACTAGCGCATGCCCTTGAAAATCGGATAAGTCGAGAAACGTAGACGCCATGTACAGGCAATGCTGGTATATTGCTACTCAAGAAGGGAAAGGTAACAATAGGAAAGTTGAAGTCATCACGTTTGTCATAAAGTTTTGTCTTCAAATGTCCCTCATTGTCTATTTCAAGAAACAAATCCAAATATGAAGCAGACTTTGGTGTATCTGTAGTATCCTTAATTTCAAGCTCACTGGGGTAAATGAGATGTACATGTAGAAAGTCTTGAAATTTGTCGTTATTTAACGACAACACGTCATCTTTATAACGAAAAGTGAAATTAAAGGATTTGGCTTGTTTCTTTTTGTTTTCACGTAGTAGCCCTTGAATGAAGTCTGCTTCATATGAGTACAGAAACAGATCGACGAAGAGAGGAGCACAACTGGTTCCCATTGCAATAACTAAATAAGTCTTATTATATATCGTTTAAATTCGCAAAATGAACAACATCAAAAGTTTTCATTTTACCTGAAATAAATACTTCCCCATTAACCCTTCGAGTTAATTATAAGTCACCATTAAAATTCACATCAAAATAGTATTTTTTTACAGTCTAAATATCAAGTTTGTATATTCTAAAATAATAATACAAAAACATATCTTTTCTTTTATTAAACATCATAAAGAAAACTATAATACGTGATATATTAACAATCTATGAGGTCAAAATGTAAAATTTCACCCTGCAGGGGTCAACCTTATGTGCCAGTATTTGATTAGAAATGGCTTTTGGTCAATTTGTTTTTGCCTAAAGAGAAAACTTACCATATTCACAATTTTTTCCAGTAAATCCGCCGTCACAAACGCACGAATATCCTTGTGTGTTGTGGAGGCATTGGCCGTTGTTTTGACAAGGATTACTAGAACAAGGATCTATATTAAATTTAAATTTGAATTTCTTTAAAATGAAATTATATTCGTTTGTTTTAAGGCTTACGATTTCACCATTGAATCAGCAGAACGGAACACTTTTAGGCAGTTCAGCACTGGAAAAAGAAACAACTTGTTGATATCAATCAATTTTGTTCATTTAACATAACATTGCAGAATTTTAAATGTTGGCAAAACAATTTTGAGGTTAAAGTTAAAAATATTCTTGAAAATATGATAATAAATGGTATGGTAAATGAATCTCAATTAAATAACATTACTCGCATTATGTTGACAATGACTTCCAATAAATTCTTGTTTACAAATGCAGACATAACCCTGGGAGTCATGCAGACAGCGGCCATTGTGTTGACAAGGGTTTGTAGAACAAGCATCTAAAAATAAATTATCACCGATGAGTAAATTATTACACAAAAGTAGAAAGTAAAAAATGATAAAGCTATGTTTTCACCGATGGGGTGGGCTGACTTAACGCCGTTTCAATACAAAATGAAAAATTGGTCTCAAGACAATATAACCCCTTTTATCCTGAAAATCTGCTATGTATATAGAATATGTGTACATGTGTCTCTTAATATAAAATTTATAAGAATTCGGCACGAAACAGGTAGAAAAGCTCGACAAGCCTCGCATTTCTACCCGTTTCTAAGCCTTATCCGCATAAACTTTATATTCCGAGACAACGTACACATATTCTATATATATGCTAATGCCTGAATCGTTTAGATTCGCCATTGTAGTAAAATAAACCACAAATTCCTGAAAATTAGCATTTTACAACCGAAAATCTCCAATCCACCACCTCCTTCACTATATGCATATTCTTGATTTAATGTATTGTTTGGTCAGTTGTATTAGTATTCAAAATGTCACCTAGCTCAAATGTCAGTGTGATCTGCATAGTATTAATACTGGCATCCGTCGTCAGTTAACTTGCAAGAAAAATCTGAAGCCACTTGCCCAAATCGTTATTTGAAGACTGTTCAAGCTCAGCAACATATTTGACTGTCATTTCTAAAACAAGAACATGTTTGAAGACCTCACCGCTACAAAAGAATCCCTTTTTCTCCGGGATATTGGGGAGGAGTGATTTTATTCCTGCATTACACGATTTGATTCCCAAGTAAATTAAACGCTAAACAACTGATGTGTGTTTAAAATGAACGAGAATCTAAAATGATAATATAAATATCAAGCAAGCGTTCTTTTTTCTTATTATTCAAGTTTATGACAGAAACTAAACCCAGATACAAATACTTTGTGTACCTGTAAAATACAATAACTTTACCAGGTACGCTCGTGACCAAAACTTTGGAAAGTTAAAAAAACCTCTAAAACGTAGTAGACTCCTACACTTCTTGCTGGACAACATTTTGTTCGTTTTGGCAATACTGTGTATCGACAGGTCATTTGGGATTCCTCTGGGTACAAACTGTGCTCCTCTTATTGGCGACTTATTTTTATATTGTTATGAACAGCCTTTCATGAAAAAACTCCTAACGGGTAAAACACAGAAACTTGATAAATTAATTGACATTTTGAACAATAATTGCAGGTATCTTGATGATGTATTTACTGTTAATAACACCGAATTTCTTAAATATGCAAAAGACTTTTATCCAAAAGAGCTACATTTGAAGAAAGCTAATAAGAATAGTAAATGCTACAGATCTTACTATAAATATCGAAAATGGAGAGATACGTACTAAAATTTATGATACAAGGGACGATTTTAATTTTACAATTACTAACTTCCCCTTTCTTGATGAAGACGTGCCTTTGGCACCATCGTATGGAGTGTACATATCACAACTTGTACGTTTTGCACGAATTTGCTCTCGGCTAGAAGATTATAATGAGCGAAACCATACGATTACTAAAAAACTTTGATTACAGGGTTATAGATTTCACAAGCTGCTTAAAGCTTTTATAAAATTTTATAATAGATATCGGCATCTTTTATCTAAATATCCAGCTTCAAGAAAAGCACTTACTAGTATCATGAACGGGTTTTTCCATCCCAGTTTCGACTCTAATATCGTGAATAAATGCAAAGGTCTCACTAGTAACCCACAGAAACTTGGTATTAACTTAAGCTCTTTGCACAATAAGGGCTACAAATATGAAATATTTATGTGCAATTCCCTAAAAATTGCTCTTTCGCCCAATGGCTTGAAGACATTAAATCATATTGGCCTGTCACGAATACTGCGATTTCTATTTAACTCTATGACGAGATAGCATTTAACCCTTTATGGAAGTGTTATTTCAGATTTTTTCGTTTAGTAGAGCGACAGTATCCGACCTGCAGCTATGACAGCTTTAGCTAGTTTTATAGATAAAACCTGCACATTCTGACCCAGCTATCTAAATTATATACTCTACACTATACTTTTCAGTTCTAGCAAGCGATCACCTTGTTGGTAATCATACTGTATTGGTTTTTATAGTGTGTTTTATACACAAGAGTGTCAGGATAGATAACGGAGAGGTTTTTTCAATTAATTTCAGTATCAGATTTTTTTAAAATAAGCATCTTAGATCAACCTTGCTCTGAAAATTAACCTTTGAATGGTTCATACCGAGAATGAAAAGAGCAATAACATTTACATGCAAATCCACCGAAGATTCGTTAGTTGCACATTTTTGACACGGAATGCTAGTTTGGCTTACTTTACGTTCCGATAATCACAATTCTAGTTTTATAAGGTGAAATTACCCGTTGGACATGTAAACAAATTGCACGGCTCGGAATTCCTAACGTTTCCAACACAATTCCTGCCACCATTAGCTGGTTTAGGGTTAGTACATGATCTATCTCTGTAGCGAGTCCCACCTCCACAGGATTTTGTGCAAGAACTGAAATTTCCATATGCACTCCAACCACCGTCAACTGAAACTTTGTGAAATACATTTTTTATACTTGATATTCAATAGTCGGATTATAAAATATGTGCTCGTTTAAACCTAATAATTTATAGTAGATTGGAAAATAAAGCTATACATTTACCAGTATATATTTATCAGTCTCTACTTGGCCGATAAGAGAGTTGCCTCTGATAGCTGTATTTTATCCTACTATTTTGTTACACCTGTTAAGGATTTTACACTCTTAGATAAATAAAATCATACAATTTAGTTTACAATACTGAAATTATTGTTCTCGTCAGTATTGTACTGAAAACCCATATGCCACTCGAAGCTTCTATAATAACCTACGAGTATTTTTTAGTATATCTTTACATTTATTTTGTAAGTATGAAATGTAACCAGAATGATGAAAATATACCTTCTTATTTTCTATCCTACACATGTATACAAAATTATGTATTAGTACATTTATCTTCATTTAAGGCGTACGTTCTTGGTTATTCCGTTGCTCCTTTTAAGACGGGTTTAAGTAATTAATTTAATAATCGTCACATTTCAGTCTTGGTATGAATTTTGTTCATTTGAATAATAATTATATTTTGAGTAAACGTGTTATTAAGCAAATTGGAAATAACTGTTTTGATAGTTTTAAACAACAGTGGTATAATGATATAAATTCAAATGGTAGTAATAAATTGCGAAACTATAGGCTTTTTAAAACTTCTTTTGGTGTTGAAAGTTATTTAAGGTATATTATGCCTCGTAAATACAGATGTACATTTGCAAAATTCCGTATGTTTAAATTGTAATGGGAATATTGAGGATGAAAAACATGTACTGTTAAATTGTCCTATATATGCAGATCTACGTGATGCTCTTTTTAATTATGCTTTTTACGTTGATAACAATTTTATTAATTTGTCTGATCGCGGAAAATTTGTTTTTATCTTTGGTAACAGTAGTATATATGCGTTTCTAAATTATGATTTGAGGAGGAGGAGCGATTAGGAGCCGGAAGTGACGTCACCGGAACCGGAAATGAGGTCACAAGAAGTGACGTGACCGGAACCGGAATGGGTTTTTGCGCGCATGCGCAACTGGAAGTGATGGATTTTCGCGCCATATCTTTACGGAAGTGACGCAAGTCACGTGCCATGACCCAGACATGTGGTCTGCGCATGTTCAGGCGAAACCGGAAGTGGTTTTTGCAACCATGCGCAACCGGAAGTGATGGGTTTTCCCGCCATTTGTTTACGGAAGTGACGTAAGTCACGTGCCAGGATCCGGATGTGTGGTCTACGCATGTCCAGGCGGAACCGGAAGTAGTGTGTTTTCCCACGATTTTTTACGGAAGTGACGTCAGTCACATTGTGATACCCTAATATTGATGCTTGACCGGAATTAAGATTGAATTATCTCCCCTTTTCCTGTGCTTCTCGGTCGTTGCTGGGTCTTTCATCGGTCTGTATAGGTCTCTAGGGACTGATAATCTCACTGTTATGTCGAAGTCTGAGAGTAATCGAAGTACACTGTTGGATTATCTCCCCCTTTTCCCCACGGCTGATGTTTTCTGTGAGGACCAAAGGTAGGATTGGATTATGTCCCCTTACCTCCAAGTGATGCTGTCACCATTAGATCAATGGAGGGGTGTCCTTAGCAACCGCCTTAGCAACGGCAGTCCATTTCATTGCTCTATGATGCACTTCGTTTCTCTTCTCTTGCTCCATGCCGCTTTTCGCTGCTCGTCGCTACTCATGACGTTACTCGGGTGCTCATTTCAGTTTTTGGGGCTACTTGTCACTGTTTTCGCTGCTGCTGCTCCTGGTGCTTGTTGCTGTTCGCCATTGCTGCTCTTCTCTTGCTCATCGCTGTTTTTCTCTTGCTCTTTGCTGTTCATCGCTACTCCTGACCTTACTCCCGTGCTCAGTTCAGTTCTTTGGGGCTACTTGTCACTGTTTTCGCTGCTGCTGCTGCTCCTGCTGCTTGTTGCTGTTCGTCATAGCTGCTCTTCTCTTGCTCATCTGTGTTTTTCTATTGCTCTTTGCTGCTCATCGTTAATCATGACCTTACTCGTGTGCTCATTTCAGTTTTTTTTGGGCTACTTGTCACTGTTTTCGCTGCTGCTGCTGCTCCTGTTGCTTGTTGCCGTTCGTCATCGCTGTTTTTCTCTTGCTCTTTGCTGCTCATCGCTAATCATGACCTTACTCGCGTGCTAATTTCAGCTTTTTGGGGCTACTTGTCGCTGTTTTAGCTGCTGCTGTTGCTCCTGCTGCTTTTTGATGTTTGTCACCGCTGCTCTTCTATTGCTCTTTGCTGCTCATCGCTAATCATGACCTTACTCGTGTGCTCATTTCAGTTTTTTTGGGGCTACTTGTCACTGTTTTCGCTACTGCTGCTAGTAGTGGTCGATTGTCGTTAGTCAAAGATTGGATCTGTGCGAGAGCACCCTTATTTCCGGGTTATTTGAAAGGCCATTCTGCATTTATCCAGGCTTGTGACTGGCTATCATAAGATATGCTGCATTAATCTTCCTCAATCTTTTTAAGGCCACTCTGCATTTGTCCAGGCTTGTGACTGGCTATATATATGTATAAACATATATAGGCTGCACTACCCTCCTTCCCTTTTTTAAAATTTTTTTATTTTTTTTTATTGTTATTTTTATATATATATATATTTTTCTGTTTTTTTTCTCTTTGTAATATGTTCCAATTCCTCCGTCACATAGAGTCATGCTGTCTTCAGCTGGTGGTGGGTCTTGGTCGTTCAATACACGGTTAAGCAGATATTTTCGTTTTTCTACGGCATATTCCCATGATTCTTTTGATTAGTAGTCTTCCTCTTCTCTCAAGCGTTTAGCCGTTTTCTTGATCTTTCTATGTACTGGGTCTTTATTCATGTCTTGATGCCAGGACATCAGTCCGAGGTAATGCTTTCGTATTTCGTCTCTGTATGTGTCAAACATGTCTTTGGCGGAAAACCCATCACTTCTGGTTCTACTTGGGCGCAAAACCACTTCCGGTTCCGCTTGAACTTGCACAGATCACACATCCGGGTCATGGCACGTAACTTGCGTCACTTACGTAAAGATATGGCGCGAAAATCCATCACTTCCGGTTGCGCCTGCGTGCAAAAAGCACTTCCGGTTCCGGTCACATCACTTCCTGTGACGTCATTTCCGGCTGCTCCTCCTCAAATCATAATTTAGAACCGCATATATATTACTGGTAACGAACGCATGTATTATTTTACAGCCAAAATCTGCCACGAAATTTTAATTAGAAAAAGAAATGTTTTATATTTGTAATACTAATATTTTTAACAATAGTCTCTCATAACTCTTATAAGAGTGGCTCTTAAATGTATATTTATTGTGCTATTTTATGTGAATTGATATTTTAATACATTGTAAGATGTGAGACTTTAATAAAGTATTTGTTGTTGTAGTTGTTTATCACGAAAAAGACCGTAAAGGAAAAACCTTTATTTCGAAAGCATTTTTGGTATTACTCAGTAATTTGTTATGATACTTCGTCTGATAAAAATTTTGGCTTACCACTTTGCCATGGAAGGACATTTTACAATTGAACTCAGTTTCACAAAATATCAGGGTAACACATTTTAGAGTACACTTTTTTAATAGCCTTTTTGGAAGGAATCGTGGTACAAATAAAGAAAATAATACCAATTTTAAATTACCTCCTTTACACATTTCTTGCTGAAGTTTCCCTAACAGCGTATTCAAAGCATCAAAGTTTTGTACTGTAAACACATGTTGGTGGTCAGAAGCGATACTTTCGAGTTCTGATCGTTTAATCCCATTACCGATACCGATTGTGAAAACTCGAATATTATGTCCTTTTAGTTTTGCTGCAGCAGAGGCTGTCTGTGGAGGATGAACAGACTGGCCATCTGTCATTACTATTAGAATGTTCGCTACATGGTCTCTATCACCTGCTGCCTTGGTGAATGCATGTTGATCAACCCACGTGATGGCCTTGTCGGTCGATGTTCCACCGGACTGATACGGCAAATGGTTAATTGCATTTACCAAAGGAGCTTCGGTATTATATTTGTTCATGTTAAATTGGTGGTGTACCGTAGATGAAAATGTTGTGACACCAATCTGCACATTCTGAGGTCCAATTGTAAATGAGTTTGCAAGTTTTGTAACAAATTGTTTTTGTTTTTGGAAATTCGCTGAACCTACACTTCCAGATGCATCCAATAAAAAATGAATATCAGCAGCTGCTGCCCCACAAGCTAAAAAAAAATGTTTTATTCATAATGGTTAAGCTTGTGCAATTATAATATTTCTGTATTGTTTTTTTACCAAAAAAAAAATAATAATATAGAGAAATTAGACAGCAAAAAAAAATTAAAAATAAAAAAAAATTCTTCCTAGTTCTTAATATTGTTTTGTTCCCTACCAATTCCTTTTCCGTAAGAGTTCTACTTATAAAGATATACATCAATTTTCTAGACTGTAATATAGGTGGTATCTAATGTGACATTCATGTATATAATATAAAACTAATTTATTATTAAATATATTCAGACGTTTAAGGTTAGTTTGATCTCTAGCTGTACTTATTTTGCTGATATTAAGAAGTACCCTAGCTCTTCGTATTTAATGAAAAAGTTATCACAAATATACAGTCTATATAGAGACGTTCCGCACGTTGTTGCAAACTCGTTGTAAAATGTGCCGGTGTTACATCCTAGTATTTCCCCCATACTAGAATTTTAGCCCGGAAAATTGGTATATACTCAGACCCCCCCCCCCCCCGCCGGAAAATATAGTATATACCAAATTTCCCCCCGGAGAGAAAATGAGTATATACCCAATCCTCCCCCCGGAAAATCGGGTATTCGTATACACATACTAATTTTCCCCAAAACTAATTTATTAAAAATAAAGTTCACAGGTGATAATATCGGTAAACGACACTTGAGCGGATTGATCCTACTTTTGATCCAGAAGAAATGATGGCTGCTATCACAGGTCGGGGGCGGGGTGTTCACGTCGCAACTTAGTTTTTGACAATAATTTTACATTTACCATTCCTGAAAATTTTCATGTTATGGAACAGAAATGATTTATGACGGACGGACACATACATCTGGTAGGTAACACAGTTTAACTAAGTTTTTACCGTGACCTTCAAAATATGGTTTTTACCTTCTAGAAGGAGAATAATCATGCTAAGGTTCATGACTAAGGTGCAAGAAGGATTAACATTTATTGGAAGGAAACTATTTGTGACGGACGGACGGACGGACAAGGTGATTTCTATAGGGCTCGGCGGGGTCCTAACTGAAAGTCTTCCTAAAACCAATTTGTTGGCGTGATACCTATTAGGTTCTTCTCATTCAAGATATGATGTCATGATGGTAATCCCCTAACGGGAGGAATTGTGGTTATTTTTTCTATTCAGTAACCCGAATCGCTTACCTGACGCTATTATGGAAAATTTGGTTTCAATATAAACTTTGACCTCGGACTTTTGGCCATTTTGAACTAGGCACAAAAGTAACAACACTTACAAATGACCTCATGGGAAAGACCTCTACAAAGTTTGGTCAAATTCTGATAAGTAGTTCTCAAACAGAAGACAAAAATGTCATTTTCTATTGTGTTGCAACGTAAACTTTGACCATGGGTGGCGGCCATTTTGAATTTCTGACTGGTACTAAAGTAACAACATTCGTTAAGCACCTGCATTAGGACTTGTTGGAGTGATCTGGCAGGTGTGATCCGCCTCAGATCATCCCTTTAAGAACAACGGAGCTTGGATGTAACAGTAGAGCATCATTTGTCTCCCAAAATTACCTACCGCACCAACCGGGGATCGAACCCGAAACAGTAGTCCACCGCTCTACCAACTGAGGTAAAGGAGTACTCGAATAGCACAGCTAATGGAATGTGGTTATAAACCAGGTACGGTTCTATAACTTCAATTGTACACAGGGAAGCCCCATTAACATGTAAAATTTCATTCAGAGCAAAACATGGCATAAGCACAGATGGTGTTGGAATAAGAGCAGAAATATGCGCAAAAACTGTTGGAGGCAAAAACAAAATGTATGATATGGACAAGAGAAAAATAGAATGAAACAGTGACTGACATTTCCAAAGATCCAACAAAAGAAGATAAAACTCCAGGGGCCGGTTTCACAAAGCTATCCTAAGACTTGTCATAAGATATATCTTAGGACATATCTTAGGATCATCCTATCACTATCTTAGGACATATCTTAGACCTCGTCTCGAAGCTGTCTTAGGATGATCTTAGCAAAGATGTCCTAAACGTGTCGGAATTTAAATATTTATGAAAAAAATAATATAAATTTAGTATGTGTTTCCCAAATATTGCTAAAAGTATTGAATAATATTCCCTAATTAGATCATTTGAAAATTGATTTTTCAAAGAAACAAAAATGAAGTGTAATTATAAAGAATCTTTTAATTAGACACCAATATACATATGAAAATTAAAATACAAAATGAAGAGAAAAAAGAATGAAATAATAATTATATTTTTTCTACAAGTGAGTTGAGTTCAATTTGTCACTGTATCTGTTATAAAAAGGTTAAAGGATAAAATCGTGCATACTTGCTATCAATACAATGAATGTTCTTTGTGTTTAATTCATTTTAAATATTCGATCAACCTGTTATGATCCTAAGACCATCATAAGACACATTCCGTGTAGTCCCAACTTTATGACCAACTTAAGAGATATCCTACGTTAGGACCACTTTGTGAAACCGACTTAGGACTAAGATATGTCGTATGACAATCCTAAAACATGTCTTAGTCCTAAGACAGCTTTGTGAAACTGGCCCCAGGATATTATTATTTGTTGAAAAATTAAATTCAATACCGAGATAACACTTCTTCCGCATGTTCATGATTCCTTTCCCAGTGAATGGTGGCAAATTGCTCTACACCCCCATCTCTAAAACCCCCGCCCCTCTAAAACAAGACAAAAAAAAAAAACAAAAAAAAACAAAAAACAAAAACAAAAACAAAAAAACACAGTGACATATACAAAAACTCCCAATGAAACTGAATGTAAAATATATTACTCTTTTCTGAGCTCAATGCTACCTTCACATACACGGATGTTTCTTACGAATCCTTACGTATGGCACACATTCGTAAAAGTACACGGATACTTACGATTTGGCTACTTTTACTAGCCATTTAAGAGTGGTTACGAGTAATAACGAGTCATTTAGGGTTTATTACGAGTTACAACAATGAATTTACGGCAAAAATCTACGATTTTTCCGAGTTACCACGGATAAATACGAGCAAGTAACAACATATTACGAGCTTTTTATGGATTGTTACGAGTATATTACGGAATGTTACGATTCATCTAAGCTTTTACGTTTAAATTACGACCTGTTAACGTTTTGTTACGAATAGTTGCGAGTTAGTTACGAGTATTTACGAGTCCTTATGCTTTTTGCAAAAAAGTATGCAATTCTCTGTGTATCATCATTTGACAACTGACATCCAGCGAGACAATTTTTATACCTTTCCTAAATCGTAAACTATACGTATGTATGCGTAAAGTACTCGTAACTATACATTAATTGCTTGTAATAACCTTAACAATCCGTAAATTACGTTCAATTGTGACGTCAATCACGTGTATCCCATAAGTAACATGGGTTTGTTGACATTAAAGCCAAAGAAGGACGTCATATTAGAATAAACGATATTCTACAAAATGTCCTATATTTGCCATATATACTTTATTAGGTATTTATATTTACTTTTGCAGAATAGCGCATCACCCATATGATGCGTCCTTGTACCTGCGAGACCCGCGGTTACTATATCCAATGAAAGGCCTTCTTACAAAATCGTGATGAGAGAATTCATTTGCATACAAAATTGATTTTTGTGACACAAAATTGACTTTTGTGTTAAATTTTCACTTCTTTTTAACAAAACTCGATTTTGTCTACACAAAAATAAACACAAAATTGAATTTTGTGACAAAAATGACTTTTGTGACACAACATTGACTTTTGTGTTAAATTTTCACTTCTGTTTAACAAAACTCAATTTTGTCTACACAAAAATAAACACAAAATTTAATTTTGTGACAAAATCTCAGTTTTGAATGCATATTAGTTCACAGAATCCAAACTAAACTAATTTGCATACAAAATTGACTTTTGTCGCCCAATTTTCAAATTACGTAACAAAAGTAAAGTCTGTGATACAAAAATGAATTTTGTTATGACAAAAGTAACTTTTGTTCACTGGAAGATAATTTTGTATGACAAAATTTAAAATTGTAGTATGCTACAAATTTTGTTAAACTTAACACATTTTTGTTGAACAAAACCCACTTTTGTCCGTACAAAATTGAATTTCGAGTACAAAACCACAAGAGTCATATTCGGCGCCCGTATAAATCCATTGTAACACGACTTTAATGCAATCGTAAACATCTGCACTGAAGCACTCGTAATAATCCGTAAACAAATCGTAAACTATAAACCGTAACAAATCGTAAAAATAATTGTTTACGAGACACTTACGGATTCTTGCGAGTAGTTTACGTAGGGTAACGTGTCGTTGCGACCAGTTTACGATACTTACGGATTGTTACAAGTTACATGTCAAAAAATTTTCCTCTATTTTCACGGATCCTCAAGTGTGTCTGGGAGTGTCTCCGAGTGTCTGCGAGTTGTAACGAGTTATTAACGGATACCATCGAGTTAGGTACGGATGCTTGCGATTGACTACGAATTGGCGACTTGTAAGAAAAATCCGTGTGTGTGAATTGGGTATTACCTTTATATATATGATAAGTGTCGATGTCAGCTTTGCCATGCCATGACATAGTTCGCGGTAAATGGATCGTGGCTAGTACAACAAGGTTCATTAATTACTAATTAGGTCATTTTTATCTAGATTTCCTGCTTGAGCAACATTGTTAAGTTTTTTTTGTTTAGGTTAATATGGGCATCCCGTGTCTCAAAGACATATTTTCTAATTTATTCTTACAGCTTTACTTATTCCTGTAGGTATGAAATTCTGCAGTGTGGTGGTGATACCAAGAAAATAATAAAGCGACGTGATTCTGATGATGATGCTTCATATTATGTTTTCCTTGAAGGTCCAGCGAATTCACACAGGGACAGGGCATGGTGGTCCAGATAAGATGGTAAAAGAACGAACAAAAAAATGTGCAAATGTTCTTACGGAGGCTCTAGAACTCTAGACTATGTGCGAAGAGTTTCAGTTAAAAAAGAGAAAAAATGCTAATAAGGGGCTTGTTGTGAAACCAATTATAACAAAAGAATTCAACCCGAGGGCTCAAATGGATCTTATAGACATGCAATCCTTATGTTACAATGAATATAAATATATATATTATGGTGTACCATCATTTAACTAAGTTAGTAATTCTTCGTCCGTTAAACGATCATCCAAAGATGACATGCAAGTACTTGACATTTTTCTTATTTTCGGAGCTCTTAGTATACTCCAAAGTGATAATGGAAATGAATTTACGCCAAATCTCATATCAGACCTAAAAGATCTTTGGCCAGAGTGGAAAATGGTTCATGGAAAACCAAGACACCCACACAGAGTCAGGGCTGTGTAGAGCGGGCAAATGCGGATATTGAAGACATGACCATAACATGGATGCGAAAAAATAGTTGCAAAGATTGTCCAGTTGGATCAAATTTGTTCAATTTCAGAAAAATCTAAGCTTTGATTCCGGAATTAAACGCACATGTTACAAAGCTATGTTTTGTTGTCGAAGCTAGGATAGGGCTAACATTGTCGAACTTGCCTAATGAAATTGACAATGAAACTGGTCTTACTGATCTTGCTGATTCAGAACTTCGAAATCCTTCACACCATGTTCCGGAAAATCTAGATGTAAAACTAACCGTTGTGCCTGTTATAAGGAAGAGTTTATGTGTTACACAGTTTGTAAAAATCAATAGTCACAAAGCACATTAATCCTATCCAAGTTATGTTCAGGATTTTTGTAAATAATTTTGTTACAAAAATATTAAAAACTTGCCAAGTCAGTAATTATGTAAAACCTCGGGTGTTTTTTTCCAGTGATTATGAATATCCCTGATTGTTACAGTGGTTATGCATAATCATTAATATGGTCAGGGATTATACAAAACCCCTAAAATTTTCAGGGATTATGTATATTCCCTAATTAGACAAATTCACTGTAACAAGCTTTATCTAAATAGGGGCTCAAGTCCTGTTCAAATGCTTTATAGGAGTTTGTAGCACTCTAGCAAATTTATTATTCATCTAAATTTGATAAATTTTACGAAGGTAAAGCTGTCCAAAAAATTTGTAGGAGATGTGCTCTTTATTGATTTAGAAAATTTGCAAAAGGGTCTTGTTACCCCCTAGCAAGTTTATTAATCATCCGATTTTCATAATATTTACACACAAGCTTTATTTAAGGGTAGCTAAAGATCTGAATTAATCGATATTTTGTATCGGAACTAATTAATAAATAAACCTCTTGTGTAATAATAATTTAATCCAGTTTGAAGATGATGCACTCTCTTGGAGTAATAAGTTTCGGTATGAATAATTCCAACTTTCCAAAATTAGGAAACATAAAAGTTTGTGGAACGGGAGACATCGGGACGCATAATGTTGAATTCTAATTACTTTGAAATTAACTTACCATTTGCGCTGTTACCATTAACATGTTTTGTCAAATGACATAAAAATACAAATATGGCTATTGATATGATTTTACAGGACATTTTCTCTACAGTACTAGCAAGTCAAGTTCAAATTCTGGAATACTGAGATTATCTTATCACACGCTTTGTATTTGGGACACCTTAAAGGTTTCAATCTAAAATTTCGAGAATGTCTAAGCAAAATGTCATTTTAAGGGAACGGGTATTTTATATGCAAGTAAATTTTCTAGATTAACATTTTAAATGTTTGTTTTGCTACTTTTCCCCATTAATACGAATACAAGTTTATCGTACAACAGAGCCTAAACCGTTTTTCAAGAATAGCGTCAAGGTATCCATTCCTATTGTTCGCACATGTATTGCAGGAAAATAATGGAATAGAAATATCAGATACAAATAAATATCACCTGTATAATTATATATAAATAGCTTCTTTAAAGAGGGCTTTTGTTCTAAAATTTTAATGGATTGTCAAAGTGAATATTTAACAAATACTTCATGACACTTCGGGTCGTATAGCAGTATATGGAGCGAAGTGTCATGAACTATTTGTTATATTATACTTTTCTGGGATTTAATCGAATTTAATCGATCTCGCCAAAACGAGGCGGTCCATATAATGTATAGCCGGTCCATATTAACATTATATGGGCAGGCTTAGATAACAGATAATAGAGTAGTAAAAATTTAAAAGTATATTTTAAAATGTTCAATGAATGAACTGCCATAGGTAAAAGGGCTATTTGTTCCAATGTAAAAATTCAATATGTACGTTGTCGGCGCTCTTTGCATAGATTTTGCTAGTCCCATTTCCACATTTGAAAGTTTCAAGTTTAAGCCGATGCAATTTTTTGAATTCTGTTTTACTTTAATATAAAATGCAAAGTGTGGTCTTCATAAGTAACCATTTTCTTTTAGAAATTATCTTAGTTTTAACTAATGCCGATTACCTATTAAGAAGTTAATACCCTACCCACCGGGAACGATATTCGGAGGGTATATAGGAATCACTTTATCCGTTTGTTTGTATGTCCACCAGTCTGTGCAAATCATGACCAGCTTAGAATCATTAATTAATTAAATGATACTGGGTGATATTGAGAGTGCGTCTTGAAAAAGGTTTACTTTCCTACCTGCAAGGTCAAGGTTACACACATGTAAAAACTTAGTTCAGCTTTACATACCTTTTATCCATATAAACATGTCGTGTCCTACTCAGAACTTGTTAATGCCTTGAAGGCATTAAAGATACGTTTAGTTTTCCTTGACCATATTTAAAAAGGGGGAGGGTTGGAGCTCCACGAAACTGGTTTAACTCTGCCGCATTTTATGTGCTGTCCCAAATCATTAAAGTATGGTCATGAATGTCTTTGTCTCAGTTACCTTTTTAGTTTATTTATTCTGACATGATATTGTACCGCTGGACATAACTACTCCTGAATTACTCTCGGGCCATTCAGGGCTTGTGACATGGTGTGGTTTTCTACCATGTTATGATCTCTGGATGTTTGTTTGGTTATATACTTGTGATTTTGTGCTTTCTTTGTAACTTCCCTCCATGCCTGTTTTTCCTTACATTTGGTCAATTGTTGATCACCATCAGATTGTGCCTACTAGTTTCCGTAACTTCCTCTGAAAAATGATAGGCCATTTAGTAGGATTGTCCTTGAATGTTCCCGATCATCGACTATAAGATATGACTAGAAAATTAAAAATAAGTCAATATATAAAAAGGCTCTCTTTTGAAACAAGTTGACCAGTTAAAACCAAATTTTTCATGCAATGGCCATTTGGTAATCATTTTTCAAAATTTTGTTCATTTTTCCAGACCTTGGACCAATTCTTTCTCCAGTGTTCAAAAGGGAAATGGGAAAAAAAATAAGATGATCTCCTCTGAAAATGCCTTTGTTTCAAAATTAGCTGGAATGGTTAAAATAAAAAAAATATATATATATAGATGTATTGTAAACTAGACCTCAGTCTTATCCAGTTGCAACCAGATATTTCACTATATTTTCAATATATGTTTATATTTTTAGGTACTCATTAGGTGGTTTTTGAATAAAACGAAAAAGAGTCATGCTTTGTGTCTTCATGAAATTTAATTATTAAAGTATTTACAGTTCTTCCACAAAGAGAAAGACACCGTAGTTATAATCAATCTAATAAGAAAATTACAAAAATAAGAGTTAAACATGGTTGAAAAAATCTGGGATTACATGAATTAACTTTTCCTCGTTTGAATACTTGAGAATTGGGTACTGAAACTACATTAAATTTTATAAATATCTTGCTTCATTCTTCCCAAAAAAAAAAAAAAAAAACAAAAAACAAAAACAAAAAACAAAAAAACAAAAAACAAAAAACAAAAAAAATTATCATACAGAATTAAAAAACTAAAAAACATTTATGGGAGATAAAAAAAATACAGACATAAAATATCTATGCCAGGTTTTAAAAACGTTTATTATTCATTCGATCTCTTCTGGGTAATCAGGAGGCTGCTCTCATCTGTAATGATAATACAGTGTAATTTTAATGATAGTAATACAAATTACATTTGATTCTGAAAATAAATATTATGACAGTATTTCTTTTATTTTTGAATGTGAGAAAACAATTGTACCAGCTTAGTAAATTGACTTGTAAAAATTCGTATCAATTCACGTGTAGTAGTCTTTGCTTTGAGTATTAACTTTTTACACATATCTCAATAAAAAAAAACTGTTTAAAAGCTAAATGTAACAGTACTAACCTTTTCCCTATAATATTTTGTGGAGTTACTGAAACTGTATAAATGTAAAATTTTAAAATGTTTTAGATTTGATGATAACACCTATGACGCATCAACTTGCTGCAGTTTGACAAATTATTGTTACTAAGTGTCTATAATAGATATATCAACACAATTCCAAATTAGTACGAGTTTTACTATTTCTTTAGTTTACTACAGAAACTAACCTAACTGCAAAATAAAAATGAAATGAATTTTGCTAATAGTACCGTTATGAACCTACATATTGAACCTTGATCTCTCATAGTGATTTTGCATTACAAGTATATACATTTATTACCTTGCTGACATGGTAAGAAAATGAAAAGAAGAGTTGCATTGTGCCTAGTTGCCATTTGAATTGCCGCCGTAAAATGTTTTTTAATATAAAATATTGCAGATATCAAATTGAAATTCGGATATAGATGTCAGTGTCAAAAATATGGAAGTATCATAAAACACTCAACGGATTTGTTTTTTTTTACCACCCGTGGTATATATATTCGTCAGATATATTCTTTTAAGTAACATGTACATACAAAAGTAAATTACAGTTTTTAAGATGAAATTTTCTCTTCTATTAAATGGTCAAAGTAAACTGAGGATATTCAGTGAAATTAGATATCCTGACTTTGTTTAGCCAAAAAATCCATGACTATCTCTGTTGTGTTTATGTTTCAGTGTGTTTTGTGCTATAATGTTACTTTTATCCGAGGCTCTGTCCGTTGGGTGGCGTTGATTTATTGGCATGTCATTTGAACTTCCCTGTTATCCATTTTATAAAGATAGGGAGTAAATAGGTATTTGTGTTTTTCAATCTCCAACAAAATATGCTGAACTCGGTAAAAAAAATCTTATTTTTAACGAAGTTACCCATAGGACAAGGTTGAATGTTGCAGGGTTGAACATCCCTATTTAGACCAACACAATCTTTACCACCTATCCCTGGAGGTGGGTTTGAACATGTTCTCTCTCTATAATGTGTTCCACCACCGCATGATTTAGAACATGGTGAGAACGAACCAAATTTACTCCAGTTGCCTTCACCTGCAAATTAGCATAAAGAAGGTCAGAAGGGGGAAGATGAGTCTAACTGCATGGTAGAAATGAAAATATTAAAAAGTGCAAACTACGATTATAATCATGAAGCACGTGCAGGCAAGACGATATCTTAGGTTGCATGCGTTTAATTTACAGAGGGGAAAGGAAATGATTTTGGATGTTTTTTGCGACATGAGCTTGCCTATTTGGCGCACATGAGCAATAAAAGTGCCACGTGATTTCAACTCTACTTTGCAAGATTTCCCTTTTTCCATTAAATTTAAAATCCTGCCTTTTATATACCCCCACCCCCCCCATCTTCCATAAAATCATATGACTGCTACCTTCAAATTTATTGAAGTATTTTGTGATACATTTTATTACATACTTACAATATTTTGTGATGTTCTTGTTTAGTTTAAAATTGCCTTCACAGATTTGTTGACAGCCAATGAGACAGGATTAAACAATATTGAGGACACAGTCCTTCTGTACTCTCATTAATATGTAAAAACTCATAGAATATTTTAGAAAATTAGTGTATGTTATACAGTCTGGAATATAATTTAATAATTTTTTTATCATATTAAGCTGTATAAAATAAAATACGATACCTCCGGAACATGGCTTTTTCAGTTCCACTTGTAATGTGGTTAAAACGTCAAAGTTATGTGTTGTAAAAATATGACGGTTATCTGAAGCAATATGTTCCATCTCCGACCTGCTTACTGCATTCCCAATTCCAACTACGACGACTCGTATTTTATGTCTCTGGAGTCGTAAAGCTTCAGCTATAGTCGGTATAGGATTATCAGACTAACTGGCCATAAATACAATCAGTATGTTGACAACTCGAGTCCTGTCTCCAGCCTCTTTTGTAAAGGCGTGTTGACCTACGTATTTAAGGGCAATATCCGTACTCACCGTGCCTGGTTGATATGGCAAGCTGGCGATAGCGTGTATTAGTGAAGCTTTCGTACGATACCGATTCATGGCAATATTTTGATGAATTGATGATGAAAAAGTTGTTACCCCGATTTGTATTGATCTTGGTCCAATTGGAAACGCAGCAACACATTTTTCAACGTATTGTTTCAACTTTTGAAAGTTTGACAAACCCAAATTAGTTGAAGATTCAAGTAAAATATGGATGTCGGCAGGATTTGTACCACAAGCTGAAGTAAACGTAACAATTAAATTTATTCAATCTATAGATTCTATACAATCGCTACATAAAAACTACTAAAACTCATATAAAGTTGTAATGAGAATTTTAAAATCCAAAAGTAGCCCATTCGTTAATATTCCAACTTTTTATTTATATTTTGGAAATCATTATTAATTTTAGATGTTTTTTTGGATCAACCATTTTGTTATTTTTACATTTGAATCTGCTCAACAACGTTTTAATTTGTTATTCGAGATTTCTGAAAACAGTGCATCAAAACTTTAATCAAAGGATGGCCACAACTTCAAGCAAATGTTACTATTTATTATATTACTTACAACTGGAACATCTTACACTGGCAAAACCTGATATAAATATACAAAGAATTAAATTCGTCTTCATATCAAAATTAGAAATTCGCTTATCAAGATATACTTCGATCAGAAACAACATTGAAATATTGTGATAACCTAGTTCAAGATTTATAAATGTTCCCTAAAATGAAATTGTAAGGACATTGGGTAGGCATAAACGTGCAAAAATGCCAAAGTATTAAATATCGGTGTTAGGACTAAAAATATTGACACTCTTTTATACTTCATATTTTCATCTCAATATTTAATTACCGTAGAACTTTAATGTGAACTTTACAACATATACCAGACATTACATTGGAATTTCTGTTTCGACTGCTGAAGGTGATATCCGGTGTAAATAGCAGAGATGACCTATACTGATATAGTGTTAGCCTGTCAACAGTTATGAAAGAACATTAATTTTAATTAGAACCAAACCTATTTTCTCACATATGATTTTGCAGAATAATCACATTCTTTGTAAACAGTAAAATTATTTAAGGTTAGGGCTTCCCACACATTTATTCAGTTCTCAGTTATTTGTTGATGTTTTCACATGTTTTTTCTAAATGTTACACTGATCACGGAATTTATTATATAAAGTGTCTTACTTTAATATGGGTTTTGTTTTAATACACATTGAAGCCCTGGTTTATTAAAGGACAAACATTTTGCGTGTAACAATCGCCAAAAGAATACCGAAGCGACAAAACAGTGGGAAAAGTCCGTAAATTCAAAATCCAAGGAAAAGACAAAGTCATGAGAATAAAACAATGATACATTTGTAACTAACGGAATAACAAACATATAATAAACTAAAAAAACAAAAAAAAAAACAAGACGGCACAGAAACTAAAGCACTAGCAATGCCAACCCTCACTAAAAAAAGGGAGTGACACCAGGTGCCCCGTTAACGACACCCGTCACACTGCAGGTTTGAACGAATGCACTAACAAGAAAAACAAACACTTAAACAAAAAAGAAATAAAATACATAGTAAACCAAAGAAATTTAAAACAAGACGAAATAAAACTAAAGCACTAGCAATGCGAACCCCCATAAAAACCGGGGGTGAAATTTAGTACAGAAAGTTAAACGATACTTAAATTAAAACTATGAGTAGGCCTATGTATTTTGGTCCAATCGTTTAAGCTATCACCAATCTTTAGTTACATGTAATAGCAGTTTAATATGTTCTGACACGAGTTCAGATTGAAGGTAAGGCCAACGGTTAGTGTTTTCACTGGGAGGTGACCCATAGTATAACTACACCACAAAAGATCTTACAATACTGCAACAAATTATAATATGGCTTACTCCACGTTACAAACGTCATGAATATAAAGGCATGAAAATTACATAATTCACTACCGGTTTTATCTTGCTAAAACATTATAAATTTACACTTAACACTGCACTTTTTTCACGAAGTCATCGCGCATTTAATCGAGATGTATTGTTCATTTTACAGGCGAATGCAGACTGAATCTGGATAGATCATATGAAAAGTCAATGCCCATTGAAACGCAATTCAAAGGTGGTTTGAACACGCGATGTATCCTGATTACACACTGGTTCTTGTATAAGATTGCTTTTACATCTTTGACCCTCTCATTGAACGAAAGAGAAACAAAGCCTAGTATTTCGTTCCCGTTTTTTTGTATGAAAAACCAATATTGCGTTCTACGTAGAATACAGTTTCTATTAACAAACTTATAACACCAGACCCTGCAAAAAAAAAGAACACAACTTTTCGGCGACACTATTTCTAACCATGTTGTTTCAATTTCTTGATTTCCTATCGAATTTGAAACAGTTTGGAACGATGTACAATTTATAAGTTTTTAATATTTTTTCATACATGTTTAATTGATTGGAAAACGAGGCTAATGGCTGCGCCCATGAAAATTTTGAACTCAGCCTAATTTTTGAAAAGAAGGTCTTTATCTGTGCTTGATACGACACTAAGTCGCTAAAATGAGCAATAAAAAGAAGAACTTTTATGCAGTATGCAAGGGAGAAAACCTCACGAACAATTATTCTCACGGCATATTCACAAACTGGGCCGATTATTCCCGGCACGTTACCGGTGTAAAGGGGGCTATCCACCAAGGCTGTCCAACCCTTGAAATGGCTAAAAACATCCTGATAGATGCTGGCCTATCCCCATTACTGATATTCCATAACGGAGAATGGTTATCAGTTACAGAGTATGAGAAAAAGAACGACCCTGGGTCAGAAAGTGAAACCCCCAGCCTGTAGACTCTGATCAAGAGGCAGACATTGCAAATGAATCAATAAACAATTTTCATGACTGTGAATTTTCGCCCTTTGATGACAATGACTCAACCCTATTAGCCGCTGCTGATAACGAGCATGATACACATGTTAAAACTATCTCCAATGATGATCCCCTTGAAATCGATAAATCAAACGACGACACACATGAAATAAACAATAACAACGAGAATTTCTAACTAACACCTCGCCGTCACAAAGTACATCAAGCGGTGACTCAGCCCAATCAAAACAAAATGTGAAAAGTGACTGCAATGTGTGTCAGAATAAAAATGATGAATTCATGCTTGAATGTGGAACATGCAAGGGCTGGATACACTATGCATGCACCGATTTACCTAAATACGACCTAATAAAATACATCCGTTATAGATCGAGAGCATATAAGTGCAAAGAATGTACACTCAAAGACAATAAATTTGCACCACATCTGGCAAAAATCCCAAATTATAGTGATTCAAACACCATGAACACCAGTGCTCTTTTTGATAGTATACAAAGTCTAATTAAAAGAGAGGTAGGAAACTACCAAGATACTTTTGAACAGTCTATCACCAAAATTACTGAAAATATAAGTAAAAATATGGAAGTACTGGAGGAAAAAATTAAACAAGTGAACGTAACGGTAAAAGAAGCAAAAACAGTTAATGACTCAAAACTTAAACAAAACGCATTAAATGACGAAATCAGAAACATCAAGGACATGATTAAAAACCTGTCAAATGTCAAATCAGGGGATAGTCAAAAATCAGAAGATATGAACTCGCTCAAATCATTGAAAGAAGAAAATCAGAAACTACATCACACCCTAGATCAGACCCGCAATGACTATATGTTGTCAGAGGCGTCACTGAAGAGTAAATATGAGTGTGAACAACAGACGCATCAGGTATATAAAGATCAGACTGAGAGAATTATTAGAAACTTAAACAATGATCTGGAGAAAACTACATCAAACTATAAGGAAGCTTGTGCAGTGCAAGCCAAAATTAAAATCGAAAATGATTCACTTAAATCAGAAATAGACAAATATAAAGAAGAATTAATTCTTTTAAGATCTCACTGTGAAACTACAGAAAGCAAAGAGAGTACCAATGGGAATTGGAGTACAGTAGAACCGAAACAGAAGAAGAGTGTTCCGCAAGTACTCCTAATTGGCACCTCGAATACAGAGAAGATCGATCCGGACAAACTAAGTCCTAATTTCAAAACAACTAAGAAATTAGCCTACACAATGGAGCAGGCCGAAGAAGTTGTTCAAAGCTTAGACTTAAACAACAATCCGGACGTGATTGCACTTCATGTTCTCACAAATGATCTGATGAAGTATTCATCTAATGACTGTGTAGAAAAGCTCACAAAGTTGGTGCAAACTACAAAAACTCATAAACCTAACTCTAAGCTTGTAATTTCACTTGCGACAAATAGGAGTGATGAAAAGAAGTACAACCTCCGGGTCAATACTATTAACTCCTCAATAAAGGAACTTGCTGAAGAAACTTCCGACTTCGCGATTTGTGAACACAGTAATATGTGCAAATCGACGGATATTAAGCCGAAATTCATTAGCGAGGATGGTAGACACCTTACAATAGATGGAGTTAAAATGATGGCTTTCAACATTAGGAAAGTGATCGACAAGACTCTAGGTATCGAATACAAAATCAAACCACGCAGAAATGGACCTTCCCAGAAACCATGGCTCCGCAAAAACAAACAGAAAAACGACAGATAAGCTTGTGCTCTTGGAACATTAATGGTCTTATTTCCAAGAATTTCAACAAATTACAAGATTCATTATTTCTTGATTGTGTTAAAAAATTCCATGTTATTGGTCTGGTTGAAACTCATTGTACTGAGTCATTTAGCTCACCTTTACCAGGGTATAGCATATATCACTCTCATAGGACTCAAAACAAAAATGCTAAGAGAAAATTTGGTGGTATAAGTGTTCTGGTAAAAAAGTTGATAGTAGACGGTGTTATTGAATTACCTATAACAAACTCCAATTTCATGTGGTTCAAATTTAAAAAATCTTTCTTTAACCTATGTAAAGATTTGTATGTGTGTTTCTTACATATACCCCCTGTTAATTTAACTTATTCTGTTAACGAGGGAGATCAGTTTGAAACCCTTATTGAAGATGTTGAAAAATTTACAGCCCTGGGGGATATTTTACTTAGCGGTGATTTCAATTCACGAATAGGCACTACTGTCGACTTCGTTACCAATGACACCAATTTTATCCCATCTAGTTTTGACCAGCAATATGTTGCTGATGATGTAATTTCATATAGAAATAGCCAAGATACAACTTGGTGTGACAGAGGAAAAGACCTTGCAGAGTTATGCATCCAAAGTAGTCAAAGGGTACTGAACGGCAGAGTTTTTGGTGATTTATCTGGCAAACTAACATCCCATAATCACAGAGGTAGTAGCATAGTAGACTATATGATCCTAAGTGAAAATATGTTCCGTAATGTTCTCAGTTTTCGAGTACATGACCTTATTGGTTCTCTTTCTGATCATTGTATGCTGTCCTGCCTACTTAATATTAACTTCATTGAACATCCAGAAAAAATGGATATTGTAACTCCAGTTCCACCAAAATATAGATGGACTGATAGTTCAGTTGAAAAATTTCAGCATGCTCTGCAACTTCCCTCTGTCACATCTGAGTTGGATCAAGTTGTAAATAATGATTATGATTCTAGTCAAAACAGCATAGATAAAGCTGTTAATGATTTTCAATTATGTATACATAAAGCCGCTGGTTTAGCACTCCGGCACAGTGGAACAAAGCATAAATTTAAGAAAGCTAAAGATAAACCATGGTTTAATTCAACTTTACATGATTTGAAAAATTCACTTAATTATTATAGTAAACTAGTTTCTATGTACCCATATGATAAGGAAATCAGGGTCAAATGCTTCACTCTCAGGAAAAAATATAACAAAACCAGAAAAGAAATGCGTAAAAATTATTTCCAAGACTTAATGGAAAAATTAAAAAACATTCCACAAACTCAACCTAAGGATTTTTGGGATATCGTTAACTCTCTAAGAGACAACAACAATACTTCAACTGAAGATGGCATTAGTCCAGATTCGTGGGTGTCACATTTCAAAAAACTTTGCACAGTTAGTAAACTGCAGCTAAATGATAAATATAACCATCTCCTTGAGTCATTTAAGTTGCCTGAATCTGATCAGTTACTAGACACCCCTATAACCCATATTGAAATAAGTAAGGCCTGTTGTAAACTTAAAAATAACAAGGCCTGTGGAATGGATAGCATCATTAACGAAATGTTAAAATACGGGCAATATAAGCTACTACCAGGTATGGAAAAAATATTTAATTTAATTCTTTGCTCTGGCAAATATCCCAAAAACTGGTCAACTGGTTATATTTTTCCAATTTTTAAGAGTGGTGACCCTTTAGATCCTAATAATTACAGGGGTATAACCATCACTAGTTGCATGTCAAAACTATTCAATTCAATTTTGAATTTAAGACTAGAAAATTTTCTAAAGGTTCATGACATTATTTCGGACGAGCAAATTGGATTTCAAACAGGGTGTAGGACATCTGATCATATTTTTAAATTGAAAACTATTTTGGATAAATATTTAAACACATCCAAAAAAGTGTATGCCTGTTCTATTGATCTAAAAAAGGCTTTTGATTCTGTCCTTCATCCAGCACTTCTTGTAAAGTTAGCAGAATTAGGTATAGGAGGAAAATTTCTTTCAGTAATTAAATCCATGTATAGTAATATAATGCTCAGAGTGAAGTTGAACAGTACTAGTCTTTCTGATGTTTTCCACTCATGTGTCGGTGTGTTCCAGGGGGACAACCTCAGTCGAAACTTATTTAATGTGTTTATTAATGATATTATAAAATCATTTGACTCACAGTGTTTGCCCGTAAAACTCGGGTCAAGGGACATCAGTTGCTTAATGTATGCAGATGACTTGTTACTCTTATCAGAATCAGCAGAGGGCTTACAACATTGTATGGATAATGCATATCAATTTTTTTCCTCTCAGGGGCTAGATATAAATTATAACAAGTCAAAGGTAATGGTCTTCAATAAATGTGGACGGCTTTTGCCTTGTAAGTTTACCATACACTCCCAGGAGATTGAATCTGTTCGTAACTATAAGTACCTTGGCGTCCAACTAAGTTTAAATGGGGGATTTAAGACTGCCCTTTTGGATCTTACTAAAAGAGCCCAAAAAGCATTTTTCAAGCTCGGTAGCTTATTTAAAATCTTCCCTTGCTTTGTGGAAAATTTTATATATGTTTTTAATCACATGGTAAAACCTGTGGCCCTTTATGCTTCAGATGCCATTGGTATTTTTGATATTAAGAAAGCGAACAAATGTAATGAAAATTTTCTTGAAAAAGCTTATGATTCCTCTCCTATAGAAAAGGTAAATCTAGCCATGTGCAGATATGTTCTGAATGTTAATAGGAAAACTTGTAAATTAGCCCTATATGGAGAATTAGGTCAGTTTCCTTTTTATATAGACACTGTGATGTCAATGATTAAATACTGGTCTAGGCTACATGATGACAAACCTAAAGATAAGTTATTAAATGAGGCTTTAAATGATAATATTGCTATGGTAAATAACAGTCAACAATGTTGGCTTGGGTGTGTAAAATTCATTTTAGAGAAAATTGGCTTTGGACATGTTTTTAATGCTAAAAGCGCAATAAAAGGCAAAATGTTGTCTAATATTAAAAGTAAACTACAGTCTATGTACCGTGTTATGTGGCTTCAAAATTTAGATAAAAGTGATAAATTAAGGTCTTACAGAATATTTAAAAAGACCTTTAACTTTGAAAAATATCTTTCCTTAGTAAACTCTGTTGCTGATAGAGTTAGTTTATCAAGACTTCGTACTAGTAGCCACAGACTTCATATAGAAACTGGCAGACATACATCCCCTATAACTGATGCAGATGATAGAATTTGCAAACATTGTAATTTGAACCTTTTTGAAGATGAAAAACACTTCCTCCTTGTTTGCCCAAAATTTGATAGTCCAAGAAAAGAATTTTTATATAAATGTTTTAATAGTAACATCACAGCCAACTCAACCACAGAATCAAAATTTGTATGGCTACTCAGTAATGAAGATCCTTTAGTCTGCAGAAACGTTGCAAAATTTATGAACCATTGTTTTCTCTTAAGAAACACTCCCTAAACCATTGTGTATATTTATTATTCATGTACTTTGTTGTTAAATATCTATCTTGTATTTTTCAATTGTATGTACATCACTGGTTTGTGTCTATGAAAGTACCTAGGTAATACTGGAGTTGTCCCTCTTGGAACATAAATATTATAAATCTATTGTATTGCTTTAATAACATTGCAATTTATACTTCCACTTCTTTTATTAATATTGTTCACTATATCTATATTGTTCTTGTATTGTAATCTTTCAATGTTCATGTTCATTTATGAGCTTTCTCAAAATAAAGTATTTCGTATTTCTATATGTTTCCCATGTGAATTTAAAAGGATAAATACATATTTGAAAACATGCTGCCATTTCATTTTGTTTCCATCCTGCTGATACATGTACTTGGACTTAGAATCAATCAAGCAAGCAAAGCGGTTTATATATGAAAGGTAAATATAGTGCATTGAATACATGGTTCAAGTCGAGCAAATATCTTCATAGTTTGTGTATTAATTATATAATAATGTTGTGTTTAGCATTAACTATGCAAACATAGTAGCCAAGGTTGAAGACATAGTGCACGACCCGAAGTGGAGTGCACTATGTCTTCAACCGAGGCTACCTTTTCGCATAGTCAATGCTAAACACAACACTATTGTTATTATTATAATGACTGTCAAGAAATACCAAAGGGATATTCGAAGGAGGGGGAAATCGAAAAAACTGACAAAAACCGGAGAACAACGAAGACAAGACCAAACAATATATGCACTACAATTAAAAATTAAAAACATATGAACAGCATGGACCCCACCAAAACACCAGGGTAGACTCAGATTCTCCAAAGAGTAGGCAGTCTCTGCTTCCTGCAGGACACTCGCCATGCTGCCCATGTCAAATTCGGTATGAGGAAGGGACATCATCAATGGAACAGGTCCATTTTCATTTAGGAAACGGTTTTTTCATACCATGTGTCAACCAAGTCCTGATGCCGTCCATAAAACTTTAATAAAGATGACTTCAACTTAGGAGCAACATACCCTGTCTGAGCAAATTTTTGTCAGGAGCCAATTGTTTGAAAGTAATACAGAGACTGGCTATCATAAAACGCTTTGAAGATTCAGATATGAATAATGATTATCTCTGTCCACATACATTGGCTCCACCTACTAGTGTGAATAGAACGTTGATTGACATATCAGGCCACTACTACTGAGGAAAGCAGTAGTGACTATCAGAAGATAGATCAATTCTATGCCAAATCAAAGTATTCTAATTATCAAAGGACATTCTTACAGGAAGTATAATAATACGATGATGAATAATTTTATGTTTAGTGTAGATAATATTTCTTCATGATTTGTTTGAAGACAATGCAGATTTTGGATTTTATATAAAAAAAAATCAATTTTAAATATATGTAATGTTCATTGCCTATGCAAACATCTTCATGTCTTACTCGACACGTACTACTGTCTGGACACCTCAATTTGTAATTTTATTCAATCATGTCTTCCAGAGAAACAAAAAATTCGGCCTATGAAATTTTCAAAGTAAAAAGGAGATAAATATTCCTATGAGATTTTATAAAATATTTTATAGAATCATTTGTGAGGTATACAAATGTAACCTTTATAAACAATTTAAAAAAAAAAATTATATTTTCTTGGACGACGCAATAATTATAGTATAACTAATCTTGAAATGCGAATACCTAAAAATCTACAACGAGTTACCAAACAACTAGTAATTAAGTAAGTAATGTCTTTATTTAAAGAGTGTAACACAGTTAGTATTATAATACTAATCTTCCATGAGGCCCTCAATTAAAATATAAATTAATAAAACACACAATAAATTAATCTAACATTGATCCAAATTCTACAAACAAAGATCCACACCATGAGAACCATCTATATACATATATACATATATATAATCAATAAAATTGTTACATTTAATATAAACATTGAAAGAATAGAATGTCTCGCCTTCCAATACTGTGACTATAATTTAACAAATTTAGAAAGCTTCACGGAGCTTTAAGTTATCTGTATACTTTCTTTTGAAGATTTCTATATTTTTATTCAATTTTAGGTCTGTTGGTAAAGCATTCCATAAAATGATTTCAGAATAGTAAAAACTTTTCTTCATAAAATTTGTATTTGCAGGAGGTACAAACAAGTTTCTTCTTTTTGTTGATCGTAAAGAATAAGTTGATCCATTATTAGCAGTATTAAAGACATCGCATAATTATCCTGGAGCAATATTATTGACGCATTTAAGCATTAAAACACCTTTGTGATATTCAATTCTTTTAAAAATTGTTAGCCATCCAATTTTTTAATAGTATATTGGTAGGTTTGTCTCTTTTTGCATTAAGTATAATTCTTGCAGCCCTTTTTTGTAACTTACAACTTTTCTAAATTTGCTAAACTGGCTTGGCCCCATATTGTACAACAATAATCAAACATTATATAAGCATTATAGTACAAAATTAAACCTTCTGATGGAAGACAAGATTTTAATCTGAACATCAGCCCAAGCCGATAAGAAATTTTTGAAACTAGTTTGTTAATATGTTCAGCCCAAGATAAACAGTTGTCAATCATAACACCTTTTTCACATTTAACATTATCCAGCAATGTATTATTAAAGAACACATTGATAGTATTGTTTCTAATCATTTTACTGGATGATACAAGCATTGATTTGGATTTTGTTACATTTATCATCATATCATTTTCATTACACCATTCTTGCACATTTTATATATCAAAATTCAATTCGCTATTGATGTCACATGTATTAGAAGATTAACAGTGAATGGTAGTATCATCTGCATATAAATCAGGACTAGTGTATTGTAAATATAATGGTAAGTCATTTATATATAAAAGAAAAAGCAAAGGTCCAGGAATACTACCTTGTGGAACACCACAATACATATTTTGGCCATTTGATTCAAAATTATTGATGACAACTGTTTGTGGTCTTTCTGATAGATAAGAGTTAAAACATTTCATATACAGCTCATCAAATTTATATTCTCTTAATTTCGAAAGCAAGATATTATGATTGACTAAATCAAATGCTTTCTTAAAATCAAAAAAGAAATAAATAAATAACACATTAATTCACGAGTGCGCGAATGAATTGTTACTGTTTTTCGGTCACGAGTTGTAGATCTTTGGTATTCGAATTTCCAGATTAATTATTATGTTTATTACATTGACATATTCCATGTATTCATAAAATTTAACGACAAAATACAAGGGATTATGTTTTTATGCGATTACACGACGACGTTTGTACAGCAACATCGTTGGCGACGGCTACTGTCACGTCACTTCCTGGAGTGAAATATGACTTTCGATTTCACTCCAGGAAGAATTATCGGATTTGATTTAACTCGGAAATCCCGGTATTTCACCACACACAATTAACCAACAGAAGATTGTGTAATAATTCTAACGTTTAGACTTTCAAAATGGGAAAAATCCATTTTATGCACTGAGGTGTCCAGGCAGTAGGTTACGATAAAACATATTTGAATTTGTATAACTTACATGTATATTAATTAAAAATTAATGCTCAACTTTACCTAAAACGTTAAGGGGTTAATTAAAAGTCACCGTTTTATACGCATATGATCCTGAATACTTATTCATTATTTACTGCAGTTTGATTTAAGAAAAATTGTAACATTTGTGCATAAAATGTATAAATTAATTTTCTGACGATTTTTTCTTTTTGTATAAAAACTGGTAAAATTTATAAAATTCCGATGCAAAAAAAAATTGTATTCGCTCTTTATTAAAAATTAAGAGTCATCCTGAAATTCCACAAAACTGTTAAAATCTACTAAAAATGATGATATTAAATTAAGAAACTTAAATGTTTAAATTGTTTATTATAGTCTTAGATAGTTGGTATACCATTAATGGGTATCATTTCTTTCCAATAGCTGAATGGGGTATTTGTATCCCTGTAAAAAGAAATCAACATGACATTAAATATGTATTGATGAAATAAATAAGCCCTATTGATATTGGGGTTAAAGGTCAATGTAATTGATACTAAAAAGGAGTTTTCCGTCTGTCCAAAAACAAGGGGTTTTCAGATGTTAACTTCAGAAATATATGTTCTTTGGATTGGCTGAATAATGACCTGAGGAGTACTGATTTTGAAAACAGTTTCAGGAAAAATATTATTTTAAATCACAAAAAGAACTATCCAAAAGTCTTTAAATTATTTAGTAGTAATAGAATTACTAAGGGTTCATTCCTTGTATTGCACATGGTAGATCTCCTTGGCTGAAATTTGGCTTCCTATTTCGGTATTTTTGGTTATGAGTACTTCTTGTCTTAAAATAAGTTTTGTTTTTGGTCTTCCAAATGTTTCGGTTTTAATGCTTCTGGTGGGAGGTAACTCCTTGAAATGCGTCGTATACAGCATAGTATAAATTTACTATCTCTAATATTAGTATCTTTGGATTGTTATTTTGGAAGAGAATAGCACTTCATTTTGAAAGAAAATCAGGTCAATTAATCAGAGTAAAAAATGTTTATCCTACATGTACAAACGTACCACTGATTTGGTATCACAACAACATTCCCTAGTATTACATTACCGTGCCAGCGTTAATCTAACACATAAAATTTTCTATTGCAAAACTGTTACTCTTTTTTTAAACATAAGCATATCTTCCTCATGTGTAGTGCTTTGATTAATTTTGGTTACTGTTTGGATAGATGAATTATTGTTTAACGTCCAGTGGCAACCAGGTGCATATCAGGACGAGAAAATGTTGATATGGTAATGAATATGATCCCTGCTTTGTACTAGACCGACACGTTAAGTCGGATTTTTAATGTGCTATCACCTCACTCGTACACATTATACTGACTCCGAGCCGACCAGTCTTTGCTCTTACTCCTAGATGCCGCGTGCTTGGCGGAGAAGAAGCAAATACCAATTTTAATGTCTTTGGTTTGACCCGGCCGGGGATCGAACCCGCGACCTTCCGCACTCGGGGCGAGCACGCTACCACGAGACCACCGAGGCGGTCGGTTACTGTTTGGATCGTGTCAATAATTTAATATGCTCTTCAGCGTTCCGAAACGTTTATTTCGGTTTTCATTAAAATGTTTTGCCTTGATCACTATGTATACTGACGAGTCATAAGCCATACATGGAAATATAGTGCATCACAATTATAGTATCTTGTATATTTGTTCGTTCATGTTTAATTAAATTTACCTGTTTCACAATTTTTCCCAGTAAACCCATCTTTACAGAAACAAACATAGCCTTTTGCATCCTCCAAACACCGACCATTGTTCTGGCAAGGGCCAGTTGAACAAATATCTATTAAGACAACAATATTACTATTATGAATTGAAACAAAGTAATTTATATCCGTGTAAAACTTAACACCAAAGACGCAAACTCAATGAAATTAATAGTTTATGCAGTCGATGATAAAAAGTTAATAATATGACAAATGACTGTACACTTTTCTTGTGGTTATAAAACTTTACATGTACAATATGTTTTCCCCATAAATGATATACTTTTAAGTCCCAAAAGGTAAAGTTGCAAAATTTTAACAAACTGATTTTTTAAAGGAAGAAACACAAAGGCAATTTGATTTTTAGCACCTAGGTTTGCAATACACATCTGTAAACAACACAATGGATAACAGGAAAGGTCAACACTGACATAACAATCTAACAACGTCACCCAACAGATGGAACCCCGTAGCACATTTGTGATGGTGTTGTCCTCGATGTGGAAAACAAACTGTCTAATGCTATGTTAAAGTATGATCGACTGTCGTGACAATCGTAGAACAGCGTATGAGGTAAACAGATAGAGTTCTGATTTCAGACAAGAATTATTTATGAGCAAACTCTGTAACAGGATCCCACTTTTAACGAATTCCAGACAGTCCTGTAAACATATGACGAAATTTCAATTTCATCATTCATTTAGAGAGGAGCGCTAAAATTTGATATCAACGGCCAATGACTGAAAATGTAACGTGTTCCAAGTATTTAAAGAAAGCAGTAGCTTTTTATCAGAAAATTTACTTTGATGTTTGATCGTACAACGCACCAAGCCACATGTACACGATTCAAAACTTATTTTATTACGGGATATATATATTAATAAAATATTTAACTGCATTTGATTTTCAATGAATAAGTTCCATTAGCATGTAACGGAAGAAATGGGATTGATATTGGAAATATGAACATTTGAAAAAATCTCGACAACATAGAAAACGTACATTGTGTATATATATTCTTAAAAACTATTATAGTGCTTATTCCTGTATTTCGTATAAAGCCTGGGCCAAAAAATGGATTCTAATAAAAAAAAATTCTAACAATATGATAGTTCCATTTTTTATATAAAAATATATAATGGACACCGTTAAAAATACAGCGTACTCATATACAATAGGAAACAAAATTGACCGTGTTCTTCTGGTTCAAGGTTTTAACAATATGCAGTATAATCAAGCAGTTACGGAGCGACATTGGCATTTTTCAAATCCGAGTTCGAAATCGGCTTTGATTTGAATTCACAGTTTTAATACGTATCTCGTCCATGAAATGCTGTATATGGTAAACATGCAAACCACACGTCATACGTACACGATTCGGTGCGTGAAACGCTGACTGAGCTGTAATATACCTGTCACAATTTTAGAATTTCACAGTCTAAGCAACGCTTCAAAAGATATACGTACCAGTTTCGCAGTGTGTTCCCGTAAACCCACCGTCACACATACAAATATACCCAAGTGAATCCTTCAAACAACGACCATTGTTTTGACAAGGATTACTAGAGCATGGATCTGTTGAAATACGATAAAATACATTAATTTTTCCAATTATGATCAAATCTTTACAAAAACTACATATGTACGTACAGTGTGCTCGAGTAAAACGAACACTCAATCAGAAACAAAGTATAAACATTGTATGTAAACATTGTAGGTAGGTTGTCAGAAACAAGGTATAAACATTGTACGTAGGTTGTGAGAAACATTTTTACATACAGGTCTAACATTAATTTTTAATTGATTATTATCATCGAAATCAAAGACTTTTGAGATTATTAATGATAATGATGTTATTTGTTAATCTTGGATAAATATGCAAACTTCTTTCCAGATCTAAATATGATTTACTTCATCGACCACATTCTTTCCAAAACGAATTATTTTGATATCATAAGTAAATAAATTATTCACGTACTTAACAATCTATTATCTTAAAATACAAATCCTATTTTAAAACTATAATTCTATAAATTTTCACAAAAAAAAAAAATAAATAAAATAAATAAATAAATAAATAAAAAGAAAGAAAGTATAACACAACTAAACATTTTACTTTTTATAATTTTAGCAGTGCAAACGTTCTAATTGAAAAAAAGGCCTTTTCTCCAGCAAGAGGTTCAATATGTCCTGAACTTTAAGTATACATTTCCCTTAGATTAATTTAGTCCAGTTGCTTACAACCAGCTACTCCAGAAACCAGAACATTCCATCATTGAAGTCTTGACAACAAGATGTGTTGAACTCAAAAACATACATAGGAATATCTACTTGATAGTCAAGGGTAGGAAATTGTTTTTGGATTGATAACAGTGGCAACATTATCACAAAAAAATTATTGAAGTTCCTTGCATTTCAATTCTTTTGCAGATGCAAAATATTTGTAACAGACAGGTCCCACCAGAAACAACTTGTTTAGAATCACCAAAACATGAATTATAACTCAGGAAATGTAGATTTTTTACCTGTAGTTATTTCATGACTACATATACATATGTATCCTTGTTCATCATGCAAACAGCGACCATTGTTTTGGCAGGGATGGCTAGAGCAACCATCTTTAAAATATACCATTCATTCCATTTAATGATACTTCAGTGGATTAGTATACGATTTGCGTTACTTATTTAGTACGGTTTTTGAATGTTTTAATAATAATAATAAAAAAAAATAAAAAATAATAATTAAAGAATCACTTAAAAGTATTTTTGTAATCTGTTCAATTTCTGACACTTTTATTTGTAATGGCCATTTAGTAATAGCGCATTAGTTCAGGCTCATTGTTGAATACCCATGATGGAATCCATGGATTTAACAGGATTGCTTGGGGACTCTCCCCGACGTATTACCAGTACATGTATCTCTTAATTTTACAACGTATATCTCACCATGTTTGTTTGAAGATTCATTTATAGATACGGTAGTGTATATAACATACACTTAAAAGTTAAAGTAGAAACAGTTATTTAAAACACATGCTGATGGGATATTTACCATTTACTACTTTTTTGTGAAACTTTCATTTAACGTAAAATTCTCGCAAGCTAAATTTCAAAAACACATTTTACTTTATAATTACACAATTTGAGGACTAATCAACCTTTAATTTAAAATTGATCCTGATTCCAAATTTTTAAAATTGAAGAAAAGTAAGACTCCTTTCTTAAAACGTTCATTTACACCTTACAGATCGCAGATTTAAAAAAAAAACAAATTGTGTAAATTTGGTGGGAAACAGACTTCAATATGTACCTTACCTTTCGCAACAGTGGTAGATGATGAAGCTCCTATAATTAGAATGATTCGCTTAATCTTGCTTTCATCTCTGAATTATTTTGTAAATGTTTATTTAAAAAAAAAGAAAAAGAAAATGCAAGGTGGTGAAAATTTGATCAGATGGTTTTCCTTTTTTTCCCCTGATGTTTATATGGATAAATGTTACTGTTTTATATAAGCCGAACCCCTGGTACATGCTTATAAGCCTTGAAGGAAATTCACAATTAATTTGGATATATTCAAGACAACCTATATAAAAAAATTCGCAAACAAAACCAATCAGTCTTTTGTATAGAAATATTGTAATTATCGGTCATTGTACACAAAATGCTGCATACTCAATATTCTTAAAAACCAAGGGATCTATTTATACGTAATTGGTTTGAATGAAGAAATGAAATGATTGTTCATAAATTTTTAGAAACCTTGGGTTTTTTAAGACATAAATCATTTGATTTCATTTATCTTAATATTTCTACTTATCCATAAGTTGTTGTATAAACCTACCACAGTATCCACAGTACTTAGAACAATGTTTTTCAGCCCATGGTCGAAATTCCTTGTCGGTACAGAAATTTGACCTTGTGTTTACCCCAAATTCGTGACAGTTTGGTATTTTATTTTCACACACTAGAAAGGACAAATATAAAATAAAATTAAGATAAATAAATAAATAAATATGAAATTTGCGACAAAAAAAAGTAACATCCGCTGTAATTTTTTAACATGCACAGACTATCTATTTTTTGATTTGTGAAATTTCTTAAGATACACAACTATTCTAGTTTGTTTAGTTTAGTTGTGGTTTTACGCCGTTTTCAGCACATTTTGCTATTTTGCCGCGGCCAGTTTTCATTGGTGGAGGAAGCCGGAGTACCCGCAGAAAAAAACACCGACGTTCGGTAGGAAATTGGCAATCGTTGTCAATTTAGATCGGAGTCGAACACACCCCGTCACAGGTGAGATTCGAACTCGCAACCTCAGTGTTGACAGGCTAGTGATCATAAGTAGTCATGACGAACTACCTAGACCACTCGGCCACCGAGGCCTTCACAACTATTCTAATAAAGGTAATTGAAAATTAAAATATTACAATTGTAGCCTTTTGAGTTTGTCAATGTATGAATTTATTGGCCTTAAAAATTGACTTCGGACCTAGGACATGTATTGCCTACATCAAAAGGGTATAACAGTATAAATATATTTTTCCATTTACTAATACCTTGAAACGGAATAATGAAGGGGTCAAATTAGTACCATCCGTTTTTTTTTCTTCAGGTAAAAAATTGCATGAGAATTGGCTGGAAAGTTATTAACACAATAGATTATTCATTTGAAACTACATGTACATTCATATGTTTTTTTAAGGATGCTCGCTGGTCATGTTTTGGTCTTTTTGTCAGATTTTCGGAATCCTCGGGTTTTATCCATTTCTTAAACATGAAATTTTTTGCTCATGAACCCCCACTTTTTCTTTTATAATTCAATCATATATACTTTAAAATGGTATTTGACAAAATTTTATGATTTTTTAAAAATTTTTTCATACATTTTTGAGAGACAATTAAAAATCCAGAGAAAACCCATTTCCTGCAAATTTTCAAGGCCTTATAGCTCTAAAATGAGCACATGAACCTATATTTTTTTCTTGCTTATTTGTTTACTATTGATATGTTCTCTCAAACTAAAACACCTATTTCAAATCCTATTTATTTCCTATTAGACCAGCGATCATCCTTAATAAATATTAAACTCAACAAACACTACAATTATAAGACATTTTAGACACAAATTGAAGTGGTGATTTATGCTATTAATAAAAAAAGATTACTACTTACATTTTTGGGTATTTGACTCTGAAAAAGGTATAAATTCAGCATATAAAACATAATAATGAGTTTGTTCGAATAAATTTATTATAATTTTACTTCGCCCAAACGGAAATCACATAGCAGACGTTTTTACACCTCTGTCAGACTTCAAATTCGATGTTGATTGTCTAATCGCTAAATGCTAGTCATTAAACAATAATATTATCATGGTAAAAACATCGTTTAACGTATTATTTTCTCTTGATGCATACTTCATTCCTTCAATTATCGAATTACGGCTCATTAGTTGTATGTAACGTTTAAAACCAAAACGATAATCTAAAGCATATAGATTGCCAAAATGACTAAAAAGTTAAATAAAAAACCATATATGCATAGAGCTATACACGATGGAGATACTCCTGATTTTTTACAAAATTTAAATTTTTGAAAAAGTAAATTTAAATATCAATTTTGAATTCGGGCTAGTATCGAAATACTAGCAACTAAGCAGGTGATGACCTTGGATATTTGGATAAACAAAAAAAAATGACTAACACGAAGGGTCAACAATGACATACCAATCAACAACGCTAAAAATAACATAAAAGAGTACAAAACACAAAATAAACAGAACAGAAAGTCAGGATAGTCTGCATGACTTTGTAGACCCTGAACAGAGGTCCACCAGGCGGGGGTATTGACTCAGTGGTAATAATAAATTCTATGATACTAATTTGATGCACAAGATGTGCTCATTTCGTCGATTTAAGGATCATCAGTTGTGTTCAAGGCCTGAAATGTTGATATGTCATACTTACGACAAAAGTTACAATGTTTTGCACAGTGTGCGTACGCCCACGCTTTATACTTTCCATTTGCACACATTCCATTGCCATAATCTCCACAGTCCGGAACTTTGTCTTTACATTCTATCATTAAACATGTAATTTAACTTTAGTATCATAAATAGGATGTTATTAAAATAAAGTGTAGTTACTTTATAATGTTTTTGTTCTGTTATCTTTGTGGTATGACGAGTGTACCATGTGGATCCTCGGACAAAAGTTCGGCCTCCGAAAATGGTTATCTCAATTTGACACCTACTCGTTGTCAGATGTTAGCATGTATCCTCGTCCAGTGTGGTCAATTGAAGTGAAATACACGTCAATCCTTCATGAATCTTCTCGAGAGGACGTGTACCTAAGCATTTGAGTTTTTATGATTCAGTGGTTATGTTTTTTCTTCTTCGAGGCCTTCGTATACGGTCAACACATTGGCGTTAATGCAGTTTTATTTCCGTATGATATAGTCATTTGTTGTAGATTTCATTCGTGGAGATGCAAAGAGGCAGAAAATACACACGAAAAACCTAAGATAATCAGAACAAGACAGAACATAAAATAAAGCACTTGCATTTACTACTGAAGAATTTATAGTTTGTAAGGAATATTTTTTTCTAAAACAATATCTGGCATTAATGAGTGTCCTGCCTTGTCATTACATGATCCTTACCGCAGAAGTAACAGAATTTTGCACATCGATCTGTTGCCCAAGGCTTAAAATTAATGCATGCATCATGACCATAATCACCACAGTTAGGAATTGTATCTCGACATGAAGAGTTGTTGGTAGTTGCTTGTTCATCTGAAATATAAATATTTTAGAATAGATTTTATATTATACTAATTTAATAGAAATACATCTCTTAGGTTGTATTCAAAAAGTCCGAAAAATTTGGTAGCCAATACATAATACAAGGAATATAAATGGAATTGGTGAGCCGTTAAAAAAACTTGTGGAACGACTGAAACGTTTAAAAGACAAAAACCCAATGAAACAAAATGTGAAATAATAACAAAGAAAAAAAGGTTAAAATTTAAATGGCCCAAAGTTTCGGCCAGTATGGCCTTATTCACGAGAAGGAAGAAATAAAATGTCAGTTTTTCACATTTAAGGCGGGATTTGGTGATTAGTAACAACTGTCAAAGATCGAAATACCTTTTATCATAATAGTCATCATGTTTACATAAAGGATTATCTTTTCAAATAACTATAAAAACAACTTATAGAAATTATGCGATCAAAGCACGCTGTCTATATCACTGTCAAAACAATATGGCGTATCGTCAAGTCTCGCCCGCGTTTTAACGACCGTGATGTTAAGTATAACTACACTGATTGGCGTAACAGTTTCCAGTCCCGTTAGTATAATAGTCCCAGTTCTTATTGCTCCCGCTTGGCCCAAACAAGCCTGGTTTCCAGATCTTCTCCACCTATTATGTGCTCGCCCATTGGCTTTACCAGTAAGACACAATCTTCTTTCCCAGTTCAAGGGCAAGATTCTTCATCTCAATCCAGAGAAGCTACATCTGTTCGAGTGGCTTCTCTCAGGGATAGCTTCAAAAAAGAGAGTTTTTTTTAGGGCACAGCCAGACACCTCTCCCGAGCAGTCAGAGATTCCACTAACATCGTCTATGATGCCAAGCGGACAATCTTCTGTAATTGGTGTAGTGAGAAGGAAGTTTATCCTTACCAAATCTCTTTACAACACCTAGCAGATTTCCTATTCTTCCTGTTTGAAGAGAAAGGTTTATCACCCTCTACTATTAAGAGTTATCGTTCTGCTATTTCAAGAACTATTCCCTTGTCTGGAGGTCCAGATTTTGATAGTGATGACTTTATTTCTCTTCTTGTTAATAATTTCAGTCTTGGACATCCAAGGCAGGAGGGTTTTAATTCCATCGTGGAATTTTAGTTTGGTTTTGTCTGCCTTGAAATCTCCTCCTTTTGAACCAGCTGAGAGGGTTGATATCAAGGTTTTATCATATAAGTGCTTTTTTCTTCTAGCCTTGACTTCTGGTAGAAGAAGTGAAATTCACGCCCTTTCCACTTCTGATTCCTGTCTTCGTTTCTGTAGAGATAAATCTCTTTTTGATGGATCCAGCTTTCTTTTTAGCTAAAAACAAATTTCTGGTCGAGGTTCAGAACAATGGTAATTCCTGCACTTCCTCGTGATTTAGGGCCAAAATTGCTATGTCTAATTCGAGTCTTATCTTCAGAGAACTCGTAGTCGTCGCACCTCTTCAAATTCTTGGTTATTTATTCCCATTAATAAAGGAAAACAAGATTGTCTGTTAAAACCATTTCCACTTGTATATGTAAAACTATCCAATTAGCTTACAGTTCTTCTAATGAAGAACTTCTGAATAGTTTGCATATTAAGGCCGATGATGTTAGAGCTATTTCTACCTCCTGGGCTCTTTTTAATAATGCTTCTTTGGATGAGGTTTTATCTGCAGGTTTCTGCAAAAGTGAAAATTCCTTCCTTTCTCGCTATCTGCAATCTTTATCGTCACAGGCCCAGAGTCTGTATTCCTTGGGACCTTTAGTTTCGGCACAAAGAGTTCTTTTCCTTCTTCTGGTTCAGGGGATTCAGCCTTGCGTTAGATTCTGTATTTTTATTTATAATTTTACTAAGAATTTATGATGGTAACGTATTTTTGTAATAAAATTGTACATTTTTTAAGTAAAATGAGATTTTATAAAATAAATACTTACCATCATAAATTAAAGGTCCCTCCCAGCCTCCCCTTCATCCCCTGACATTTCCCCCACTTTCATGCTTACTTTAGGAAATTGAATGTATGATATAAAGGCTACTATTTATGGGCATATTGTTATTCCTTACTTCATTGGATGATATTTTTAGCTGGGGATTCCGCCTGTCAGACATGCGCAGATGGACAAACTCAGAATTTATGATGGTAAGTATTTATTATATAAAATATCATTTTACTTTAAAAATGTATAATTTTTAACATTAACACCCCGGGGTCGAAAAGTCCCGAGCTGGTCAAGGCGTTGATTGTATCGCCTTCCTCCGTTCACTGTCCTTAATACGGTTATTACGAACATCCGACGAGCTGTGACCAGGTAATCGGAAGTGATTGACAACTGGGCAATCGATTCCATTCTTTATGGAAAGTAAATTTTCCGCAAAGCTGACACCGATGCGAAGGGCAACGACATATCTCTCCGATATATATCTTATCACAATTAGTACATTAGTGCATTTGTATAGACGATTACACAAATTGTTATCTGTACATGTAGACTCATTTTGAATGTTGTACTTGTTGTCATGGGCACGGATCTTATAAGTCTCCAAAGCAGCCTAAAGTATTTGAGAGATCAACAGATCGATACTCATTCTATTTAAGGATTGACTGTAATTTTTTTTCCAGTCGAGAAATAACCTCAATCACGCGTGAACACTAAATAACCCACGTATCGGGTTTGAAAACAAAATTACAGTCAATCCTGTAATTTAATTATTACTGTTGTTTTTACGTCTAAAACGACCTCCTGTAATGATGTTTTCTAGAGAAGAAAATTTATTCTTCCGTAAATGGCCATTTTCAGTGTAAGATAACCCGCTGAAGATGGGTTCACGCGACCTCATCTCCCACTGCACGAGACATCATCTTCCACTGCATTTAGACCAATCAAATCGTGCCGTTCACAAATGCACACACCTTTTGATCAATCAGGTATAACGTTATTTAACTTCGTCGACAGTGCTCATTGCATTTACCCAGGTACAGGAAACTTACAAATCGAATATTTACGGTAGAAATAGGTAATTATACTCGTTCAAAGGGAAGAACTGGAGCGCAAATTTAATCTAATGATGTAATAGACGAAAAAAAAATATGACCAATCAAATGACGCGTTACATCCAATATTGAATTATAATAATTTAACATTTCATACTTGTATCTAAATGATAGCACCTAAACTGGTGAGAGGCCAACAGTTGATCCCACAAATGTTTCCTCCAAGTTATGTAAAGTTATGAAAGTTATATCGATAAAGTTACCGTTGTAGAGTTAGCAATGATTTTACAATTATATTTACAAAATTTCATTAGTCATTGTTTCAGCTTTGATATATTGTATGTAGAAAGTTGCAATAACCTTTGTGCTCCCAATGACTTGATTTCTAGTATTTTCTGCTTTCAAACTTTATCCAGAGCGCAGCTGATGATGCTGATAATGGTTACATTTGTAATTCGGAATGGTGCGATATTGGTGGAACTACAAGTACCTTTCATCTCCTCTGTATTCAGTGTTTCTATCTTAACATGATTGTTTTTACATTAGTTTGAAATTTGCTACGAAAAAGAAATAGTTTCATCCCCCCTTTTTTTCTTGTCGTTCACCTCTTCGGCCATTTGAAAAAAAGTTGTCTTACCCTTTCAAATCTATTTGGTCTTATATTTTTTCCTTAGGGTTTTCAAATAATACATGTTACTACCTTTTCGTTTTATCAAATTACTAATGGACATAAAATGTATATAAAAACACCAGATGTTATATTCAATAGAACAGTCTTTGATAATCAGACGAAAAGAGAACAAAAATATTGCTATTTGTCATATTTTTGTTCAAAGGCCTTCAAAAAGCGTACATGTGAATAGAAAGAAATGATACGGTGGACATCTTCTTCACAAAAAAAAAAAAAAACAAAAACAAAAACCACATAACAGACAACCTGTTTTTCTTCTTAAAATAGCTACGAGATCTTCAACAAAGAGAAAAACCTCACATTTTATTACAAGTTCAATACGACCGAGTTGGTTTGAGAAGAAGGAATCTTTGCTAAGTTTAGACTATGTCACATCTGTCCGGTCAAAGTTTACCAGACGCTCGTCTATAAACAAAACAACTAAAAAACTTACAACAGAAGTTACAGAATCTTCTGCATTTATTGTAACCCCATTCAGGATAATTAGCACATGCGTCTATTCCATGATTGGAACAATGTTCATATTCATCTACACAATCATCCGGTTGATCTGAAAAGAATGAATATATAGAAAATAATACATAGCCTGAGGGATGACATTGATCGAGGGTGGTACGGCATGTGATACGGATTTCGACATGTTTTATACGCTATATCATTCCGGGGCAATAATCCGATAAGAACTAAAACCCGTTCTCGTATGGCGCGTGAAACGTTGCAATATTCACAAAAAACAAAATATATGTTCATAAAATTAAATAATTGTTCGTGAAAACGTATATTTGTTCATAAAAACAAAATATATATTCAATAAATCAAAATACGTGTTCATAAAAATAAATAATTGTTCATAACAATTAAATATGTATTCATGAAAACAAAATATGTATTCATGAAAACAAAATATGTATTCATAAAATAAAAATATTTATTCATAAAATCAAAATATTGATTCATGAAATAAAATATATGTTGTTAAAATTTATAAATACGTTCAATAATTTGCATCATGGGATACGTTGTTTCTTTTGTCACAGTGTATTTGATAAGACAATCAAAAACGTATTTAGGTTGACTGGTCGTATGGCGGGGAAAATTGACTCTAAGTTTCATTGAACAAAATGGCTAATGATAGGTGCATGCTATCATTTCATGAGGTTGTGGTACCAGGAATACACTGATTAGACTGTTTATTCAAAAGATTAAGAATACACTAGGTCCTCACAGACTTCAGCCAGTATGCACACGTCACATAATCATCAATCAGCGACAGCGTTGCATAATTTGTAAATTGTAAAACTTGAGCGTTTTGCCAATCCTTTTCATTAGAATAGATCGAGCTTGAACTACTCAGGTTTGGACCAATTGTTGTTGATATTAGTTAACCAAACCCCTGCAAGTCAATTTTGAGAACAGTCTACCTAGACAACTAGACTATAGTACTTATGCCCGCTGACACTTGGTCCAAATACTAATGATAGCATGCACCTATTATTAGCAATTTTGTTCATGAAACTTAGAGTCAATTTTTCCCCACCATACGACCAGTCATCCTAGTTTCGTTTTTGATTGTCCATTATCCCATGATGCAAATTATTGAACGTATTTATAAATTTTAAGAACATATATTTTATTTTATGAATCAATATTTTTATTTTATGAATGCATATTTTGATTTTATCAATCAATTTTGGATTTTATGAATGAATATTTGGATTTTATCAATCAATATTTGGATTTTATGAATCAATACTTTTATTTTACGAATGAATAGTTTTATTTTATGAATCAATATTTTGATTTTATGAATAAATATTTTGATTTTAGTAATACATATTTTGTTTTCATGAATACGTTTTTAATTGTTATGAACAGTTATTTTGTTTTTATGAACATATATCAATTTTTTATGAACAAAAACTCATTTATGAACATATATTTATGTTTTATGGATATATAATTCATTTTATGAACACATATTTTGATTTATTGAATATATATTTTGGTTTTATGAACAAATATTCGTTTTAACGAACAATTATTTAATTTTATGAACATATATTTTGTTTTTTATGAATATTGCAACGTTTCACACGTCATATTCTCGTGTGCATGAATGATCATTATACTTTCACTTTCTCTATTCACGCACACACGACATGCACGAGAAATTGTAAATTTATTGTAAATAGTTAAAAAGATTTTTGTTGTTAAGGTCAACACATTGACCATTGTACAAAAAATGTTTAAAATTTATATAGTATTAAAAAAAAGAAAAGTTGTTTTATCTGTTAACTTTCTCATTTTTAATATTTTTAATTTGATTTTGAAAGTAGTCGATAGTTAATATTTTTAATATTTTCTTTTGGTTTTCTATGTGCCAGTGTTTTTATGATTATATTTATGTCATAAGTTTTTGTCACAAATTATTGAAATCAATCTGTCAACCTAAAATGTCCAATTAAATATTTTACTGTTTTGAATGAACAGCTATTTAACATCTTGAATCGGGACTTTCATTAAAATTTATAAAAACTTTGTACTGAAAGGGCAAATGGTGACATTTGGTACTCAGTCATTACAACTTACTACAAAACCCACAAAACTGTCATTGTTCACCAGCCCACATTGGATACTGTAAACAAACTTGTTTTCCATACTTTTGACAAGTTCCTGAAATATCTAGACAACCCTGTTTTTCAGCTGCAATATACAAGATTTAACAAATCAAACATGTACAGATAATTTAAAAGGCTAATACTACAGGGTTATTGCATCAAAATTTAATAATAATGTCCCGAGCGAAGTGAAATATTGTACAAACAACTTTATTATAAGCAAGATCTTATAAATGTAAAAAGTCTATTTTCTACAATAATACTGTCAATTTTTTCTTGAATTTCAGGCCAAGACAGATGATCCCGACCAATACGACTCCCTCAGACTTAATACCCATTTAATAATGTACAATATTGCACGCTAAATTTTGGTAACGTTATACAATGAATATTCCGTTACTTATACAATGATATCAGTTCTATTTGTTTAATCAAAGGATAATGAAATTCGAAATTCAATATCAAAATTCGAAATTTGAAATCCGACATTCGATATCTTACGAGTTTAAAAATACGAAAAATAACAATCCAAAGATACTAATATTAGATATAGTAAATTTATACTATGCCGTATACGACGCATTTCAAGGAGTTACCTCTCATCAGCAGCATTAAAACCGAAACATTTGGAAGACCAAAAACAAAACTTATATTAAACAAGAAGTACTCAACCAAAAATACCGAAATAGGAAGCCAAATTTCAGCTAAGGAGATGTACCATGTGCAATACAAGGAATGAACCCTTAGTTTTTCTATTATTTTTGAATTTTGCTTAATACTGGTAATTTCTGTAAAAAATCAATGAATAATCATGTCAGACAAGTCTGACGACTGGGTTGGCGAATACCCTCGGGGACCTAGGGTCCACCAGCAGAGGCATCATCCCAGGAGTTTCAAAATAACAATCCAAAGATACTAATATTAGATATAGTAAATTTATACTATGCTGTATACGACGCATTTCAAGGAGTTACCTCTCATCAGCAGCATTAAAACCGAAACATTTGGAAGACCAAAAACCAAACTTATATTAAACAAGAAGTACTCAACCAAAAATACCGAAATTTCAATATCCAAAGTCTGAAATTAGAAATCCGAAATTCGATATCTTAAATTCGAATTGTGAATAGTATTTGGCAAATTAAATATCTTCTCACTTTTGGAGATAGCTACAAATAGAACATTTAGATTTATTTATAGAAACACGTTTGCAAGTTAATTATTGAAAATTTTAATAATTACCTAGTAATAGAATGTTCTTAGAATTATCTTACATTTTCTAGATTAATGAGTTTCGCTATTAACCTTAGATATTGAATTTCGAATTTCGTATTTCGAATCTTGTATGATCTTTCTGGGCTTTCGTATAGAAGGGTTTTCGACTTTACAAGCTGGTATGAAACCCGGTATACCTTAAACTGAAGTAATTCCTATTTGACTATATTCAGAGTAGTTGAAATTTGAATTGTCGATACTAGCCCAAAGAAAGACAACATTCAACCCGAGTTGTACCATTTATTCAGTAAAAATAGAACATCTAATCAGTTACATGATTCTATTTTGAAAAATTAAAATAAGTTAAATAAAAAGTGTATATCATTTACTTATTGTCACTGTTTCGACTTATAAAAACCAGAATTTTAAATTTGTATTTTTACTGTTGTTGTGATCTTTTTGACATGTCCAAACTATATTTTTTTCTATGGTATTAACAAGGTAACAACGCTTTATTTTGTCATATCTTTCAGAAGTTCTTTTTAACGAATCTTATTGTATTTCTTAGATGAATTTTAAACTTTAGCATTGTTAAACTATTCTTTACTTCGTAATAAGAAAATTAAATTGCTCACACGTTAAACCTAATGTTAATATCACATACCACAAAGATGACAGGATCTTGCACAGTTTTTCCTAGCCCATGGACGATATACCCCGTTACATGACGCAGATGTCGAATTCTTTATACCATAAGCTGCACAGTCAACATCATCGGCGTCAAAACAATCTACATATATTATATAAAATAAATATTGTACTATTTGCACATATTTGGACAAACTGTGTCTTGTCAGTAGTCCTCAATGTACCGAGTAGAAACAATAACCCAGATTAAGGTGCCAAAATAACACAAAAAAGCAAAGAACCATTGGTGTGATATCAATAGAACAGTGCTATACAGAAAGCAGTCCGAGATTCTTCTGACGTCAGGTTTGTTACATTAGCTTGCGGATTAAAATTAAAATTATAGGTTTCACAATGAGTGAGAATTAGATATCGCTTGATATCAAATCGAGTTATTTAATTTGGATAAAATAATAAAGAGCCTTTGGCGAGTTTATTATTAAGTCCAAATTAAATAACGAGAGTTGATTTCAAGCGGTATCTAATTTTTGCGAGCTGTTCAACCTATTTCTCTTATGATTCTTTAGGATAAATTATTTGTTTGTGATTCGGCGTCCGACCCGCGGGAAATCTTAACGTTGAATTTTCTGTGACGTCAAATGTTGCTATGCAACGGTGGCTTTCAACGATGACCGCGCAGATTTTAACCAATCAGAAAACAGCGACGTTTGGATAAAGGCCAATCAAATAAAAGAATTTCTCGTAACACTTATTCATATCATATGATGGGGAATTAGTTATGACAAATAATTCATCCCGCGAGAAATAGATAACAACGCACCATCTTAAGAGAATTAATTTTAAATCAATTTTTGTGTACACATAAAACAGGTTGTACCCCTAACTACTCGCTGTACGTACCAAGTCAGCAAACCTCATTGTGTTTTGTGCTCTTTATGTTATTTTTTGTCTAAGGGTATCGAGTTAATTGATTGGTGTGTCATTGTTTATATCAAAGATACAAGAACAAAAGAAAAACGAATACGCAAAATACTAACCACATGTTTTGCAGAAATTGCCACAATTCTCTTCCGCCCACTTAGGAAATTCGATACAGGTTTTAGAACCATAATGCTGACAGTCATCCACAAAATCTCTGCATTCAATGGTACCCGGTGTACCTTTACGCAAAAGCAAGATTTCAATTAGCTATCAATCATTTAAAGAGAGGGATGATATGTTCGAGAGGACAAAACATATGAACATATCTGATGAGTCGTAAATCTACGAAAAAGCACTTTTTATATATCAAAATTGAATAAAAGAAATTTTATATATACTTTATGCAAAAATCCTGAGTTCTAATTGGTTGATATCAATCGATCCTGAATTAAGCTCCTTTACCAGTTTAACTACGCCTCGGGTGATAGTATGTCCTCGTGTGGTAATCTAGCATAAAATCCTCGCCTGAAGGCAGTATGTGTATGATATTTATTAAACCTTGGCTGAAATAGTTAGAATTCAAATTCGGGAAAGTCAGATACTGGTCAGCTAGGAGGAGGAGGCAACGTAGTTTTCGGGGTTAAAGGAAAAAATGGGTTAATAGAAGATATTTGAAAAAAATTACATGTATTAGGATCTGTTTTGTTTCTAACTTGATAAAAACATAAGAAAATTTATATCATAGGTTGACTATTGTTGTCATTAAAAAACCACAAAATTGTCTACGGTTTAGGCTTCATTTGCTTCCTAGTACCCGCTTTTTTTATAAATGTGACCAAAGCTTACCGATAAATAATGGATTAGTCGTAGGTATGATGTTGCCTGGAAACAAAACATGTCTGTAAATTCTATAAACTATCCTTATAGTCTTTAATATCGTTTCTCATGTAAGATGACCTTATACATTCAGTTACAGTTTTAATATTTGAATGAATATTACAGATGTAATAATATGGAAGGGACAATATGAAAAATGTAGACTCAAATTTTTTTTATATTGAAATTGTATAGTGTAATTATTTTGTGTCGCAATTCAATGTTATCATTTAGAGCGATATCAAATTTGTGCAGAAATTTCCATGTCCATGTCAAGGATGGTGCTTATGGTACCAACCTGAGAGTATTGTGTTTTTATTTAATATTTATAACAAAATAGGTTATATAACGCTATTGCTATTTCTTTGCGAAATAGTTCTTTTAACATTATAATAGCTTTGAACTCACTGGAAAGCAAATTGTATCTTCAGCAAAAATTTTTCGGATGCATATGATTTAACTTAAGCATTTAGAACACAAATGAGACATTTAAATGGATAACAAACAGTTGACATTTATTCCAGAATGTTTAAGTATATTTGATGTATTCAACGTCTTAAGTTTAATTTTTGTCCATATTAACATATAGTAATTAAGCAATACACATAATTTTTTTTTAATTTTAAGTATTTTAAAAACTCAAATCAAAGATAATGTGTCAACGAATTTTAGTTTTTAATAACATACTTACTAGTGATTTCTAACTCTGTTTTTGGTGGACCTGTAAGTAATTAGAGTATTGAAAGAAAAACCTACTAATGTACAAAGTAACAAAAATGTGACTAAATATTGTAATGGCTTATCAATTGTTGTGACGGCGATAAATGTTGACATAAAATCCAGTGTGACAATTAACGAACCAGTAACAGAAGCTTTGTTGCTGGAAATCAGGCTGAACACCAAACAAATCCAGAACATGGTCAAAATTACGTGGAAGCTTTATCTCGTCTTAAAGTTTCTTGCTTGTAATAGATATGATCTCTATATATAAATGACAGAAAGGTCATTTCAAACTGTACATGTAGTATTACAATGTATACTCTGTTGGTTCCTTTATACATTGGATCGATAGATATCTAAAACTGATGAAAACAATCTTGTCGGGCGAAAAACGCGTGTTAAAAATTAGCCCCCCCTCTATAAATTTTAAGAAAGGATCTAGAAAAAAAGTTTAATGTATAACCAACTGAACTAATCTATCCCAGTTATGGTCGCACAGTACAACTCATTGATATAGTATTGAAAAGAAAGATAATCATTATTTCAAAAAAGCTAAAAGTATAGTTTATTCCGATAACGGGGTCAAAATAGTAATTGATGGGATACTTAAGAGAGAGGACAAGGATATTTTCACGATGTCTAATTTTTATCGCAGTTTTCGTATAACAATCAGAGAAAAAAAAAATAAAATTAATGATTAGAACATCAAAATCAAAGGAATGATAATTTAAGTGAAAGATTACGTTTACTATAAAACACTGCATTTAAATCAAACGAGAATAAATATCTTTGAAACATTATAAAAAGGATTGATAGAAAAATACCAAGTCAAATGGTAAATCGAAACGGTAACTTACTAATATTAGGTCAGTCGAACCTTGACCAGTGGTATTCTTTCTGACATTCATAATATAACCTTGCGTTTATCTTTGAGTTAAGTAAACGAACACTTGATAAGACAGTACAAGAATTTACTTTGTAATAATGGTTCAATCGACTTCAGTGGTTTTGGTAGTAGGAATTTGTATCTTGATAATCATTGTTACTGGTAAGTTTAGCATTTATATTTTTATTTTCACTGCAAAAGATGCCTTTACATCTAGTATGTCACAACAATGCGCACAATTCCTGAAATTCTTTACCATTAAGATTGTCGCAGTTCCGCATATTTTACCTGTTTCTTTATATTACATTTGCGCACATTATCTGATCTCCCGATAAAGGAATGACCAAATGGTCTAGCATGCCACTAATCTTGGTTCTGAATTTATGCTATGAGTTTAGTAGTTTCATAGTTTTAAATGCCTGAATTTTTCATCTTATTTATAATATATGATATTTTAAAAATTACTCTTTCTTCCACCTTGCCGTAGTAAACAACAATCAATAGATGTGGCTAACTGGAGAGGTAAATTTGCGCAAACGTAGCATTCATGTTGTGTGCAAACTAAAATCTCATGAAGATTACATAGAATAAATAGCCAGTTTGTTCAAACAAAACCCTAAAACTATACAATTTAATCTTTATGTGACAATAAAGTATTTTTTTGTAACAAGAAAAACATGCACTGCTCTTTCGTATTACCTTAATTGATTTGTTGTAATTTTAATTGTAAGAAGTATACAATCATATTACATATAGTACTACACAACATTTGTGACATCCTTTTTTACCTTTAATGAAATTAAGTATGATTTGATGCAGATATGTGTTTGTTTGAAATGATATACATGTATCTAGATCATGGAAGATTTGATATATTCTATCTGTATTCATAGTGTTGTTTTATCTTCAGCTGCAACATACATGTATCTTTTTATTTGTGTGTTTAAAGTTAAATTTTGTTAAAAGAGTGTCTTACTTGGGTGTTTTGGTTCTACCCTTTTGGTCCTTTGGAATTTTTTGAATTCGGACTTCAGCATTTTGGATTTAAACATTTTAGCCCTTGCACACAACTAAAAAGGACGAAATTTACATGTCTTGTAATTAAAATGAACACATTTTAGGCCTTGAGCTTTTAGGCCTTGAGCACAGCGGATAAATCCTCGAAATGTGTACATCTTGTATCATAAAATTTATTACAATGTAAAAGATTGAGAGCATTGTTAGCTAAAATATATTTTAATCTTATGTGTCAATAAGTTTTTTTTCATTTCTTGCAGCAGCAGACCAATGTGCTGATGTAACTTTCGTACAATGCAACGACAGTCATGTTTGTAGCGATAATAATCTAAAGAAATATTGTCCTTTGACCTGTGGACTTTGTAGTAAGTAGTGAGATAGTACAGGTGTATTATTCCAATTGCCTGTCATCAATTATTTCAATATGGTTGCGTTGTCAAGTTAAAAGGATTTTTCTAAAAATGCGTCATATGTAGATATAGTCAGTGAAAAAAGACACATTTAAACCATTTTACCGGTCTTTTATCTTACTCATTGCTAACTGTCCGTAAACCTCCAATAGCGGAACGGATTTTTAGATGTTAGATGCAAATGGCCGAATGGTAGCCAAAACAGCTAGCTGAACCTTATTTAACCATGTCTTCCATAGAAATAATAATATTTACCTACCAGCGATCTTTGAACAGAGCAGTATCAATTTCTTCATTTTGAAAAGTTTCATATTGTTTTTCGCAGCTTACACATTACCACACAACACTGGAAGTGAAGGGTACGGGACATGTAACAATAAGAAACATTAGAAATCTAACACTATATAAATACAACATAATTTGTTTAAACTTTTGCCTGCACTGCCCATTCCTACTATATCCAAAATCCGTATGTTCTTTGGTTACTTCCAATTTGTTGAAACTTTTGCATGCACAGCCCATTCTTCGGTTTCAAATTAAGGTATCCAGACCATAGCTGACAACATAATATTGTAAAAGTCCCCGTTGATCCTTGAAAGCAATAACAGAGACCTCGGGAACTGTAGCAAAACTTCGGAAACACTATATATCTAGCTAATTATTTCTACAGACGCCGAACACTATTTCATCACGGAAAATGAATTACAGGTCATTATCTATTATGGTCCGAAAAAACAGTAATTATATGTATGAAAAAGTAACCCTTGTAATACTGGAACATACTTGAAAAAGCAAGTGAGCAGAGTTGTTATATTTCTTTGCCTGTCATTGTGTGTAATTAAACTAACAGCTTTGTTTTTCAATAACACATGGGAGACGGGATCGACATTTAACAAAAAGGTCCGATCAAACAGATTCTTAGCCTGTTTTCCAGTCACATGATGCACTACGTTATCATGCAGTGATGCATTATGGCACAGGAACCAGACTAACAGATTCTAATGACCGTGAGGACTTTAAGATAAAGAACGTCTCTTAAAAGGACCATTTCTTTGCTTGGACTTTTTTCATGTACAAGAATAAATCAACCATATACTTTTATCATATTATGTTATAACATAAAACAGGTTATGGAAGTGTAATGATAATAATTTTATATGTATCGTTTCTTTTTACTTAGAACCATGTCAAGATAAGAAAGTCTTTGACTGTAAACCGAGTGTTTGTTCGTTTAAAAGTCTACAGGAATTCTGTCCAGTAACCTGTGGAACATGTGGTAAATTCATCTAGTTTATTTAGATCTATTTGCAGGACAATTGAAGATGACATTGCTGTGATGTTATACTATCTCATAATTAAAAGATATTCTTGGATATTCTTGGATATGTAAAAACGAATAATAAGGGAAAAATTCCTCACAAAGTATTTCTTTTTAAAAGCATAAAATTAGCAACAAGATAATATCAACTTTCAATAAGAAGTAAAACGGTTAAAAACTCGCATTTCGGCCATCCGGCTTTTCGTCACGAACACAAAAAATAGATTGGATTTTTTTAACATTTTTTTATGACGAAAGGTCTAACCTTCTTCCTTTTACATTTTATTTTAAAGATCTCATCTGAAACAACTGGACCAATTGGAACAAAACTTTGCAGCAACGATCACTAGGTTGTCCTCTTTCAGAATTATATCCGATGACACCGCCTGTCATCCAAGATGGCCACCAGAGCAGAACTTAGTTTAATATAGGACCTTATGGGAAATTTACTTAAAGATCTTCTTGTCTGAAACCATTTGGCCAACTTAAATTAAGTGCTCTCCATACAAATATAACCCATATATATAGCAATGCAAAAACAACATAGGAACATTAAAAAAAGAGAGAAAAAAAGAAAAGAAAAATAAGATGTAATAAAATTGGTATGTTAATGATTGCTGGCAAAACTCCTGGATATCAGAATCTTTTTGAATGTTTAATAAACAAACGGACTCTTCCAAAAATTTTAGAATTTGTGTTATGGTCATATTCATCATTTCCACAGAGTAGGGTTCGGATATTTATTTCTATATTGTGGAGTCCTGATAAGGTATATTGTCTTTCATTTCTATATAGGTGACATTCCAGTAAATAATGTATAACGTGCAGGGTGTACCACATGTACAACTTGGATTATTTATTAGGTTTACGCTTGAAAGATCGGCATTAAGTGAGCTACATTGGTGTCCAAATCGGCAATGAATTATACTTAATTGTCGATGTCCTTCGTTATAATACTCTGGTGGTTTAATATTAACTTCTTTAATTATGGTCTTAAACATTGAAACATTAGATGAAGTTCTAACTACTCTATTCAAATTATTCCGCAGTGAGGTAGTAGAGGGAAAAAGGATTTTTTATAAGTTTGCAATCAACATCTAGGAAGTATATAATTATCACGATCTCTCAATGCACTCACTGATCTCTGATACCATAAGGGGTAAACATTCATATAAGTATTGAGGACATAATTTATAATGCATCTTATAAAAAACAGTAAGTTTCCTAAGTTTTCTTCTTTCTGATAGAGTTTCCCACCCAGTTTCAAAATATAAGGATTCCCGACTAGCAAATTTTGGTAGGCCAGTAACTATTCTGGTCGCTTCTAATTGTATTTTTTTTTTCGAGTCTCTCCATTTCCCTTTCAAGACATCCATCCCATAACTCACACGCATATTCTAAGAATGGTCTAATAAAAGTAAGATTAATATTGGATAAATTTTTGAAGACAGAGTAAATTTTATTTTCCGAAGAACATTCAGCTGTTTCATTGCTGAATTTGACATATTGTCAATATGAGTGGTCCAACTAGCGTCGGAAGAGAGCGTCACACCTAAATGTTTATGAGTATTAACAATATCTATATTTTCATGATTAAATTTAATATCTAAATTAGGGTATGCACGGTTAGATACAACTAGTGCTTTAGTTTTTTTCACATTGAAATCGACAAACCACAGTTTAGCCCATTCATTTAATTTACGCATATCACTATTAATTTCCTGTTTTATGGTATCGAAGTTTTCACCAGAGTATGATAATAAAGTATCGTCTGCAAAATTATCAAGGTTATCTGTTATGTTGTTTATATATAATAAAAAGAACAAAGGCCCAATACAGAACCCTGTGGCACACCTGCGTTGATAATTCCTCGTTTTGATGTTTCAACTACCTGTTTCCTATTGCTAATATAATATTTTATCTACTCCAGCAATTCTACTTTTATTCCATATGAGTGCAACTTTTTAATAAGCCCTTTGTGTCACACTCTGTCGAAGGCCTTTGATATATCACAGATATTATTATTATGGTAGCCAAGTTTTCGTCCAAATTTTGGCAAATTTTATGGTAGATTTCAATAAGTTGATATACAGTAGAATGACCAGCTTGGAATCCAGACTGATAGGCGTACAAAAGTGCGCGATCTATGATAAAATTATAAATATATTTATAAACAGATCTTTCCATCACCTTTCCAATACAGTTTAATAATGAAATCGGTCTATAAATGGACGGGGATGATTTGTTATCCGTTTTAAAAACTGGCATGACTTTGGCGAGTTTCCATATAGCTGGATATTTTCCAATTGATAGGGAACGGTTAAATATGATTTGTAAAGGTACACATATCGTTTCGGCCGTACCTTTTATCATCTGGTGACTTATTTCATCAGAGCCACTAGCCTTTCCAATTTTTAAAGTTTTTAGAATATCTTTTCCATCTGATATACTTAATACAATATTGGATAGCTCATCAGTAGTTCTCATTTGTATATTAGGGGGATTACGATTATCCTCCTTAACTGATGAAATCGAACAGAAATATTCGTTAAGTAGGTTAGCTTTCGCCAAGTCATCATATACCAATTCATTAGTGTCGTTGTTGAGTAAGGCTGTGTGGCACCGTTAAAGTCCACAATTTCTCTAAAGTCCACAACACCGATAAAGTCCACAACAAATTTCCGCTAAAGTCCATAACGCCGCTAAAGTCCACAAACTTTCCGCTAAAGTCCACAAAATGACCTCCGCTAAAGTCCACAAAAAAAAGCCGTTAAAGTCCACAAGAACAAGTTCCGCTAAAGTCCACAAAAAAACACCGTTAAAGTCCACACATTTTTTTGATGTTGCTGTTGAAAGACATGCTAATACAACAAATTCGACAAAGAATGTATGGAGAAGATTTTTTAGATTTAATTAAATTGTTACTTAACATAAGCATAGGAAGATTGGGTCATGGTGATGTATCATGCCTTCCCCTCCAACTATTTTTTTTGCTATTTTGACCAAACTTTTATATAAGTCTACGATTGCTGCTCTTTCAAAATTGAGTCTGGTTAACTACCAAATGTATTTTGTTTCGATGGACTAAAATATCATTTTTTCTTTTTGCTTATACATGTGAGTTTTTGCCAACACTGAGCGACCGTCATTGTGGACGTATAAACATCAGTTCATCGTATTTTTTTCTGTTTTGAAAAAAAAATCCTCTGAAAGGGGGGGGGGGGGGGGGGGGGGCGTGTGTCTTCTTTCAAAATACGTTCGATAAAACAATACGACAATTTGAATCACTCTTTTAATATAATCTCCTTTTAGATTCGTATCCAATAGCATCCAAGATGACCACCATTGCTAGAAATATTTTGCAAAAGATAATTAAAACTTTTGTACTAACCCTCAGTAGGGTGGGTGTGAATTTTTTGTTGAAAGAAATGCATGTCCAAGAGGCCCGAGCACTGGAGCTCTAAAGTTTAGAAAACTTTAAACTGTCATGTGTTTTCTTAAATCTTATTTATGTCAGGGAGCGATACAACCTTAAGATCACATGCTTCCCGAGGTTTAAAACGTTTAAGATCTATGTATATATTGTACAGAATTTCCTGTCGTTTATTAAATTTTGATTTCTTACGTTTTTGTTTATTATCAATTCTCATAAAACACAAAAAATTATGTTGATCACCTTTCCTGTCATTGATACTATATTTTCGTGTTGTCAATTCAACAGTTTTGCTCATCAGGTTACTCGGATCATCGTTCGAACTCTTTAACTGGTTAACCGAAAGTAAAGTTGTTCAATATCAAAAAAAAAGAAGAAGTGGTATGATTGCCAATGATTTAAGTCTTCACAAGGGGACCAAATGACACAGAAATTAACAACCATAGGTCACCGTACGGCCTTCGACAATAAGCAAAGCCCATACCGCATAGTCAACTATAAAAGGCCCCGAATGACAAATGTAAAACAATTCAAACGAGAAAACTAACGGCCTGATTTATGTACAAAAAATGAATGAAAAACAAATATGTTACACATAACACACGACGCCACTGAATTTCTGACTTGGGACAGGTTCAATTCCTGTGTAAAGGACTCTATAAAAATGATTGGTATTATAGTCTGATGAATTTCACATCTAAATCTTAAATCTAGTTTATGCAAGTTTAACCGATTTCCATTAGGGCTGTGTTTTAATCAAACTAACAACTTTAAATTGTTTTCACAGTACCCTGGTACAAACCAAACTAACATACAAACCAATCAGTGAACGAAATCTGCTTAGCACCACAAAATATTCTGCAATTGTGGAATTTTAAAATTTATTATCAGTGTGATTTCAAACGTGAACATTATGGTTTGAAGTCTATCTTTGAAGCTTATGGACCGTTTTTGCTGCTGGGAAGCATAACAGAAACTGAATGGGTTTCGATCTTATGTTTATAGATAGAACCAGATAACTTTTCATAAATGGTAGTTTATACAAATTTATTCATAGTGGATTGAAAAACAAGTTTGCTACTTATATTAATTCCTTTCCACTTTGCGGGTGCGAGTGCTGCCTTGTAGCGACATTAGACTGCTCTTTTTCAAAATCATAAATGTTGATTCACAAAAATTCACAATACATGATAGATCAAATTATGAGGATCAAAATCTTCTGCAGATACATGTAATCTTCATTTATTAAATATATAAATCAGATCGATAAGAAAAAACTGCCAAGAACAAAAGTCCATGCTTTTTACTATAATACCGGGATAAAAAGAAAAGAATTATTTTTTCAATAACAAAGAAAAGAGCTATGTGGACTTTAACGGCGTTTTTTTGTGGACTTTAGCGGAACTTGTTCTTGTGGACTTTAACGGCGTTTTTTTGTGGACTTTAGCGGAGGTCATTTTGTGGACTTTAGCGGAAAGTTTGTGGACTTTAGCGGCGTTATGGACTTTAGCGGAAATTTGTTGTGGACTTTAGCGGTGTTGTGGACTTTAGATGAATTGTGGACTTTAACGGTGCCACAAAGGACCAATATGATTTTGAGTCGTTTTTAGCATTTGAGTCCACTAGCTCGTTGGCAGTTAAAAAAAAACTGTTCACGGGCATATTTTATCATATTATCAACTTTATTTCGTTGGGATTTGTAGTTTTGCTGTAGAAATCGGATTTTTTTTTAATTGCTTCATGTAATCTGTCCCTTTTCCTTATTTCTTTTCGTATATCTGAGTTAAACCAGGGTTTATCATTTGGATGAATAGTAGCTGTCTTGGAGGGAATATTTTTTTCAACTAGTTCAAGATATTTTTTAGCAAAGTATTGTGCCATTTGGTCAATATCTGAAAATTGATTAAGAAAATGTTCCCAATTAAACTGGTATATCTCATTACACAAAAGTTGGCAACAATGGTCCTTAGATGGTCCTCTTTCGGAATTGTACAAGATGGCCGCCAGAGCCGAACTTAGTTTAACATATGATCCTATGGAAAATTTACTTAAAGATCTTCTCCTCTGAAACCACTTAGCCAATTAGAAAAAAAACTTGGCTCCAATAATTCTTAGGTGGTATTTTTTCAGGATTGTATCCGATGACCCCGCCCGTCATCTAAGATGGCCGCCAGAGCAGAACTTAGTTTAACATAGGACCCTATGGGAAATTTACTTAAAGATCTTCTTGTCTGAAACCACTTGGCAAATTGTAACAAAACTGGGCAGAATTATATCCGATCACCCTTGTTTGAAACCAGTGAGCCAGTTGGAACTTGTTAGCAATGCCAGTCAAGATAGGCATAGTCCAGGTGAGCCATACAGGCTCCTGGGAGCCTCTAGTTGTGGTTTATACATGTATTTATTTCATCGCCCACTTTTATATGCATTAGTTTATATGAAACATAACTGCACTATTTTTTTAAGAATGCTTGTACATATCAATGTACAATTCAGGAAATGAGCTCAGTGTAATTAATTTTTTTATGAAAAGTCATTAAAAACTGTTGATGTCAATGTCTTTGGGTCATTTTCTATGCCTTGTAAAAATGACACTAGAATCAATAACATTTTTGAATAATCAATATAATTTTTTTTTGTAAATGTATAAGAAAAATATATGCTTAAGGTTTGTATAATTAATAAACTATAATTGTAATTTTTCTTTAAAGGTTCTCAAACTACGAAGGTGACAACACAGAATCCTATCCACGGAGGTAGTTCTTTACTTTCTTGCTGTAGACTGAGTACTCAAGTCTTCCAAAATAATTTGTTGAACATTGTTTTTCATTGTTATTTTCTTTTCTTGAGTTAATGCCCCAGTTTGCTCAGTAACCGTAAGTTATATCGAACTTAGGGATTCCACGATCTAACAACAATGCTATTAGCTAAACGTGTCATTTTGTCAGCATATTTCATTTTTCATTTGGCTGTGTGTCCGGGATAAGCTCAAACTTTAAAGATATAATAGAATGAATGTTTGTTTAATTGTAGTATTATGCTATCTTGTTGCTGGTTGGCAAATTTAATATATATATATATATATTGAAGGTACAGTCCTAAGGTGCATGTACAAAAATAACACATATAGACAAGGAGAAACATGGGAGGACGGGTGTGATTATAACTGTCAATGTGTAGATGAAACGCGCGGATTTTACAGATGCGTTCAAAGGTATTTCATTATATCGCATTAGTAGGAATACATATACTTATTCTGACAGAATTTTCCATAAAAAAATTTAAAAATCTTTTTCCGCCACATAAGTGGTAATTTACCACTCACCTGTAATCTTAATAAGGTAATAATGCAATTACTTTCTTTAATATACATAAATAATTATACTTTAAACCTGAGCGCATAAAATCTAGTTAAGGACATAGTTGCAGCCCTACGGCTCCAAGATCTTGGAAACTTTGCAGAAGACGAAGGTGTATGGTGCCGTTTGAAGATTTGTTTTTCTAGATTTCTTAAATGGGGAACTTACGTCGTGTGCGCAAAAAATGTCTGTGGATACTACTTATTTAATGTAATCAACACCTCACAAATTTGTTACTCATATCTGTGAAACTTTCCAGAATGTTCATCAAAATTTTGAAGACTTGCACGAATTAGAATATTATGAATTTTACAGGATTGGCATCAATATTTAAATTGCTTCATTCAAAATATTACATTCATTGAAACTTTAGTTTGTCCAGACAAAACCGTTTGCTATAGCAAAATTATACTAGACTATATGTCTTATGACAGTAAATACTTCATTTACGGCAGTAAACACTCCGTGTTCTGAAAATAATCGTTGTAAATTACTTTTTATAATTTTTTATATACACTTGTACAGATTATTAACTTCTAATGACTTTTGAAGGTATACAGTTGTAGCATTATTGTTCTACTAAACTACAATTTGCAAATAAACTAATTTGGAGGATGTTACATATATTTCAGATGTAAAACGTTTACCAACATTGGTACAGGTTGTTCAATGGTTTCCGATCCACAAGATCCGAAATGTTGTCGTGTTCCAGTGTGTACGGGGGCTGGTACAAGTGGATCCCTTGCTGAGACACATCGGGGTAAATGTTCTTTATTTTATAATGAGATAGTGTTCAACCAACAACTTTGGTTGATGTGATATTTCTCAGCTAATTCTAGAACCAAATTTATAAGAAGTGACTTCTTCATTGATTTGTTAACTGGAAATCTATGTTAAGCAAATCACTACCTAGATCGAGCACTGTGAAATCGTCCGTATGTGAACAAAACCTGTAAAATTAACCCCTGTATCAACGGCACTTGAGTGCTCTTATTGTATACAAAGTTTCAAAATAACAATCCAAAGCAATTTATTGAATATCAAACCCTTCATGTATGCAGAAAGAGTTTAATTTGATTTCAGATGAATGTATCTACAAGAATAAAACATACAAACAAGGACAGAAGTGGTCTGATGGTTGTAAATATAATTGTGAATGTACTGACGGAAATACAGGCAGATATGTATGTCGCGAAAAGTACGTAAAAATACAGTAAGACAATGGCAAGCCGTTTTACTATTTATTCTAACTTCAAGATATCTAATAACTTCATAAGATATCTCATATAATTTATAAGATATCTCATAAAATTTTCTTTATAAGATATCTTATAAATTATATGAGATATCTTATAAACTATATGAGATATCCTATAAAATATATGAGATATCTTATAAAGTATATATATTATATGAGATATCTTATATACTTTATAAGATATCGTCTAAAGTGTATAAGATATCTCATAAAGTTTATAAGATATCATATATCGTTTTATATAACTATATGAGATATCTTATAAAATATATGAGATATCTTATAAACTATACAAGATATCTTATATAAAAATATTTATAAGATATCTTATAAACTTTATAAGATATCTTATATACTTTATAAGATATCTTATATACTTTATAAGATATCTTATAAACTTTAGAAGATATCTTAGAAAAACTAGATTATATAAGATATCTTATATGTTATATGAGATATCTTGAAGTTAGAATAAATAGTAAAACGGCTTGCCATATAAGACTGTTCTCCGTTTCTTAATCCCTAGACCTGTTTCTCCCCTTTTCTGCATGATGATAGAATATTTCAGGATACATTCATCAGTAGAAGGTTATAATAATAACCTTTATTACTTATAATTCCAAAGTAATGCAGAATTATGACGTTTTCCATTTGAAATTAACATTTTCCCCATGCACTATATTGCATGCGTACTTATTCATACGCCCGACGTCATGAAAGGAATTTATCAAGTTATAAATTTTTTACCGGAAGTTGCTGTTAGTAAATGAAATTACTGCATTTGATGTTTAGAAAACAACATTGGAATTATTACGCTATTTTTATAAAAATATTTAATATTTATAAAAATATGTAGAATTCTAGATCTGTTTCGTTCTTCGACATGTTTAATAAAGAATTAGATTTAACTTCAGGTTAAACGTATTGAATTTCTATGTCATTAAATCCTCAGTTAAATTTAATCTTGAATTAAACAACAGGGCCTATCAATTTAAAAAAAATAAGGCAAACTAAGAATAAACAAGACAGAATTTGCCGTTAAGACAAAATGGGTAATTAGTGCCGAGTTATATTGGTTTGGCTATGGATTGAATGTACATCTGTAGTGTGGAAAAAACACTTGGCGAGTATTTTAAACAGGCTTGCGAGCGTTCGACTGTATATATAAATTCTATGACATCAATTCTTCGATTTACCACTCCTCACTTGTGCTCAAGGTATAAAATGTTGAAATTCAAAACAATAACCCAAAACGTGGAAAAGCAAGTTAGTTAAAAAAGCCAAAATGACCGAAATGGTACCGCCAAAACCGTATGAGGACAGAGCTACGCACGAGGAACATACTCTTTAGCTTTAAAAACTACACTAACTTTAAAGTATCAATTCGGGCCTGTAATACTAGCAACTGAGCTGGTGATACTCTCGGAGACTTGAAGTCCACCAGTAGAAGTACAAATTGTAGTTTACCCATTTATATGCACAAGATGTGCACATTTCGCCGATTTACGACTAATCAGTCGTACAAAAGGTCTAAACTGTTGCAAATCAAAACAATAATCCAAAAACGTTGAAAAGCAAATTCAAATTAACAAAAAAATAATCCAAAGGTCACCCCAAGTTGATTTTTAGTTATTTGAATTTTGCCGCTCCATTTTTTGGACTATGTAAATTTTAAGAGGTACTGAAAATTCGCCCCAAATTCTTCGTTCTGAAGAAATTAGAAATAAAAATTGTTCGCCCGCGTTTCTATAATTTTGTAAGAATTGGGATTTTTCAGTTTTGTGCAATATTTTAGTTTAAAAATTTGTGCCGAACCTAAATTTCATCTTCGTCCGAACAAAACTAGTCATCAAGAAAAAACATTTCTCTCGCTCGCATCTAATTTTGCAATCCAAAAATCCAAAAGAACTAAAAATCAATTTGGTGTGGCCAAAGCTTCGTTATCCTTGAGGCTGTAATACAACACGAAATAGTTTAAGGTTTGGCAGTATTTGGCCACAGCGTTTAATATGTTTCATTAAAAATACAAATACAGTATGTATATTTCATATAGATAAATTTAAGATGTGTTTTTGATCATGAATAATATATTTAAGATATCAGCTTTGAACATTTGAATATAATGTGATTATATATATGGCCAACGCAGATTATGGCAGACCATGAAGGTAAAGATAAATGAGTATAACAGAGGTTTATCACTAACTGCTAACTGGTGAGCCCTGGTAAACAGAGGCTACCACTGCTGTTCAGTGAATACATCTAATTGCATGTAAAATATATAACTACGTTGCAAAAAGTACCTTCATTTCATCAGTAAAATTATCAAGAGTTAAATTATATCTGTATTTCTAGATGTTTCACTTGGAATTTACCATCAGTATGTACATTGGAACAACCAGCACAAGGATACTGCTGTAGTCGACCCAAATGTCCATCATTTATTACAATTAAATATCCCAATGGATATATTATAGAGTAAACAAAATAAAAATATCTAGAGAAAAACATTGGTGAAGATTATCATTCTGATGTGTTTCCAACAGAGGAATATACATTGTAGTGCATTATAATGTGCATATTTGGCTGTTTACAAGAGTATACATTTTGCATGATTATAACCAATCCGAAATTTCTGTTAGGTCCAACAACTTTTTATCGTATAAGGCTCGATACCACAATTATTTTATAAGTCCATTTTCATATTACCATAAAGTCAAATTAAAAAAATATTCGCCATCTCAAACTTTGTAATCTGGAAAATATGCCAAAATCATAGACAATTCTAGCATTGCTAACTCAGGAAAATGCCCAAAATGTCTTTAAGGGGTATAGTTGTCATTCATGTAGCCAATAACGCATGAAACTGGGCCGTTTTGACATCAACCAAATAAAAACTGTAACACATATCTGAACTAAAAACGGTTTAAAACTTAACTTCTATACTTGAAAAAAGTCAAACAGAATGTGAATAAAATTAAAGTGGGAAAATTCACTACAAAATATGGGAAACATTTGGTGCACTCGCAATGTAAACTGAAAAAAAAACACATCGTTTTTAAATAATTTATGATTTTTTAAGGTTCATCCAAAAGAGCACTTCTGACATAATTTTGCTATCTAAGTTTCTTTTACTACTTGCTGTTGATCATTAAGTACCCGAGAATATCATTTCTCTCAGTATTTAGTTTTTTTCAGCATTGATATTTCGAGATATATTAAATTCTCGACAATTAAAAAAAGGATGAAATTTGAAATAAAAAGGCAGAACCCGGATTTTGGCAAAATAAAAAGTCAGGATCTCTTTAAATGTGAAAAAAATTGCAGGACCTGTGTCAATCAGGAAATGTTTTGGTTTGGTTTAAATTAAAATAAAACTTTAGGCCGTGAAAGCGTGCGAAAAACATAGTCCAGGACCAAAATTTGTGCAAAAATAAAAATGCCAACATTTAACCTTACCCCCCTCCCCCCACACACACATGAAAATCAATTACAAAAGTTCAAATTTAGGCTTCAAATTTTCCAAATTAATCTTTGATGACCAAAATGAACAAGCTGTGAACAAGAACTTGATCAGTTAAATTGTGACTTTGACTCTGTGGAGCAGACGCTACAAGCATGTCGTGTATTACGTTCCTCGGCCTTAGCAGTTTTGAACATCAGTCAACCCTTAATTCACTAACTTGTGCAAAGATACTATGTACTGTTTGCTATAGCAAAGCAATTTAAGCAAGAATGAAATATTACTGTTGGAAAGATCACATAGATTTATATGTAAACCTCTGCAAGGACTACTATTTAGATCGCAGTCTGATAGGTGTTGCAGCCTCCTTGGATACAAAGATACGTGTTCGTCACGTGACATCAATATGCAGACATTTTGATAGACTTCAACCGTCTTAAACTGTATTTTCTCTCTTTCCAAACATTAACTGTAAATATCCATTTCGTTAACTGTTAATTTAAATGTAAAAAATAACATAATTTGCCGTATGTATATGAACTATTACAAATCTCTGTAACAGAGGAATTAAAGTTAATATATTATTCGATGGCTCGACACTTTCCTCCAAGAACGTTCTCAAACAATACCAGTCTTTTTCGTGTTATAATCTTATTTATCATCAAAAACGACTTTTACCTGAGAAACACGGCGGAATTCTAAGAATGTAAAACAAATGCCAAGACACCGATAAAAGCTGTGTAAAACAAAATCTCGTACAGAACCAAGAATGACCATAGGTGCCTCTGGAGGTAAGCAGCTAGCCTTGCTGAGTATACGGCTCCCGTCATATTTTCAAATAGTTAATCCGGTAATAGAAGTCCAGAAAACTTTGACATTGCAACAGCAAAAACAGATTGAAGGTCATTCCAACAAGACAAAACGACCTATCGTGATAGAGCCTTTTCGTCGGCAATAATCCTTCCCCTTCATTTGCCCTTGAAAACCATGATCAGATAAGCTCAGAAATTTAAACGCCAAAAATGGTATAAATATATATAGTTCCGCTTACGAAACTAAATTACTACTAGATATTATGAAATAATTAAGAATTCATATACCATTTTGCATACTTGCTTTGCAATCTCGATGTTCCCCATACTTTTTGAGATTGTTGTTTTCCGAAGGTTTGGACGAGATAGTATTGGATGAAGTTTGATCCAAAATGTATGAAATAAATTTATTATCTCAGTTTGAGGACTGATATCAACCATAAAAAAGAGGCTCAATTTTTTGAAATGTTGACCAATCAAAAATGAGAATTCATCATGGCGGCCATATCAGTTGTCCGACAGGGACGAAATATGCGAATTTATAAAGGTTCTTCCATAGATGCTTCATACCCAAGTTTCAGTTCATTCAACTATGTCATTTCAGAGAAGAAGATTTTTCAAATTTGTCCAATGAGAAAAAAAGAATTCATCACGGCGGCCACATTAGTTGTCCGACCGAAAAGAAATATACAAGCTTTATAAATCTCCTTCCACAGATGCATCAAACCAAGTAACAGTTCATTTGGCTTTGCGGTTTCAGAGGTGAACAATTTTGAAATTTTGACCTATTAGATTTCACCATGGCGGCCATATTAGCTATCCAACAGGGACGAAATATGCAAACTTTATGGAGGTCCTTCCACAGATGCTTCATACCAAGTTACAGTTCAGTTGGCTTTGCGGTTTCAGAGGAGAAGGTTTTAAACATTTGTCCAATCAGATATAAGAATTCATCACGGCGGCCACAATAGTTGTTCGACGGGGACGAAACTATCCAAAGTTTATAAAGGTCCTCCCATAGATGTTTTACACCAAGTTTCAGTTCATTTGGCTCAGGGGTTTCAGAGGAGAAAATCAAAATGTAAGAGACGACGACGGACGCCAAGTGATGACAAAAGCTCACATAACCATTGAGCGATATTGGAGTTTAGATGACAACAGGAGCAATACTGAGAAAAACGTATTAATTCATTTTAATACTGCTACTTAAAGAGTGGAAATGGTTTTAGTGAAGAAATATAATTGGACACATGTTTTGAATATTTCATTAATTACAGGTACCCAGTACAACAACAACATTTTATTGTGCAACCACAAAATACAATGGGTTTGACAAACATAGCTCAGTTAAATAGTTTTACAGATAAAAAAGACAACGGAAACAAGTATGAAATTAATAATCAAAAAGGCATTTTTGTATAAATGTTGCAACTTTAGTTAATAAGATCTCATTATCATTAGATATAAGTATTTGTCTTTTTCAATAAAGCTGTAGTAATTCTTCAGAGTTAGTCCATTTAACATAATATTTCTGTTGTTTTCATACATTTTACAGCTTATAAGACAAGAAATCTACGATTACAAAGTTCGCCTCGTTGCCACACTAATTTTGGTGTGTGGCTGTGTTAATTCCCGAGATGCACCCTCACACCAAGTAATATGACCTTAGGTACCTTGAGAGCTGAACTCGGACGTAAAACTTAACTTGAGTAAATGAAGTGTGATTAGGTCAGAGTGACCTAATTTTGGTGGGAGGCTGTGTTACACCCCGAGATGCACCCTCCTACCAAGTAATATGACTGTAGGTCCCTTCGTATTGGAGAACTGAACTCGGACGTAAAACTTAACCTAAGTAAATGAAGCGTGGTAAGGTCAGAGTGACATTACTTTGGTATGAGGCTGTGTCACTCTCTGAGATGCACCCTTACACCAAGTAATATGATTGTAGGTGACTTTGTATATCAAAACTGATTTTTGACATAAAACTTAAAAGCCTGTCAACCATGTAATATGGGTCATGTGACCTTCATCTTATGTCACATGGCCAGTCTCTTCATCATGCACCTGCACACAAAAATATATGACCCTTTGTCAACTTGTAACTGAGAACTGGCTGTGGACGCGGACGTGGACCCCGGGGTGACTCCATTGGTCCCCCTCAACTTCATTGAGGCGAACTAAAAACTTTTTAAACTTTACAATCACACATCATTAACGTCAATCCGCTCAGGGTCGGTATTGTTTTTGCATACTGTATTTCATAATTTATAAGCCACATGGGGCAAAAGGGATCTATATTTTAATCCATGTTAGCTCACGTATCAGAACAGTTTGTCTGAACTCTTTGTTATATCGGCTTTACAAAAGAGCATTTAAGAATTAAGTATGACAACAGGATGCTTTTATTCCTTTGGTCGAAAGAAGATTAAGCGAAACAATTAAGAAAATACTAAAGGTAGTGAAAATGGCAGTATTTATTTCTACTTTCAATAAGGAACATTAAAAAACTTAAATTATCATAAACTTCGGATAAAAATTTAAAATGTTACATAATAATTATCGAAAAACCATCACTGACACTCCCTCCCCAAAAGTTGGGGCCAGATTTTCAAAAATAAAGTCCATCCTGTATTATTATAAGGAGGGTTCATTGTTGTAAAATACTATATTTGGATGTTTTCAATAGAAGAAAAAACGCATTGCCAACTGTCTACGGGCGCCAACGAAGAAGACAGGCTCATAACATGATACATAATTCGGGAAGCTTTACTGACGTCTTCGTTCATGAAGATTTGTATGTAAGTTATACAAATGTTATATAAGACTTATTTATTTCATTCCACATATCAACAAGCTTCAACAATGTATTTTTTATGTCTCTGCCAGCCCGAAAAAATTATATCATTTATTAAATTCACAACCATGCATTCTTTTAAGAGGTATTCTTGTCAGGGTTCCGTTTTATAGAAATAGTTATTTTAAATAGTAATTTCAGGTAAAAACAAGTGACCTAGATGGATTGTTTGCGTTTTTTTGGTTTCCTATAACATAAAAATATAGGTGTTGTGGACTGTAAAAGTTTCTGCTTCTGCATACATGTCCGTATACCAGTCAGAGTCAGGTTATAGCTACCGACTGATAATAGATTACTGAAAAAAATAAATAAGAAAATGAATGAAATTTATTTCTTTTTATTACACTTTAGAGAAAATGTTTATATAAAAATAACTCCAAGTTCAGTATATTACTCCTCTGTGTAGCCAGGTGGATATGTCAGCGTTACGTATGAAGGACAGTTAGGTGTCTGACAACATTTCCCTGGGCCAGGAGGATTCAGCTTGCATACAGATGGCAATTTCCACTGGACACATCTTGAAAAAGAGTACATAATTATTTTCCAAATTTATCTTTGCGAAAATGATACCTAAAGTTGTCTCGGCAAAAAATGATCTATCCAATCACATTACCCTTGATGCTTCATTAGTCTTTAACTTTCCAATTCATTTCCCTTACCAATAATTCAATATGGTCATGCTATGATATTTAAAGTGACTACAACATGTATTGCAAAAGTGTTTTTTCACAACATTTATTGGTATGAAGATTAACTTTTTTATACATAGAACTATAAATTTTCTATTACCTGTGTTGTTTTGAGAAAAATCTTAAAGAAATTAATTTCTGATAAGTGAATCCTTATATTATCAAATAATTTGGACTTACAAGACAAAGCATACATAATATTTGAGAAACAATGCCTTTGTGGCAGAATATTCAAGAAAAAAAACTATTTCATGAAGTTTTTAAAACAAGAAATCATTCCTTTGTGATGCTGAATACTTACTTGTTTTGGCATGTGTAATAACCGCGTGACGCATCAGTACATGTGCATTTGTATGTACAACCATCATCAAATGTTTCACCTTGTTGATAAATCTTTCCAGTTTTTTGATAAAGGCAACCAGTACCTTGTCCTATAAATCAATATTTAATGATTATATAAATAGTGTGCTATATGTAATAATTAATTATTTATAGAACCAATAATTAACTAGGATATATATATATATATATTTTAATAGAATTAGATCATTTTATTATATCATATCATTATATAATTTTCAAACTTTTTTTTATTTGATATTTTTTAATCATGAAAAGTCTTTCTATTGTATGCCGTACCGCATCCCTGCCATTACTGGTATGTGCAAGAGATGAGGTACCAACATTTACCTGTTAATGTACCAGAACCACCTGTCCCAGTTACAGTACCAGTACCAGTACCGGTACCAGTTCCAGTTCCTCCACACACGGGTACAGCACAACACTGCCCTTGTGGTTTCTTCAGTACACACCCTTGTGGGAGATTTGTGTAGGTTGCACATCTAAGAAAAAATTGAATTTAAATATTATGTGTCCTTTTCCGGCTTTTGTAGATTAACTCATCTTTATTAATTGTAGTGGTAATCTACGGTAGATTAAGACTATTTGTGTCAAATTGATTTAATCCATTGTTCTTGAATTATGTACTTATAAAGCTTCAAGAATGTTTATTATCATCTTTCTCTTCTAAAGCCCATGAATAAAAAATACATTTAAATGGATTAACCTTTACACGGGTACAAATTTCAAGATTAAACTGAATTTCGCATTAAAATGTACTTACAAAGCTCTACATACATACAATCCTCTTGATCCGTCTGAACATGTACAGTTGTAATCACACCCATCTGTCCACTGTTCTCCGTTTCTATGTAACTGTCCTTTGTAATAACAACCACCACCTAAATAGATAGATAAATACATGAAAAGATATGATAAAAAGGCGTATAATTAGTTCAACAATATTTCTTTTTCTGAAAGTAAAAAGTTTGAACATATTTTTATATAAGATGGTCTAATTGTGGTGCTTCAATCCCTGTCAATATATAGTGAAGTGTTTGGCAGGGAATGAAAGAAGTAATGAGCATCATTAGCATAATTTAAATGTAACAGAATATAACCTTGAAAAAAGAATATAACCTTGAAAACAGAATATAACCTTGAAAACAGTAGCTTGTATCAAATGAAATTCAACGGTTGATTTCCTTAACATATGATTACCAGATACGTTTCCCAGAAGTTAAGTCCGACAGACTTTTATGAATTTATAAAAATTTAAATAATCCAACTGTTTCTAGGACCTCCTGTTCCTTTTGCTTTACTATATAATTGCAGCAATATTGCTAAGAACATTAAATATCTGAGAGTCTTCAAAGTAATATACTAAAGTTAGAATTCCAATGTCCGAAATCTAATTTTTCAAATTAATTGCTATACCAGTGATGATTTCTAAAAAACAGGTTTGCTAAGTACTTCATATGGCAAAATGCTGGGTACTTTATTCATGAAATTTGCATCACGTGACTTCAGCCGTTTTAATCAAATTACCTTCTTAAGTTGTACATCGAAAATGATAAAATTATTTAAATTACGAATAATCTAGTCTTTCCCCGTCTCGGCTCTTAAACTAATGTGTCTATGAAACTTCCTTTGGTGGATATTTACAAATTTTTTGTTTAATTCTGAGGGGGAAAGGCTTCAGATTTGAAGGATAACGCTATGGGAGACTCTGAGGGGAGACTTGAAATTATCATGTTTTAAAAACATTTTGGCCGAAAAGTTATGAGAATTTATGTATGATCTCGCCTTGTATCTGTATCCGTATTTGTAGTTATAGACATATCAGCCTGACAACGTGACTCAACTGGTCTGATAGCCCGGGTACGTTCAAATAGCACTTGAATAATGCGTTATCATCTGGGGTGTGCAGATATGGGTCGTTCACTTCCGGTCGTTACACATTTGCAAAAACCATCATATTTATTAATGTACTTAGTATATGATAATAACATTTTTCTCATTAATAAGGATTTTTCATTACATTATCATTAATGATTACACGAATATACATATTATATCTGCAAGTATTTTCATATTATGTTTGCAGATCTTTGCACACAATAAAAAAAATACTTTACTATGATTGCATACCTGATAGATTTTACAAATGACTGAGTAATCTCCTAGCCCTTTTTACTTTCTGATAAATCATGTAAAAGTATTAAAACATATCAAAATGTTCTAGCATTCCCCGATTCTTTTTCTATTATCACTGTAAATGGTTTTATAATTTTATATGTCTAAGGTTCTGATTTTATTCAAAATTAGTGTAACATCGGATATCCTACTGTGAACATATATTTGTTCCGCATAATACTTGTTCCCCCTGGAACCAAACTATGGATAATAAAAGTTCTTGGGACATAACATGATATTATTTCCACCTTCATATTTTCCTGGAACTAAAACATCATATAATTTCATAATATTAGTTCCTTTAAAGAAAGAGTGTCATGTGATTTTTTACACCTGATTGCATCTTAATTACTGCTCACTTTACCTGTGTATATATACCTGTACATTTAGTACATGCAAACATTGGAGTCTAAGGAATACAACACATTTTTACATATTTAAAGGATGGCTATTATTCTAAACAAAGTAAGAATATATATTTTTAATATTTTATTACTCAATGCTCCACTTACTTTACTTAACTAAATGGTCCGTTTGTCCGTATCAAGAACAAAGTTAAGCTTATTCTTAAGTCAAGCATGAAGTTAGCCACACATTTCAGATGAAAATGCCTGTACTTTATTATTGGAAATTTACTTTTTGTAGCTAGAAATAATTTTGGATATTGTAATATAAATCCCTAGAACTTTGATCATATAATATATATTCCTGGAACATTTATAATATAACCAATATTCCTGGAACATTTATAATATAACAAATATTCCTGGAACTTTTATAATATAACATATATTCCTGGAACTTAAATAATATTACAAATATTCCTGGAACTATCATTATTTAACAAATATTCCTGGGAAATAGTAATATAGCTTATAATTTATGAATATTTTTCTGTCATAAAAAAGTTGTAAATGAACAATCAATCCGTTCTCGAGATTTTGTTCTAAACAATTTTTTGTATATTCAATGTATATGTTTAAAAATGCTTTTGCCTCATTTGATGTTACTTACTTGCTACCATGATAGAAATCAGTATATTTGTTAAAGGGAACTTTTTTTACATAACAAAAGTTCTGATTCAAAGTTTCATACTGGCGGAAAATGTCAAAACATTGTCCATAATATCTGTTCCAAAGAACTTTTCGCATATAACAAAAGTTCCATTTGGAACTTTCTTTACGTAAAATTTTATCCTTTGTGAAGGAACATTGGATAAAATATTATATAAGGAAAGTTCCCAAGTTCCAAATGGAACTTTTGTTATATGCTAAAAGTTCTTTGGAACAAATATTATGGGTAAATTATATTCTGTCACACTACAATGGATAATTTCTCACATTTATAGCGAGTGCTATTGGAGTATATGCATTTTCTATATATGGGTCATTTAGAAAAGTCTTTGTTAAATTGAGGCAGACATATTGTGCTACAGACTAAGGCTAGAAAAAGTTTCGTTCGCCATAAACGGAAGTAAGTAAAGTAAGGGAAATAACTTGCTTCAAATTATAACTTTAGAATCGGAATCGTGATACAGGAAATGAGTTTGTGGAAAGGGCTATTGCTGTGCTCGCATCATTGGCTATGCCAACAGCATATTATGTGTTTGGGACAGTTATATTCCATATTAAACACCAGTGTGAGATTCATGCATCTCATATCACATGACCTACCTAACAATGCAAAAAAAACCCGTCAGGTCACAATGGTAGAACGTCAGAAAACACACAACTTCGCTCAAATGGTTTGCCAACGTCGAAATTAACATCACTTCAATATGAAAACCCCTGAAGCGCAACCTAAAAGATGTCTTTTAAAAATTTTGTACCTTTGGTATAAAACCAAAACGCATACAATCATTTCGAAGATAGAATTTATTTTGAACTAGGTCAACTAGTTTAAGAGAACACAGTTTTGTGTTATGGCGGCCATGTTTATTACCTTTAATTTTCCATAACTCACTCGTACCTGAAGGAGAATCTATATATAACTCTAACTCGATTAATTCAAGCCGTTTCCGAATCCCATTCTCTCCTTCGGTAAACGGCGTCATGTGCTCTCTGAAAGAGAGAACCAATCAAATTGTTGGTCTGGTTTGAGTTTGCGTATATGTTCAAATCGTCCATGACAACAAATATGATGTCTTTCTATAGTACAAAAATAGCATCGGCGGGAGATACAAAATAGAAAAACGTCATATTTGTTGTCATGGAATATACACAATGACGTAAGATTTCAATAGGGTTTTCCTCATTCCAAGAATAATTCCATTCTGTTATTAATGGAGTGATCGAAGTGAGCGAATACAACGACTTGATTATTCGGGTTAATATAACTCACGAGAAAATCTCGGTTTTTTGTTTACTAAGACTCAATTTCGGAACTTCTCTGGTTTATCTTTCCAATAAACGTAAAAAAAACAGCGGGAATTCCCATGCAGAAATTTAATCACCTGGAAGTCGTTAACGTTATTTCTCCTACTCTTGACGTGTTTAATCGCGGGGATTTTTATCCACTTCCCGATGATTAAATTTCTACGTGGGAATTACCGACGTTTTTTCTACATTTATTGCAACGATAATTTAGAGAAGTCCTGAAATGACGTCTATGTAAACAAACTACATAGCAACGACATTTTCTTGAAGTTTTTGTCAAAAATCATAGGAGAAACAGATTCTCCTTCAATTTACTCTTTGAGTAATATGGAATTTCTCCACATTCAATAGTTCAATTTTAGATTTTAACACGCTCGCAAAAGCTCGCGTGTTGAAAATCGAAAATTTAACTATCTCGGGTGGATAAATTCCATAACTCACTCGTACCTGAAGGAGAATCTATATGTATTTTTATCCCACCGATTAAATACGTCAAGAATAGCAGAATGGACAATTCATTCCTCGGGTTCACATTTTATATCATTAGAAACTTGGCAAGCCTTGTTTCTGACTTGAAAATGTGAACCCTCAGGTGGAATTGTCCAATCTCACATCTTAGACCATGACTGATTATTAGAGTCCTGCTCTAAATCCTACCTCCTACTTTACCATTTTTACCGACAACTGACATGTAAAAGTACGAGTATATACATATTTAATTCACGCTTGTACATTTTGGGTGTCTAACGTGAGAGGTAAATGTGCACAAATGTAATGCTTAACTGTACAAGAAAATCTCCCTTTCCCACCTACCTGTGCCAGTGAAGCTCTGTCCTGGAAAAGCTGTCACAAATGTCCCAGAACCCGTTCCTGAAGTACACAAATAATACCAAAATGTTAATATCTTCACTAAAGAAACAGGAGTTGTAACATAAAATTTTTGTTTTGGGTTTTTAAAAATAAATAAACTTAAAAAATATTCTTAATACATTGAAAAAACATACTATAATTTATGATTTAATATTTATTACATTAATCGAAATTCTGATGAAGGTGAATTTACCTGTGCCACCAGTACCAGTCCCAGTACCAGTTCCGGTATTACCACCACCAGTAAATGTGCCACCGCCAGTGCCGCTTCCTGTTAATGTTCCTTGTGGACCTGAAACAATCATTCTAAATTAAGTGATAGAATTTATCTGTAAACTTATAATATTCAAGTACTTTTCCGTTAACCACTTTGTATGTGTTGCCGTGAGATGTAAATTTCACAGTAAACTAGATTTTCCTTTCGTCTATGTTTGAAGCCAAACCAAACATAGAAAAATTAATTACTAGAAATTTTCTGTTGGAAGTCCGGTGAAAATTGTATTTAAAATCATTTTGAACATTAAATCGCAATTAAAATCTCATAAAACAAAATTCTTGATACCAATTTTGATGCACAAGATGTGCACATTTCGTCGATTTACGACTCATCAGTTGTACCTAAAACCTAAAATGTTGAAAACCAAAAGTACAATCCAAAAAGTTGACGAGTAATTCAAGATCTCTTTATTGTTGATGCAATGAAGAAGTGCAGTTGACGATAATTTCAGAGTTCTTCCATAAATTTTCGATAATCTTTAGTAAAACTTGTTTGTAGTACAAGTTTTTTTTATTTCATCTAGTTCGTTATTGAAATTTTTTCAAAAATTTTATCTGACAATTTTGTTTAGTTTCCATCACCTTAGCCATGTCTGACCGAGTGTGATAAGTTTGAGTCAATTTTAAAAGATCCGCTAAAAGATACTTCCATGTATTTTGCTTTTGCCACAGGTAAGTCAGCCGCATATTTTTGCAAGAAACATTTCAGTAAAAGTAACAAGTTGGTTGAAGGGATTTGAGCAATTTTGTGTCGTTTGTTTTACATAAAACAACTTCATGATTATAAATGCATTAAAAACGTATGGTAATTATACTTTCATGTGTGCAGGAGATGCTTGCTTTGGGTCTTCCCTGCTCTACGATATTATTAAATATAATATCTTTGGCATCCGTGACAATGATTTGTAATACCCTGTAATTAGTAACAATCACTCTCCTGTGCTCCTTAATTAGTTTGGTTTTATTTATAATTAGTATAATTGATAATACATGTACAAAGTTTTATTATAGAGGGCACCTGATGAATATTAATCAAAACTGCGCATTGTAGGCAAGACATTTGAGTGTATTTTACTACTAAGGCGATACCGCTGGACTTTATACAATTCGTTGCTTCAGCTATGAAACTTATACTGAAATTTTCTCTCCACAAAATTTTAAAGTCCTGTGGAAAGAAGGGTTTTATTTCCTACGTGGATTTGGATAAACTGTTCAGGAATATTTGGTTCTATTCCTCACAATGTTTTGGTATTACATTTTGGCTTTCCAAAGTTAGTATAAGTACCTGATGATGTTTAATTGTAAGGTGTTTTCCAGTACAACTGTTATTATTTTTCATGCACATTCACCATAGATCCACCTTTTGGACAATAAGATTTTTAAGACCAGAAATAACACGCTCGTTCAATTCCGGGCAATCACTAACCTAAGATACAATATCAACCACAAAACAATATAATAAATGTTGCTTTAGATGTATAATCATTAACTGTAAGGTATACTGAAATCTGTGTATTGTAAATCCTCTGTAGATGCATTATTTTGACATATCTTACCACAGAATCCACAGAACTTAGCACAGTGTTGTTTCGCCCAATTGGCATATGGTTCATTACAAGATTCCCTTGTATACTGAGCACAATTACTAATGGTATCTCTACAAGTACCACCTACAATAAAAATATCAATGGGACAGTTGAATCATGCAATCTTGGGGTTCATATATCAGTTTCTATATCAATGTGATAGTGCTTATTTCATTTTTAAGTTAACTATTCAAAAGGTTTGGACAAACTCTTCAGCTTAATGGATTTTTACAATCCGTGATAACATGTTGCAAGATACAAAAGATCAATGTGCTGAAATGGCACTGGTGGAGAGATTAGATTCACAGCTGTGTGAATATGTGTTATCACACATGATAAGAGAGGATGAACAAACCATTTAATGATGTACGATATAGAAGCCAAACATAAAGGGCACTTGGTTATAAAAATATAAAGTAGAGGTTCCTATGAGCCTGAGTTATTCTTATAAACATTATCTCTTGAATCCAAATCTGAAAAATTGTTTTTTTATACTTTACTTCTAAATTGATTCCTTGAAGTATATAAGTCGTATGTTTTAGAAAAGAGAATTAGAAGAATAATATAAATTTAATGTTTCGGTTGATTCAAGAATTGTAGGTAGAACGCAAGGGGAATCTAAAAAATTCTGTTTGGATAGTCCCAGTTTATCTTTTGCCTTCGTTACGTTTATTTTATTTGTTCTGCAAAAGAGGGGATTATCAGCTTATTAGACACAACCTCTTGGAAACCTTTTCATAGATATTCGGATGGTGATTTCAGTGGAGAAAAATAACCAAAAGAGAAGAAACATTTCTCCCTTGTATGCTTTCCCAGTACATATCTGTGTTACGTAAAAAAGTATATATGCATAGAAATACATTGTGGTATATCATCATTCCTGTCATGTGTGAACACACATTAAAAAGAAATGGTAGTAAATAAATTCCGTTCTACAGTATTTACCTCCGACATATTCAGTTTGTGTGGATTCCAAACATAATAAAGGTTGTTTTTATATAAAATATCAAGAGACCCGCCTTTTTGGCTGAGTGTAAACAATAAAGTATGGACTGCAGGAGTTGAACAGAAGAGCTGTTTATCACACTACCCATATTTGTTAATTGCAAACATTAAATAGGTAAACCATGGATCCCGGTTGTGGATGGAACAGTATTATGCACAAGAAACAATTAAAGTTTCTTATTTTTTGAAAATTGAAGAAAAATGATGTTCCTTTTTTATCTGAATTTTTCTTGTTTGATTCCTCTGTTTAGAAAGTTTTAAGTCGTATGGTCAGAGGTTTAACATTAGTTTCAAATAGATAAACATTGTCTTCAATGTCGTCTTCGCTGTCGTTTTTCGAAATTCTTTCGCATAGCATGTCTCATTTACTTTACAGGAATGCATCCATGATAACTTAATACGAGTATCATAATTTTTCAACGATGGAATAGATGGAATATATGTATTTACATAATTTGACAAGAACATTTACATAAAAAAAGCATCGATGACTTACTTAATAGAGCAAACTTTATATCATATAAACTTTTAAGACACTCTATAAGTGTCCTGATCGTCATCACGAACTGAGTCTCCATTTCATAAATTAGACTTCAGTTAGATTTCAGGACCTATTGCAAGTGACACCTCAACAGATAAGTGTTATAGTGGGGAAGCTTCTCTTAAAATTCATTTATTTTTAAATATTAAAAACATTTTGATATCCAACTGGAACCGAGTTCAATTCTGGTCAACGAGAAAAAATATATAAAGGTAAAACTGTGTGTAATTCTATATAACGTACTGGTCCCTGTTCCAGTGCCAGTTCCTCCGGTACCAGTTCCTGTTCCTGTGCCAGTTCCTGTACCAGTTCCTCCGGTACCAGTGCCCGTTCCTGTACCAGTTCCTCCGGTGCCAGTTCCTGAAATAAGGAAAACAATCAGATTTTTTCTTGTAATCGACTTGTTTTTGCCTTGCTACTGCAGATATGACACAGACGGATCAGAAGTTGTCAGACTAGCGGGTTGTAATGGCGTCTGATATTGACGTCCTATGTTTTACAATGGGACAGCAATAACTCATTTCGGCCCTTCAGGTATCACCAGCATAGTTCCAGTATTTCAATATTATCGGTAGTATAAATTGACACTTTTAATTTACAGTTATAAAAATATTAAATTTTGTGAAACTAAGGAGTATCTATCTCGTGCATAGCTCTGTCTGTAAATGCTTTGGCTTTGATATTCTGTTTTCGAATATTGTTTTGGGTTTCAAATTTTTGGACTTGAGCACAATTGATGTCGTAAATTGGCGAAATGTGCACATCTTGTGCATCAAAGTAAGTATCATACAATATTTTGTAATGATCAAATATGTAATAGATCAATATATACTTTGCCTTTTGCTTAAAGGCCTTCAGTGCAGATACCCAGATCTATGGGGGACAACAAGGCCATGTATTAATATATAATTATTCATAATTCCTTTTTCATATGCATTTATAACGTTATCTTAAATAAATAAATCTTAAGTTCAAAAGTTCTATTAAGAGGTAAGGTAATATACTGTTTTATCCCTTTTTAGTTAAACTCTGTATATTTCAATTCATCACGTCGAAGACATTTTAATTAATGATAATAATCAATCATAAAAAATAATAACTTACCTGTACCAGTGGCTGTTCCGGTAGCCCCTGTAAACAAAAATAAATCTGGTGAATTTAAACATACTCGTTCAAGATAAATATCTTTCATATTATTTCATTACAGGTTATGGAGTATTCATCATTGCTGGAATGACTAAACGGCCTGGTAGAGTCTGGTAGCAAAATACCTCAATATATACATGTTGTATTAGTGTTATCAAAACATTATGACTAAAAACAGAAAAGCCTGTTAAATTACTAAATAAAATGCGAGTTACGGATGTTACTGGAAATAGTTCAGCATGTTAATATACACAAAAGAACTTGACAACCAAAAACTACAGTATATTTGTCCCAAAATAAACGAATATTATACATAATATTTACATTTTAGAAAAAAATAATTCAAAGTTACAAAATAAAAAAAAAAGTAAAAAAAAAGTGAATTCTGTTGTAACAATTTCTCTGTAATGATACTGTTAAAGATATTTACTTTTGATTTTTCTTATTAAATTAGTAGTAAATAGAAATTAGTCTGAATTAAGATTGTCATTTCACTAATATCTTATTTGAGGAGTTATTTTCACTGTATGCAAAGTCTCGTCTAGCTTACGGTAGGCCAATAACTTTAAATCAGCACAAGTGGAATAATTAGGCCACATTTTCACGTTTCTATACAATTTTAAGTAAAATAAGTTGGACCTCTGTTGTATACCATGTTGATTTTATTGATTTTTTTATTTGAGCAACATGATGAAACTAATAATGTACATAAATAAATTAGATTTTATAATATCTACTTTGCAAAGTGCAATTATCTTTATTTTATAACATGAACGGTCAATAATGAAGCTATCACCATCACAAGCATTTACGAAACTAAGACATGAAGTGAACACAACACAAATATTGTTAAGTATAGCCCGATTTTGTATAGAGATTGAGGGAGTAGGTATGCCTATAACGGAATACCAAAGAAGTAAATTAGAGTAAAAAGTCAAATATCCAAACACAAGGAAGACTCGTTAAAACAGTAAAACAGCAAAAAATAATGTCTGTAATGACCTAGCAAAATGAACCCCAACAACCTGAAGTGACCACAGATGCTTGGGAAGGGTAAGCAAGTCCTTAAAAATTCTGACAACATTTTATCCTCTGCAAAGACCATTTGATTGAAAATCATTGGTGTTAAGTATTCGAAATGTCTAATTTCTGTTTCACCCTAATTTTCTTTTGATTTGTTTTTCATAGGTCTTAAGTGGTCTAGGTAGTTCGTCATGACAACTAATGATCACTAGCCTGTCAACACTGAGGTTGTGAGTTCGAATCTCACTTGTGGCGGGATGTGTTCGACTCTGATCTTAATTGAAAAGGATTGCCAATTTTCCTACCGAAGGTCTGTGGTTCTCTACCAATAACAAGAGGTGCACCAGAGCCTGTATCGCTCACCTGGAGTCTGGTTTTCATTGGACAATTAATCAACTATTTGACCAAGTTTGTTGCAATTGGTTCAATTGTTCAGGGAAAATTTATTTGACAAAAAAAGGGCAATAACTCCTAAATGGGTTTTGGGATTTCCTTTAAAATTTCACGGTATGTAGATCTCAACATGGCACACATTTTTCAAATTTACATTTTACTTCTATCTCAAATAGTTTTGGAGATAAATGACGAAAAATGTTAAATTTTGAAAATTTGACAAAAAAGGGCAATAACTCCTAAATGGGTTTTGGGATTTCCTTCAAAATTTCAGGGTAGGTAGATCTTGTCATGCTGATCAATTTTACCCAATGTCAGATTTTTGATATCTGTAACGGTTTTTAAGTTATAAGCCAAAAACAACACATGCACCCCTATATTCTATTTTTATCTACGACAGCCATGTTTTATGTCAGATCAAAATAAATTGAGGATCCTTTGTAGAGGACATGTCATAGATCATTCCTATTAAGTTTCAAACCAATCGGCCCAGCGGTTTCAGGGGAGAAGATTTTTGAATGAAAAAATTTTGAAAATTTGACAAAACTAGAGGCTCACCAGAGCCTGTATCGCTCACCTGGAGTCTGGTTTTCATTGGACAATTAATCAATTATTTGACCAAGTTTGTTGCAATTGGCTCAATTGTTCAGGGAAAATTTGTTTAAGATTTATTTTTCATAAGGTTTAATGTTAAAATATGTTCCCTGATGGTGGTAGTCCTGGCAGGAAGTTGATAAAATTGACCAGGAATAAGGGTGAACCTTAAATAATGTAACAGAACCCGACCTCAAATTACACAAACCAATAACTCCTTAATAGAATTTGGGATTCCCTTCAAAATTTCAGGGTAGGTAGATCTCAACATGGCAAACATTTTTCAATTTACATTTCACTTCTATCTCAAATAGTTTTGGAGATAAATGCAAAAATGTTAAAATTTTGAAAATTTGACAAAAAAAGGGCAATAACTCCTAAATGGGTTTTGGGATTTCCTTTAAAATTTCATGGTATGTAGACCTCAACATGGCAAACATTTTTCAAATTTACATTTCACTTCTATCTCAAATAGTTTTGGAGATAAATGACGAAAAATGTTAAAATTTAGAAAATTTGACAAAAAAGGGCAATAACTCCTAAACGGGTTTTCAAATTTCTTCAAAATTTCAGGGTAGGTAGATCTTGTCATGCTGATCAATTTTACCCCTGTCAGATTTTTGATATCTGTAACGGTTTTTAAGTTATAAGCCAAAAACAACACATGCACCCCTATATTCTATTTTTAGCTGCGACAGCCATGTTTTATGTCAGATCAAAATAAATTGTGGACCGTTTGTAGAGGACATGTCATAGATCATTCCTATTAAGTTTCAAACCAATCGGCCCAGCGGTTTCAGAGGACAAGATTTTTGAAAATCACCCAATCAGAAAAAAGAATTGCCTCTGGTGGCCATGTTTCTTGATCAATCAGAACTAAATGAGGAAACTTTGTTAAGGACCTTCCATACACCACTCATGCGAAGTTTGGTTGGAATTAGCCAAATGGTTTCTGAGAAGAAGATGTTTGAATGAAAAGCTAACGACGGACGGACGACGGACGCCAAGTGATGGCAAAAGCTCACCCTGGCAATAGCCAGGTGAGCTAAAAAGGGCAACAACTCCTTAATGGGTTTTGGGATTTCCTTTAAAATTTCAGGGTAGGTAGATCTCAACATTTTTCAAATTTACATTTCACTTCTATCTCAAATAGTTTTGGAGATAAATGACGAAAAATGTTAAAATTGTGAAAATTTGACAAAAAAGGGCAATAACTCCTAAATGGGTTTTGGAATTTCCTTCAAAATTTCAGGGTAGGTAGATCTTGTCATGCTGATCAATTTTACCCCATGTCAGATTTTCCATATCTGTAACGGTTTTTGAGTTAATAGCAAAAAACAGCAATTTACCCCTATGTTCTATTTTTAGCAACAGTGGCCATGTTTTTCATTGGATCAATATAAAATGAGTTTGTGAAGGACATGTCATATATCATTCCTATGAAGCCTCGATCCAATCTGCAAAGCCGTTTCAGAGGAGATGATTTTTGAAAATCAGTCAATCAGAAACAAGAATTGCCTCGGGTGGCCATGTTTCTTGACCAATCAGAACTAAATGGGGAACTTTGTTGAGGACCTTCCATACACCACTCATGCAAAGTTTGGTTGGAATTGGCCAAATTGTTTCTGAGGAGAAGATGTTTGAATAAAAAGCTAACGACGGACGGACGACGGACGCCAAGTGATGGCAAAAGCTCACCCTGGCAATAGCCAGGTGAGCTAAAAACTGGCCGCCACTAGTTAGCCAAATGTGCTGAAAACGGCGTAAAACCCCAACTAAACTAATAAGTCTCAATAAGTTTTGTCTGAACTATCTTATGGTTTTACATACACGACCAACTTATATTTCTATAGGAACATTCAAAACAGAAAGATTTCGTTACACTGTTAAGCGACAAAGTTTTATGTCATACCAACAAATATATTGATGTCATTGAAATATTTGGAATAATCTGGAATGGACATTCAAACCTTCCTCAAATCATTGTTACCAAAATACGTACCACACATATTACAGAATTTTGGACAGTTGTATTGAGCCCAGCTGACATACTGTCCAGTACATACACTGCTAGTATAATCTTTACAATTTGGAATCTTATCTGCACATTTTCCTGTACTAGGTGCTGGAGTGGTAACTCGGCCTTTGAAAAGTGAAAAAAATAAGTACTCCATTATATTAAGAACAGAAATACACTTCATTACTACCTAAGATTTCATAGAATCTATGACTGTCCTTGGAAACTGTGATATTTTTATTAATTACCTATATTTCACAGATCAGTTGTACATAAATTATCAGAACTTAAATAAAAAAAAATATAAAGTAAAGTCACCCCAATAAAAGTAACTGAATTTCCAAAGAATAACAATAGTAAATACAGAATTATCCTATTGACATTACCTGAGTTTCCACAGAAACCACAATATTTGGCACAATTGTCCTTTGCCCATCCATCATATGGCTTATAGCAAGCGTACTGTCCATATTGGTTACAACTAGGATTTTTGTCAACACATCCACTGTTTGCTACTGGAGCACATTCAGCTTTCTGGCAACATCTGTCACTTACATCTGGAACCAGTTGACAATTTGGTGGTAGAGATCCGTATCTTGGACACCTGTCAAATGGAAATGCAGATACATGACAGAGCTAATACATAACTTACAAAATTTTGAATAATTGCAACAACAAATATTTAAATCTTTCAAACACGTTCGTCTTAAAAATACCATATGAAACATGTTTATATGGTGAAGTTATAATACTCAGGTTAATTAATGAATTTTCCGATGTAAAAAGAGAAAAAAGGTAACTTTTATCATTATTTTAAAATTACAATGTAGAAAATTTACATTTAGTATTTTGCTTAATTACCTAGTTTTCAAAAGTTTAATATGTGCTTTATATTATTCATTGGATCTTGGTCTTAATCTTTTTGGTAAAATTTATCAACTGTCTTATCTCTTCGGTATTCTTTTGTTGATATTTATAAAAAGAAAATTCAATGCCATGTTTACTGACCTATCTGTACATCTATATTGACCAGATTTAGCATTAATACATTCACAATCATAATCACAACCATCGTGCCAAGTCTGTCCTTGCTGGTAGATCTTACCCTTGTAAATACAGGCATCTGAAATATTCGAGGTGATTACTTAAAGAGGAAATATATACCGGGGCATTTTCAGTTATAAATTTAAATCGTCATTATTAAGAAGCAAATATTTGGAGTTTAATGTCCTCTGTTAATAACTTAATTATAAAAAGAGTAGAACTCTGACATTATGTAGAATACAGTTCATTCAGGGCTCATAACATTCTCTAGACATAAGATTTTCATGCTTTGACAACTTTGAGAAATACAGTTGAGATCAGTTCTAACCTCTCAACTATTCTGTCAGAGAGAACGGTTCTAGAACCATTCTAGAATGGTTCTAGGGTAGAACCAACCCTGTCATAAATGGTTGTAAGGGAGAACTGGCATAGATGGTTCTGGGGTAGAACCATCCAGAATGGTTATAGGGTAGAACTGTCAGAAATGGTTCTAGGGTAGAACTGTCATAAATGGTTCTAGAGTAGAACTGTCACAAATGGTTCTATGGTAGAACCATTCAGAATAGTCCAAGGATAGCACTCTCATAAATGGTTCTAGGGTAGATTTAGGTCAGAATTACCTTTGTCTAAGGACCTATCCAACTATTTCGGTCATGTTCATGTCTGATAAATCATTCTGGACGGTTCTACTCTAGTACCATTTATGACAGTGCTATCCTTGGACCATTCTGAATGGTTCTACCATAGAACCATTTGTGACAGTTCTACCCAAGAACCATTTGTGACAGTTCTACCCTAGAACCATTTATGACAGTTCTACCCTGGAACTATTAATGACAGTTCTACCCTAGAACCATTTATGACGGTTCTACCTTAGAACCATTTATGACAGGGTTGATTCTAGAATGGCCATTGATTGTGAAGGTTTTTTTGTAACTCGTTCGAATCATACCTATGCCATGTGGTACTATAAAAGCCTAATTTGTGGGACTTACACTTATTTTTTACACATCAGTACACTGTAGATTACATAATAGACAAGTTCGACTTTTTTACAGACAACAGTTGTTTGATAATGGATGGCAGTCGAGTTTTCCAACATACAATTGACATTCTAGTGGGTTACAATTGTGCCCCACCTCACGCCGATCCAATACGAACGGACTTCTTTAAGTCATGATTACAAAGAGAAGCCCCGAATCATCCATTTTCTCCCTCAATAAATCAGCCAGATTCCAAGGCAATTTTACATGCAATATATCCAAATGAACTTGAAATTAAGGATACTGCTAAAAAATCCGTTTTGTTTTTAAATTTATTCCTAAGAATTGACAAAGAGGAACATAACTGCACGATAAAACATAATGACTTCAATTTTTACATTGGTAATGTTTAATTTTTATAGTAATATTGATAAATCTGGTATAAATTTTCGGAAAGGCATATAGTGTAGGATTTTTAAGTAGAAGAATATTTAATAACATTTTTTTCCCAATAAATTGTTCTTTAAAGGCTGTTCTTTATATACTTTGGTACGAATCATCCATTGGCTTGTCAACTGTTGCTTAATAATGACAGAAGTTCCAGAACGTTCTTGGTAAGATTTATGACCAATGAAATTGGCCACTGAATAATAAAAATAATAATCATCAAATAGCCATCAAACAAGCGCATTTTTCATATCACACGGTTCTCGAACAATACTGCAAGTATCTAAGCATTTGAAATGTAGATAAAAACAGCCAATCTTAAAAGAAAACAATTTTTATACTGTACCAATACTAATTAATATGGTGACTGTTTTCTAACCATTGAATATTTACTTGAATACCCAGTCTGTGATATTTGACTACCGCTTCCTGTCAGAGATGGTGGTTTTCCATATCCAGTAAAACTACCACTAAATCCAGCAGGGTTAAAGCCACTGGTTCCTTGTCCAGTCGTTCCTGTTACACTACACTGTGGTACACGGCAACACGTTGGGTCTTTAGGATCTGGTACATACTGGCATCCCAAAGGAATGTTCTCAAATTTTCCACATCTAATAAAAAAAATTCATTAATGAGCACTTCTTAACAATAGGTTCTAAATGGATCACATGTTGAATCAAGTGCATTTATACTGTGGTGTACAAGTATGTAATCTGTAGAAGCAAGAGAAAAAGCTGACGAGAATACAATAAGATTCCTCTACTGATTTTTTATTGAAAATTAATTTAAGGTCAATGTATGCATCTTATTTCAATATATGTTAAGAAGACTGCATCCTCATGACTATGTTTTTTGACATTGGTTTTGGAATGGTTGAGCCAAAACCCCATAATTTTTCATATTTCTTGACTTTCATAAAAAAAAATTTTAACAAGAAAATATAACTTCACCAAGTCTTTTGAAAAACAGTCCGATAGACATAGACATTGTTGTCGGATTTAAAAATAATTGGTGGCAAGGATCGATAAACTAATTACATATAATAAGGATATGTTGTAAATGTTAGCCACTTAAGGGATAATTGATCTAGATTTTGTAATTTTAGATGCACTGATCTCTCAATATTAGTATTATAAGCTTGAAGAAGTGGACTTATGTTTGCAAAATAAAAAGATGGGGATCATGTCCTTATTACGGAGATATTAAAAAAAGTCAAATTCTATGATCCAAGGGCTTTCCATGCGAGATAGTATGACGTCGCAATGTGCACTTCTTGGTGCGACGTTATTAATCCCTCCCCCTTGCTACCGTATCTTATTTTCTTAAAAAATTCTAAATGTTAAAAACAAATAGCAGGAACTATTGGTAATATATTGCGATTAATTTGGATATAACAAGATAAAACCCTTGCAGAAAACCCTGCTTGGTACAAGCATCTGACGGGAAATCTTAATCTTGTTTGGAATTTGGCAGATTTAAACAGACATACCTATCAGAACATTGATAGTAATGATTCCTAGCATCTTCACATCGACATTTCAAACTGCATCCGTCTTCCCAGGCTTCTCCTTGTCTGTAATAGGATCCCTTATATACACAAAAATCTATAAAAGAAATTAGAGTGTGAAAAGTCTGAAAATATATTCTACTGTTACATGGAAATTTATCAATACTTAAGATGCAAGCATCGACTTCATGATTTTAATGAATAAAATATAGGTCAAGGTCACAAAACTTTTCAGAAACCTTCTATTCAATATTTGCACGATAACAAAAATCATTTCTCTAAAAAGACTAGACATTTAAACAAAACAATGAAGAATGGACCAGACTGAACCTAACAAGGATCATTCATACATTTATATTCATATTTAGACATTTATACACGGCCCTTCTTATACTATCCAATATAAGTGTACAGGCAAACAAGTGTTACTGTAGAGGTGTTGGTTGCTTAGATGGGGACCTTGATGTAACATCTCACAAGGATGAACAAACAAATTCTTTATTAGAGTCCGAGGGGGTGATAATTGATGTGTTTAGGTTCCTTCAACGTGACTTAATTCTGTTCTTTGTTTAGTTTGTTAAGTTGGGGTTTTACGCCATTTTCAGCACATTTGGCTATTTAGCGGCGGCCAGTTTAAATTTGTGGAGGAAGCCGAAATACCCGGAGAGAACCATCGACCTTCGGTAGGAAAATTGGCAATCCTTTTAAATTAAGATCGGAGTCGAACACACCCCGCCACAGGTGAGATTCGAACTCACAACCTCAGTGTTGGCAGGCTAGTGATCATAAGTAGTCATGACTAACTACCTAGACCACTCTGCCAATTTTGTTGTATTGACTGAAAACAGCTTTATGTATACTATTCAAACGCGATGAAAAGGCTTAAATAAATGTGAAAAAGCTCTATGATGAAATCTAAAAACAATACATCTATTGATTTGATATAAGAATAAAAGAAAAAACAAACATACTGATTGCAGAATTCAAAGTTTTCATTAAACCTTTGACCCCAATGTCAGTAGTAAACAACAAAATGATCAAATCTCAACAATGAAATACCAATCAACCAAGGTCACCTAACACACAGAAACCCGGACTAACATAACCTGAAAGAGCACAAAACTCAAAAATGATTGATAAACATAACAGAGAGTCAAGATACTTAGTACAGACACTGAACAGTGTTGGGCCCAAAGCGGTTTTATGGGTACATAAAACTCCCCTTATCTATCTTGACACTCTGGTGTATAAAACATACTACAAAAGACAATACAGTATGTTTATCAACAAGGTGACCGCTTGCTAGAACTACAAAAATTAGCTGGACGGTACATAATTTAGATAGCAGGGTCATAATGTGCTCGTTTTAACTGTAAGACTAGCAAAGGCTCTAATAGCTGCTGGTCGGAAACTCTGTTAAACGAAATAATCAGAAATAACACTCCCAAAAAAGTTTTAATGCTATCTCGTCCCTGAGTTCAATAGAAATCGGAAGTGTTCATGTGGGTCAGTAAAAATTTAAAGTCTCCAAGTCATTGGAAGAAAGAGAAATTTTACAGCATTGCACAAACTTTTATATTTGTAGCTCTTACTGCAAAACATCTTAAGTTTCTCTTGTGGTATATGAAGCATAAACTGCCTCAAAGTAGGTTATGTCGTATAACCTATTCCAAAAGCGAAAATAATCCTACATTTCTTACATGTAATTGTTTTCAGTTTTGAAGACTTTCAATACTATAAAGAATAAACGTTACCTCCTCCTGAGACTGGTGTTGTTCGCACAAAGAATGGAGCTGGTGTTGTTATAACCTGGTTGAAATTACAACTTATCTTCTTACAACACTGATCACTTGGATCATTTACCAATCTGCACTGCTGAGGAATGTTTTGGAAGTTAGGACATCTAAAATACCAAAGATCCTTCTTAGTATTATCTTTTAATATGTTTAAAGAACACTTGTAAGTTTTGGATAAAGAATACAAATAGAATTATAATTATAAAATATAATAATTTATTGACTAACAATCCCAGAATATAAGCCTAAATATGATAAAACCTGTCAATACAATACAAAATGTCAAAATATGTAAATGCGACACATACCCGTCCAATATGCCGCAATGGACTAGCCAGTAAGACATACTGGACTGGTTAGTTAATAAAGGATCATACTGGACTAGTCAATATGACATATTAAACTGGTTAGTCAATAATATACTATTATGGCATAAGATTTTCCATATTGGCTTAGTTATTGGTCCTAGGCAAGTCATATTGGACTGAGGCGAAATTAATAAAGGTATATGTTCAATATGGCTTGCCTTGGACCAATAACTAAGCCAATATGGAAAACCTTAAGCAATAGTACTATAATATTGAAGGAAAGGCAAAATTACCTGGTTTATATATCTAAATATTTATAATATTCATAATATCCTGTTCAATATTAAGCTTTTAGAAATAACTCTGGAAAACAAAACATTTGGGGGACTCCTTCACTATTTTATATTCACATTAGAATATGAAATCGGTACAGAATTCTCAGCTATTCATGTTAAAAGGAATAAAGTTCTCCTTCAGTGAAAAATGCAAGTTAAGTTTTCTTTCTTCTGTTCAAAGTACATAGTAAGGTTAGATAATATAACAGCAGTTTCTAGATTAACACACCATATATGTGTTAAATTGTTAAGAACTGTATATTGCCATGTATCCTGTCAACCTGTGTTAAATACAGTGCACCCACCTGTCCCTACACTGATACTGTCCTTGTGTGGCGTCTACACAGGTACACTTGTAATCACAGCCATCATCCCATGTCATACCCTGCTGATGTACCTGGCCTTTGTATACACAACCATCTATAACAAAGATTGTAAAATACACTTTCATATTTTTATCTCGAAAGATCGTACATAGTCTATACACACACTTATAATTCATATAATCCATACCAACTGAAGTTACATACAATGCATGCATGTGTCTAGCTGACTAACAACATTAATTAAACTTGTGTTTAATTATAATGTCTTAATATCAAAGACTATATACATTTTCTTTTTTCATATCTTATTGCCATGTATGAAAAATAATGACTTTTTTTGCTCTTATACATTAATGTTTGACGGCTAGTACTGTTAGTCAAACAGAAAACCACTTACTTCTCGATCCAGACACTGTAGGCCCTGTATTTGTTCCGGTAAATGAGGATCCTGTAAATGTCCCACCAGGTTGTCCTGTACCCGTTCCTGATGGTCCTGGACCATAACTGCCAGTCACTGGCTGATACTGGGCCTTGCCGTATCCAGAGAATCCTGGGCCATATTGTGGTACAGGAACAATAATTTTAGTACCATTAACGTTTGCTGGACAATTTGGAATCTTGCAACATCTATCATTAGGATCTTCTATCAACGTACATGATGTGGGCAATCCTTTGAATTCTGGACATCTTGAAAGGAAATAATTTAAGCCAATTATTCAAAGCATATTGTTTATACTCTTAGTCTTTAATTAACATGTAAATCTTTTAATTAACTTCAGCTTTAAACTTGGTTCGACTGACAAATATTTAACAACAAAACAGTAAAAAGTATTATAAAAGTGAATTTATATTAAAAAATGTCGATTTCCACGTTAAAAAGTATTATAAAAAATAATTTATATTAAACAAAGTTGAGTTTCACGTTAAGTGCGTAATTTTTTTTCATTCCTGTTTGTCATCAAACAGATAAAGTAAAGTGCAGGCTCCCAGGAGCCTGTATTGCTCACCTGGTTTTACTTTGGCCACCTTCAGGAGAACTCAAAATGTGACTGGTAGTCATGGTTGTTGGATGGTATGAGTCATGAATAACTGATACCATCTTACTGCATTTAAGTTTGGTCTCATTTGCCATTATGGTGTCTAACAAGAATTATTTTTAAGTGAATTTTCCTATAGTTACATATGATAAACTAAGGTTGGCTGCTTTGGCCATCTTGGTTGGTGGTCTGGATCACCATAGATACTTTTTATAATTTAAGGAATTCTACCACAATTTACTCCTAATTCGCCCAGTAGGTTCAGAGGAAAACACCTCAAAAAAATATTCTAATAGGATCATATGTTAAATGGCTATAGTGACCATGTTTTCTGGCTGTCCGGGCAGACGGACACAGTATTTGAAGATCTGAAGGTGACTTTTCCTATATGGTTCCACGTTAAACTAAGGTCGACTATGGCGCCCATCCTGGTTGGCAAGCCAGGTCATTGGAACCACAGTTTTGGCTGTCCGTGCAGACGGACACAGTATTTGGAGATTTGAAAGCGATTTTTCCTATAGGGTTCCACTTAAACTAAGGTCGACTATGGCGCCAATCCTGGTTGGCAAGCCAGGTCATTGGAACCACAGTTTAGACTCAATTGGCACAGTGGTTTCAGAGAAGAAAAACGTTAAAGAATTTTCCTACGTTAAACTAAGTTCGGTTGTGGCATCCATCTTGGCTGACAATCCAGGTCATTGAAAAAAAAAATTCTGAAAAAGGACCATCTAAAGGGCCATTGCTACTAAGTCTGGTTGCAATTGGCTAGTTAGTGGTTTAAACAAGAAGATTTTTAAATATATGTTCCCATAAGATCGTATTTTAAACTAAGTTCAGCTGTGGTAGTCATCTTGGTCCCGAGATTTCGGATCATTGGATATACTCCTTAAAGAAGACCATGTAAGAACAATTGATGCCAATTCTGGTTCCAATTGGCCAAGTGGTTTCAGACAAGTTTCATCTATGTTCAACTAAGTTTGCTGTTGACTGTGGCAGCAATCCTGAAGATTTTGAAATGAATTTTCCCATAGGCTCTTATGTTAAACTAAGTTCGGCTGTGGTAGCCACATTCGATTTTCGATTGGCACCAATGTAACGACACATGTTAAAATCCTTTAGAAAAACATATTTGTAAATTTGGGTTCAATTGGGTATATAGTTCATAAGAAGATGTTTTTCCAAGTTCAGACAATCAGAAATTTGAATTGACTCTAGCGGACGACTGGACGACGGTCCCAACAGATGGTAATAGCAATCACTGGCATTTGGCCAGATGAGCTAACAATCAGATGATACCAACACAGATTAATTCTTATAAACATGGTTTATATATGTACATGTAGACATCAAACTAATTGTTGAAACGAGATAACAAATCAATCGCCCTGAACTAAAATGTAACTGAACGACTTGCTGTACTTACTTTATAGTCAAAAGTAACAATATGAAAATGGATTAGACAAAGGTTTTAAACATACGAGGTGTTCTCCGTTACAGTACAAAAAATTACATACGACAATTGTTACATAAATGTATTACATAATTGGGTTGTTAAGAGTAACAAAAAGAAGACAGGAAAAAATAGCGTTACATGCTGTACTTGAAAGATGCTGGTAATTTGAAATGTGCAAAGAACAAAAAGTTGTCTTACTTAGGATCACATCTGTATCGACCTGCTTTCGCATCATCACACCGACATGTCGAATCACATCCAACGATCCATCTCTGTCCCTGCTGGTACAAAGATCCATTCACATAACAACCATCTGAAAAGGGAAAAATATTATTAAACACAGAATCCTACATTTCACCAAAAGTATTGAAGTCTTGCATTGCTATCTTGGTTCTGATCATAAATGAGACATTAATATAATCCTTAAAACAATAAACATTTCATAAGGTAAAAGATACAAGAATGTGACTGAGATAATGCACATTTATACCTTCCTATTTACAAAGAAGAGGCTCAGTGGACTGAGCCTGTATCACTCACTTGGCCATTTTGTTTCACGGACCGAGAAGATTTATGCAAACTTTGTAAAGGACCTTCCATAGATGCTCCATACAAAAAATCAGTTCATTTGGCTTTAAGATTTCAGAGGAGAAGTTTTAAAATTCGGCCAATTAGAACATGTAAATGCTCATGACGGCCATTTTGTTTCACGGACCAAGAAGATTTATGAAAACTTTGTAAAGGACCTTCTATAGATGCTCCATACCAAAAATCAGTTCATTTGGCTTTACAGTTTCAGAGGAGAAGAAGTTTTAAATTTCGACCAATCAGAACATGTTAATGCTCATGACAGCCATTTTGTTTCACGGACCGGGATGATTTATGCAAATTTTGTAAAGGACCTTCCATAGATGCTCCATGCCAAAAATCAGTTCATTTGGCTTTACGGTTTCAGAGGAGAAAAAGTTTTAAATTTCGACCAATCAGAACATGTAAATGGTCATGGCGGCCATTTTGTTTCACGAACCAGGATGATTTATGCAAATTTTGTAAAGGACCTTCCATAGATGCTCCATAACAAAAATCAGTTCATTTGGCTTCACGGTTTCAGAGGAGAAAAAGTTTTAAATTTCGACCAATCAGAACATGTAAATGGTCATGGCGGCCATTTTGTTTCACGGACCAGGATGATTTATGCAAATTTTGTAAAGGACCTTCCATAGATGCTCCATAACAAAAATCAGTTAATTTGGCTTTACGGTTTCAGAGGAGAAGAAGTTTTAGATTTGGACCAAAGAGAACATGAAAATGCTAATGGCGGCCATTTTGTTTCACCGATCGGGATGATTTATGCAAACTTTGTAAAGGACCTTCCATAGATTCTCCATACCAAAAATCAGTTCATTTGGCTTTACGGTTTCAGAGGAGAAGAAGTTTTAAATTTGGACCAATAAGAACATGTAAATGCTAATGGCGGCCATTTTGTTTGACGGACCGGGATGATTTATGCAAACTTTGTAAAGGACCTTCCATAGAAGCTTCAGGCCAATATTTAGTTCAATAGGTCCAGGGGTTTCAGAGGAGAAAATGAAAATGTAAAAGTTTACAGACAGACGGACGACGGACGCCATGTGATGCTAAAAGCTCACATGTCCTTTTAGGACAGGTGAGCTAACTAGTCAGCACATCTGAGATAGTAAAGTTTTATTTTATATAAATAGTATAAAAAATTTGTAAATTTATAAGATTGCAAAGTAAAGAGATTACCAATTTTGGATGGAATAAGCTGAGGAATTTGCCCTGGTTTTGGTGTTGGTTGTCCTGGTATTGGGGATGGTGTAGCCTGTAACGTTGGTTGAGGTTGACTTCCGATAAGTCCTGGAGTAAGAGATGACCCAACAAATGTGCCTTGTCCTCCTTGACATTCAACTTTTTTACAGCAATCAGTGGCACTCTTTACAAATCGGCAGTTCAAAGGAAGATTTACAAAATCTGGACATCTGTAAAAGTATTTGTACATTCCGGTACTAATTACTAAGTACTGTTTTTCTACTTGAATTAATCTGATAGAAAATGGATCACAAAGGCAAAAGTTAGTCAGTGATTATACAGATATTCTTTTTGTGTTCATCACCTTATAGCTTTGGGGGCCTCGGTGGCCGAGTGGTCTAGGTAGTTCGTCATTACTACTACTGATCACTAGCCTGTCAACGCTGGGGTTGTGAGTTCGAATCTCACCTGTGGCGGGGTGTGCATGGTGTGTTCGACTCCGATCTTCATTGACAAGGACTGCCAATTTTCCTACCGAAGGTCGGTGGTTCTCTCCGGGTACTCCGGCTTCCTCCACCAATAAAAACTGGCCGCCGCGAAATGGCCAAAATTTGCTGAAAACGGCGTTAAACTCCAACTAAACCAAACTAAACCAAACCTTATAGCTTTGATGCTCTTTGTTATAGAGCGTAAATGCTATAAAGTGATGAACACAAAAATAATATACATACATAATCATTGACACAAAAAGTTTCGTGTTTTAGGTTGTTGGTCGATATACTGTCAAACTTCATGAATAATTGCAGCATCGAAATTGACAAATTGTAACATCACTTAAATCGATAAATCTTTAAATCAGCATAATTTACCTCTTATTACATCTGTAGTAACCATAAATAGCCCGTTCACATTTGCATTCTAAATCACATCCATCATACCATGTCTGACCTTGTCTGTATGATTGTCCTTTGTATATGCAAACGTCATTAGGGCCTGGCTGACCTGTCAAAAAATATTTTTTCTAAAATCAGGAGCAATATTTAGCCAAAAGGACATGACATTAATCTTATTGGATGGATGGATGGGTGGGTGGATAACGTCCAGTGGTAACCATAAGGAGCATATCAGAACGAGAACATGTTGATATAAATATGATCCATGTTTTGTACTAGACCTACACGCTGAGCCGGATTTTTAATGTGCTAGCTCACAAGGTAACTGTCCATATCTGAAGACATATCGTTCCATAACTGAAGACATATCGGGTCCACCCGGACATATTATACCGACTCCGACCCAACCAGTCCTTTGCTCTTTCTCCCAGATGCCGCGTACTTGGCGGAGAAGCAACAAATACAAATTCTGATGTCTTTGATTTGACCCAGTCGGGGATCGAACCCGCGATCTTTCGCAATCGAAGCAAGCACGCTACCACGAGACCACCGAGGCGGTTTTTTTATCTTATCGGAATAATGTAAATACCCTTTATTTAGCCGTTTACCTTGAAGTTTTAAGCATTCTGAAAATAATCTCTGAGGAATTCGTATATATAAGAGAATGGTAATCCATTTCTTCATGATTAAGTAGGAGCGTTAGAGAGAATTTATCATGAAGAAAGGGATTATCATTCTCTTACAAACTTAGAATATTGTGAAGTGCTCAAGGCTCAAATGACCTCTTGATTTGTTTTAATTAAGTATAATTGTTTTCAGTTTCAGTGAAAGGTTTATAGTTTATGCATGATTTCCTTTTAGACGTTTCATTTATAAATTAGTCGTAGTGATGTAAGGCCTTTCTAATAATTTGGGAAATTTTAATTAATTGCACTTTAAACATTCACACACAACAGTACGATGCAATGGTGTTTCTTTATTGTGAGTATGAATGTAAAACATGTAACATTTAAGTAAGGAATTATCTTTTTGTTCATTTACAGTTTAAATCAATAAATTTCAAAATATGAGTTACAACAATGTTTTATTCTACAGGAAATGCCCTCTGTATACATAATTTAAATACTACTTCATATATAAAGTAATTAGCTAAATTAATATTAGAATTTAATATATAAAAGGCTGATTATTTCTTTTTATTTGATCTAAATATTTAAATTTTAGCTAATTAGATAAAGATGTAGGTAAAATTTAATTAATGAGATGTTTCTTTTTTGTATTGGTCCTAACGTTCAACAGTAGCCATAGATCTGTTCACCGACCACCTCCAAAACTCTGAATTATATTCAAACAACAAAGCGTTTAAATTGAAAAAAAGTCATCTCTGACAAGAATACGTTTAAAATTAAAACTTTCTGGTCTACTTTTTGTAAAGAAAATTCACAGAGTATTCAATTTGAGTCTTTATAATATCAATCTTGATCAACTGTTTAAAATAGGCACTTTTAGTACAGCGGAAACTCGGTTGTGTTTTTAAATATTTAATCATACCGTAGTCAAATAATTTTATGGTGCCATATTCTATTTATATATATTTTTATTTTTTGAATAATCATTAGGCACAAGGCGAAAAAATGGAATTAAAAACAACAACCAAAACTGTAAAACAACTAAATGCCAAAATATATAAAACTTCACTATGATCTGGTTTCAGAATATATTTAAAATGACTTTAGTCTTGATATTCCGATCATTTCATTTGAATTCACCGATAAATAACACAGCACAGCTTTGAGCAGCTGCAAACTGGCAATTGTTTTTTTTTTTGTTTTGGGAGAAGAAAGATGTATTTACACATACCACATTTATTGCAGTATTTAGCACAATTATCCTTAGCCCATCCAGCATAGTCTGGTTTCGAACAGACATCTTGACCAAACTGGTGACAATTGTTCAGTTTATTTACACAAGGTCCTTCTGTCGGATGTGTTGGTCCTGTAATAATGAACAAGTAACAATGATATTAGTAAATTTGTGTTTTGCCATGGTTCTGATCTTTTTGATACTACCATATGAATTATTGAAACAGGATGCACGGGCCAGAAACAATGCTTAGTGCGCTTTTTTAGTTTTTAAAAATTGGAGATAAAAACTGATTTCTGACTAATTGAAAAAACCCCGAAGATTTAAGTAATAACAACTAAACCTTTGACACAAATTGTACAAGTATTAATCTTTTATATATTTTACGAGTTTTTCGTTGACACTGCACTTGAAATATGGAATATAACATACCTGAGCCTTTTCCACTGACCATACCATTTCCATTGAAGGTACCAAATTGTTGGTTGAATTCACATTTTGGTGTTTTACAGCATTGACCAGGCTGTTGTTCCAGATGACAGATAGTAGGTAGATTTGCATACGTTGGGCATCTGTAAACCCAAGCACTTGTGTGAATAATCATGTCATGATTGTAATTTTACAGCTGACTTGTAAATCGTCTAAGACATTTTTGGATTGTTGTTTTGGTTTTCAACATTTTAGGCCTTGAGCACAACTGACGGGTTGTAAATCAACGAAATGTAAACATCTTCTGCATCAAAATTGGTATCAAAGAACTTTATTATTAATCCCCCCAAAATATATTGCTATATTGTTCAATCTATAAATTTATGAATGGAAATTCAATAAATAAACTAAGGTCATTTTAGGAATTATATAAATTTGATGTTTTTCAAGTTTCCAATGCACAAAGTTACACGTTTAATGTGATAAATATGGATTGTCAGTGGTTTATATGTCTCGCTCCATATTGTTCAGCCATGCCCATTCGATTTGCTGATGGATTTATCATAATGTGGCGTTTCTCACCGGAGATGAGTTTTGAATTCTTGGATTGCAAGAGACTTACTTTGGCCAAGCAATGTTTTCATCCCCTCTAAGTTCATGCAATTTCCGGTGTTTCCACGCACAATTCTCTCGTCTATAGAAATAGTTATTAATGGTGGATAGACTTGTTAGGTTACCGAACTTCTTTTCAAGAATTACGAGGTTGAAAATCGATTATTTTATATATATTGGGCAGTAAGAGCAGCAGTTTATTTAAACTAAACAATTTTGTAGAAAATAATATTTTCATCCAAAATTTGACGCTATTGTTTTCTTGATGTTTCACAAAATAGCAAATTGAGTCTATGACGCATTTTGTGACGTGGGAACAAGCTCTTTAAACCAAAGATCACTTACCTAGACTGACATGACCAAAGTCCAGCTCCAGCATCGTCACAGATACATTCATATTCACAACCCACTTGCCATGTCTGACTCTGGAAGTATGTTTTACCGTCATATACGCATTTATCTGAAAACAAGTGTACTAATATTTAGCTGACTAAAAAGATGGTCCATTAAAACATCTGTGGGTATTGATATTATTAATAATATATATATCACATATTAGATTTATTTGCTTCTATCAAATTTAATTATTTTTTTGAAATCTAGCTTTGTCACATTTCATTTGTTGCAAAATTTTCACGATTAAAGATATATATATATATATATATAAAATATAATACCAATAGTTAATTAAACTTTAAATTTGTGTATGTTTTATATAATACTTTAACAGTATGTATCTTTATTTAAAAATCGTAATGTTTATATATATTTTTCTATATTCAATTAATCAAATTCATATTAATATCCTATATTAACTTTAACTTCATAATAAAAGCAATAATCCTTACGGTAAAATTGAAACAGACTATAGCAGAATATGTCATTAATATACATACCCTATTTGCAAAATAAACAAAATCTAAATCTCACTTAGCAAACATAAAAATTATCTGTACCTAACAAAATTTCAAAATGTTGCCTAAGTGTGAAGACACCCTATCGTATTATAGATATAAAGTGTATTTTGCATTTAATCACATCGATCTGGCTTCTATTTTTCACACGTGTCGATAATTGTAAAGCATTGTTTGACAGCTACGACAATTGGCAATCCAACTACACGTTTTTGCGGGTAAAATGCATCAAGGGATTTTACTGTTATTGTGACCACAAAATTGGTGTTGGAAAAACGAGAGTTAAAATACACCAAAATAACGGAAAAAAATTACAGGACTTTCGAAACGGTTTGAAAAGACCATGGTGTTCGGGATAGCGGAGTGCGAGATACCGAGATTCGACTGTATGTATGAACTTAGGAGAATCTGGAAGTGAAAGCACTTCATGCTCCATACATGCTAATAGGAGACAATTTTAGAAATAAATGGAAATGTACATACTTATTCCATTGACGTTGGCAACATTTTGCCCTGTAGTTGTTTGGAATGTTGGGTTGAAGTTACAAACAGGTTCTAAGCAACATTTGCCGGAAACCTTTGTTAGCGTACACTGAGGTGGTAGATTGTAATATGCTGGACATCTAAAATTCAATAAATATGAAATTGTAATATACAAATTTATGTTTCTGATTGATTTTTACAAGAAAAATACACCAAAAAGGAAATAAGAAAATAAAAAAGGTATGACTTGATAAGCTTTCCTGCAGTTATCTTGGTTATGCCATATAATTGTCTTGATTTATGTCTAAGTGTTTTTGTCGAGCAAACGGATTGCAATATTTGCAGGAACAGTTTTCGTGTAGTTTTTATGTAATCAATGATCGATACACCCTTCCATGTATCAAAACTTAGTGGCGAGTGAAGCGGTTAGTGGTAAATGTCAAGAAGTACCGCTGCCGTCTTGAAGGTGATCATGCTTATCAGGGTGAGGTTATTTGTCTGAAGATCCAACAACAGCTTTTAAGTTGAATAAAAAAGGGATAAAACAATTCACTTGCTTTAGTTTTATGTTCTTGCATTAAACGGTTTTGGTGCATTAATCCCACAGCCGTCTTTAAGCTTTTAATCCTTAATTGAAAAATATACAACTGTATTTGAAGGAATTAATTTACGTTCTTTCTTCTGTGTGGCTAAATTGATGTATGGAAAATAATAATTACTATTTTTACGGTTGAAATATTTCCCATCAGAATGACTACATGTTAAGATATATTTCAACGGTTCAGTTCCAGTAAATTAAGGAGAAAAAATTCAGACAGGCCGGTGAACATGAGAAAAATAGCCTGTGAATTATACCAAAATATTACTGTTATTTGTCCTGAATATCGCATCAAGATTTTCAACTATGAAAATACTTCACTTCTTTTTAATAATTGGGCTCTTCAAAAAAGTTTATAGTTTTACGAAATGTCCCCTTATTATTAAGCAGTTAATAAGCAACAACTGCTTGATATCGGTGTTGTTTCTGTGTAGATTATTTTCATTTTGCCTGACCATAAATTTCAATCTTAAGTCTAAGAACGATAGATTTGGACAAAAATCTTCATATGGTCTCAGAAGCAAAAGGTACAAGGGTTTTCTCCGAACAAATTTAATTTGAAATTTGAAAAAAATAGGCAACCTCGTTTGAAAAATTTATTAATTTTATGTTATTAAGGAGTGCGCTCTGAAGTTCCATGGTCCAAGTCTATTCTAAAAAAAAGGAATATCTGACCAATGTGATTATTGTTAGAAGAGATTTACTAACTTGTTATAACAACTGTATAATCCCCTGTTGGCATCATCACACGTGCATTCATAGGCACATCCATCGTCCCAAGTTTCTCCCTGTTTATATTGTTTACCATTGTACGAACAACTCCCATCTGTAACATACAGTTTAATCAAGAACATCTTCCACCTGTTCTAGACAGTTTAATAGTTTGAAGATATTGATATTATAATTCGGAGAGCAGGAAATTTGGCAATATCAAGGTTGATCCCATGAAAAATCCAAAGATTGACTTAAAAAGTATCTGTTATTATACAGTTCGTTAAAGTCTCTGATTACGGCAAACTGCCTAGCATACAAAGCATCCGGATTTAGGGGATAACTATATTGTATTTTATCAGTTGCCGACGTAAACCGCTGGTTTTACCGTCGCAAATTGAGTTTACCTGGCGACGCGTAGCGGAGCCAGGTAAACGGATATTTGCGATGGTAAAACCACCGGTTTATGACGTACTTTTAAAAGTCATGCTTTGCACACTAGTCTCAAATATCATGTTAACAAAAGCAATTCGGCTACATTTTTCACCGAATGTTAGGACTATTCTTCACCTCAATTGAAGATCATAATTGCATTTGAATACCAAATGCAGAATAAATGCCTGTTCTTATTTTGAAAAATGGATTCACAGATTTATACGATGACCAATATCAGCAGGCCAAAAATAAAACTTAATATTTAAAAGTGAAGCTAAAATTTGCTGCGGCATTTTTTAACCAACAAAATATAAAAGTACACATTTAAAAGTGCCGCTAAAAACTGCAGCAACACTTTTCAATAATTAAGTGTCGCTAAAAATTGCTGCAGCACTTTTTAACCAGCAAAAAGTAAAAGTTAATATCTAAAAGTGCCGCGAAAAACTGCTGTAGCACTTTTTAACCAACAAAAAATAAAAGCTAGTACTTAAAAAGTTTTAAGGAGGCTTGAACGTGTGCATATCCCATAGATTAGCACCGCAATTCAGATCACATATCAGACCGAATCCCGTTCCCGTTAGAATAGTAAACCCCATGTTGCATTAAAAAGTTGCCCATGGCATAATTATTTTAATTCAATAATTCAACATTAACTGATCCGAATAGATGTTCGAAACACCTATGAATCTGCATCTTGAACTATTAAAGTCCTTGCAAGTTTCACTTGTTATTCATTAATGGGGCAATTATTAATCTTGCTTCAAATAATGATTATAACGGGTTTCGGGCTGTAATGTGATCTGATGGGATATGGACACGTTCAATCCTCCTTAAACTTTTAGCAGCACCGTTAAATATTATCTTCATTTTTTGCTGGTTAAAGAGTGCTGCAGCAATTTGTAGCGGCACTTTTAAATATTAACTTTTATTTTTTGCTGGTTTAAAAGTGCAGCAGTAATTTTTAGCGGAACTTTTAAATGTTCTTTTCCTTTTTGCTAGTTAAAAAGGGCTGTAGCATTTTTTAACGGCACTTTTAAATATTAAGTAGTATTTTTTGCCGCCTGATATCGGCCATCGTAGATTTTTTATCTGTAGAATTTCTTTTTGAGATTAGGAGAAACCTATAACGATTGCAGAATTGAAATTTTAATGAATTATTTACTCATGACTCTTAGAAATTAAGGTTTTCCCCAACACTTAAATGGTTCCATTTTTATCGAAATAACTACTGCTATCATATCACTTACAGAATCCAGTTACTCCTTTTGCTTGATTGGCTGAAAATTAAAATTATAAAACCATTAAATTACTCTTCCTCTACATACAGCTCAGTTGGGTTTGAAAATGATTAGCACTAATTGGGCAAAATGCATCGTTTACTTAAATTTAAATTCTTTTGTAGTGTTCTCTGTTCTTGTAGCATAATATTTATTTTCCACTGTGAACGGATACGAAGATTGTTGTTTTGATATATCCTTTGATTTCTAATTTGTCGGAAATTGGTTGAAGTAAAAAGAAGAAATTATTTTCGAGGCAGCTGTTATAAGCTGCGTGTGTAATTTTCCTCTTACTTAAGTTTAAAAGTTTGCTGAACAATAATAAAAAAGGCATTAAATCATCTTTAAATTAGGCCTTGTAACGCATAAAAATAAAAAAAAAAACATGACAAAGAATACAGTTTCCATCGTCTATCTCAGAAATATCGAGAAAAGACGGAGTTATGGGAAAGCGTAGGAAGAAAGGGGAGGGAGAAAGGATAAAGAAACAGGAGGCTCCCAAAAGCCTGAATCGCTCACCTGTAATTTTTTTGTGTAGATATTGCATCAATGATTATTTTTGCTATTTAAGGTATAACGTCGCATTTTTCGCCTTAATATTGGCTTGTACAGCTAAAATATAGAATCCTGAATCTAACTATATATGGTTGCTAGAGACTTTTTCATCGGTTGCTATGAACTTTTTCAATGACCTTGACCTTTGACCCTCCATTTTACTTGTACAGCTACCATTTAATTTAAAACCTGTGACAATATGTCAGACCATTATTTTGACTGATAATTAATGTTTACATGTGAATAATCTTTCATGGGCAAAAACTCCTATAGGAGGTCAATTGACGATTTTGGTCATGCTGACTAATTTGTAGATCTTACTTTGCTGAACATTTTTGATGTTTACTGTTTGTCTTTATCTATAATAATATTCAACCTAAAACTGCAAAATTTCTTTAAAATTAACAATTCAGGGGGCAATAACCCAAAAATATGTTGACCGATTCGTCTGAAAATTTCATGGCAGTTAGATTTTGACCTCAAACATGTTTACTTCGTCAGTTTTGCTCTAACTGCTTTATTTTTGAGATATGAGCCAAAAAGTCCTATTTTTAGCAACTGCAGCTATGTTTGTTGATGGGTCAAATCCCGGAAATAATTTTTAAACTATATACCCTAAGCAACATTCCTGTAAAGTTGAGTTGAAATTGGTTTAGTAGATTTTTGAAAAGTAAATGACTCTAACAAGAAAATTGTGAAAAAACTGTCTTTCAAGGGCAAACCATTTTGGTCATGTTCACTTATTTGTGGATCTTACTATGGTGAACATTTTTGCCATTTACACTTTTTCTCTGCCATGTTTCTCTCTATCTGTGATAATATTAAAGATAATAACCTAAAACTGCAAAATGTTTTTCGAATTAAACATTTGGGAGCAATAACCCAACAAAGGGTAGACTGATTCGTCTGAAAATTTCATGGAAGGTTGAACTTGACATGATGAACATTTAAACCACTGTCAGATGTGCTCTAAATGCTTTAGTTTTTGAGATATAAGCAAAAACTGCATTTCATCCCTATGTTCTATTTTTAGCAATGGCAGCCACGTTTGTTGATGGATCAAATCCCTGAATACAATTTTTAAAGTAGATACATGTAAAGTTTGAAAGTATTTGGCCCAGAGGAGGAGATTTTTTAAATAGTTTACGACGACGGACGGCGACAGACGCCAAGTGATTGCATAAGCTCACATGGCCCTTTTGGCCAGGTGAGCTAAAAATGGAGAAAGATACCATCCCGCCCAACCTGTCATAGATGAAATAAAGAAGTATTTTCTCGTTTTAGCCAGTTTTTATAAACAACACTCGAGTATAACAGATTAGTTTTATGTTTAAGGAGAAACATCTTCAAATAACGATTTCCTCAAGATCAGCATGATACTAGAGTGTCGGACATTAGAAAAGCAAATCATAAGAATGGCTGATTACAGAATCAGATCGAAAGCATGATAAAGGCCTTTTGTCTATAAAAAGCCTTTGCTCTGTTACATGATTCTAGTAGATGTTAAAATCTTAAAAACAAAGGTAATGGAGGTTTGGGTAACCATCAAATCGTTTAAACCTCCACTAGTGTTATGTCTCTATACCAAGTCAGATTATCCTGACTCCCTGTTGTACCGGTATTCATGTTTGTTGCTTATCGGTTGATATTTCTTCTTTTTTTTGTTATGATATTTTCCAATGATTGTGTTGTTTTCTTCTAATCTGCAATACTTACAACAGTATCCACAATATTTTCTACAATTATCATGTGCCCATTGTCCATAACTCTGGCAAGCACTAGCCTGGAATTTTGAACAAGTGATGTTTGGATTATCTTCACACGGTGGTGGAAGGGTTGGAGAGACAGCTGTAATAAACAATATGAGAGAGGGTCAATGATTTCATAGTGGTTGATTTTTTTATAAGATACATAAGAATTGATAACTAGAAATACTGTGAGCAAAGCTCACTAATTGATACCCCCGCACCCCCTATCACAAGGAATGGCAAAGTCAGTTTTGCTATGGAAAACCTAAAAAGTTGGTCAGGTCAAAATCTAAAATAGGAGGTGCACTATGGCATCATGTGATAAAGATTCTCTGAAAGTCTCATGGAATTCCCTTTAGTGGTTTAGGAGGAGTTGCGGATGGCATACTGGTACCCCCTATCACAAGGGATGGCAAGGTCCATGTTTTGGTATGGAAAACCCCAAATGTTGGTCAGATCAAAATCAAAAACAGGAGGTGCACTATAGCATCATGTAAAAAAAGATTCTCTTAAAGTTTCATCAAATTCCATTCAGTGGTTTAGGAGGAGCATACTGGAACCCCCTATCACAATGAATGGCAAAGTCCATGTGTTGGTATGGGAAACCCCAAATGTTGGTCAGATCAAAATCTAAAATAGGAGGTGCACTATAGCATCATATAATAAAGATCCTCTGAAAGTTTCATCAAATTCCATTCAGTGGTTTAGGAGGAGCATACTGGAACCCCCTATCACAATGAATGGCAAAGTCCATGTGTTGGTATGGGAAACCCCAAATGTTGGTCAGATCAAAATCTAAAATAGGAGGTGCACTATAGCATCATATAATAAAGATCCTCTGAAAGTTTCATCAAATTCCATTCAGTGGTTTAGGAGGAGTTGCGGATGGCATCATGGTACCCCCGATCACATTGAAAGTCAAAGTCCATGTTTTTCTATGGGAAACCCCAAAAATTGGTCCAATCAAATTCTAAAATAGGAGGTTCACAATGCTATCATGGGATGAAGATTCTCTGAAAGTTTCATCAAATTCCATTCAGTAGTTTAGGAGGAGTTGCGGATACAAAGGTCGGACGAACGGACGGACGGACGGACACAACGAATACTATATACCCCGCTTTTTTCAAAAGCGGGGGTATAAAAATGTCGTGATTGTTAAACGTTTTAATTACTCAAAAAATGTGACGTAACTTCTCAACAACTTGCTTAGTATAATGAAAAACCTATCTTTAAAAGACAACTGACTGATACTCATTTATCTAAAACGTCTTTTAATTTTATATGACTATATTTGTTTCGACCATAAAATTAAAAAAAAAACATAATATGCAAAATTGAATGTTTACTTTATTTCATATTGTATTGTTGTAAAAATTAATACTAAATTTGATGGTGAAAAAACGGTAACTAAAAAAATATCTACTTACATAGTTAATAAAACTTACTTGAACAATATCCACAGTATCTTTCACAATTTTCCTGGGCCCATTTTGTATATTGTCCTGAACATGAGGCCTTTCCATACTGTTGGCAATTGGAAAGTTTGTCCTGACAAGGATCTAAAAGGCTTGGCTGTGGAGATTCTGAAAATAAGATATTCCTATGTTTAAATTCACAGTCAGCGAATATCGGCAAAAGAATACCGAAGCGACAAAACAGTGGGAAAAGTACAAAAACTTCAAGTCCAAGGAAAAGAGAGTCAGGAGAATGAAACACAACAAACAAACGAGACAAAGATAACTTAAAGAATAAAAAACGTACAACAAACCAAACAAAACTAGATCAAGACCGCTCAGAAACTAAAGCACTAGCAATGTGAACTCCAGTAAAAAGCGGGAGTGACATCAGGTGTTTCGGAAGGGTAAGCATGCCGTGCTCCGTTAACGGCACCCGTCGCGTTGCCAGTAAGTGTCAAGTCTGGTGAGGTGTCAAGTCCGGTGGGGTGTTAATTCCGGAAGGACGTGAAATCTAACTGAAGATATCTAGTCTCATATTTGAGATACAAAATTCGTATCGGCCAATTAATTCGTGATGACGACCGTAAAACATTTGTGATGAAATTAACATAGACTGAACATAATCCAGTCTTAAAAGTTTATGTGTTAGCAATCTAGTCCTGTCGAGTTGTCTCCGTATAAATTCACATGGACGACAGTAACGAATCAACTGTGAAATGTACACACCATAGGAGGAAGACCTGGGTATGTTACTGCTGAGAAAGGGGAAGTTCACAATCGGAAAATCAAAACCATCAGGTTTGTCATAAAGTTTTGATTTCAACCGCCCATTATTATCTATGTACAAGTACAGATCTAGATATGAGGCAGACGTTGGTGTGCCTGTGGTCTCTTTAATTTCAAGTTTACTGGGATAGACGAAAAACATGTCCTTCAAAGTAAGCGTTGTCTTGGCCTAATATCAGATAGGCATATCTTTGTAAACCTTGTTTTGTGTAGAAACATTGTGAATTAGCTCACGAAAAACAGACTTTAATTTATCATGTGGGAGGGTTGTATACAGTGAAGAAAAATCAAACATTTTTATGCTATTAGAATAGGTAAGGTCACAAGAAGAGATATACCCCTGTAAGTCTAGAATTTTTTAGAATCCACATCTGATTAACACCACTAGTTGAGTAGGCTTTATCATAGTAGCTTTTGTGCATTTGGCAGAGCCTGCTATGTACCCTTGTTTGTATGGACACTTATGAAGTTTGGGTATCAAGTAAATGGAAGGGAGGTTAAAATTGTCACCACCTACAGCAATGCCAAAGGAAGGTAGAACAGAACTATGATTATTGATAATATCTTCCCTTGGTATAGTAGTGTGCATGTAAGTGCGGTTGCCAAGTGAATTGCCAGTACCCATCTCCTTAATTAGGCAGTTAATGTAGTGTCTTTTGCAAACAAAAACTATTTTGTTTGAGCTTTGGCAGCTGGAAGAATGACATAATTGTTATGAAGGTAGGACAGTGTTTTTCTAACTCATGGATGTTCTTAGGTGTCAAATGCCAGCGAGAATTAATGACTTTATCGACCTGATCCGATCCGAAAGTGTTTCGACATCTTCCTACTCTCTCTTCGCCCATTTTCTGGCATAGTCCTCAACTGCATCCATCAGTATTTTGATGTTGTGTTTCCAGTTGACAGGCTGGAGCTCACGATACTTGGGACCTTTTTCGAGGATGTCTTTCATTTAGTTTTGTTAACGATGCTTAGGTCGCCAGTAATAACGTGACAAGCTTGACTATAAGTCAATGGAAAAGAGGAGCAGGAGCAATCAGGTGGTTTGGATTTATAGTCATCAATTTTGAGGTCTCGCAATACCTTTTGTGGTTGAAAATAGTGGCTGCAATTGGTTTGGTATAGGTATAGAATATGAAAGGAACTGAATGGTCTTTAAAATAAGGTAGAACTTCATATGTTACGTTTTTGTTGTAAAAGATATTGCCAAGGTTGATAGCATATAGGCATATGTTAACAAAATTAATTTGTAGGAATGAACGACGTTCTGGTTCATTACCAGAGGTGCTAACAGGCCTAAATAATCTGTGTTGGCCACATCCAGCACAATTGGAATTAATTTATATTTACCAGATTATGGTGAGTAGCAGGTGTATCCAAACAGGTTTTATAAAAGGAATGTAATTTTGAATGCGGTAAGGAGTATAGCTTAGTTAGTGCGAATGTGATGAATATCGAGAGGTTTGTTCATGTATGGGAAAAGGCCATCTTTGTACATGTATCATGCAAAGTGGGAGAGATCTAGTGTCCAGGACCATGAATACGTGGACGACGTTGGCTTCCATTCAAAACATTCACAGAACTACATCCGGGGTTGGACAAATTACCTATATTTTTATGCTATCATTGTAACCAAAGGGTATTGCCGTGTCTAGCTCTCTGATCCGACAATGCTTTCATACTAGTAATATAAAGAAAGAATTGATTTATAATTTTATTCCTTTTAACCAATGTCAACCATTATTATTACTATCAACTTATATTCACATATATTCTATTGTAATTAAAAGAACTTACTTGTTGGAACAAATGCGGGTGGTGTTGGTGGAATATCTGAAATAAAATGTAAATACACGTGTATATGTTCTGAATAAGTTTTATTCAGATTTGTTACTTAATATTTCTATATTTTTTTTTATTTATTAATAGACGAAACTCCCTTATTTCTATTTTTGAATGAAATCTGTAAAATTACCCAAATTTATTTCTGTTGGTGGGTGCAAAAACTATCAGAGTTTCGCTAAGCGCAGCATGATACAATCACAACATGCTTCTTTGGCACCTGTATCTCAAGAACTGTAAAAAAAAATAAATAAATAAAAACTGTTGACATACTACTCTATGTACTCATCAAGTTGAAATAAAATTGTTTATGTTTCTTCCAAAATTGCTAATTTCGACCTATTGTGTCTCGGAACGGTAGTTTTCATTTGGGCGGAAATTAAAAAAAAATTACCTGTATTTTGGTATTTAAAACGAACTCATAACTATTAATTTATTATATATACATGTCTTTTAACAATATGATACCAGATACAATGCTAAAAAACAATGCTAAAAAGTCTGCGTTCGCCTAAAAAGAAACTTGTGTCGTAGTCTTGTTGACGTGATTGTGAGTGTTTTCAGACGAAATAACAGTTAGCTCACTTGCGTCAGTTCTTCTGCGTGAACATCTCCAGATTTGAATGTTGCATCTACTCTATTTATTTCTGTTAATCTTATACCGTCCATCTTGGCATTTAACAAAGTGACTACAAGAATGGTGAACTATGTTCAGGAAGTAAAAAAAAATAATAATAAATTTGAGTTCAGAACTACCGTTAACGAATCGATAGTTTTATTGTATTTTCATTTGTTTTAATTTTTCATTTATTTTTATTTTTAACAATATATTACTTGGACTTCTTTGATTATTTTAGTGGCACAATTATAAATTTACCTGTAAAATAATTCCGCCCAATTGAAATATGAAAATCCACCCAAATGAATGATACTAATGACAGCACTAAAAGAATAAAATCACCGTCAAAATTGGATGAAAAATTTGAAAAAATACATATCAAGGCACATTGCTTTTTTTGGCCCTTTTAGCCCCTTTTATCTCAAAAACTGTAGAAGATAGAAGAAATCTGTTCACATACTACTGGAAACACTCATCAAGATGAATTAAACCAAAAAATCCCCATTAAAATTGGATGAAAAATACAAATTTTTGGATGTCCTGCAAAATGGATAATTTTGGCCCCTTGAATCTCTTTGATTTCTGCAATGACAATAGCATAAAAATGCATTGACTAACTTTTATACTGCATCATTGCAAGCCATTTTACTATTTATTCTAACTTCAATATATCTCATATAATATATAAGATATCTCATATAATATATCAGATATCTCATATAATATATAAGATATCTCATATAATATGTAAGATATCTTATAAACTTTATAAGATATCTTATATACTTTATAAGATATCTTCTAAAGTTTATAAGATATCTTATAAAGTGTATAAGATATCTTATAAAGTGTATAAGATAACTTATAAAGTGTATAAGATATCTTATAAATATTTTTTATATAAGATATCTTTTAAGATATAAGATATTTTTATATAAGATATTTATATTTTTTATATAAGATATCTTTTAAGTCCTCAACTGCATCCATCAGTAATTTTATAAGTATCTCATATAATTTTATATCTCATATATTATATGAGATATCTTATAAAATATATAAGATATCTTATAAACTATATAAGATATCTTATAAACTTTATACTTTATGAGATATCTTATATACTTTATAAGATATCTTATAAAGTATATAAGATATCTCATATAATATATAAGATATCTTATATAATCTAGTTTTATAAGATATCTTATATACTTCATAAAGTATATAAGATATATATTTATACTTTATAAGATATCTCATATATTTTATAAGATATCTTATATAGTTTATAAGATATCTCATAAAGAAAATTGTATGAGATATCTTATAAATTATAGGAGATATCTTATAAACTATATAAGATATCTTATAAACTATATGAGATATCTTATAAAGTTTATTAGATTTCTTGAAGTTAGAATAAACAGTAAAACGGCTTGCAATATGCATTTCTTATGTCGAACCGTTTAAAAAAAATCATCAAAATCTGATAAGAAATAAAAAAGTTCCGAAAATTAAGGCGTGTCCCACTTATATCAGAGATAGTGAAAAGGGATCACAGAGAGGTTTTTTTTTCATTTTTACCAAGGAATATTATAAAACAAAAATATATAATTCACTGAACAAAATGGTGCCAAATTATTTGCAAGGTGAATTTCTTTAAGTTAAAAATCAAAATTATGATTTATGAATTTTGAAGAGAACATTTTTGTATTCTGGTTGTTTAATATGGAATAGTTTGTCAGTAGAAATTAAAAACTGTACATATTTTTCAATATTCAATTAGCAATGTTTTGAATTGTTTTTTAAGTAAATAGAATTAATTATTATTTAATTGTATTATAATTTTCGTTTGTTCACATGTTAATGTTTGTATATTTCATAATTCGAAGACCCTCAGGCAGATTAGTTTAAATAAAGATTATTTATTTATTCATTTGTTTATTTATTTGTCTACGGACGCCGACGCCGACGCCAACGTACGACGACACCGACGACGATGCCGACAACGACGACAGGATCATACCATAATACTACCACACATATTTGCGGTTGTATAAAAAGTGGTTTACAGTTACTCACTTTGACATGTTCTTGCCTGAAAACCGGCTGAAATTTGTTGTAGTTTGTCGAAATCGTTTACGGTAAATACATGTTGACTGTCAGGGTCTGTTGCTATTGTGTTCAGTTCATTTCGACTAACTCCTTTCCCAATACCAACGGAAAAGACATTGATATTTTGTTTGTGGAGATTGGCAGCTTCCTTGTTTGTGTTTGGCGGGTTATTAGATCTGCCGTCAGTAAGGACTATACCGATGTTTGGAACGCCCGGGCGATCGCCATTAGGTTGGGTAAACATGCTGCTATACATGGTCTTCAGTGCCGTACCAGTGTTAGTACCACCAGAAATATATGGGATGTGGTCGATAGCATTCATAACCGACTGTTTATCGGTATATTTATTCAGGTTGAATTGTACTTTAGCTCTGTTACTGAATGTTTGAAGACCAATGCGAATTTTATTCTGTCCAACGTTGAATCCTTTCACCAAAGTTTTTACGAAGTCTAACATTTTGTCGAAGTTAGCTCTGCCGACACTTCCAGAAGAGTCCAAAGTGAATACGATGTCTGCAACAGTGCCACAATCTGTACAAAAAAGTGTTTGTTATTATACGCAATGGCATTGATATATAAATATTAAAATGGGTTGATTCAAATACCCGATAAAATCGAATGATTGTATTTTAATATCACTCTCCTTTTTATACTTTGAATATGATAAAATCAATCAAAACATGCTTTATATAAAGGTTTTCTCTGGAACAAATGTATATACTTTACTTACCTTTCGTTGCATTATTTGGTGTTGACGCTGAAAACATAAAAAAGTAGACCATTGAATAGTAAATAGTTCAATTGTTGATTTAGAAAACAATTTGCCCAGTATTTATAAATGGCTTTTTATCCGTCATAAATTGTAACAATAAGCTTTAAAACACAGAAAACAAAAGGTTAAATTTAGGAAATATTCCACCTTTGCTCAAAGTAACAATAAGCATTTAAAAAAATGAAATAAAGTTAAGAGGTAAATAAAATAAATGTCCTGTAAGATAATTTTGATCATAATTTAGTAATTGCAAATAATGATAATTAATATCAGAAAAAAATAAATATATACCTTCACATGTTTTGGAAGACAAAGATGCTTGCAACGTATTTAAAACATCGAAATTTTCTGCAGAATAGACATATTGACTCTTTGGTTGACTGGCAATGCCCTCCAACTCAGCTTTGTTAATACCATGTCCAACACCAATGGCTAACATCTGTATTCCACTATCACGTGCTTTTTTTGCCTCTGCCAGTGTGTTTGCTCTGTTTTGTGAGTTTCCGTCAGTAATTACAATTCCTATTTTTGGAATTCCTGCTCTATGTCCTATTTTGTAAGAATGTAAAGAAGTCAAGCAGTATGAATTAGAATGAAAATGGTGTGTATTGGTATATAAAACTAAAATACTTACAGCAAAGTTTTAACTTAATTATAAATCTGTTTTAGATTTTATAGATTGAAAAATATTTCACAAAATGTTATAAAATATATTGTACCTGCAGCAGTGGAAAAGCTATTAGTAGTCATAAACTTGATAGCAGGACCAGTATTTGTTCCCCCTGAGTGATATCCAATTTTTCCAATGGCAGTTTTAAGGGCATTCTTATCTTTATAATGGTTCATGTTGAACTCCGACTTTACAGAGCTCTGAAAGGTATCTACTCCAACCTGAATATCGTTTGGACCAATGGTAAATTTGTCAGCAACACCCTGGACAAATGTCAACATCTTCTTGAAATCTTTAGATCCTACACTACCCGAAGAATCCAACAGGAAAACTATATCGGCCTTGGCTGCGCAATCTGTAATAAGTGTAGTGGAATATGATATTGATATGCAAACTGATAAAAAAAATTCGGCAATCGAAAATTTGAAAATGTTCTCACTGACAGATATTAAAAATAGTTATTACCAAAATAGAAAAAAAAAGAATTCTACAAAGTAAACAAATATTTGAATACAAACGAAAAAGACATATGGAGTACATGTCAATGAGACAATATCTAAAACGGAATATGAAAAAAATAAGTAAATATGGTAATGCGACAAATTTAATATATATATGATTATTAAAATCAGTTGCAAGTCGGAAATATAAGCCATTTAATTACTGTGTTCAACCCTGGTATTTGCAGTAGTTCATGTAGTTCACAGTTTTTAGAATTTGTTTTTGACATTGTTAATTTGTATTCCACGGCTGATCTGTCTGAATCAGGTTCTGGATTTCTCTTTCATTATTACTGTTAATTATACTAGTGATATTATTAATTAAAAATTTCACATAGCTTAAGTTTTACAAACGAGGAACTTACTTTTGGCTGGTGGTGGCTGTGTTGTTGCTTTCACTACAATGAAAATAATTTATTTCTAGTTTGATAAATCTGACAAAGATAATGAAATACTCTGTAGTGGAAAATTCTGAAGTGTGTTAGTTCTAATAATAGTATAACGATAATTAAACTAGAGGCTCCCAAGCACCTTTACACCAAATCTCTGTGCAAGTCTGGTTAACTTTTCATTTAAAATGTTCATTACTTCCATGTAAGAGACTAAGAAAGACACTTTAATTTCTGTCATATTATGGCCATAAATTCACTTAATTTCAGATAAGTTTTTAGATTTCAATTTGAGACATTTTTTTTTCAATTTTTTAATTGATTTTTTCATGGTATTTTCGTAATGGAGGCGATTCGGGTCCAGATCCTGTCATAATTATGAAACAGGACCATAAAAAGACCATTCCAGCTACTTTTGGTGCGAATTAGCCCTTTTGTTTCAGAGATAAGAAAACCCAACATGGTTGCGAAAAAGGCAATGTTTGTAACATCTGTCGGTTTGAATTTCCGGACAATATTTTGAAAGCCTATTCCAATAAGGTTTCGCATTCAAACTGACACAATGGTTTAAGAGAAGATGATTTTTTTCCATATTTTTCTATTTTAGATAACGTTGACCATACTGGTACGAGAAATGAGAAAAAAAAAATTTGAACAGTACCACCCAAGAACCTTAACATAAAATTTTGGATCAAATCGGCATAGTAGTCTCAATGGAGTTTTTTTTAACATTTTTAAAAACAAATTTATGTTTTCATCAACAGCCGATATGGACTATTCCTTTTCATGGGCCACTTTCTGATACTAAATTTAAAAAAGACCAATCGTTGGTCTACATTGACACAGTGGGTTTAGAGGAGGAAAACTTTTAAAGGAAATTTGACGACTACGCAAAAGAATTCACTTGTCATTTTGGCAAATGAACCAAAAAATCCACATAAAGATCTTCTAAAACCCAGTTAAGCAATATAAATATGAAAAATATAAACTGTCTGACATACTATTTTTCACACCCTATTACCGGTAACTGGGACTGTGGATACGCGTAAACACAGATGCGCCAGATGTTTTCTTTTCACATTTGACACTATTTATAACATTTTTTTAGTAATATGTGGTGATTTCCCGTATTAGTCATACACTTGGCAACTTCTCTGTTGAATATAAATCTATTACTTCACATAAAAAAAAAAATCGGAAAAGAATAAAGCTATGTTTTAGCAGTCGTTAATGGAAATTTGGTCCATGGGAGCATATTTCTTTAAAACTGCGATTCCTTTGTCACATTTTACGTTTCATTAAATGAATTTAGACTCTCTATGACCTTACTACCAACGGTGAATATTTTTTGTTATTTTATAACTGTACTACAACCACTTTGGGGGATCGACATATGATTGCTATAGTGCAAACAATGACAGCATATTTAAAACAAAAATGGCAACCGGGAACGATGTTAGAGACATACATTATAAATTCAAAATATGTTTATTATGCTTTTTGTAATGCAGATATTAATTCCAAAATATATTTATTTTTACTATATATTAGGAATATTGTAAATATTAACCTTTTCTGTATTCTGAAAGCATGAGTCTGGGCATTTTAAACATCCAGTCTTTTCAATATACATTGGATATTATTGATGTTATTGGGTGAAGATCATTTCTTTACGGTGGGTGTGATTAAAAAATATGGTCAATAGAAAAAAGAAAGGTTATGGAAAAATGATATAAATATACCAGTATACCACTAAACGCAACGATAAAAATATACACACAAAGGTCTTCATCATTTGGAACTCACAGCTAGCAGCGAGTTCTGAATGGCCCCGACATAAAAAAGTGAATCAATCCATGGTCACAGCACAAAGGCAATTAGTTTTATTGGTTGTTAACTGAATATGGACCAACAAGACTATGTGGACAAGAGTATAAAACCTGCGGTGGGGTTAAACTAATTGTATAGGATCACATACCCAACCTCCTCATCATTTATAGTCACAGATGATCCTAAAAATAAGAAAATTATAGGCAGACTTTCATGTAATGCCATGGCCCATATAATGCTATGTGGTTCCAAATAGAGACTGAAATAGTAAGATCCTTTAATTTCACATACCGATATATTGACCACGTTATTTCCATCAACAATCTCAAATATGGAGAATGGATTCCGTTTATATATCCACCAGAATTAGAACTTAAAGAGACTACTGACACAGCTTCCTATGCATCATTTTTAGACATCCACCTCGAATTTGACGACAATAATCAACTCAATACTAGAATATATGACAGACGTTTTCGATTTCAAAATTATCAATTTTCCTTTTATGTGCAGCAATATACCAGCTTCTCCAGCATATGGTGTTTATATTCTCAATTAATATTATATTCTAGAGCCAGTAGCCACTATTCTGCCTTCTTGGTGCGCCACCATTTTCTGAGGGACAGGCTTTTGAATCAAGGTTATAAGAAAACACGTCTCGTACGCTGCTTAAAAAAGTTTTATTTTAGATATCAAGATCTTATTGAGAAATATTCTGTTTGCGATTAGATGATTATAAAAGGTAGATTGGAATTAACTCATTTAAGTGTAATGGAAGCCAGAGGTTTAGCGTGATGTTAAACTTTGTTTAACCCACCATTTCCATCGGAAATCACTGTACCAAATTAGGACCATTACGTTTATTTCTTGCCTTAATTTTGCCTTTTATATATGGACTACTCCCCTTTTTCTATTCCTTTTGAAAACTGCCTTGGAGTTCAGTAATTTGGTTATTACCTTTATTATAGATTATAAATGTAATGATGCGGACGACGAAGTCGTACATATACTGGAACACTGTCAAGTTTGTTTAGACATAATTTATTTCCCTCTCTGTTATACTTTCTATTGTAAGCCCTAATCCTCGCCTGTGTAGGAGATTCGTAAGCTAAATAATACGTATGAATATTACTATACAACTAAAAAAAATAAACGATTGAAAGAAAGGAAAGAGATTCCATTGTTTATCTGCGTTATTTATGTTAATACTAATGAAAACAATGTTTAAGAGAAGTTACATGTAATAAAGGCCTGGGTCCAACAGTATATATTTATTAACTGGTTATGATGGGAATAGTAAATTTATTGTCGAGGGGAAAATAAACTTACTATTCCCCGAATATGCAGTCAGTGTTTTTAATTATACCGAAACACTTTACCGGTCAATAGTTTCCAGTACTAATCACTGGTCATTAGTTTTGGAAACTACTCACCGGTAAACAAATAGTAAAATTAGTGTCTCGATTTTTATATAGAAAAAAACACACTGAGGTATAAGAAAACAACTTTACATGTATATGTCCCCGTTTACAAAATCATCTGGCCGAGATAAACTATCTTCCATTGAGTGTATGAGAGCACACATTCTGGGAAATACGAGAAATATATAATCTGGCCTGGACAAAAATCCCAGCCCCCCCCCCCCCCCCCCCCCCCCCCCCCCCCCCCCGAAAAAATAAATGGTCCGTTCCTGCGTTCCTGATTAATTCATTTCAATATCTCCGAATTTATTGCAGTATCATACCATGAGCTTGAAAATTTATGAAATATTTGTTTTTATAAAACAATCTAGAATTTTAATTGAAGGCAGTTTGGTTTCTCGGATCCGGCAAGTCTTGTTAATCTTCGTAAGGTTGTGCAGGATCCTTTAATTCCATAAATTACCCATAATATCCATATCTATCATTCGTAATATATACAATTCGGCGAAGAAAAGATACATGCATAGTCGTTTACGATTGCCAAGATCTGCTGTCAATGTTTGCCATGAAAATATCCTTCTGCTGTTCAAGACAGCAACAACATGTTGACTGGGGAAATTCAATTGATTGTGTTAAAATTATTAAACAAAAGTCAGGGTCCTCTGGTGGTAGAATGGTAGAAAATAGCCTAGTTTTCTTGAATAAAACGTAAAATGTGACCATTGAGTTCCAGTTTTAAAGAAATATGCTCCCGTGTACCAAATGTTTAGTAACGACGGCTGAAGTATAACTTTATTCTTTTCCGACGTTGTTTTAATAAGGTGAAGTCATAGATTTATATTGAACAGACACGTTGCCTATTGTATAACCAATACGGGAAACCACCACACATTACAAAATAAATATTATAAATACTGTCAAATGCGAAAATAATCACCTACCTGTCATATCGGAAAACATCTGGCGCATCTGTGTTTACGATTGCATCGGCAGTCCCAGTTGCCGGTAATAGGGTGTGTTTTTTATTCTTTAAAAAGCTAAACAGATATTATTGGAAATAATCAAAATAAATAATATTACTTCCTTTAAGCACTTCTTACCTTTTTTCTAATTAAAATTTCAAAAACAAAAAAGTTTTCAGAATTGATTAATGCATCAAAATATTACCTTCACATGCTTTCTGTGCCAAAGTCCCTTTGATCTGCTTCAAGGCATCGAAGTTGGTGACAACGAAGACATGTTGATTATCAGGATCTGTTGCCATTGCATTGAGCTCTGGTTTGTTTGGTCCTGTGCCGACGCCCACTGAGAAAATTGTTATACCCTGATCTCTCAATTTCTGGGCCTCTGCAGCTGTAGCTGGTGGCGACTGCGATTTTCCGTCAGTAATGACGATAGCAATTTTAGCTGCATTACTTCTGGCACCATTAGCTGCTAGGAAACTTGTTTGTCTTGCATACCTTAGAGCATCTGCTGTATTAGTTCCACCCGATATGTAATGGATATTGGACACACCTTGAACTGTTTTGGCTTTATCTGTATATTTATTTAAGTGGAACTCCAAGTGGGGTTTAGAACTAAAAGTTACGACTCCAATATGAGCACCATTAGGTCCAATGTCGAACCCACCTGACATTTGTTTCACGAAATCTAACATTTTGTTAAAGTTTGAAAGTCCCACACTTCCAGAAGAGTCTAGGATGAAAACTATATCAGCTGGTACAACGCCACAACCTTTAAAAATCAAATTTGTAAGATACAATGTAACAAAAGATAACTTCTTAAAACATTCAGTTGAAACGTGATGACGAATTTTTCTTGAAATTTCACCATATAAAACTGGAAGTTTGACTTTTAAGCAACGAATTTTAAATATCGACATACAATATTTGTCAACACGATTTTATAACATCATCTTCGTATATTACCATCTTATATTAGTACCGTTGTGCAAATCTTTAGACTTATATACACTACATATCTGTTATGGCATATTTATTTTTGAGATGACTCCTCATCCTCTATCTACTACCACGTTATCTAATATACCATGCCATATGACTCTTTATGTTTCTTAACAATCAAATTATCATAATACTGGTTAGACATTATATTGTGTGTAATTTGTTGATTGACCTTTTAGCTATTTCCTTCAATACATGGATGTTACGTTATTGACATTTAAAAACGAATTCAGTTCAAATTGTGATATGGGCCTTCTGTGTGTCAATTGGTCCCAATTTAAGAACATCAATAAAAGCCCTGTTCCTTTGTTTAAACTTTATTCATGTATATGTACGTATTTTGTGTCCAGAATTAATCAACCACATCCCTTTTTCCTCTTTAGCATTATAAAGAACTAAAGTCTTATAAGTGTTGAATAGTTGAAATCTTTTATAATAAGAAATTAACATAAGTGATAGTGTGAATTATTGTAAAATACATACTTTTTGCTAACGTTGTAGGGATTGGAGTTGTCCTGTGTGTAGTGGTTGGTGGCAATGTTGTCGGTGGAGGAGTTGTTGGACAAGGTTGCTTACTGCATGGTTGAGTATCCCTAGCGCTTCCGACACAATTTTTTCCTCCGTTAGCAGGGGGAGGATTTGAACAAGTCCTTTCTCTGAAGTGAGTTCCACCACCACAGGATTTTGAACAGGGACTAAAGGAACCATATTTACTCCAACCCCCATCAACTGAAATAGGAGAAATGACACTGATTATTATAAAAAATATTAAAATAATTTTTTCATGAAGTCTGAAAGATTTTTTAATTCTTGTATAATCTCACGTTCACAATTAAAAGTTTACAGGTTGTAAGCTGCAACATTAAAGAAAAAAATATATGCCACAAAACAAACTCTTTAACACAAACGCTTACACGAGGCTGAGTATTTAAACAGTTGTTTGTATCAAACAGCGATAGAAATTATTTCATGGTAAAGCGAGAATTTATGGTTTTGTACTTTTTTAGTAAATTATACAAATTAGTCGTTTCGTTTAATTCTTAAACCCATGGTCCTATTCACATCATATCCGTAATCGTAGTGGGATTTCTGAAACTTGCGATTGTGGTTCATTTTATGAAAAGCGTTATTGGTATAAAACAGACGAACTATTTGCTTTTTTATTTGGGGTACTAAAACACTTTTTTAATAAAATGAATTCTCAATTTATCCAATTATATCCTTCAAAGCTAGCAACAATTGAATAGTGATAGCAGAAGTTCATGGCATGACTTTCAAAAGTCTGAATTGGTTATATCAAAAGTAAAGAACACATCAATATTATTTGATTTAGCAACTCAATGATAATGAGCTTACAAAAAAGTGATTACTTCAGGAAAAATGTTCAAATATTTTTTCTTATAATTTGTTGCACGAATAAAAATATAAGTGCTTTGCATTTAAAAATAAGATTATAAGATTTAAATCATCTTACACATTATTTCTACCAAACTAACCTTTGCATGCTGTTTTCTTTAATTCGGCTTGCAATGTTTGTAATGCATCAAAGTTTTGTACAGTGAAAACATGACTATGATCGCTCGCAATGCTTTCAAGCTCTGATCGTTTAATCCCATTACCAATACCGATTGCGAAAACTCGGATATTATGGTTTTTTAATTTTGCTGCAGCGGCGGCTGTCTGTGGAGGACGAGCAGACTGACCATCTGTCATTACAATTAGGATGTTCACTACATGGTCTCTGTCACCTGCTGCCTTGGTGAATGCATGTTGATCAACCCACGTGATGGCCGTGTCGGTCGATGTTCCACCGGACTGGTACGGCAAATGGTTAATTGCATTCACCAAAGGAGCTTTGGTATTATATTTGTTCATGTTAAATTGATGGTGTACCGTAGATGAAAATGTTGTGACACCAACCTGCACATTATGAGGTCCGATTGTAAATGAATTCGCAAATTTTGCAACAAATTGTTTTTGTTTTTGGAAATTTGATGAACCTACACTACCAGATGCATCCAACAAGAAATGGATATCGGCAGGAACTGTCCCACAAGCTAAAAAAAGAAAAGAATTATTTTTTTTAAATTTTCTATCACGACAAATGAAATTATTTACACAGATATTTTTAAAAAAATATTTTAACTTAAATGAAAACGCACGCCTGTTTATCTGAAAATATAGCAAAAAACTTACAAACGGCTGGTTGTGATACTGCAGCATATGCCACATTTAAGCTCAGATATGCGCACACAGCCACAAACATGGCCACACGCATGATGGTATCGATCAAAATACTTTCAGAAGAATGACAAGTCCTTCTCAGGGTTCAACTTTTATCAAGACCAAGTTCAAAATACCATGATAACCTAGATAATATGGAATACTTCATCTTCAATCCCCGGACCCCACAGATAAAATTTAAATGACGAGACATATTTCAGTTTCCTAACATTTAGGTCAGATTTCGTTTTATAACATATTTTCATTATCGTTTTATAATATAAACAGTTTATTATTCGGCAGCGTGTACACCAAGTCAAGGTATACAGTAGTCAGAAATATTAAAAAAAAAATTAGAACAGTTTATTCAGAAAGACACATTAGACGTATTGTAAAAAAATTGAGAAATAACATTTTAAAGAATCACCATGTATAACCACTAAGTATCAAATATCTTCTGTTTAAATTGTTTAAGTACACTGTAGAGACTTGATATATTAAGTTAAGCGCGTAAAATATTAAGAGTCAACTGTGTTCAAGGAAATTATAATAATATTACGGACGAGATCTACTTACGCTAAAACTGTCGGGGTAAAATCATGAACCTGTGGAGACTCAAAAATTAATACTCATGCACTACCATATTATGAAATTGAAAGCGAGCTCAGACACAAATATACATACAAACAAACACTAATCCGGAATATATATAACCCATACCACTCGTCCTTCTTCGGGTAATGGTGACTTCCAACACATTACTCGCAACATGGTATTATCAAATTAAACAACCATACAAGCAATGTTTATTACAATCTGATCTCCAAAATTTTCTAATGCAAGCAAACTCCAATGTAATATTTCTCGCATAGATTGAACCAAAGACGTTTTCCAGCAACTAATTCGGTCAATGAAGGATGGTGATGATACTATTACAGAAGAAAGGTCTTATAGAACTTTTGGGTTCAAGTTCCCAGTGGAGAAATAAGACTCGGAGACAATTTAAAAGATATTAACCTTGAGAATACTGATACAGATCAAAATTTAAACTGCTTGTTTCTTTTCATCTTTAAATTGATATTATGGTATTGTAACTTTTTTCACAAACAATTCATTGAAACAATAATAGACATTGTTTTCATTGCACGTTATTTCTTGTTCTGTTATTTGCAGACTTTTTTTTTAATCGTAGTCCCAGAAACTATATCAAATAGAGATTTTTATAATACAAAGGAGTCAATATAAGTCGACTTATCTACAACTACATGAATGGAACCAAGGATTGTTTGGAAATAAGACATATGACATGTGGGCGAAAACATCTAAATTTCATAATCAGTATGCAACAGTTGTAGAAATCTTATCACGGACAAGGACATATGTATCGGTAATTTTACTATTTCGGTTCTAAGGTCAGGTAAATGAATGAAATATACACGAATTATAATATCAATGGAACAGCACTTAATATATATAATTTGTAGTATTTTACACATACCCGTCGAATCACAGATAATATAAAGACAAAAGTGGAGTTTATCTACATGTGAAACTAACCCATGAACTACTCAACACAAATATGAAACAAATAAAAGAACTCTTTTATGGTTGTTTTTCATGTTGAAAGTCAAGAAATGAACCAGAGAGATAAACTGGAAAAAATAAGTAACAAACATAGGGAGTATATTCCTCTTTCATGTTGAAAGTCGAGAAATGAACCAGAGGGATAAACTGGAAAAAATACGTAACAAACATAGGGAGTATATACCTCAAACATTTTACTGATTCCATATTGCACAAGAGAAAAACTCAAATACATAATAAAGTAAAAGACGAAAATTGTGTTCATGACAAACTAACCAATGAAAAACTAAAACAAAATGGGGTTTCCCAGGAACCTGTATCGAACACCTGGATATCATTTGGAGACTTAAAGTAGAATACATTGACTATATCCATCTCGGGTGGCAGTGTAGAACATTCCTGTCAAGTTGGGTTCCAATTAGCTATCTGGTTTGGTAAATTAGATTCCAAATTGCTCACTGGTTTGCATACAAGAGGATTTTGAAGTGAATTTCCCCATTGGGTCCTATTTTTAACTATGTTCGACTCTGATGGTCGGTATGGTCATCTTATACATTTCTGAAAGAGGACCATTGCAGCAAACTTGGGTTCCAATTAGTTCACTGGTGTCAGGCAAGAAGATATTTAAGCGAATTTTCCGATAGGGTCCCATGTTAAACTATGTTCGACTGTGGTGATGGAGGGCAAGTTCAGAGGATATACCTTTGATAGAGGGCCATGCATCTAACGACCATTGCTGCCAAAGTTTGTTGCAGTTGGCTCACTACTTTCTGACAAGAAAGTTTTTAAGGTGAATTTTACCTATGTTAAACTATGCTTGGCTCTGGTTGCCATCTTGGATGGGTCATCGGATACAACTTTGAAAGAGAACCACCTAAGGACCATTGCTGAAAAGTTTGGTTTTAATTGGGCAAGTAGTTACAATGGAGATCTTTTAAAGAAAGGTTCACGACGACGACGGACACCATGTGATGGCAATAGCTTCCATTTCAGTAACTGCATAAAAACATTTGATTTCTCTACCATCTATACCACCATTCCTCATTTACAGCGGATCTAATCCTTAAAAATTGCAACAGCAGATACACATATACATGTACATTGTCATTGGCAGAGATAAATCATACTTAGTTAAAAACCACTCTAAATCTAACAAAATAAATACAGAGAACGAAATTGTCCTGATGATTGAATTTTTGATCGACAACTTATTTATTCAATTTGGTGGATGTGTTTTCCAACAGACAATTGGCATTCCTATGGGTACGAATTGCGCACCACTCCTGGCCCACTTGTTCCTTTACCCATCGTGACTTGGTTGACAGGTATGAAAAAACAGTTTCCCAAATGAAAATGGACCTGTTCCATTGATGTTATCCCTTCCTCATACCGTATTTGACATGGACAGCATAGCGGGTGTGCTGCAGGAAGCAGAGACTGCTTACTCTTCCGAAGCACGTTAGTCTACCCCCGGTTTTTGGTGGGGTCCATGTTGTTCATATGTTTTTAGTTTTTAATTGTGATACATGTATTGTATTTGTCTTGTCTTCGTTGTTCTCCTGAGTTTGTTAGTTGTTTCGATTTTCCCTCCTTCGACTATCTCTTTGGTATTTCTTGACTTTACTTACTTACATAGCCCTTTTGGTCAGGTGAGCTAAAAAGAAAGTGCCCAACACTATTATTGCAGTACTTCATCTTGATAACGTTATTAAGTTTTCAACAACGAGACAAAAGCTCAAAATAGCACCTTGTCTCGACTTAAGCAAAAATACATTAATATAATATTATTCTCTAAAAAGTAAGCAAATATGTTCGAGAGATGGCACCACCAATAAACTATCGATATTAGCAACAGCCAACTATAATTACTGCTTTCAGGGATTCTACTTTTCTCAAATTAGCATTGTCATGTGATTAAACTAACAACATTGTACGACAATAATAAAATAAAATATTTCGAAAACGCAGTAATTTTATTACTGTGTTATTTTCGGGAAAATTTGAAATAACAAGCCACACAATATGATGTCCTTAACAACAGGACATATTGAAGAAGATGGTTTCTTTTGGATATCTTATGCAAATACTATCAAACCGAGTAAACAAATTTATAGAAGATAAAAAGATAAAAATATTTTTGTGGTCAACCATTGAATGTCCTCACTGTCCTCAATTAATATTGTACACTTTTGCTAGTATTTCGATACTAGCCCAAAATCGATTCTTAAATTTTACTGTTAAGGAGTATCTCCCTCGTGTATAGCTCTGTCAGATAGTTTCTAAACTTTTACAAATTTGATTTGTAGTGGTAATAAGAGACGAAGACTTTATCTAGACTGCAGAAAATTATTTTATAATGGTTATATCTTACCACTAATTGATTATTGTTGTATAGTGTGGAGTAGTTGTAGCAGTGAGGGTTTAAATAGGATATTGAAATTACAAAAGAGAGCTGCTAGAATAATACTAGAAACAGACCCTTTCGCTCCTTCTGAGCCCTTATTCAAACACTTAAACTGGATGACAGTTGAACAGAGAATAAAATATCACAAGTTTGTGATGACATTTAAGTGCATCAAAAATGATGCCCCATCATATCTTACTAGCAAGTTTCATTATGTTTCAGACACAAACCCATACCCCTTGAGAAATGCTGTTCAAGGAAACATCATACTCCCTAAACCAAAAATCGAATTGTTCAAGAAATCTTTTATGTATTCTGGACCATTCTTGTGGAACAATTTGCCTATATCGTTACGAAATATTACAAATGTTAATTCTTTCAAATTCAAAATAACAGATCATTTATTGAAATCAACCAATTGAAAAAAAAATATTGAATATTAATTATTTCATCATGTTTATTTTTTCATAACATTTTACGCAGTTGTATTGAACATTATCATTACTTGACTTTTATACTAATGTATGCCATGTATATGTTTGCATTTTTGTTTATGCTTTTCTATGATGAGGGCCTCAGGGAAGATTAGTTATATAACTAACTGTGTAACCCTCTTAAAATAAAGTATTGTTGTTGTTGTTGTTGTTGTTATATAGAGAGAACAGAAAAGAACAAACACTGGAGTAACACAAAAGAAGCTAAATAAAATTGAGAAGTGTATTGAGTAAGCAGATACGGAATAATAACGGGTTTCTGCTTCTTTAAAGACATCAACATTGATGTTCATGCAAATATGAAAACATTACTTTTAATAAAATTTTAATATTTATCCACCTAAAATTATAAGCACATGCATTTGTTTATCCTAAAATGATATAAATAAACTAGAGGCTCTCTAGAGCCTGTATCGCTCACCTGGATTTAACTTTTCACCTTGAGCGGACTAAACATTTAAGTGTTTTCGGCAGTGGCAGCCATCTTGGTTGACAGTCCAGGTCAATGGACACATTTCTAAAAGAGAACCATCTAAGGACCGTTATTGCTAAGTCTTGTTCCAACTGGCTAAGTGGTTTTAGACAAGAAGATTTTTAAATGAATTTAAATATAGGGTCCTATATTAAACTAAGTTTGGCTGTGGTGGCCTCTTGGTTGACAATCCAGATGATCGGACACATTTCTGAAAGAGGACCATCTAAGGAGTGAATTTCCGATAGGGTCCTATGTTAAACTAAGTTCGGGTGTGGCGGCCATCTCGGTTCACAGTCCACGAAATTGGACACATTTCTGAAAGGGGACCTCCTAAGGACCATTGCTACAAAGTCTGGTTCCAATTGGTCGAGTGGTTTCAGACAAGAAGATTTTTCAATGAATTTTCCCATAGGGTCCTATGTTAAACTAAGTTCAGGTGTGGCAGCCATCTTGGTTGACAGTCCGGGTTAACAATTCTGAAAGAGGACCATCTAAGCACCAATGCTACCAAGTCTAGTTCTAATTGGCTAAGTCAGGTTTCAGACAAAAAGATTTTGTGAGTGAATTTCCCGTAGGGTCCTATGTAAAACTAAGTTCGGCTGTGGCGGCCATATTGGTTGACAGTCCCGGCCATCAGACATATTTCTGAAAGAGGACCATCTCAGGACCATTGCTGCCAAGTCTGGTTCCAATTGGTCAAGTGATTTCTGACAAGAAGATTTTTCAATGAATTGTCCCATAGGGTCCTATGTTAAAATAAGTTTGGCTGTGGCAGCCATCTTGGTTAACAGTCTGGGTCATCAGACATATTTCTGAAAGAGAACCCCCTAAGGATCATTACTGCCAAGTTTTGTTTCAATCGGCGTTTTAATTTCATGAAAGAAGATTTTTTCAACTCACCCCCCCCCTTTTTCTATTTTCAGTAACAGCAGCCATGTTCTTGGAAGTCGGTGATGCCGGATATAAATTTGGAAGGGGGCCACCTAAGGACCATTCCACCAAAATTTGGTCCCAATTGGCCCAGTGGTTTCAAAGGAGATCTTTAAAGGAAAGTTTACGCCGGACGCCGTCTTTAAAGGGCAAAAACTCCTGTAAGGGATCAATCTATGATTTTGGTCATGTTGACTTATTTGTAGATCTTACTTTGATGAACATTTTTGCCGTTTACAGTTTGTCTTTATCTATAATAGTATTGAAGATAATAACCTAAAACTGCAAAATTTTGTTAAAATTAACAATTCAGGAGCAATAACCCAACAAAGGGTTCACCGATTCATCTGAAAATTTCATGGCAGGTAGATCTTGACTTGATAAACACTTTTACCCCATGTCAGTTTTGCTCTAAATGCTTTAGTTTTTGAATAAGACAAAAACTGCGGTTTACCCCTATGTTCTATTTTTAGCTATGGTGGCCATGGTGATTGGCAAGCGGGTGGTCGGACATATTTTTTAAACTAGATACCCCAATGATGATTGTGGCAAAGTTTGGTTACATTTGGCCCAGTATTTCAGAGGAGAAGCTTTTTGTAAAAGTTAACAGACGACGACGACGGACGCCAAGTGATGAGAAAAGCTTACTTGACCTTTAAGGTCAGGTGAGCTAAAACTGAACTCGAACACCCAAATTCCGTGCCCGTCTATGGAACAACCTCCATTTCTTTGAATACTCAAGGGTTCATATTTTAAAGGGAATTTCAGCACACCAAAAGCGTAACAAATTCAGATAAATGTACCATATTTTGACAGGTCTTGCTAGATTCACCTTCAAAACTCTTTATCGCAGTGAATTATTTTAAAAACACGAATCATTTATGTTAGCCTGCATTTCCTTTTCATGACCTTCACATAATAAAATAATACTGCCAGTTTTGCCCTTTTCAGTGTTCACCTGTAACTATCATGCAATCATATGTTGATACTAACATAATTAAGCTTCCTGAAATCATTTTGAAACATTGAAGTACTTGGTAACACAAATGTTCAAATTTCCTGTGAACTAGTTATAGGTCTATTGAATGATAGAACATTTGTACAGATTCCTAGGTTGTCAACTTTGATATTGTTAGTACGTAGCAGTAGCCAATAACCTCCGACTAAATGTATTTCGTTATCAAATTATATCAGCAGTTCTCATAAAATTCAATATGACCCACGATTTAAGGGAAAGATACAAACTGGATTTACCCAACCAAATGTATTTAAGCATTTCCAGTTTCAAGACCATGCATCCCGTTACCATTAAGACAATTGTCTTAATTTCAAGACCTCGAATAACAATATCATGTATAATATGACGTATAAAATCCCCCACACCAAAAAAGGGGTCCCCATTACGGAAGCAAGCAACACATGGGAGTAAAATTCTGTCTTTCTGTAATGGGCAATGTTTTGTTCCAAAGAAAAAATTGACCTATCTAAATATTCAACTCGAATTAATAACGAAATCTGAATAAATCGAACAGCGTTCCGAAGTCCCCCGCCGCTAGAGCATCAGAAACCCTTGGACAAGTGAAACATAACAAAATTTTCTCAAAGAGAGAGAATAGAAGGACAAACAATTTGTGGTTATTGCTAAAGTTTTTTACAAGTTAATGAGTGGTATGAAGACATTTATACAATATGGGTATAGTGTTGAAATCTTATTTTACCATGTGTATTGATAATTTATACAAATGTACATTTACTCCTTTTCAATAAACAGAAATGCTTTGATCAAAAGTATTCCGCCTAACAAACTCTTAAAGACAGTATTTTTCAATTTTATAAGTTTCGATAGGAGTTTATGTATAAAACCTCCCTTTAGGTCCAAGTGTATAAATATTATTCCAATGCAAGGAGAATATAAATTTTCTAGAACACTTAGATGAACATTTTGTCAATTTTCAAAGTTATTAAGGGGCATAACTCCTACAAAAATATTTCGATATGACTCATCTTCGAACTCCCTTGAGGTATCATTGAGTTAAAGCTACTGTATAAATATTATCCAAATCGGTCAAGAAATAAATTTGCTAGAGCGCTTACATGAAAATTTTGTCAATTGTCTAAGTTATTAAGGGGCATAACTCCTACAAAAATATTTCGACATGACTCATCTTCGAACTCCCTTGAGGTATCATTGAGTTAAAGCTACTGTATAAATATTATCCAAATCGCTCAAGAAATAAATTTGCTAGAGCGCTTACATGAAAATTTTGTCAATTTTCTAAGTTATTAAGGGGCATAACTCCTACAAAAATATTTCGACATGACTCATCTTCGAACTCCCTTGAGGTATCATTGAGTTAAAGCTACTGTATAAATATTATCCAAATCGGTCAAAAAATAAATTTGCTAGAGCGCTTACATGAAAATTTTGTCAATTTTCTAAGTTATTAAGGGGCATAACTCCTACAAAAATATTTCGACATGACTCATCTTCGAACTCCCTTGAGGTATCATTGAGTTAAAGCTACTGTATAAATATTATCCAAATCGGTCAAGAAATAAATTTGCTAGAGCGCTTACATGAAAATTTTGTCAATTGTCTAAGTTATTAAGGGGCATAACTCCTACAAAAATATTTCGACATGACTCATCTTCGAACTCCCTTGAGGTATCATTGAGTTTAAGCTACTGTATAAATATTATCCAAATCGGTCAAGAGATAAATTTGCTAGAGCGCTTACATGAAAATTTTGTCAATTGTCTAAGTTATTAAGGGGCATAACTCCTACAAAAATATTTCGACATGACTCATCTTCGAACTCCCTTGAGGTATCATTGAGTTAAAGCTACTGTATAAATATTATCCAAATCGGTCAAGAAATAAATTTGCTAGAGCGCTTACAAGGTGGACGGACGGACGGAAGCATGGCGCGACGGACGGACGGACAGACGCCCGGCATTACCATATCCCCCGCATCGCGTTGCGGCGGGGGACAATAAACTGATGTATCATAAACTGTCCAACTGTTTTCTTTTTCCAATCATATACCATGGGACACAACTCACGGAAATTTGAACAATGTTTTGAATACCGATGGAATTTTAACAATACACTTAACTTCCTCTTACCAGCAGAAATATCTTTTTTCTTAAATTTTGTACATGTGATGTTGTTACAAAACCTACATTTTATTATTCCTATGCAGTATTTTTAAGTGACATATAATAAAAAATCTTTTGAAAATTTGAATAATTTTAATATCATGGGGCTCATACTATTAAAATTGACTCTCGTCATCCCAGTCAATGAAAGTAGTGGAGACCATCAAAAATTTGACATAATATGAATTTTGGGTAAGATGTCCATTTGACCCCCCCCCCCCCCCCCTTTCATGTATATCTTTATTTATTCTGTCATTCAAGGGGGAGATCAAAAGGACGAATTTTGAGATATCAGGAGTTAATAAAGTTTAAAAAGTTAACAGGTTATGATAGGAATTAACAAATGACTATTTTAAACAAAATTATACAGGAATAATTCGTGGAGAAAAAGATATTCCATGGCCTGTTCATAAATGAGGGTAAAAAATGCCCCTTGTCCTATGTGTGACTTTTTCCCACCATGGTCTGTCAATTAGAATGTTGTCTGATTGACACATTCCAAAATTTTAAATAGGAATTCTGTATCACTTATCCACTACATCTTATTGGTGACAATTGATAAATCCATCCGAATGTGTCATTTCCCAGTAAACAAATCCCTGTAAAAAGTGTGTTTCTCTGAAATTCTTTACACACTGACGGAGCAATACTTTGAAAGATGTTGCTTCAAAAAATTAAGTAGAACTGAAATTTGAAACATCTATTTGTCACAAGCTATCATCTATTGTTAGCTGTGTTCAAGTCATGGAAAAAGCAAGACAAATCACAATAAAAGCTATTTTAAAATAGCCAAGAAAGTCTGGCAATTACCCATACATGACCAATCAACAACTGCCAAACTTTCACACATTCCAGATTTTTCCTTCTGTTGTAGATAAAAGATACTTATAAACACATGGAATATTTTTGAAAGGAGTAAGGGGTTAAGGCCTGTTTTGTACCCCAAAATATGAACATTTGAGGAATAAATTCAAAACTAGCCTGGATTGGTAAAATATACAAGATGCTTGAAAAATAACTCACGTAATTTTCAGCATTTTGACGTCATTGACCAAATATCTTGAAAATAACTGATTTTTAGCAATTTTCCATGCATATTTTACTAGAGAAAACATTGTGCGCATTCGAGAATAAAATAAATTTTTATAGAAGATGTCTACTATATGAATACACAATTCATGGTAAATATAAAGTTGTTTCTTGCATGCAGAGGACTTCTGTTGCAAATTTTATGTGATATTAGGCCAAAATTATCAAAAACTAGAGATCGTTATGAAATTGCATCATCATTGGTAATGGTTTATTGACATATTAATGTAAGAATTAGAATAATCTGATATGATCATCACAAAGGGCCCTGCTGCATATATATTGTTGTAGAGAACAGAAAAATATATCGAGTGACTGATAGGGCATTGTCAATATATAACTTCCACATCAACTTGGTTAAAGTGGATAAAAAACTAGATATGGACAATGCCCCCCCCCCCCCTTTTTTTCTGCCCGGCCATATGCATGAGTATAGCTCCATATTTTTTAGATTTGACAAACAGTGATGTTGCCATACAACTGTAAGACACAAATGATGTCCCCGCCTGACCACAGGAAATTATAAATTCAACACTATGTATGATGATATATGTTTTACAACAATGTATTCTTATGCTAAAGGCTACACTTGCAGGGCTGCATGTCTAGCCAACAGGTATCAACATTCAAGAGACATTCTACAAAATATTAAAGATGCATCTCCAAAACTGTAGGAGGAGATAGCCCGATAAACCATGATCTCTTTAAGCAGCTTGCAAAAATGACTAAGTCCAACTACCTGTCATTTTCAGAATATTTAAAAGAAATCAACATCCTGTGGCCATGCACACCTCCATTTTATGTATGAACATTCTATAAAATATTAAAGATGTATCTCCAAATCTGTAGGAGGAGATAGCCGGACAAACCATGATCTCATTATGCAGCTAGTACCAAAAAAAATGACTAAGTCCAACTACCTGTAATTTTCAGAATATTTGAAAGAAATCAAAACCCTTTGGCCATGCACACCTTCATTATGTATATTAACATCCTTCAAAATATTAAAGTTGTATCTCCAAAACTGTAGGAGGAGATAGCTGGACAAACCATGATCTCTTTATACAGATAATACAAAAAAATGACCAAGTCCAACTACCTGTCATTTTCAGAATGTTTAAAAAAAATCAAAATCCTTTGGCAATGCACACCTTCATTATGTATATGAACAACCTACAAAATATTAAACTTGTATCTCCAAAACTTTGGGAGGAGATAGCCGGACAAATAATGTATCCTAATCTGAACGGACAGATGGACGGACAGGAGTAAATTAATATGCCCCCCAACATTTTGTCGTGGTGGCATAAAAATGTAGAATCCAGAGCACTAACAAGAAGTTGATAGGGAAAAACTACATCAAGGGTAGTTATTCCCATAAAAATTATCCAAGAGCCCTCTCAGACTATCAAGGTATCATCAATATACATCTTCCATATTAAGTTGGGTAAAATCTGTTGAGAAATGTAGAATTGAGAGCACTGACAAGAAGTTGATTGGGAAAAACTAAGTCAAGAGCAGCAACTCCCACAAAAATTATCTGATAGCGCTCGTTTTAGAAATTTCTCAAGGTATTGCCCATATACACCTTCCACATAAATTTAGTTGAAATCTGTTGATACATTTTTTGTAAATGTAGAATTGAGAGCGCTAACAAGAAGTTGACACGGAAAAACTCGAGGGCAGTAACTCCCACAAAAATTATCCCATAGCGCTCCTCTTTGAACTTGATCAAGGTATTGCCCATATACACCTTCCATATAAATTTAATTAAAATCTGTTGAGAGTGCTTACAACAATTGTTGACGGACAGATAGACGGATGGACAGACTTTATTTTTGTCAAAGTAGGTACTTAAAGGTTATTTTTACAAATATATCTTTTTGCTTGTTTGGGGTTTTATTTTTGGCCATTATTTAGGCCAATATGGATATGAAAAGATTCATTAAAAAGGTCATTAAAAATTATAAAATATGATGACAGCTTTATACTTAAAGTAAAACTTTGGCAAATGGTATGCACACATCATGTAAAGATAAAATCTTCCAAATCAAATAATTCTGAGTTGTAAACCCTCAATTGCCATCAGTAGTATTCCTTTCTGTTGAAAAACAGTCCAGTCCTTGGATTTTATGTTAACAAGAAACCTGTCGAACTACACAATGAATACATTATTCAGAATAAGACAAAAACATAAAAGCTGGTAAAATATATTATAATTGCACTATAAAGATAAGTTAGAAGTCTGTCATGATGACTTGTATTTGATGAATCTGACCAAATTAATACGAGCTGTAGAAATCACTGGGTAATGTTCTCCTAAAGTCTTCTTCTTATTCTGTATCTAAAATCAGACAAAAATCACGTAAAAGGGATACCTGAAGTTCTAAATTATAACCTTACATTTAAAAATTCCTTTGAAGCTGTGGCTTTTAAGAATTTACAAGAACAATTATCACACATCAACAGTTTACAGCACAGGTACGATAGTTCACCTATTGACATATGTCCATAAAACTACTCTGTACCACAAACTAATTGCAATTGACATTTAAATGACTTCATTTATAAATAAGGTCATTCAATACACATTCCATTTTCTGGTAACAGGTTTATCAATGCACTCCAGCATATCTTTCACTGCAAAACTTTTGTTCCATAAAGTAAAATGGAAATGGCTCTCTCACTGATCCAAAAAGTTTAAGTTGTAAATTAAATGGTATTTTTTCATTACAAATCTATACTACTAAACTTAAGGGCTTGACTTCTTTGGGCCATCATCATGTAATAACTGCAACAGACACAATTCAAATCAGAATTTGACTGATTGAGGATAAATTTGTTGTCTGAACCTTTACACGATTATCGATACGTTTCTTTAAATGCTGGAATTATCGATAAGTTAACACTATCCGAACCAATCCAACATGTTCCATGTTTTGTCATGCGTCTCCACTTCCGTTCTAGGGTAATTGTTCTGCTATAAGGTCACCAGAGGTAGCTGAACGCATAATAATTATAATGCAGATGAATTTTAAGTCATTAATAAACTACTCTCACTTCTAATTATTGAAAGACCGGGTGGTTTTGACATTTTTTATATAAACAATGAGAAGGTAAGACAATGACATAGAGATTATGCGCTGAATAATTTTACACAATTAAACTAATAATGGAACAATGATATAAGAAAACTTTATTTCATACTTGAATAAACCATAGAATGTTTAAGTAAGATTTTAAAACATGCACACTTTATATAGATACGACAAGTAAATAAGAGATCTTTTATTTTGAAGGGAATTAAAGTATTTTGGTTTATTTTTGAATATTGTTTCAATTTATTACAATAAATTGGTACCAAATAAATGATTATTGTTATATGGAAAAGACAAGTCTTCGTAATAACAAAGTACAAAATGTAGTATATATAAAAGCAATATTTTTTTTCACCCACTGCCTTACAAGAAACAAATATCTTGCCCTCCCTAAGAAAAGCTATTTAATCTTTTTATGATACATGTGCTTGCATGGATAGTTACCTAGTTCTTTAGAAAACATAGTGCTCATTTTATCAAAGCAGTAGGAAGTTGATTCCAAGAAATTTAACTATAGAAATACCTGTGATTTCAGTGCAGGAAGTAACATTTTCAGTCTATCCACCATTTGTATCTCTTTTACTATAGGATCTAAATGATCCTCTCCAAACACATCAAACAAGGCATCTAATGATTCTGCTATCACCCATAAATCATTCTCTTTGCAACAAATCTCTAACAAAAACATACCAACATCCTGTGTAAGTAAATTGTTTTTAATTTTAATTTAGTATTAAATTTAATGTGATGTTTCATTAATACAAGAAATCCTTACTATAGTTAGTTGTCAAAGATTTGATTCATTTCACAGTAAAAATATAGCACAAAAATCAAGTATTCCAGCCATTTGTGTAAGCTGTTGGTTTTATTTTGCAACAGTGCATTCACACCTACAAAAATATTTTAGTCTGAATGACCCTATATCCACAGTCACTCAGTTTAATATTTACTCAAAGAACTTTTCTGAAGCCATTGAGCATACTTGATTCAAACTTGGCAGAAATGGTCCTAAGTTTGTAGATGGTTCTCCTATGGACACATACATTCCCTGCTCTACAGCCTTTGATCGCCATACCAAATTAAAAATGACACAAGCTCCAGAATTAATTATTAATATTTTTCTTCAACTAACTATGTTGCAAAATCTTTATTTCTTAATCAGCCTAATTTTTTATACTATATCATATTAAAGTAGAACGTCGATGGCTCAAACTCCAAGGGTCCGTCGAAATCTGTTCATATTATCGGTAGTTTGAGTTAGTGAAGTTAGTTCCAGTACAGAAAATTTCCAGTGCCATACAAATACAGGTTGATCACTACCATAAAATATTTCAGAATTAAAAATTAAACAGGTTAATCACTTATTAACAGTTATTATAACAGCTTTATTGCATCGAACTGTAAACATTCACATTTCATACTATTCTGTTTTTATTAAATCTGTGATTGTAAGACGAATACCTGTAAGTATTGGGTAACACACTTGTCCTTTTATTATTGAATTCGAGTTTTCCATGGTGAAATACACAATTTTATTAATGAGGGGACCAAAGTTTTTGAGAAACCGGGGCCTTTTTAACTTAAACATAAATGGGAAATTGACAGGACTTTCAAAATGATTCGAGTCAGAGGTGGTTTTCGAGCAATCCGAGTTCAAGCTACCGAAGTTCGTCTGTAGTTAATGTATCATTTTTGTTTTATACATATAAGCAATACTTGGTGTGTCACATCTCTGTCATCCTTGTCCATTCAAAAAAGCAGTACAACATGTACATACTGTTAAAAATATTCTGATTTGAATCTGCGATTTATTTTAATTAAACGTTCATGCTATTAGTTCCAATTTTAAAGGCTAAGGTACAGAGAAAGAGTTTATTTACCATGTTTTATAGTAACGAACATGGGATTACTAGTAAAATTTTGGTTTTGTTTTATCAGTACAAATCAATCGAAAAATTGTACCTCATATGGAAAAAGACATTAATGGCTTAAGTACAATGTAATCTATGAAAAAACTATAAAATGGTAACACATAAATGACAGTTTCACATTTATTAATTTTCAGGTATCTTATTTTAGCTATATTATTGACAAGACTTTTCAGGAACTTTTCATTGATTACCAAGAAAACTGCGACATCCGTTTCAGTAAGGATCTGAACATGTCAGTATAAACCCAACAATGTGATTACAATAAGGCTGAAATATCTTAATACAGATGCAAATAGACATAGCTTAGAAAGGCATATTTTTTGTGATTAAGGGTGATGAAGTTCATTACATGACTTACCTTTAGGAATGGGTGAGGTTGGGGTATTTTAGCAAATCTACAACCAATAGTCGAAACAATCCTAACAGCGTTTACTTTAATGTCTGACTGAGGACACTGTTGTTCCATTTCATATAGAAACTGTAAATCTTGTGGTGTCACTTCTACAAGCTGGAAAAACACATTTTGAATTAATAACAAAAGATTGTGTGTCTGTAAGACATGGATGTCCTCCTGCTCAAAGAATTCCCATCTATTATATATCATGGAAAAGTTTTTTGAGAATTATTTTAAATATCTTAAAGTTTCATAATATATACTGCTTAAATTCTGTTTCTCACATAACAATCCAAATGCTTAAATTTAATGGAGTAACTCAAGCATGAAATGTAGGTCATTGGTGAGTTGTGCTGTACTTTATAAGACAACAGCAGTTGTGAAATATCATTAATACATTACCATAAGTTCTTTAATAATACACGTAAATGCAAAAATTTAATCAAAGTCACTCAAGCATAAAATGTAGTTTATTGGGACTCAAATACTGTTGAGTTCTTTTGTACTATATACAATGATTTTAGTTGTAAAATATCATCAATATACTACCATAAGGTCTTTAAAAATATACCTAAATGCAAATATTTTACCAAAGTCATTCAAGCATAAAATATATGAATTCCTAGGATATGAAATCAAAGGCAAAAATTTATCAGAGTCACTCATGCATTTAATTTTCGTTGAAGTGACCCAAATGATACTTATCTACATTCAGTGCTACAAGAGGATTGTAGTGGTATAATACCATTGATATATCTCAATTGGTTTCTGAGAAATGGACCTAAACCAAAAAACTTAACCAAACTGGACATATGTATCTACATATGGACTGATGGACATGGGTAAACCTATATGCCCTTTCAACATTTGTGGACAAGGCATAAAAATAACTATATGATGCAACAGGAAGGATTCTCATCCTGAATTCCTGATATGCCTTTACTGCTCCATGGGATTTAATAAGCCATTCAATGTTTATACTGAAAAACTAAACAACTTTATAATGAACAGTGGCAGATTTTCTGTTCTATTACAGCTGCTATATTGGTGCAAGATCCAGTCCCCTTGACATAATTTTGAGAGACCATTTAAAAACTTATATTCTAACTTCAGTCTCGACTGGCCTATTAGTTTTGAAGAAGATATTTTAAATATTTTCATATTTAGTAATAAAGCCATTTTGGTGCCAAGTCTGATCCATGCTGACATAATTTTGAAAAGGACCAAAGAAGGCTTATTCTCTAATAATTTGGTCTCAGTTGGCCAAGTAGTTTCAGAAGAGAAAAGTCTTAAAAAATATTTTGACAGATTTTTTCTATTTTTAACTATCCCAGTCATATTTGTCCCAAAAACTCTTTTAAGGGGTCCACCAATTCCTATTCCATCATAGTGATGGCAATATTTCAAATAGTTCTTTTGGCAAGGTGAAATAAGAAAAACCTGTACAAATGTTCTTATTTTGTAATGATAAATTATGGATTAAGGGCCTTAAACTATATAACCCCAACCACTTAGTGGAAGGAGCATGAAAAAAGGTTCAACCAGAGGCTCTCAAGAGCCTGTATTGCTCACCTGATTTATATAGGTAATAAACACAAAAATAGTGAAAATTCTAATCAAATGGTCATGGCCATCATGTGTGAAATGTTTTGTGAGAAGAAGCTGTTTGTATGTATTTTCCATAGATTCCATGCTAAATGTGTCCCACAGTGGCAGACATCTTGGATTTCATAAGTTGGTAGAGGACCATGTAAGGATCATTCCTGCAATATAACAATTCAATTGCTTTGCAGTTTCAGAGAAGAACATTTTTGAAATTGCAGCCAATCAGAATGCATAAATGGCCCTCTCAGCCGTGTGGAATTTTGGATCAGAACCAAAACCATATATTTTGTAGAGGACCATCCAATGAACGTCCCCACCAAGTTTGGTTTCAATTGGCCATGGGGTTTTTGAGAAGAAGATTGAAATGTGATAAGTTTACAGGTGTCGGACGACAAGTGACGGCAATAGTTCACATGGCTTTTTAGGCCAGGTGGGCTATAAAGGAATCTAAGTTCACTATAATGTAATTTAATGGGAGTTGCACTTTCAAAAGCCTTTTAAATATAATTTCTTGTCAAAAATTACCTTGGGAGATTCAAGATCAGCTAGCTTTTGAACAACAGCTCGCATACAGCTGGATACTGCTTCTAGCAAAATTAAATTCTTGACACCTGAAAATTGAATATACAAAATTCAGGTTAGATATTGAAAAGCTGGTAATTCTAAATAAAATCTGTACAGCAGATTCAAAAGCCAACATATGTGCACAGTGTATTGACAAGCAGACTTCATGTTGATATAAAGGGCTGTCTTGATCATGCTTAGTTTAAAATTTTAATTCATTAATAGAGGCCTTATATCGACTTTCAATCTAAAATAGCAATTAAACTGCTTCTCCTCCTTAATTTATGTCTTACTTTTCAAGCAGTAAAACATTAAATGATTTTATCTATTTAAAAATATCACAATCATGGTTTTTATAAGTAAATGAAAAAGAAACTTGTATAAATCACACGATTTTCTAATAAAATATTATTTCTAGTTTACTTTCTCTATACTAGGTTAGCTAATTGTTTATAGCAAGACATTACTTTTTTAAAAATAATACAGAAAGTTCCTAGAAAAGGGAGATAACTAACCATTCTGTGAGGATGCCAATTTAACCAATCCACTCCATACTGTGTGTAAGTTATCTAATCCACCTAAGTAAGAAATCTCCAAAGAACTGACCAAGTTATTGCAGCACAGCAATGCATAAATCTGTAATCTTTCAAAACTGTTAAATAATAAAATAAGGACATTTCATTTCTATACCTATTAATTTCACATTATATTTAAAATTTAGAATATATCAATTTTTGCTTTTCTTTTTAAGAACAAGATTTTCTAGCAACATACTGACACAATTACTATATCTAATATTAGTATCTTTGGATTGTGATTTTTTTTATTCTATCATCCTCCACAACAGTTCCACAAATAATCCTTGCCTTTAGCGTTTTTCATTCACTGTGGACTCCAAAACATTTAATTGTGATGTACAATACCCTCAATGTCACAATAAAACAAAATTGGAACTACTTGAATGACAGCACAATGGAATGATGTTTTTAATTCTATATCGTTTTTCCATTCAATTGGTGAAGTAGTTCTCCACTGTGGATGACTAAAATTTAATTTCACAAGGACTTATTTCTCAAAGTGATTAAATATTATTTGAAGTAAACGAAAACCATAATGGTTAAGTAAGTCAATCATTGTAATTTATATTAATCCCGTATCGCTCACCTGGATTTAACTTTTCACCTTGAGCAGACCTAAAAATTTAAGTGTTGCAGTTAATTTGGCTGGTTTTTCTATAGGATTCTATGTTAAACTAATTTCAGCTGTGGCAGTCATCTTGGTTGACAGTCCAGGTCAAAGGATATATTTCTAAAAGAAAACCATCTAAGGACCATTTCTGCTAGGTCTTGTTCCAACTGGCTAAGCGGTTTCAGAAAAGAAGATTTTTAAATGAATTTTCATATAGGGTCCAATATTTAACAAAGTTCGGTGTGGCAGCCATCTTGGTTGACAATCCAGATGATTGGACACATTTCTGAAAGAGGACCTCCCAAGGACCAATGCTGCCAAGTCTGGCTCTAATATGTCAAGTGGTTTCAGACAAGAAGATTTTTCAATGAATTTTTCCATAGGGCCCTATGTTAAACTAAGTTCGGGTGTGGCGGCCATCTTGGTTGACAGTCTGGGTCATTGCACAAATTCTGAAAGAGGACCATCTAAGGATCATTGCTACCAAGTCTAATTCTAATTGGCTAAGTGGTTTCAGACGAGAAGATTTTTGAGTGAATTTCCCATAGGGTCCTATGTTAAATTAAGTTCTGCTGTGGCGGCCATCTTGGTTCACAGTCCACAAAATCAGACACATTTCTGAAAAAGGACCTCCTAAGGACCAGTGCTGCCTAGTCTTGCTCCAATATGTCAACTGGTTTCAGACAAGAAGATTTTTCAATGAATTTTCCTATTGGGCCCTATGTTAAACTAAGTTCAGTTGTGGTGGCCATCTTGGTTGACAGTCCAGGTCATCAGACACACCTCTGTAAGACGACCATCTAAGGACCATTGCTGCCAACTTTGGTTCCAACTGGCCTTGTAGTTTCATATAAGAAGATTTTTGAAATTCACCCTCCCCCTTTTCTATTTTTAGTAATAGCAGCCATGTCGGTTGGAAGTCAGGGATGCCACCCAAGGACCATTCCACCAAAGTTTGGTCTCAATTGGCCCAGTGGTTTGAGAGGAAAAGATTTTTAAACGAAAGTTTATGCTGGATGCCGTCTTTAAAGGGCAAAAACTCCTATAAGCGGTCAATCAATGATTTTGGTCATGTTGACTTATTTGTAGATCTTACTTTGTTAAACATTTTTGTTATTTACAATTTGTCTTTATCTATAATAATATTCAAGATAATAACCTAAAACTGCAAAAATTCCTTAAAATTAACAATTCAGGGGCAATAACCCAACAAAGGGTTGACTGAATCGTCTGAAAATTTCATGGCAGGTAGATCTTGACCTGATGAACATTTTTACCCCGTCAGTTTTGCTCTAATTGCTTTAGTTTTTGAGATATAAGACAAAAACTGCATTTTACCCCTATGTTCTATTTTTAGCCATGTTGGCCATGTTGGTTGGCAGGCAGGGTCATCGGACATATTTTTTAAACTAAATACCCTAATGATGCTTGTGGCCAAGTTTGGTTCAATTTGGCCCAGTAGTTTCAGAGGAGAAGATTTCTGTAAAAGTTAACAGACGACGACGGACGCCAAGTGATGAGAAAAGCTCAGTTGGCCTTTCAGATCAGGTGAGCTAAAAATGGGACAATACAGGCAGTTATATGATGAAAACTAAATTATCCATCAATTCAACATAAATCACTATCTTATTAACAAATATTTATTACAATAATTTCTAACTAGAAAATGTGTCTATAAGACACGGATGGCCCGCCCTAAATACAATATAGGTTGCTGAACTGTGTTGTACTTTACAAGAGGACTGTAGTGGTGAAATATCATTGATATACAGTCAACTCCACTTAATTGCAAACCTGTTAATTGAAAAATTCTGTTATTTGCAAAAGAATTACCAGCACAAAACCATTTCCCATTCAACTAATGTTAAATATGTCTGGCCATTTTGTTTCCAATGTAAATAACCATGTGCACAGGTGAAAGCAAAAAATCTTTTTTAATTCAAAGTAATTCACAATTGATTTCAAATCAATAAACAATTATCACTTCAGATTGAAACTAGAAATTGTGTCTGTAAGATACGGATGCCCCGCCTAAAATGTAGGTCATCATGTATGAATGCTCAGTACTATCCAAGGCACATCCACTGATAAAGTTTCATTTATACACTATGCTTAGTTCCAAAGAAATGAACCTAAACGCAAAACTTAACCAAAGTCACTGAAGCATGAAATGTAGGTCATAGCAACCCAAGTGTTGCTGAACTGTGTTGTACTATACAAGAGGAATGTAGTGGTGAAATATCATTGATATATTACTATAGGTTTCTGAGAAATGGAGCTAAACGCAAAATTTAACCAGAATCGGGACGTAAGGACGTACGGACGGACAAGGGTAAAACTATATGCCCCGGCCACAATCGTGGCGGGGCATAATAAAAATGAATTATGTAACACTTTTGATGAAAAAAATTTAGAAATAGATTAGAGATTACAAACTGACATGTAACAAACCGTTTCTTGATCACCAATACACAAGGTCATTGACCTATATTGTGTCTTGATAAACAAATATCTTTTACTGATTAAAAAAAAAATTTTAAAATCATTTCTGCCTCATTTAAAATGTTTTACTGGAATATAACACTGTGATAGAATAAAGGATTGTTGGATTATAGTTGTATTGAAATATGTACAAGATGAAGTTTGTATTTAAAATGTAGGTCATCTGGGTTACCAAAATACATGTAATACGTTATGCATTACAACAAGGAAGTATATGGCACTTAGAAGAAAAAAAATAACAAAGATGTCATTTCAATTTTATTTATTAAAAGGCAATAGTTTTCATTTAACAACATTCTTTAATATAACTTTGGTAAACTTTGGCTAACATCTGACGATCTGTATACTGCTGTCAGCTGATTCCAAAACTTCCTATCTGATACGCCTTTCATTTTATCGCAAAGGCTGCTTAATTGCAAAATTTTCACTGACAAATATGCTTTGCAAATAAGCGGAATCCATTACTATAGGTTTCTGAGAAATGCAAAACCTAACTGAAGACACTGAAACATGAAATGTAGATAATAGTGACCAAAGTGTTGCTGAACTGCATTGTAATATACAAGAGGACTGTAGTGGTGAAATATCATTGATATATTACTAAATGAAATGAACCTAAATGCAAAACTTAGCCAAAGTCACTGAAGCATGAAATGTAGGTCACAGCAACCCAAGTGTTGCTGAACTGTGTTGTTCTATACAAGAGGACTGTAGTGGTGAAATATCATTGATATATTGATATATTACTATAGGTTTCTGAGAAATGTACATAAACGCAAAACTTAACCGAATCGGGACGGACAAGGGTAAATCTATATGCCCCAGCCACATTCGTGGCGGGGCATAAAAATATTACTTCAAATACCTTACCCTTTTATAATTTCTTCTTGTTTGTCTGTATTCTGAAGTAATGGCACAATATCTACAGGTTCAATTTTCTGTAAAACCTAGGAAATATTTGAGAAAACAAATCAACGTTTTATACTAGGGTTAGTCATGGTCACATAATTCACTACCCTTTCAAAAAAGGCCAAATACATGTATTAATTGCATAGATAAACAAATTAAAACTCTTAATCATCTTTACATCTATACTGTTATTATAAAAATAAAAATTGCAATGCTAGAATAGAGAATGGAAACGTGGAATGTGTAAAAGACACAACAACCCGACCGAAGAGCAGAAAACATCTCAAGGCTACTAATAGGTGCAAAAATGCAGCAGGGTTTTGTGAGATCTCGACCCTCCCCCTATACCTCTAGCCAATGTGGAATAAACAAACACACAGCGATACACACAGTAAAACTAAGTTCAAAAGATGTCCGAGTCCGATGTTAAAAAAGGTAACAGAAGAAACTAAGCAAAATGACAATGATCTATATATATTAACAAAGGACTACTAGCAGTTACTGACATGCCAGCTCCAGACCTCAATTAAACTGATCGAAAGATTATGTCTATATCATATAGAAAATCAGCCACATCCCTCCCGTTAGGGGTTTAGTATCATGCCATCATATATCATATGAGAAGAACATAACCCATATCAATTACACAATAAAAGTTTTTCATTTTGAATTTTCAGTCAATCGCTTACCTTATTAAAAATGTGATTTGATGTAATTGCATTGAGAACATCTGTTGAAACATTATCGGCATGCTGAAAAATAAAATTATACTTAATAGATAAAACTAGCGCTCAGCAGGCATGAAAGGCGTTTTTATTGATGTACCTCAGAGAAGTCACTTCTCCCTATCATTATGAAGTGTGGTAAGCGTTGTAGGGACCAAATTTTTCTGCATCAAGGTCCTTCTTCTTAAAGGTCAGCATATTCTGGCCATGTGTGTTTTCAAGCATTTCTGCAGTTCTATAGATTTTTTTTATAAGCCATAGACACATTCTGTCAAGTTAGGCTCTTTTTGGCCCAGCAGTTTCAGAGAAAAGTTTTTTTTAAAAATTAAAGAACCTTTGTGAGCACGCTCACATACCCCACGTCTTCATATTGTCACTGGAGAAACAAAATCTCACTTCACAAGTAAAATGAACACAATCAAATGCTTACCTTCACATAATGATCCTAATTTGAATGGCAGCATGTTGGGAAATTTAAATTCCAAGCGAGAGGAGTCAACATTAATAGTATAGTGAGGCAAATAAGTTCAAAGGGGTGTAACTCCTAGAAAAAAAATTGAATCGTAATTTCTTGTCGATATGCACATCTATGTAGTATGTCATTATATGAAAGGCTTCATGAAATTCTGTTGTGTGGTTTGAGAGGAGTTGTGATGACAAACTGTTGCAGTAGTACATTAAAGGAAATAAGTTCAAAGGGGCGTAACTCCTAGAAAAAAAATTGAATTGCAATTTCCTGTCGATATGCACATCTACATAGTATGTCCTTATATTTGAAAAGGTTTCATGAAATTCTGTTGTGTGGTTTGAGAGGAGTTGCGATGACAAACTGTTGCAGTAGTACATTAAAGTAAATAAGTTCAAAGGGGCGTAACTCCTAGAAAAAAAATTGAATCGCAATTTCCTGTCGATATGCACATCTACATAGTATGTCCTTATTATCTGAAAAGGTTTCATGAAATTCTGTTATGTGGTTTGAGAGGAGTTGCGATGACAAACTGTTGCAGTAATACATTAAAGTAAATTAGTTCAAAAGGGCGTAACTCCTAGAAAAAAAATTGAATTGTAATTTCCTGTCGATATGCACATCTACGTAGTGTGTCCTTATTATCTGAAAAGGTTTCATGAAATTCTGTTGTGTGGTTTGAGAGGAGTTGCGATGACAAACTGTTGCAGTAGTACATTAAAGTAAATAAGTTCAAAGGGGCGTAACTCCTAGAAAAAAAATTGAATCGAAATTTCCTGTCGATATGCACATCTACGTAGTATGTCCTTATTATCTGAAAAGGTTTCATGAAATTCTGTTGTGTGGTTTGAGAGGAGTTGCGATGACAAACTGTTGCAGTGACAAGATGATACTTTGGTGTTTTCAATAACTCCCATAAAATTAATTGGATCAATAAGGCAGTAAAGTATGCACATCTAAACATCATGACCAACCATCCTACCAAATATGAAAGCAATCCATTAAGGGATTTCAGAGGAGTTGCAGTGACAAGATGATACTTGCTTTTTTAGCTGAAAATAGTCTAAGTCCAATAACTGAAATAAAATTAATCGGATCAATAAGGCAGTAAAGTATGCACATCTACACATCATGACCAACAATCCTACCAAATATGAAAGCAATCCATTAAGCGGTTTTAGAGGAGTTGCAGTGACAAGATGATACTTTGGTATTTTAACTGAAAATAGTCTAAGTCCCACAACTCCCACAAAAATTATCCAATCAATATGGTGGTATAGTATGCACATATACACATCATAACCAACAATCCTACTAAATATGAAAGCAATCCGTCAAGCGGTTACAGAGGAGTTGCAGTGACAAGAACAGGACTGACGGACGGACGGACTGACGGACGGACGGACTGACGGACAGACGGACGGACGGGTCAAAAACATTATACCCTCCGCAACTTCGTTGCGTGGGGTATAATTAACCAATCAGAAACAAGAATTGCCCATGGCGGCTATGTTTGTTGCCTGATCTGGACACAGATGCTTCCTGTCAAGTTTCGTTCCATTTGACCAAGCGACTTGAGAGAAAATGATTGTTTTATATCAGCCAATCAGTAAAAAGAACTGCCCATGGTGTACATATTTGTAGTCCGATCGAGACCAAACGAGGAAACTTTATAAAGGACCTCCCATATATGCTTGTCGTCCAATCAGAATGAAAAAAATTAATTTAAAAAAAGACTTTCCATAGATGCTTCCTGTAAAGTTTGGCTGACAGTTTAGGCTAAGCAGTTTGAGAGAAAAATTATTTTTTTAATTAACCAATGAGAAACAAGAATTTGCCCTTGTCTGTTGCCCGATCAGGATGAAATGAGGAAACTTTGTAAAGAACCTCCCGCATATGCTTCCTGTCAAATTTCATTCCATTTGGCCAAACGATTTCAGAGAAGATTTTTAAAACTCAGCCAATCAGAAACAACAATAACCCACGGAGGCCATGTTTTTTGCACAATCAAGATCACTATTCGTACAGGACCTCATAAACATCATTCCTGCAAAGTTTAGTTCAAATTGGCTCAGTGGTTTCAGAGGAGAAGATCTTTAAAGGAAAAGTTTATGCCAGACGACGGACAACAACAGACGTCAAGTGATGGCAATAGCTCACATGGCCTTTTAGGCCAGGTGAGCTAAAAATTCGTAAGAGTTCCACGGAACCCAGTATCTCATCTGCTTTTGCTGTTGTCTGTTTTCAGTGTAATAGTGGAATGTACATAATTTTTCTCCACATGTTATTTATTGATCATGTCCAAGTTTTGTTAAAATCCAGGATGGTTTAAGAAAGTAATTAATGTTTTTAGAACTTTAACTGCAGACTGTATGTAATGTTAACATTGTTTAGAAAATACAGAAAAATTGGAAAGTATTTGTTATAAAATCTTCCTCTGGATACTCTTTTGATCATGAACAAGATTCTGTCCAAGTTTGGTAAAAATCCAGGATAGTTTAAGCTAGAACTGTAAGTGACCTCACTGAGTGATACCCCCTGCTTCCAATACTAGGAGTTGCACTTACAAGCTTTAAACATATAATTAAAACCCTTAAGTAGGATTATCTCCATTTGCAAGCGTACCCCCATAATTATCTTGCTTCATGCACATCTAAATTTTTATCTAAATCAAAAAGGCTTGGTTGGTTTTTTTCTTGACATTAACTCGTATCTTTTATTTTAATCAAACTTTGAGCTGTGCTTACCCTCAGCTACTGTGCTATATTAAAAACATGATTGTTACGAAAACGTAAATTTGAATTACATATTTTTTAACTAAATATATTAATACTTTACATGGCATTATATAACAAAAGACAAGATTTAATCTTACAGATACGTTATCAGATTCTTCCATCTGTATATCTACTGCCATTTCATCTGAACTGGATTCACTACTTTCTATCTCCTCCCAATCATCTTAAATAAAAAAAATTCTTTCAGATATTTACATTAATCATTTATTGTATACATGCATCTAACCTTAGTTTAATCATCCAATCTATAATCATAGCATTGGCAATGACATTATTTGTCACTTATAGATCTTTCTCCAAAGATCACCGAAATTTGCACACAGTCTCCTTTGTTTTGATTTGACCAAGATCTGACAGACATTCAACATAGCTTTTAGCGTAAACAGACAAGAAATTTTTGGTTTCCATTCTTGTTTGATGTACAATGTATGTGTTGACATTTTCTCTCTTTTAATTTGGTTAAATTGTTCAATGTAAGGTTTCAATTCCCTGAAGCAAAGCTGGCCTTAGCTGTATTTTGACTGTTCTATTAAGGGCCCTCCATTTTATAACTATCTATGTCTTCATGATTTCGCATGATTTCACATTCCAAAATTTTGGTTAGCAGTGTACCAGATCAAATTTGATCCAGACATGTTCATTGTGATATACAAGTTTAGTATCCAAGTTTATATCATAACTTGATCTGAGTACCATGTAAAATGATTCCTTTGAACCTTTCAATTTTATTTATTTTTATTTTATAACAATTAAATAGTACAAGTTTTATGAAGGGTAAAACTGCATGCACCCAACTCCATTTGCATCCATTCAATAATCTTTATAAAAAAATTATATTTGGCAATCACAGAATTTAGCAATTAATATCAATTGAAATAAGATTTCAAAATTGTAGTTTAAACAATAGCTGGGAACTTAAATGAACTTCCAATCATAAATGTAACTTAACATACCATCAACACAACATATATTGGTAACAATTTCCAGGGCTATTTGTTGTGACTTTAAAATATTCTTTGTATTCATCAAAATATCAGAATCTTGTTTCTGAAAGAAAAAATGAATATTATCACAGTATATATTTATACCACATCCCAATATTATTGAATATCAATTCTATTTTCTTGTATAAATATTACAGATCATGTATAAAAAACGACAACATTGGGTCAAAGACTCCATAGGCTGGGTTGCATTTAATGTGAATGAGAGGATAACATGTAATATTTAACCCATACCCTACGTAGGTTTATGATGACCAGTAACACAATCATTGTAGCATACAAGACCAAACACTTAATGTATAACAAAAGTTGGGGGGATACACTAAAATGACCATTTGTAACCATCACTTTTGGTTAAAATCTGTATGCTTTTTTTGGTTTTTTATCCATTTTGTAAAGGCAAAAAGGAAATTAATGTTATAACTAAGTGCGTGGTGCATACAAATGAAAAGTAATGGAAACTTCTCTAAAGCAGCAGCCGCTGGTCATGGGACCACTGAAAATGTCCGATTTGAAAGGGTGGCCGGTTTATTGAATATCCAAAGTCAGCAAAGAGTTATTTCCCTTTAATATGCATTTTTTGTATTTTGTGGGATCTGAATGTAATCATTACCACAGATATATTTTCCATTGACTTCTAGAAATTCTGTATCTAATATTCATCATACATTTAAGAATACAACACATTATTGAGTGAAATAGGCATTAGACAGTGGCCATGTGTCCAATTGGTGGATTACCTTGAGTGTTTACATTAGGGCTGTTCCAGCAAAACATACATGGGACGGGGGGAAGACAAAATATAAAAATTATCTACTTGGTTGTTAGTGAGTGGAAAGTGCATCTATGGTCCATTGCTGGACCTCAAAATATGCTTCTGCGGGTGCTTATATGAAAAATGAAAGTTTATTTTAACATTTTTACCTTTTAGTTTGCCTTAGCTTATAGATCATGATCATTTAAAACGTATACACAATGCTTTTTATAATTATATACAGATTAAGTTTGAATTTGGATATTGTAAATGTTACTTTACCAGTTTTTTGCCCGTTCAGAAATTATGTGCAAGCGGGGGCATCTGTTTTCAAATAATGTGATACATGAAAACACAAGGATGTGAATATATAAACACAAATTTACATGATGACTATTTTGCTTAAATGAAAACTAAGTTGATATTAACATGATTTTAAAAAGCATTCTTTTGCTACATATTTTTAAAAATCAGCATAATTAATTGCCTATAAAGCTTCTGCTTTTGCTTCTGTGGGTGGGTATAAGTGAAATAAAATCACTTCTATGGATGATTACTTTAATTTTCAAGTGCCTTCCCCCCGTCCCATGTATGTTTTGTTGGAACAGCCCTTACTGTTATAAGAACACTTGGATAGATTCAATTGGTGCGGACAGTTATTGAGGAAATATTTCTTTAATTCTAACAAAGAAAAACAGAAATACTGGCCGATGTCTGGTTTGAAGGTGTGGCCTGTTTTCTAACGTATAACTAATGTACATTTAAATACAAATCAGCAAGGACTTCAGAATTCGGCGCTATATATAGAGAGAACAGGTTTTTAGAAGGACATGTTTTCAGAAGTTTTACTGTATGTATTAAATAATTTTGGTTTCCTCAATAATTAAATTCAATACATTGAAACATTTCTTTATATCAATTAATGTACCTTTTTCCTTTCCTCCTTTTTATCTGAGCTTGTCGTGTGATCACCATTTGCTGTATTCTATAAAGTTATCAAACAAGACCACTGTTAGTAAACAATGAAAAATCTTCAAAAAATGTTTGAAAATCTTCTTTGAAAACGCCAAGTGATAACTTTGGCCAGGTGAGCTAAAAAAATTTAAGTATACTTTCTGTATTTTTTGTTGCATTTTTTTCTGGACTATTCCTGAAAACTTTCAAGGTAAGCTAAATATCGGATGTAATATTAATACATGGGTAGCAAGAGTTTAATGACCTTTTTGACAGGAAATACTCTTACAATTATTTTTTGTACATGTTGTTTAAATGATTTTTATGGACCTGAGGAATTGATATTGACCTTAAAAGTCTAAATCAATTAAAACAAAAGACTTTCAGCATAAAATAGAAAATTGCCAAAGCAAAAGTGAAACATGTCAATACAGTTTTTAATCAAGCAGTATGTCATGTCACCACATCATATCCAACAGAATTTTGTCTTCAACACACTTGTGTAATAATCTTTCATTACATTTTGATGGTTTTTTGGTCTGAAAGAAAAGATGTCCTAAAAAATAGTTAACAAACCTCATATGTTTGTACTGTATCATTTCTCAGTACTTCCACAGTATCTATCCTGAGTACATGTGACAGTGTCTGTACAACCACTGCCAGTAAGTTGTTTGCCGATGACAGACCGTCACCACTAATATTTGTCAGAATACCTGTAATGTAATGGTAATGTCAAACTATCAACACTAATACTTGTCAGAATACCTGTAATGTAATGGTAATGTCAAACTATCAACACTAATACTTGTCAGAATACCTGTAATGTAATGGTAATGTCAAACTATCAACACTAATACTTGTCAGAATACCTGTAATGTAATGGTAATGTCAAACTATCAACACTAATATTTGTCAGAATACCTGTAATGTAATGGTAATGTCAAACTATCAACACTAATACTTGTCAGAATACCTGTAATGTAATGGTAATGTCAAACTATCAACACTAATACTTGTCAGAATACCTGTAATGTAATGGTAATGTCAAACTATCAACACTAATATTTGTCAGAATACCTGTAATGTAATGGTAATGTCAAACTATCAACACTAATACTTGTCAGAATACCTGTAATGTAATGGTAATGTCAAACTATCAACACTAATACTTGTCAGAATACCTGTAATGTAATGGTAATGTCAAAATATCACTGCTAATAATCTATTATAAACTTTTCCCGAAGGAACCGTTTTACTATAGAGTTGTCTGGTGAGGGAGAAGTCCATAATACATTTAATACATGAAATGTAAAAATCTTGGCAATCAAAAATAAAATTACATATTATGTACTAATACTTGTTTGTATACCTGTAATGCAAAGGTAATGTCAAACTATTACCACTAATATTTGTTAGAACACTGAATTGTAAAGGTAACAGAATGCCTGTGATGTAAAGGTAATGTCAAATTTTCAGCACTTATATTTGTTAATAAACCTGAAATGTAAAGGTAATGTCAAACTGTCACAATATAACCAGTAATTCTAGAATGCCTGTCTTGTTGCGGCGGGGGACAAAAATTCAGGGATATGAATTAATATTTGTGACATTAGGTATAATATTGACTAATTTGAAGAACTGTTGGTTAAAATCCATTTCTAAAATCTTTTGATGCACAGAAGCTATGTTTGATAGATAAAAAAATGTTCTTTTTCCAGAAAACCTTTGAGTTCACTGGGTATTTTACATATAACTTGTCTTGTGCATCAAAATTGGTATCAATGATTTTAATTTAACAAGAACAGAGTTTGTCACCCAATATTTAAGTACTGACTGTAAGTTTTGTTCCATCTATGAAGAAATTGTCTCCATTATCTAAGTTACCCTCCTAGCACTGAGGTTACTTCAAACAGGATATCCCTTTTATGATGTCATAGGAGAAATGAAAAGAACAATTTAGCCTATGATATGATAGATGGAAAAAGTTAACCAATCAAAAGATGTGATACATCCAATATCAAATTATATTTCTACAATACAAATATTCTTACCCACAACTAATGTTTTTAACAAAGTATGCTGTGAAGAAAGTGTGTCATCTGCTATTATAGCCTCTAACACTCCCAAATTTTCAGGTTGTCTACATAGAGCACCAATTACTGTATTGTCCTCAGTCACTGTGTGAAGGCACTGTGCTACAAATATGAAATTTTACAACTTAGTTTCTATAATTAAATAATAATTTAAAAAAAAAAAAAAGAATGACATCCAAACTTAGCTATAACAGTACTTAACAGATAATTTTTCTGCTCCGAAGTTAAATAGGTCTAAATCTGGTATTTAAAAAAAACTAGAGGCTCTAAAGAGCCTGTATCGCTCACCTGCATTGAAGTTTTCATCTTGACCAGGACTGAAGATTTGGCTTTTTTTTTTATAGGGTTCTATGTTCAATTAAGTTCGGCTGTGGGAGCCTCATGGTTGACAGTCTAGGTCAATGGACACATTTCTAAAAGAGAACCATCTAAGGACCATTGCTACCAAGTCTAGTTCTAATTGGCTGAGTGGTTTCAGACCAGAAGATTTTTGAGTGAATTTCCAATATGGTTCTATGTTAAACTAAGTTTGGCTCTGTCGTCCATCTTGGTTCACAGTCCACAAAATCGACAATTCTGAAATAGGACGTCCTAAGGACCATTGCTGCAAAGTCTGGTTCCAATTGGTCAAGTGGTTTCAGATAAGAAGATTTTTCAATGAATTTTCCCATAGGGCCTTATGTTAAACTATGTTCGGTTGTGGCAGCCATCTCAGTTGACAGTCCAGGTCATGGGACACAATTCTGAAACAGGACCATATAAGAACCATTGCTGCAAAGTCTGGATTCAATTGGTAAAGTGGTTTCAGATAAAAAGATTTTTCAATGAATTTTCCCATAGGGCCCTATGTTTAACTAAGTTCGGCTGTGGCTGCCATCTTGGTTAACAGTCCGGGTCATCGGACATCCTTCTAAAAGAGAACCTCCTAAGGACTACTACTGCCAAGTTTGGTTGCAACTGGCCTTGTAGTTTCATAGAAGAAGATTTTGGAAATTCATCCCCCCCCCCCCTCTTTCTATTTTCAGTAACAGCAGCCATGTCATGTCGGTTGGAAGTCGGGGATGCCAGACATAAGTTTGGAAAGGGGCCACCCAAGGACCATTCCACCAAAGTTTGGTTCAAATTGACTAAGGGGAGTTGACGAAAAAGTAAAATTCCCATAGGCTCAATCTTAAACTAAGTCCAGCCATGGCGGCCATGTTGGATGGCGTTCGGGGAAACCGAACAAAAATTTTAAAAGGGGCCACCCAAGGACCATTCCACCAAAGTTTGGTTCAAATTGACCTAATGGTCTCAGAGAAGATAACAAAAATGTTAAAATTCCCATAGGGTCCAAGGTTAAACTATGTCCGACCATGGCAGCCATATTGGATGGTGCCCGGGAAAACCGAAAATACTTTTTAAAGGGGGCCATCCAAGGACCATTCCACTTAAGTTTGGTTTAAATTGGTTCAGTTGTTTCAGAGGAATTGATAAAAATGTGAAAAGTTTACGATGACAACGACGACGGACGCAAAGTGATGAGAATATCTCACATGGCCTTTTAGGCCAAGTGAGCTAATAATGGAAAATTGCTTATTGACAAAAAATGAAGATACATTTGTTTTTGGAATTTCCCATTTGTGGTGCCTGAGACAAAGAAAGTAAAGTGATGGATATCAAGTAATGTTTTATAACTATATTTTATTACACTTTTATTATACATGTAGCTCACTCTCTGATTTAAAAAATATGTCAACAACAATTAAAATGAAAGTCTGCTAGTAAAAAACATGCTGAAAGTAATTCAGTCTCTTTTTGCAAACAGTAATGTGGTCTAAGAGATTTGGCATTAAATTCCAAATTAAGAAGTTTTCTGAATGAAACTTATTTTGGAGCCACTGTTGGCCTGCCTGTTGTACATCACCAAACTATTTTGAAGCTGTCTGCCCTCATGTGTCAGTTGCCTGCCTGTTGTACATCACTAAACTATTAAACATGTTTTTCTGTTGAAAAATCCATTTAAAATAAAAACAACAGAATAATAGAAGTATATGTATGTACTTAAATATAAAGCTTTTTAGCTACAGTTTTCACATGACCTACAATTTGTTACATAAAACATACCTACAGTAACTGATAATTCATAACCATATACTTTATACTGTAAACATGGCAATAATATATGTAACAAGTTTTCTTTGTTAAATATTTTGACAGCTTCTTCTGATGCCTCACTGAAAGACAAATATTTTATTACTTCCAGTAAAAAAAATATGATTCATTTGAACATTGCTGAAAGATTCTTATTTATGCATTTTTAAAATTAGTATGTGTGCTTGAGATTCCTAGATTATTTATCTATTTTAAAATTGAGAGCTTGTATTAGCAAAAAGTCTTTAGGATGTGTCTATGTACTAGCTGTAGTGAATCCCAGCTCTTGGTGTTATCCTTACTGATTAACTACACAAATAGGTAAAATGTTGTCCTTTGAAAAATATTCAATCATGATTATGCCAAAGTGTATGTTTTTATGTGAATATATACAATTCAATATTATTATTTTGGAAAAACTTATAAAATTATAAAAAAATTTCAATAACTTTAGAATTAAACAGTTATATGGCACACTATGCTTGAAATTTTCAACAAATTCATTTTTTTATGCCTTCAAACAATAATCTGTCTTTCTGGTGTGTCACATTGTATTTTTTAACCTACAAATGTTTCTGCTTAGGTAAATTTGAATTGAACATATTTTGATTATTCAATGATTATCTTTCAACAATTTTTTAAGCATAAACAGCAAAAACACTATGATTTTTATGAGATGCCCACAAAATATGTGCAAGGGTATCTTTACCATTAAATATATATATAAATATGTATATTTACAGTAATTTACCATAAATTCCACAAAATGTGAGTTGCCTCTATAAATATTTCTAATTTAACATCTCGAATCCTTTTAATTGAAATATCGTCTGGATTCCACTTCGCTCCAAACTGCAAATTAAAAAAAAAAATGATGCATGAAATTTTGTAATTATCCAGTTACAAAAACCAGCTTCTTGTAGACTTTGTTTACATCTAGAAGGCAAGTATTGTTAAACAAGAGTTCTGATCTGGAACACTACATAAGCACTCTTATTCATTGGGTAGATTTTTTTTTCTATGTAGGATTCATTCATACTCAAATTCATTAGAAATGCATATTTAAACCCCTAATGGTTTAAAGCAAAATTATATTCAATAGACAGAACAAACAAAATACAGTCGACTCTCGTTATCTCGAAGTCCTTCGGGCCTCAAAACAAATTTGAGATAGGAGAAATTTGACTAGAAGGGAGCTGACAAATTTTTTCAAGTTATGAAGGGGAGGTAATAAACTACATCAAAGGTCCAGTAAATCTAAATTCTTTGTAGGTTCCAGAGTAAAACGATAGTTTGCACGTACGAATATATCAAGACATCACTTTATCCATGTTCATATACTTATTTAATTAATTTTTAGCATTTTATATTTATTATAATAATAAAGAGTTGAAGACAAATTGATTACAATAGATCAAAATTACTAATTGTTCCGCAAGGTGATGTTTTTATGAAGATTATTCAGCATAACGAATAGAATTTTTGTTGTTTTTGTAATTTGGGACTCAAAATTTAGTTCGAGATAGAAGAAAATTCGACTCCTGCAAATTCAACTAAACAGGAGTAACTAGAACTGTGAGGGACCTCAATAACTATACCCCCCGCTGCTGTTAATTTAATGCACTAGGGCATCCTTATCATGGTGTATTGTCTCACAATTTCTAAATCCAACTGGGTATAACTGAGGGAACAAAAGGGTATAAAATTATGGGAAAAAGGATTGGACCAGGACATACTTCACATGCGCACATCTACGTACCAGGACCTAACAGTATGCAAAGCTTCATTAACCCCTGATAAGGCATGTTTGAGAAACTGCAGGTACAAAAAAATTCTGGACAGACAGACAGACAGGCTGATTCCTATATACCCCCCAAAACTATGTTTGTGGCGGGTATAAAAATACATATATTTGCACTGTAAAACTTTTGGAACCACATAAAAAATTTTACTCATCCAAAAATTTGACTCAAGCGAGTTTGAGATAATAAGAGTTGACTGTATAAAACATTCAAACACAATCAAGTTATTTACCAGTATGCACTTGTGATGCCAACCTTCCAGAGTTGCCAAGACTTTTATAAATACATGGATCTACATACTACATCAATTTTGTTAAAAGTATGTGTCACATTTAATATAGATAAATTATATTGATTACTTTGACATTTTGCATAAAGTCTGTTACTTAGTTCAGAGTTGCAGATACATTTAAGAAAGACATGTACATTTACTGAATCTACAAAATCTTTTATTTTTTTGTAACTTTTACACCTTCTTTCAATTTCTAGAAAATGGTCATTTATTCTCATCTTACAGATAAATGTTATAGTCTATAGAATGGACTTGAAGCCATTTATACCAGTTGGTCCGTTATGGACCTGGATTCTGGATCTAGAAAATTTCCATACCCTAAAAATCCTTGGCTAGTACTCTGGGTACAATGTAACTGACACAGTTAAGAAAAGAAAAATGGCTGCTTCAAGTAGGCAAATGATAACATGATTTACCATTCGTGTGAATGCTAAAACAGACTCAGAAATGGCTTCAAGTCCAACCTAAAGACCTGTAGACAATGGATCAGTTCTGTAATATTTTCTTGACCAACTACAAATGTATGAACAAAAAGAAATGTAGATTTCATTACTTTATTGATGGTATAACAAACTGATTACTTTCAGTTCCAGTGCTAAAATTAAATTGCAGCAAACTGCTTTTCCGACCCATTTTTCCCCTACTTGAGTGACATCTAACTGTGAATGATTACCATGTTACTAAGCAGATACACTGAGAAGCATAGATCAATATATAGCATTATAGCTATTGCTGGAATTATTATTATCCATTCACTTCTGCATGTTCTGATAAGCCTAATTTAGAGTATGTTTCAATTCTTCAATTATCTTTGGGAAAGCACTGAAATTATTTACAAGTGACATGCATCTGAGACAAAAATTCAGCAGACCATAGTCCAATGACAAACACGGCATTAAGTGCTGACCTTCAGCACTGATGCTAACTTTCCACAGTGTAAGAGATATTCCTTACCTTTGTAAAGGTGTTTTTAAAAGGAGGTATCAAACTTCATTCACTGATTAGAGGCTCCCAGGAGCCTGTAATGTTCACCTGGATTTTATTTGCAATTTAAGTTAGTATTTGATGTCAATATTCACACTTATACAAGGGAAACAGCTAAGTTCAATGTAAACTAAGTCCTGCATTACAATCTACTTAAATTTTTAATCAGCACCGAAGTAACAATACTTGGATAGCACCTTGTAATAAACATTCACGGCAAGTTAATCCATTGAACAGGTAGATTCAGAGAAGAAATTCTTTGAGAACTAATAAAACATCATAAAATCTCAAATTAAGAAAAATATTCAGGTCCTCATAAAGTATCAATTCCATCAAGTTTTGTATCAATCTATTCAAAATGTTCTACAGAAGAATTTTTAATACTAGTATATTTTCCCAAAGGTCCAATGTTAACTTATTCAGGTCTTTGCAATTTATTCAATCATTCAATTTTCCATTTTCCCCAAACTATAGGGGTATTTAAGTGTCGAAAATTAATAGTAATTACAGGTAGCCTTGTTTGTATAATATATAAATAATTACAGGCACTCGTCTATAAATTAAATTGAATCTCAACTTTGCTGATATGTAACTTTTCATACTCACATACTTAATTTCACCTGACTCAAATACAGTATTAATACACCATATCCCCCTTTTTAATTCTTTAACACCCTGTTCTTATTCAATAGAATTATCTTTTTATAACTGATATACTTCAATGAATTACTGCATACTATCCTAAATGCATGCTGCCTTAGTTCAAATTTAGTTCTTGGAACTATTTTCAAATTCAGAGTACTTTGGCCCATGAAAAAGTTGGCCAATATGCCACACTGCTAACTTGATAACCTTTGCTTTTCAAAACTCACAGTGCTGGAGTTAAAATAAAATACCACTGGATGTTGAACTAGTAGTATTTTTATCTCCTGTACATGATTACTAAAGAGTAAATATAATAATAACATGCTTACCTTTATATACAGAGCTACCAGTGGTGTAAGAACATCTTTTTTTACTAAAATTTCACAAACTTCTATACCTCCATCTACAGTAATGTTCCTGTCAAATAACTCATTGCTATTAATTACTTTAATTTATATACAGATGACGTTTGTTATCTCAAAGTACCTAAGACCACAAAAAAAAATTGAGATACCAGTAGATAAAGTTTGACTCAAAAGGAGCTGACAAATTTTCCTAGTTATGAAAGGGAGGTAATGTACTACTTCTGGTAAATCTACAATCTCTGTAGATGTTGGAGTGAAAGTGGTTTCCGACAAGCTGATTTTTAAATGAATTTTCCCATAGTGTCCTATGTTAAACTAAGTTCGGCTGTGGCAGGCATCCTGGCTGAAAGTCCGGGTCAACAGACATAATTTTGAAAGAGTGGTTTTGGACAAGAAGAATTTTAAATGAATTTTCCCATAAAAATGTTCCCATATACGTTAAATTCAGGTCAGCCCTGGCGGCCATCTTGGTTGACAGCCGGGTCATCAGACATAAATCTTAAAGAGTACCATCTAAGGACCATTGCTGCCCATCTGGTTCCAATTGGTCAAGAGGTTTCAGATAAGAAGATTTCTAAATGAATTTTACCATAGGGCCCTATGTTAAACCCAGTTCGGCAGTGGCAGCCATCTTTGTTGTCAGTCTGGGTCATCGGACACAATTCTAAAAAAGTACCATCTAAGGAACATTACTGCAAAGTCTGACCACAATTAGCCTTGTGGTTTCAGACAAGAAGATTTTTACATGAATTTTCCCATAGGATCCTATGTGAAATTAAGTTCGGCTGTGGTGGACGTCTTTGTTGACAGTCCGGGTCATCGGACATAATTCTGAAAGAGGACCATCTAAGGACCATTTCTGCCATATTTAGTTCCAATTAGCTCAGTAGTTTCAGACAAGAGATTTTTAAATATGCTTTCTCATAGGGTCCTATGTTAAAATAAGTTTGGCTGTGGCAGCCATCTTGGTTGACAGTCCAGGTAATCGGAGATATTTCTCAGAGGACCATCTAAGGACCATTGCTGCCAAATTTAATTCCACTCGGCTCAAAATTTTCAGTCAGAGCAGCCGTGTCCGATGGAAGTCAGGGATGCCGGACACACTATTTGAAGGGGACAACTCAAGGACAATAATACCAAAGTTTGGTCTCAATTGGTCAAGTGGTTTCAGAGGAGAACTCTAAAGAAAAGTTTATGCCAGACGATGGACACCATGTGATGGCAATTTATAAAGATTTTATAGTTCACATATAAATCATTAAGCTGATTAACTTGTTGATTAAAAACCTCTGTAGATAAATGGATACCAATTAGTCTACTCTTGAATAAATTATTTTCAATACTATAAAAAATCAATAGACCCTGACTATCAATTGCTGGAAATAAAACTTACCTGTGAAGACATTAATCTGCAAGGATGATTACTTCGACATAACAAATGAGATTTATGTTGTTTTTGTAATTTGGAACTCAATATAAAACAGAGTCAAAGTACATTTATATGCACTGTAAAACATTTGGACCACACAATAAATTTTACACATATGAAAATTTGACTCAAACAAGTTTGAGATAGCAAGATAGCAAGACTCAAAGGTAAAACCATCTTTATGAGCACAACTGAGGTCTATAACAGCTTCATTCAGTCACAATCACAAAACTCATTATCAACTGGTCAAGTATATACAAATATAAGATCCATCAGACTTTTAATTTTGATGTAATACATTTGTAAGTAAATCAGATTTGATTTCATTCTTTCATGTCAAAATTTTTAAAAATTATTATATATATTGGCAGAGAAGCAGCAAATAAGTTTTGATGTCTTTGGTTTGACATAGCCATGGATCAAATCCACAACCCTCCAGACTTGAGATGATCATGCTACCACAAGACCACAAAGGTGGTTAAAATGTCTAATGAACATGCAAATTTAAAAATTAAATTTACAAAAAATATATATCCATGATTTTTAACAAATCTGAAGCATCTAAAACATAGTAAACTGCTAATAAATAATTACCAGAAGAAATTAGTAACAAACAAAACACACTCTGAAATATTTGCACATACATGTGAACAGCATCCTAACTGGCAGAATATTTAAACTTTCTTTTCATAAAGAGAGCATGAAACAGAAATTACTAACATATCTAGATCTATGTCTCTGACGAGTATTTATATCTGTGACTACATGTACCACCAGGTTCATTGTCCAGATCTAAATGTAGGAATTCAGCATTTAATAATATATAATTACATACATGTAATTATCGAACTTTATCCAATAAAGAATTTTTTTTTCAAGCTTACCTTACTGCTCCTAAAGCTTTAAGACAAACTTGTGGACTTGTATCTACAAATAATGGTGCCAATATCTTTATACAGTCACTCTGTAGCACTTGTTTGATATTTGTGGGGTTTGCTACCAGGTTAGCTAGAGAGGCACAACCACATTCCCTTGTTTCTTCATTCACACTTGACAACTACAAATTACAAAATATGATAAAATCAAGAAAGATTGAAATTTGAAGCAAATTTATCAAAATACCACTATGACCTGTTTAAAGTTGTGCATCCACCTCCCTTAAAATACCACCATTCTTAAATGCTCACTGTGATGTTTCATTCCTGATATGAAAATAGGAAAGAACTTAAAATTCTTGTATCTGTAAGCTCTTGAACATACGAGTTTGAAAAAAAATCACTCTCCCATATGAAAAATTTACTTTCCATAATTTTAAAGAAAATCTCAGACTTCCATCAACAACAGTAAACATCATTTCAATATGTTATTTAATTATAATGTATGTTAATGTTAATTAAAATAATATAAATGAGATAAAAGATGAAATACATTTCTTCAACTGTTCAAAATATGACCTGTTAAAACAAGATTACTTCAAATTTATACTGGCCTCTCATGAATACTGCCAATTTCTGCTGAAATATATGCAAGATAGCAGTGAACCATTTATAGGACTGTTATTTCTGACTTTCTCGTTTAATAGAGCAACATTATCATACCAGCAGCTATGAGAGCCCTAGCTGATTTTTCATTTAAAACAAACACATTCTGACCCAGCTATCTAAATTATGTACCATCCAACCATGGCTCACCACACTTGAAAATAACAGGGAGACCCAGAGTCTCCCTCAGGGTAGCAACAGGGAGACTTCCAAGTCTACCAGGAAGACTGTGTTTTTTCCCCCAATTCGTCGTCTGTTATTCTGCTTAATGTCTTATAGTGTATACTATACATTCCTTCATTGTGTTTCATCCTGTATTGTTTGAGATTTATCTACATTTACTCCATATCCTTCCATTTAAGCCATAATCTGAGATTTTGTCTCATGTGCATTTAATCAATATCCTTTGTCAGATATTGTGAGTTTGTCTTATGTACATTTCAGGGTTCTCACTAAGAATTTTTCAGAATGGTGAGTCCCAGCTGATTTTGATGAGTCCCAGCTGATTTTGATGAGTCCCAGCTGATTTTAATGAGTCCCAGTCCAAGGACTCATCACCACTTTTTTAACGTACATTGCTGCATGATTTTGACCTATGGTAGGCCTATTGTACTATTGTTAAATTTTAATTAAAATCATGTGCTGCCTTAAAATACTGACGAATATAATTTGAAATAAAAAAAAAAATTGAAATTATGCAGTGGTGCTCCGAACTTGGAAGAAAATTTCTGTTACAGATATGAGCAACAATATTTGTACCTTTTGACAAAACTTATTTATTACATGTATTGCCATTTTATTTTTTAATATTTATTTATCTATAATCTTTACTATTATTTTTTCTCAAACATACTCTTAAAATCCTCCCATTGACCTTGCTTGAACACCTTAATAATCAATACATGTATTGACAAAATTTCCATTTGTGCATAGATATGTTAAAATCCGCTAAATATATTTTTAAATAAGGTCTACATATTGTTACAGGTCGGTAAAAAACACCGTGACCAACGAAAAATCACGAGAATTCCGATTGCTGCCATTTTCTAGCTTATTTTTTGTTGTTTCTTTCCCCTTCCCCTTTGATCTCCAAAAAATGGCGACTCGAGATTTTTAATGAAAATAACGGTCTTCAGACGCAGCTGATTAGATCTACATGATCGCCAAAACATGAAGAAAAACTACCAACGTTTTGACCAAAATACGTACGTTGTTCCGAGGAGCCTTACTTGAAAACACAGGGCGACTCATTTGTCGCCCTGGAGCCGATGACAGGGCAACATTAGCGAGCATTAGGCGACTTAATCGCCCAGTTTGGTGACCCCTGTCCAACCAATTTTTGCAGTTCTAAAACCAGTCACCTTGTTGGTAATCATACTGCATTGGCTTGGGTTATATCCAAAATTCAGATATGAAATTTTTTTTAAGTGGCCTAACTGATTTCTTGATCATGGGGCAGTTTCAAAGTTAATAATATTCATAGACATGTATATATACCGCTATTCAGATATGGCAAGTATAGACAGTGCTTCAATCACCAAAAAATAATTTATCATAGAAACATTTCAAAATTTCTGTGAAAATGGTAAAAAAATATGCAATTTTACCAATGTTCAACGGAAATTTTTCAGACTCATTTCTCACAATTTAACTTACTCGTGTCACAAAAATTGTGGTCACCAAAGTCCAGCGCCCATGGTACTTCACATGTCCTAGTTATTAACCCCTACTTGTAGTTTCAAAGCTTGTTCAGTTTGTGTTTTCTCACTTTATTATTTTTTCACTTGATATGGCCAAAAAAAAAAATATGTGTGTTTACGGTCACCCGACCGACCCTAGTTTTATCGTCCCGACCCTAGCCTTTTTTATCGGCAAATTTCTGAAATTCCGGAAATTCCCGCCTTTTTCGTCACCGGTACCGGTATTTATCGTATTAAACAACAATGGCGGCCTTTAGTACCAACACCGCGCCGCCAGCATTTTGTCGCTAACTTTAAAACAGTGTCCCCCATTTAAAAGCAGACAAAAATGTCATAGCTCCGTTAAACAATTCAAAAAACTTACATTGATATACATGTATTCAATAAATATCACGATAGTGACGATTGTCATTTGAAAACAATGAATCATGTAAAGTAATGTCTCCAAATAATTTTGAGGTTACTCCTACATTGTCAGTCGGGGAAGTAGTGCCATTTTCCAGTGTAAGACAGTTTACTTCCACCTGTTTGAAAAAAAAAAAAAAAAAAAAAAAAAAAAAAAAAAAAAAAAAAAAAAAAAAAAAAAAAAACCGACCTACCGACCCTATTTTTTTTCAGCATGTGACAGTAAACTCACATATTTTTTTTTTTGGCCCATTCCTTACATTGTATCATTGGGTGAATATATTCCTCATATGATTACCATGCTGTCAAACTTTACCAAATTTAAGAATCAACATAAGTCTGTGGTTTGTATTTATCCAAAAGTTGATAACTAGTAGAGTCACACCTTATATCATATATGTTTTATTCACCAGAGTGTCAGGATAGACATAGATACAGATAAAAGGGGGTTTGTGTACCCATAAAACCAGATTAATCACACCACTGATCAATATCTGCACCAAATCAGACTATCCAGTAGTGATGGGAATCTGAAAAAACTTCATAATCAATCATATGGAAATGAAATGAAAACTGTTTTCTTAATTTTTTAAAGTTAAATTTGCAGCTTTCATCAATACTTGGTTGTGTAATTTATATTTTCAATATAAGCATGCGCAGTACTAGTCCGAGGTTGCTCTTACGTCTGGCGCCTTTATTGTGATATGCTGGGGCAGTGGGACCTCAAGGTGCAGTCTGTATAGAAAACATGGAAATTGCCGAGCATTGTTGTCACATGACTGCTTTATTTCATTTTTTGTGTAGTAAATTTATGCATATGACCCCAGTAACCTGCATATATTTTATAACCGGAAGTCCTTTATATATAGTCATGTTTTCAGTGGTATGTAAATAAGGTTGACTCATGCCAACATACATGCATAAATTAGCTCCTGCGATTCCAAATTTTGAAAAGAAATAACTTGTGATTGCAATATCTTGTTAAAAGTGAAATGATGAAAATGGTGGGTTGAAGGGAATAAATCTTTTGTTTGTGGTACAGGGAAATTGTTGGTGAATAAAATGTACATATTCTAAGAATATTATGTATAATTGGATATATTACGATTTTGAGTCTAAAAACCGCCGGCCCAAGCCTGGGTCGGCAATTTCCATGTTTTCCATACAAAGTGCGCTCTGTCCCACGGCCCCAGCATATCACAAATACGGCCTAAGACAGAGTAATCTAGGACTAGTGCAGAATTAATCAAAGATTCTGGATGCAAATTCAATCTTACTGACTTATTTCATTTTAAAACACTTTATCATGGTCATTTGTTTTAAAAATTGCTCTTATTCACATTTTCCGCAAGATACGAAACCAAACATTCAACTTGATGATGTCAGCAGAAACTGGAATCAAAAGTAAAAGTAGAAAATTTCTGATTAATCAGATCATAAAATTTTAAAATTGACTGCTTAGAACGATTACCCTTAGAACTAGGTCCAATCGACTGATTTTCTATTATAATCGATCATCAGGACACCACTACATATCCAGACTCTCTGTTGTGTTATTTTTTTGTCTGGTATTATGCCAGTTGGGTGTCAATGACTGGTATGTTCTGTTATCCATTTTTTTTTGTTTATGTACATAATTTTACATTCACAAAAACTTTCACTTGTGTCATATGTTTACACTTTCATTTGAATATAGTTTTTGTGTTATGAACATGTCTCATTTTAAAGCAATTGTGTATATATTGGACCTTTCTTCCACAAAAAAACACCACTAAAGTTTTAACCTGGTCAAGAACTGGTTGGAGAGAAGAAGATAAAGTTCCTGAAGATTCAAGCTCCACGTCAAATTCCTTAACACTCTGCAGTCCAGTGGGAGGAGTCTGCTTTACTTTAAATCGCTTTTGTTTTGATTTCCCCATGGCCGGAGACTGACATCTTTAAAAATTAACTTTAGACGACAGAATCTTGAGAATCGGGTCTGAAAACATGCGGTATGGGGAACTGGGTTTCGGTGATACTGATACCAGTTTACTTCCGGTTATTTCATCGGTGTTGCTAAAAGAAGTACAGTCAGTGGACATAAATATTCATCACTTCAGATTTTTTCCTACAAATTTATGGCAAGCCAAAGTGGACAAAAAAGCTTATTTGTTTTTACTTATAAATAACTATAAATATTTATAATTCTTTTATTAATATTTATAATTCATTTATTAATGTTTATAATTCAAGATGACAATTAATTATTGATATTCATAAATGAATTGTAAATATTAATAAATGAATTTTAATTATTAATAAATGAATTATAAATATTAATATATAAACAACTTTTCTTTATATTTATAAAATGAATTATAAATATTAATAAATGATTTTTATATATATAATTTATTTATTTATAATATTTATAGTGTATATATTCTGTATTCCAAAAAGCTTATATGACCGGTGTACATAACATGTAATACAAATAAGGTTCAAATAGTAATACAAGTGCATTGAGAATTTGAAAATTTCAAATTATTTACCTTGATAGATAGTACATGTAGTAATAATCATCTCTGGACTTATTGTAATTCTCATCACCAGCTATTAGTTGTAAGCAATTAATGATTTCTTCTATCTTCTTTTTTGGTAACAAAACCTTTTCTTTCTTGTCGTTATAAAATTTGAAAAGTTCATCTGTAAAGTGTCTCACTTTTATGTCTTGTGCCATTTTAACAAATGTTATGGGTTTCTATTTCAAATCACATGTAAGGGAATGACATGAATAAGAGCTCATTGTGAAAACTTTTTAATCACCCTTAAGGGGGTAAATGACCATGTAACTTCATAAATTTGATACCTTAATATTACTAGATTTTTTTCACCTCCTAGGGCGGAACTTACGTCGGTTGAATAATCAAAGGAGAGTCAATCTCATTAGAGGGTGAGAGGTAACCTAATCAATTTCATTGGTTGCACTTCATTTCCGACAATTTTGAAAATAGTCTAGCTTTCATTTCCAACAGTATTTTGTTTCATATCCGGCAAGCTTTCATTTCCAACAGTATTTTGTTTCATATCCGGCAATTTTTGTTTTTACACTTCCGACAATTTTAATTAGGGCCGGATCCTAGGTAATAGGACGGATAGTATATCTCTTGATAAATATATCATTTTTATGTCGCCTGCATAGCACTGGATAAAAAACGGGGCAGCATTTGTTGGAGAGCATGCGTACACATTTTAGCCATAGGATTAAGATTTGTATGATAATGTTTTATTATAAATTTATAATATGTATATCCTGTTTATAATACTACTTCCACCTAAAAAAATTACAATAATGGAACTTAATAGCTTGAAATAAATTTATTATTCCGGTATATTATTGACATGTATTCTGGTATATGCTCGGGTACCTTTTCTTAGGCCATTTCCGCACACCATCGTCAAAAATCTAGAGAGTTAACCTAACCCCCTCACCTCCCCCGGGACTCCGCCCGATCAGTTCAAGAAAATATAGTAATTAATAATAACACAAATTTACTGTAACATATATATTATACGAATAATGATAATAGACAGTGATTTAGCTATGGCTGGATGGACGTGGAAGCACAAAAACAGGAAAAGTACCCGTGAGTAAGGACCTTACTGTATCCACTATTTAATACTGGCAGTACGTAAGCGTATATATTTCCAAGAAAATGTATCCGTAATATTAAGTCTTATGAAAAGAAAGTAGAGACAGGGTATATGATCCTTTGTTTACCTAGTTTTAGTTCATATAGCAATGATGTTTAATAGAAGATGAGGAAAGCTTCCGAATCCTGTCTCAGTTTCTTTAGTCATGCAGTTCTTGAGATGATTTTCATGTTGTCTCCCCTATGGCACGCCGTTGTTATATTTATTCAATTTCGAGATGTCTTATTTAGTTAAATAAGATATCTTATAAAGTAATTGAGATATCTTAATGATAAAATGAGATATCTTATATATTAAATAAGATATCTTATTAAAATGTTTATAAAGATATCTTATTAAATATGTAAGAAGTAGTATATGGGCACAGTTCAGTTATTATTTGAGGAGGAGCGAGGAGGAGCCGGAAGTGACGTCACCGGAACCGGAAATGACGTCACAGAAAGTGACGTAACCGGAACCGGAAGTCACGTGACCGGAACCGGAAGTACCGAAAGTGGTTTGCGCGCATGCGCAACCGGAAGTAGTGGTTTTTCGCGCCATTTCTTTACGGAAGTGACGTAGGTCACGTGTTAGGACTCGGATGTGTGGTCTGCGCATGCGTAGGCGGAACCGGAAGTACCCGGAAGTTATTTGCGCGCATGCGCAACCGGAAGTAGTGGTTTTTCGCGCCATTTGTTTACGGAAGTGACGCAAGTCACGTGATAGGACCCGGATGTGTGGTCTGCTGAACCAAAAGTCCAAAGGGAGGTCCTCCAAGGGGGAGATAACCCTGTAAATGGGGAGATAAGAGTTCCATATTCCCCTCCTACAAGGGGGAGAGAAAAAAAAAAGCTGATCTGCATTTAAACAAGGCTGTCAACTGTCAACATTCGAAGCAAACCATTATGATGGCTTCAAATGCAGGCTGCATTAACTTTTTTTTTTTTTTTTTTTTTTTTTTTTTTTTTTTTTTTTACAAGCCTGGTCCATTTGGTTGACATTCACTGCAAAACATGGCACTTTCCACGTTCTGGTGGGTTACTGCACACGGTAAGGTTTTCTTCAACTCGGGAACGAGTTCTGGGATGACTTTGTCCACCTCCTTTAATTTTTCGTACTGTTGAAAATCCAAACTCACTCCTTGGTCTGTCGGGTGTAGCTGTTCATCCAGAGGTGATAGAGAGTAATGGCGAACGTCTAGCTTTAATTCCGGACTCTGTGCCGTGACGTAAACGTTTCCCCCGAGGTGTTTGTGTAGGGACGCATATCTGTTGTGTTCCAAGTAATGAACGGCCTCGTCGATATCGTCCAAGGTATATTGGAGTTGTATCCAGCGAAACAGTGGGAAATACACTTCCATCCTCCCGTCAGTCAAGGTGATTCCCTCCTTTTCAACCTTCAGGTGTAAGCTCCCTCCTGGACTCTTCCGGGAAACAGATTTCCATGTCCTCTTTGTTGGGATCTGTCAAGACTCCTAGCAGATCGTCCCTCCTATTCACCATCAGGGCATGACAAAAACCGTTAAATGCATTGGGACCTCTTCTGGGTAGTAATTGCAGTAAGGCACGGGCCTGCATCTTCCTGGTTGGTTGATGAGAAATGAATTCTCTCTGGTCCTCGTCCACTATGCCTCGTTGTACCAATACATCGACTACTTTGTCTACCGGGGTTTCGTTCACCAAAAGAACGTAATTCTTGAGCAAGGCTTGTCTGTGCTGTGGTTGCATCTTTACCGTTCGAAGGAATAAGACGAGGTGAGAGGTTCTGCACTGTATATATGTGCAGAACGCGGACATGATAGAAAGCACCCAAGACACCCAATCAGAGATGCAAGACAGTTCGTGTTGCAACATGTCTGCATGACGTCATGAAACATGGCGGCGCCCACTGTTCGCCCACGTGTCGGGAACGAGAGAGAGGTAGGTCACTCTGCATTTATCCAGGCTTGTGACTGGCTATCATAAGATAGGCTGCATTACCCCACCCCATCTTTTTTTTTTTTTTTTTTTTTTTCTTTTTTTCATTTTTTAAAATTTTTTTTAACGAGTCGTAACACGAATCTATTCACAGTGTCCGTGGCCTCTTTTGGATCCTCCAATAGTCTAGTGATATCCGTCATGACATGTCCCATACTCCGATGTATCAGATAAAAAATGCAGTGCTGTCCGCACACCGTTGAACCTTCTTCTTGTACCCTGACGGTGTTGTATGTCCACATTCGACAATGTCGATTCATGAAGTTAAGGTAAGCGATCGAGTGAGGTGGTGTGCCAGTAGGATCGTAGTATTCTCCCATGGAATTGGCATCGATGTATATAGCTATCCAATGTTTTCCCTCTCGACTATCAGGATCCGTGTTCCCCACAAAGGCCGAAGGCACGTTCATGTGTCTGGGTAATCTATTTCTGGCGTACACTCCTGTAAACACCGATCTGGTCCCAGGGTGATCTTTTAAGACGCCTTCGATCTCTAAAGTGTTCATCAGGCACTGTAATCAAACAGGACTTGTCTATTTCTGTCTATTTCGATGACGTTGTCGAACTCTGCATACAAAACCACGTTGATGGTAGCAGGAAGTGCTTCGGCAAAATGAATTTCTAAACGTAAGTTGCCTTGTTTTATCAGTTGAAAGGTACCCACTTCAGACATATCGGGAGTCAAATCGAAGCCAAACAAGGTGTAGCCTTTAGAAAAGTCTTCTCTGGAAATGGCGTTTCCTTCGTCTTGAAACATCTTTCCGGTGCTGGTATAGAGTCCCATGTAACTTCGAATGTATCCTTCCCCGCCAAAATCCGGCTGCAAGGGTTTGCTGGGTATCTGTTTTCCGTCCACGTTGAGCGCGACAAAGTTTATCTTGAAGTGTTTAAAGTTAATCGTGTTTTTCGTGATGTTTCCGTTCAAAGCATCGCTTTCTACACATCCTATGACCAATCGCTTGGGCATCTGTCCCAGGAACATGTTGTCTTGGACGTAATTGGTGTTTCCTCTAGGTACAGTGTCCACTTTGACTTCCACCCGTCGTATGGGGTATTTGCTGCTCGTTTTTTCCAAAGCTTTGATGTGGGCCATGCGAATGGCCGGGCTCAACTGCACCTTTCTGACGAATAGACCTAAATCTCTAATCTTAACCTTGAAAGCGTTGGCATGTCCCATCAAAGCAAAGACGTCTCTGCTCCTCCTCAGTTTGATTTTCAGTTCAACTTGATTTAATAAGTATTTATCTTGACAAAATAAGTCTACGTGAAGTTTTCCCATCATCTGGACTTTTCTGCTTTCGGCAATCAATACCTTTCTGCTGGAGAATCCCACGTTGTCGTCGGTTCTGATTTCTAGGTGTTCCTGTGTGTCTTTGTACCACATGACTCCGGTCAATTGGGATTCTTTGGCAGCGGGTCCGTAGCTGAGCAAAGTTTCTATATAGGCCCGATACGGGTAAACACTCGTGTGAGGGGACACCAATTTCTCGTTGAGACTCACACTGACATCGCTAAAGAGCGAATGCATCCATAGATTCACGGGTCCCACGTCCGAATCGTTGGCCAAATTGCTTCCGTCTGCTTTCACGATCTGTGCCTCTACGAATAGATACGTGTTGGCCAAGTCGATGTAGTCTTCCCCGGCCCCGCTTACGACGAATTCGTAAGGTCCTTGGTCCGTCAGAGCCGATGTCACACCTTTCTGTTCCCAATATCCGTGTTCTACACTGGTCTGGGTGGGTGGCACCCCAAACAAGTCCAATTCCGATTTAGTGCATTCGCACGAGTGCGGGTGTACGAGTGACATTATCCGAAAACGTCTTTCGATGTGGTCCGTTGCTTGGTCAAACCACAGAAGCATAGTAACGTGGTAATCCAAATTATGTTCCCAAACGAGAAATTCAATATTGCTTCTCATAAATTTTTAATATTCATACAAAATTCCAAACGGGAATTTTTATTCAACATAATGAATATACTCAAAATTTGATATTCGTGATCCTTCTAAACCAGATTTTTCGCTCTAAACGTCAAATAACTGCCATGACTGTTCCCAAACGGGTCGTATGTAAACTCTTTTCACCACATAAATCTACGTCTGCCCAAACGGGACTTAATTCTTCAAATGTTAGAATTGCCTAAACGGGACTTAGTACTTTGAGATCGAAACAGATACACAAACGGAAACGGGACTTAATTCTTTGAAATCTAATCGCATACCCAAACGGGACTTGATTCTTTGAAATCTAAACACATACCCAAACGGAACTTGATTCTTTGAAATCTAAACACATACCCAAACGGGACTTGATTCTTTGAAATCTAAACACATACCCAAACGGGACTTGAATCTCTGAGATCTAAACACATACCCAAACGAGACTTGATTCTTTGAGATCAAAGCACATGCCCAAACGGGACTTAAGTCTCCGAGATCTAAACGCATGCCCAGACGGGACTTTATAATTTTTGATAAATAAAAAACATACCCAAACCCGACTTGATTCTGTGATGTCTAAACACATGCCCAACCGAAATTTACCATTTTTTGATAAATAAAAAAATAATTTTTTTAGACGGGACTCAATCTTTCATATGATACAACGTGCTACAAACGGGACTGTGTAAAGTAGACCTATTACTTTATCAAAATCAACAATTATCGATTCTTAACCAAACAAAAACAACCTCCAAAGGAGTACTCTAATAAATTTGAACTTACCTCTCATCTGCAGTCTAATCGTAAAGCAAGGACATTAAAACTTAACTGCAAAAATACTATTAATGTCAGAACCAGCTCTAAAGAAAGAAGACGGCTTAATATATTCTATAAAGTCCCTCACAAAAGGCTTAAATGCTTTGTCAAAAGAGGACCACAACAAAGGCCAAAAAGGCGAGGATTTCCATTTCGGTACTATTAATGTCCCGTGGCCTTTACATTGAATAAGATATAAAATGGCTTTCGAAACAAGCTTGATTGGGGGGACGATCCAACAGTTATACGGAGCCCAGTCAAAAGCGAATGCATCCACCCCACCTGTTCCAGGGCACCAATAAAGTGAAAAATACAAAGGGAGCTTATGGTTATTAGAGTCAGCAAATAGATCGCAATCAAAAGGTCCCCATCTATTGTTAAATAAGTCAAAATAGCTTATGTCCACGCACCAATCGTCAAAATCAAACACTTTACTGAAATGATCAGCTACTTGATTTTCGTTCCGGGGTACCCATTCAACTTCTAAAGTAATAAAGTTACTCACACATAAACTGAAAATTTTTGTAGCTAGACAATGTAAATCAAATTTCATGCTTCCTGCTTTAACGATTCTAACTACATTCTGATTATCCGTGTATACTTTGACTAACCGATTCGAAAAGTCGCTAACTAAAGATTTTAAAACAATAAAGACAGCTAATAACTCTCTGAAAGTAGAACTTTTTTGAGCTTCATCAACTGACCACATTTTGTGAACAATTTTTGAATTAGTTTCCGCTGTAAAACCCGCGCAGGCATAACTGCTTGCATCTGTGAATACTATTTTGTCCGGCAAAAAAGTTTGTGTGAGAAAACGTCTAGTTGGTAAGTATTGACAATTATGAAACCAAAATTCAAGCTCTGCTAAAGCATTTTGCGTGAGAGTGACTTTTTGATCCCAGAAGTCACTGACTGATATGATCATTAAAAGATTTCTGCTCATGATTCTGCAAATGTTACCGAGACTAGGTAAAAAAACGATAATTTTTCCAGTTACCCTGGCCAATCGCCGTGCGGTTAGATCACTTAAATTTTCAAGAAGTAAAGATATTTCTTTCTTGAAGTCTAGTAGTTTTTGCTCTGGTACTTCAAGTGTTAAACTTTTTACGTCCCATTGAAAACCTAACCATGTTAATTTTTGAGTTGGGTCCCATACACTCTTCTCATGATTTGGAAAAAGCCCGGCTAAAGCAAGATCTTTCTTGACGATATCCGAAAGAATTTTACACCTATCATAACTTTCTTCAAAGCCCCAACCATCATCTAAATAAACTATCATGCGGAAACCTTGTGCTCGCCAATACTTTACTAAAGGGCGTAATACTTTAGAGAAAACGTATCCAGCAACTGACAGCCCAAACGGCAAACATTCGTAAACAAAATACCTGGTTTGACTATCAAAAACCCAGGAAAACCCTAAAAATTTATGATGATCCTTGTGAATTTGGACGTGAAAATATCCAGACTTTAAATCAAATTTGAATATGAATCCTGGAGATGAAATATATTGTATTGCTTCTGAGACCCCTTCGTATTTAAATTTACGTAATTCAATACACTTGTTCACGTGCCGTAAGTCTAAGATCAAACGCTCCTTACCGTTAGCGTTGACGGATACGGACAACGGATTAACCACGTGGGGAACATGATTCACACATTCCGAAATAACACCTATATCGAGTAAACTATTAATAGTCGAGTGTACAAAAGAGGCGTGCTTGAAAGCAGAACCGTTATTATTTAAATTGACAGGCGGTGGTGTATCAAAAAAAGGAATTAAAAATCCAGATTCTATGACATTTAGAACGAAATTGTTTGCTTTTATATGATGCTTCCAGAAAGAAAGATTTTCTTTCAAACTACCAACTTTAAAAGTATGAGTGTCTGTTGGTTCAAATTCAAAATCTTGACTATGTAATAAAAAATGCGAAAAGTTATACTCAACTGATTTTTCACTGTTTAGGCCCTGGGGTTCCTGATGGGCCTCCATAGATGGAACGAGATTTTCGGGGACATTGGTAAGCCCAGTGACCCTCGGCGTTGCAATAGTAGCATCTATCAAACATACTGGCTGACTTTTCTTGGCCGACATTATTGTAGTACTCGGACTGTGAGTAGACATTACTTTGTGGACGTGACTGTGTGTGGGTTGAGGTCTTAAATGATGCTCTTGTATGTGATTGGCGAGGCTCACGAAAAAGCTGGGATTGAGATGATCTGCTGAAATTGGGACCCTCGGAATTAGAACTATGGCTAGGATAAGGAACAACGCGTTCGTGTAATTTGTTCTTCCTTTTGATCTTTGCACGATAATCTGCTTGCCTGAGTTTTGTTGCATCATCGGCGCCCTCTGTGATAGGGTCATCAAGATATTCGTCTACGGTGTCCCACCCGTATTTATCAGCAATTCTCAGAATTTTGTTCCTTTCGTTGAGAGCTTCGATACACCTTTCTAAAGTCTGTTCAACGACCCCCTCTTAAGATATTCTAGAGCTTTAGAAACTTCCTCTCTTCTATCTGAGTTAAAATTAAATTGCTTGGAGTTGGCTTCGTAACGAAATTTGGGTGGGGCCTTGTTTTTACTCTCAGACGAATTAGCACCTACTTGTGATCCAATACGAGTGTTTATCTCAGAAAAGATGTCGTTTCTCTGTTTTTGAAGAGCAGAATCTAATTTCCTCGTGAACAAAACTAAAGCATCCTCAGCTGAAAACTGTGTATTAGGACTCCTCTGTATGTTAGGGCTCCTTTGTAAGTTCGAATCTCCGTTGGCTTCGGGTGATGTATCTTCTTCGATCATGCTTATCGTGCAAGTAAAGTCGTCGAACTGGTTGTTACGGTGTGAATTCTCGACAAATGAATTGTGCCGTGAAAAGTATATAAATAAGACCAAGACGGTTTACTACTGGTTCGAAAAATTAATCCGCGAATCCTCCAATACATATATTAATAACATGTAAACCGAAAAGAAATGAAATTATTAACTAATAGGGATATCTTATTAACTTATAGAGATATCTTATTTACTTTCAAATTAAATAAAATATCTTATAAAAATTAAAGATTATACAATTATCACCCTTGTTGGTGTGTGACCCGACGGTTTGTCTCCCAGAGGAAAGTAAGGTCACCCGAGGGCTTGCCCGAGGGTGACCTTACTTTCCGAGGGGAGACAAACCGTCGGGTCACACACCAACATGGGTGATAACTGTTATATTATATCGAATATTCAACTTACTATGCGACCTTACTATGCGACCCAACGATTTTCGGTTGACCCAACGAATGGGCAAATATCACGTGACACTGTTTTAACAAATCAGATTAAAGATTTCTATATGAGTATATAATATATCTTAATACTTAATAAGATATCTTGTTAAATAAATAAGATATCTTGGAATTTGAATAAATATAAAAACGGCGTGCCATACTCCCCATGGGGTCAAAACGTGCAAAATTTGTAATTGTATGGCCAAGCGAGATGACTGATTAGAAGTATTGAAATTTTAAACTCTCACAGTACATTGAATTATCCGGTGTAACAAACAACAAAAGCTTACATTGTCATTACCATATGCGTTAGGGAGAGCAGAAGAAGGCCACAGCAGTATCAAAGCGGACTTTCATTCAAAAGTATTGTGGATGTTTGATTAAAATAAAATAACTTTATTTATTAGGAATTTTAGCTCTTTATCCTTAATCTATACTCTATTTCTGTTTTTGTTTTTGCTTTTTTCGATCAAAATGATGTGGGAGTACAGTGCTTCGTTGCCTTATGCGTTGCTATGCCACTGATAACAAGGCCATACATTTTCCTCTGTCCTGGATGAGGCATTAAATCGGGTGGGGGTCTGAGGCAGCTAAGGCAACCATAGGCGCTTGATTCTGGTGAAATTCAAAGACATTAGCCTCTTGTCTAAAAGCGATTTTTAAAAACAAATAATAATGAAAATAGAGCAAATAAAATGTCATTCATTAAACCCATACGAACTGGATATTGCATTGTTAGTTGAGAATTTAACGATAACAATTTTCTTGATAATCACATTTCCCGTCGGTCTTTCGAAATAAGGTATATTGTATATTGTGAGCACCAAGAATTAGCTGAATTACGAATAAAGCACTTTTTTACGGTGGAGTTTATTTTAAGTTGACCTTAGTCAATACTTCTTTATTCAAACTACCGTTTATTGTTTATTTTTTCATAAATGGATAAAGCGGAGTATAACGGGGCGCCGAACGGGACTCTTGTGGTTTTGTACTCGAAATTCAATTTTGTACGGACAAAAGTGAGTTTTGTTCAACAAAAATGAGTTCAGTTTAACAAAATTTGTAGCATACTACAAATTTAAATTTTGCCATACAAAGTTACTTTTGTCATGTCAAAATTGATTTTTGTATCACAGACTTTACTTTTATTACCTAATTTGAAAATTGGGCGACAAAAGTCAATTTTGTATGCAAATTATTTTAGTTTGGATTCTGTGAACTAATTTGCATACAAAACTGAGATTTTGTCATAAAATTCAATTTTGTGTTTATTTTTGTGTAGACAAAATTGAGTTTTGTTAAACAGAAGTGAAAATTTAACACAAAAGTCAATTTTGTGTCAAAAAAGTCATTTTTCTCACAAAGCCAATTTTGTATGCAAATGAATTCTCTCATCACGATTTTGTAAGAAGGACTCTCATTGGATAAGTAAACGCGTGTCTCGCAGGTTCAAGAACACATCATATGGGTTATGCGCTATTCTGCAAAAGTAAGTATAAATACCTAATAAAGTATATATGGCAAATAAAAAACATTTTGTACAATATTGTTCTAGTATGACGTCCTTCTTTGGCTTTAATGTCAACAAACCCATGTTACTTATGGGATACACGTGATTGACGTCACAATTGAACTTCCGACGTCAGTCACAAAAGTCAATTTTGTGTTAAATTTTCACTTCTGTCTAACAAAACTCAATTTTGTCTGCACAAAAAAAAATTTTAATTACAAAATCACAGGATGCTGATTTAATCAACATGTTAATTGCGTACAAATTCAATTTTGTCTCACAGAATTGACTTTTGTGTTTTTATTTCCATATCCGGTAACAAAAGTCAATTTTATATACAAATAAGTTTATATTTGCATACCTATTTGACAAAATTGAATATTGTCATGACAAAAATGAATTTTGTCATTACAAAATTGAAGTTCTCATAAAACAAGTCTGTTTCACATAGTTTTGTAAGACAAAAATGATTTTGTTATGACAGAATTGAATTTTGTGTACACAAAATTGATTTTGATTACAAAAAGTTCAAGTCCCATTCGGCGCCCCGTAGGTATGACATATACTAACTAATGGAATTACGAATTCTTTCAACAAATATGAATATCTTCCAATATTGTTAAGTACTGTTGTTTGATGAACAGACATTTGTTGTATTAATTATAAACTGATAGACGCCTCCTGTAGCATGGTTTGATATTTTTATCAAATATTTCAAAATTCTACAGTTTTTAGTAGGTATAAATACTTGTAAATTCGCACTCTACTGAGTTCAATAAGATAATGTAATTTGTAGGTCTCTTTTTTCACTTTAAAAGTCTTTTTAAAATATAAAATGCTAAATGAAAATGCACTTAAAAATTATTGTGGTCCCTGGCCTGTAATCAAATCGAGAAACTCAAAAGCCCGCTTTTTTTCACTGCATCCTCTTTTTTCTCTGATATCAGTCGACAAAATTAAGGAGAGAATGTTTTCTAATAACAAAAGTTTGATAAGGCGTTAATTTCTTTTACAACAGTAAAAAACTTTTTCATTGTTGAGGAAAACAAGTGATGCGATACACTAAAAATCCATGACATAAACGGGATATTATATATATTATCTATCTATATATATATAAAAATCAAGTTAGAGATGCTTAAGATAGTCTACATTAATTAAAAGTGTTTAAATAACAACTGACTAATAAAAACAGTAAAAAGTTTTTGACCCCAAGTGCTAGTTAATAAGACATTAATTTGTTTTACCTTAGCACCAGTAAGCTCTGTCAAAGTTTGTAAAACAGCAGTAATGATAATAATATCGATAAACAAATTTCAATAAATTTTGCAAAATAGTTTCTTGTTTTCAAAGTATTCATCACCAAACGAGGCACTTGTAAAATATAAACAACTATTTGATTTTATATGGAAATAGGAAGGCATTTTACTCTTAGAGAAACTTTATCTCACCTAAAGATAAGGAATCCGTGGCGATGTGTGTGTCACATACACAAATTCACATACCACTTAAAAAAACGGAAGTTCTTAAACCACGAAGAGGAATTTTGAATTCGCAGTTTAAAACGTCATTCTTTTAAGACTTTATTATCTTCTGGTAAAATGAAGCTGGCGTTTTAGTGTCAACACCGCTTTATTAAGTGCAACGGGTCTCTTTGGAATATCTTAATTTTTTAAAGAATCAGTAAAACAGTATCTTTTGTTTTTGGCTAGTAATCGTAATTTATTATTCACATCGCAAACACACGATGAAAGGAGTAGTAGTATACAAATACATATACGATTTTCTATTCTAATCAAGTACATGACTACTTGAATGTAAAGATTATTTTATAGATTTATTTGTTCTTACCAGTAATCATTTGTTTAAATATATAAGTGAAACATGCCGCATTGTTTGTAGAAATTAGTGTAGTATCTGAAGTAAAAAATATTACAAAATGCAATTTGACAAACAAAAACAATAAATAACAAGCTTTAGATTGTTTTTATATTATATTTGGAAGAGGAGATGTAAGGATGATTGTCTGAGCATCTTCAATATAACAGACAATTTCTAATATATCCCTGTGTTAGATGTAAATGGTATACTCATCGTTCTGTTGTGATAAGATTTCTGGAGGCAATTTTCTTCTTTATTACATCATTGTCGTAATGGAGCTGTGTCTACCTAGCGGAAAAATCTTGTATCAAACTAAATTACTTCAAGTTTCAAGCCATACAAATCTAGATATTGGAGAGAATAGAATATCTTAAAATGAATATTTCATTGGGCTCTTCACCAGTTTATTTCCACACGGACAGCATATTGCTATGTTGTAAGAATCCTTTAAAAGTACAAGCTATATTTATGTCCATTAGATAAACTCAAAATAGTCCCTTGATCATTTCAATGCATAACAACCAGAGAGAAAATATTTATACCGTACAGACTGTCATTAAATATTGTTAATGCAATTTAACTGTCTAGTGAATGATTTTTAATTTTTTTATATCATAATTATATGAATTATGAAGGATGTATCCAATTTGGTGTGTTCCCATTGTGCCCACTTCTGAAACTGATGTAAGTAAAATTTATAATGGGCATAGTGGGAATTGTTTTGATAGGTGTACTAATTAAAGATTAAAGGAAAATTGGTTATAGTCTGTTTCAAATTGATAACCTTATGCCCATAATATATAAAGGGACAACATGTACGAAGATGTGAATTTTGATTTGCTGAATAAAAACTCATATTAAGAATAAATTCATGAACTAGTCGAAGCAGCACCGCTGCATATCCCCACGCTACTCTTGTGTTTTTTTTAAATCCATACAATCCAAACTATGCTGTTGATATAGTGATTCCAAATATATATAGTTGCTAAGTAGAAATAACAAATAAAGTAGTCTTTCAGGAAATTTACTAAAATTGGAATCACATATTTTGAAATTCAACTGATCTAGATTAGTCTTAAAGCTAATATGATCCAAAAAAATCTATAGTTGCTAACTAAAATTTCACAAATAATAGTCTTAGACACTTTCAGGAAATTTTATCAAAACTGGAATCTCACATTTTTGAAATCCATACAATCCAAACTAGTGCTGTTGCTATAGTGATTCCATATATATATATGGTTGCTAAGTAGAAATCACAAGTAAAGTAGTCTTTGAGTCTTTCAGGAAATTTACGAAAATTGGAATCCCATATTTTTGAAATCCAAATGATCCTGGTAAGTCTTAAAACTAATACAATAAAAAAAAAATTCTGTAATTGCTAAGTAAAATTTCAAAAATAATAGTCTTAGAAACTTTCAGGAAATTGACCAAAGTTGGAATCACATATTTTTGACATCTAGATGATCCCAGTATGTGTTACTGCTGATGTGATCCAGAAAATACATGGTTTCTTGTCAAAAAAAAATAATGGTCTTTGAAACTCCCAGGAAATTTACCAAAGTTGGAACCGCATCTTAAAACAATTCCGAAACCTTTGGCACAATCTGCATTGGCAGGGCAATTACTTGCCAACTTACAGTTCGGTATTTCAAATAACCTGAGAGGAGTTGCGTGGCAAAGGAATAATGTACACTTAGGCTCCCCTAGTAGCCCGGCCACCAGGGGCGTAGCGGGGGGAAATAATCAATGTGTCTAGGAGACAAATATAATGGTTATATCCCGAAATGACTGTTAAAAATCTGTTTTATTATACCGAAACACTTTACCGGTCAATAGTTTCCAGTACTAATCACGGGTCAGTATGTACTGGTGATTAGATTTGGAAACTAATCACCGGTAAAAAATAGTAAAATTAATTTCTTGATTTTTATATAAAAACATACTGAGGTATAATAAAACATTATATGAACTGGTTTCTTTAATATAGACAAATAGACAGACAAAATCTTAAAAGTATAATATTTTAGATATAGACTATAATTCTTATAACAACAAACCTAATTAACATGTTTTTACAAGAGAGTGGCATAATGGGAAGGACGCAATACATTGCCGCGACTTTTATGAAATTTTCGTCATTACCCTTATTAAAGTGCCACATTAACGCGACTTCAGGATACATTATCGGACTAAATTTGATAACCTCTTCAGTTAGACAGACACTACATAAAACACTACATATAATATATAATATGTAGAGCTGTTGCCTCCTGCTCAAACCTCCAATGTATCCAATACTAAGCCGAGAGATGTTCGAGTGACTATATATATTTACAAGAGATCTGATTGAAATATATTGAAGAAAATAAACCTTTCGAAAAACTACTGAATTTACTGTCATAGAAACATGGAAAGCTCATCTATATGCCACAACAAGCTAATCTTACTTTTTATATTTTCGTTTTGTATAAGAGTATATTGTATATGAAAAATGAAAAGGAAAATGTACCAGTATGGTAACATCCAAACTATAAATATTTTATCAATAGTTCAAGACGATGAACCACAAGCCCCATACAAGTTAAGAACAAAATACTCCCCCAGAAATATTGGCGTCAAAGTTTCAATAAAGATTGGTGAAAATCCCTAAACCACTACATGAATCCATGATTTGACAGCTATTCATACGGAGAATGAAAAGTTCCATTAAACCTGCATATAGAAAGATATAAAACATGAAATGAATGCATAAAAACTATAAAATCACACACAAAAATACTTAATCCAATAACCTAGGCAACTAAAAATATAAAACCGTAATGTAATAAGAGGCCATTTTAATACTGTTTGTTGTTAACTGACAGCTATCATAATTTAAAAACTGTATGAAAGAACATAATTTCCACTTTTTCTAGAACATCTGCCTTTTAAAGTATGTAAAAAGGTGATTTCACACTGTAATATGAACAATTCTACAGTATAATGTCATGTGAAAGCATACGAAAACGATCTATTGCACGTAGAGTTACAGTATTTGATTCATAGCATCAACCATTAACACACGGGATTTTTTTTGGACAAAAATCTTATAATCACAGTACTAGCGAATACTTGTCAAATAATGCGAATGCTCGTCTTAAATATGAATGGGTTTTGTCTGCAGATGTCTTATAAAAGGCATTAAGAAATAAGAAAACTAAAACAAAAATGTGATGATTGATAAAAATATTTCCTAGCCACATTCAAGTAGATATTAGTTATCACCATTTGATCAACTTACAACCTTTCATTAGGGAAACAAGTTCTAATGAAAATTAATATGACCATCCTGCTTTAATGAAAATAAATATGACTTTAATCTGGCGCTCAGCATTGATTTAATGTCCATCATTAGAAGAATACAATTCTATCACGCATCTGGGTTAATGATGTTTTGGACAGAAATCTTCATTGCTTTTGATTTATTGTTTTGTCCTGGTGTAATATCTAAGTTTTTCATCACTTTGATTCCATATTACTCAAGATTTTTAATAAAAAGAGATGACCGTTTACTCCTCTGTCTATTGGAATAAACACAATATGCTTTGCGGTTATCAAACATAGAACGGTCACATAGGAATCCATCCATCATACTCTTAATGGTTATTACCTTGTATAAAGGCATTGTTTCCAACGGTCATTTAATTACACTCTGTAGAATACTCTATATAGCAACTTTTATGTTATGGCATAATAAAATCGTGTCATCTATCTAGTTTCCAACTGCTAAAATCGGCTTTACGATAATGTATAAAAAATATTGACATCTCTCCAGAAATTGTGAAATTAGAGGGTATTTAGATAGCCTTATGCCGTTTTGGCAATGTAATTCGACACATGTTACTTGATATCGTTGAGCAACGAGAAAGTCGAAGACTGTCTACCGTAACCATATGGTAACTAGTGTTGTCAAGGCCGTTTGGCGATTTTCATTTCTTTATTTTCAGATTTAGATTCCATTTGAGGGTTATTTGTTTTCGATATTTACACGATTAACGCATATCTCCTTTCATTTCTACCCAATCTAATTAAAGAATTTATTTTTACGACCTCCTACTATTGAAAGGTGCAAAACTGGGATCCAATAATGTTGCCCAAGACGCAAGATGTATTGGTAAGTTAGATGTGTCGGGAGTCACAAATGGCCCCGCCCGTAAAAGTCAAAAGCCCGTAATTTCGGCAAAAATCGGCGGAGCGGAAAGAAACGTAAACTTGATCTGTAACTCATCATGTTCGACTCACATACCAAAAAATCTGAAGGTGTTTAGAAAAAAAAAATCAGGAAAGGTGTTCGTTGCAGAATGATGGAATGACTGACAAGAGTAAAACTATATGGCCCCGACCCCAACCATAAAAACACAGCTACAAAATGCCAAATCAACTGAATTCAAGAATTACATTAACTGAAATATTCCATGGAGTACCAACCAATAGAGCAGAAAGTATAGTTTAAAACGGATATAATTTGAATAAAAATATAAACAGACCGAATGGAAAATTTTAGGAAGTTTCTATAAGTGTTCCTCAAAAGAAAAGACAATTGGAAAACATATCGAATCTGAATTTTATAACTTGATAAAGAATAATATCAGGTTTTTTTTAGCTCACCTGACCCAAAGGGTCAAGTAAGCTTTTCTCATCTCTTGGTGTCCGCAATCCGTCGTCGTCCGTTAACGTTTACAAAAATCTTTTCCTCTGAAACTACTGGGCTAAATGAAACCAAACTTGGCCACAAGCGTCATTAGGGTATCTAGTTTAAAAAGTATGTCCGATAACCCGGTCTGCCAACCAACATGGCCGACATGGCTAAAAATAGAACATAGTGGTAAACTGCAGTTTTTGTCTTATATCTCAAAAAGTAAAGCATTTAGAGCAAAACTGACATGGGGGTAAAAATGTTCATCAGCTCAACATCTACCTGCCATGAAATTTTCAGACAAATCAGTCAACCCTTTGTTGGGTTATTGCCCCTGAATTGTTAATTTTAAGGAAATTTTGTAGTTTTAGGTTATTATCTTGGATATTATTATAGATAAAGACAAATCGTAAACAGCAAAAATGTTCAGCAAAGTAGGATCTACAAATAAATCAACATGAACAAAATCATTGATTGACCTCTTATAGGAGTTTTTGCCCTTTAAAGACGGCGTCCGGCGTAAACTTTCCTTTAAAGATCTTCCATTCTGAAACCACTAGGCCAATTGGGACCAAACTTTGGTGGAATGGTCCCTGGGTGGCCCTCTTCCAAAATTATGTCCGGCATCCCCGGCTGCTGTTACTAAAAATAGAAAAAAGGGAGGATGAATTTAAAAAATCTTCTTTTATGAAACTACAAGGCCAATTGGAAGCAAACTTGGCAGTAATGGTCCTTAGGAGGTTCTCTTTCAGAATAATGTCCGATGACCCGGTCTGTTAACCAAGTTGGCCGCCACAGCTGAACTTAATTTACCATAGGGCCCTATGGGAAAATTCATTGAAAAATCTTGTCTGAAACCTCTTGACCTATTGGAACCAGACTTGGAAGCAATGGTCCTTAGATGATCCTCTTTCAGAATTGTGTCCAATGATCCGGACTGTTAACCAAGATGGCCACCACAACCGAACTTAGTTTAACATAGGGCCCTATGGGAAAATTCATTGAAAAATCTGAAGGTGTTTAGAAAAAAAATCAGGAAAGGTGTTCGTTGCAGAATGCAACCACTTGACCAATTGGAACCAGACTTGGCAGCAATGGTCCTTAGGAGGTCCTCTTTCAGAAATGTGTCCGATTTCATGGACTTTGAACCAAGATAGCCGCCACAGCCGAACTTAGTTTAACATAGGACCCTATGAGAAATTCCCTAAAAGATCTACTCGTCTGAAACTACTGAGCCAATTGGAACTAAAGTTGGTAGCATTGGTCCTTAGATGGTCCTCTTTAAGAATTGTGTCCGATCACCCGAATTGTCAACCAAGTAGGCCGCCACAGCCGAATTTAGTTTAATATAGGACCCTATGGGAAAATTTATTTAAAAATCTTGTCTGAAACCACTTAGCCAGATGGAACAAGACTTAGCAGTAATGGTCCTTAGATGATTTTCTTTTATAAATGTGTCCATTGACCTTGACTGTCAACCAAGATGGCTGCCACAGTTTAACATAGAACCCTGTATAAAAACCAGCGAAATTGACTGCAACACTTAAATTTTTAGTCCTGCTTAAGGTGAAAAGCTAAATCCAGGTGAGCGATACAGGCTCTTGAGAGCCTCTAGTTTTATTTTGGCATTCCAATAGATACAGCACACCTTATAATTCTTCTGACAATTTTCTCTATTATAAAAGCCTTTTAATGGTTAAATTCTGCAACAGAGTGTATGAAAATGGGAGTGTTAATTATTTTTTAATAGGCAAAGATATCTTTGGATGTTTTGACGGAACTGCATTCTCTTTAGATTACCATAGTTATAGTTAATTACCCTCATTAAAAATGAATTTTTCATTCAATTTTTTGTGAACGCTATGTTGTGGTTTTATTTGGAGTAACATATTTTTTAAGAAAGGATATGGTGGATAAATGTTTGACACAAAATCCCAATATATACATACATGTACAGGAAAAGATTAAAGGAACAACACTTTAATTGCTATTTTTCATCTTAAAATTCACAGTTAAGCCGCCGACAAGGAGAAAAATTTCTCACCCTCTACAAGTTAAAGATGGCCACTAGAAACTGTTTGAGCGAAATTTTTTGCTGAATGTCAGTTAAGTCATAGCGGTTTGTTAAAAAACACGGCGGAAGGTCAAGTGACAAATTACTTACCATATAACAGGGAAAGGTATATATCAGGTACTTTCATAATTTGCCAAACAAACCCACAATATATACATATCCAACAAACATAAATATATTCTGAAACATTCGCAGCGAAATGCATTCTGGCTCTTCTTATTGATGTATTTACATATGTACAATATCAGATAATTATTATCCCCGCACTTTCGAAGAAAGTTAGGGGATATAGCGATTGTCTCCGTCCGTCCGTCACACTTTCTTGCGACATCAACTCCTCCTCCACTGCCACCCACACCATATCCAGACCTGTTTCTACTACAGGGTAAGTTTTTATGCTCCAGGTGGTTCTATGAGCTTAGGCCTCCCAGTTCATACTGTGGTTTACCCCTGCCTATGTCAGGTAATGATCCTTTTTCCTGGTCTAGACCACTTTGGGCACAAGGTTTTCCTGGAGCAGGTATGCCTGGTTTTTGGCCATATGGTGGATATTTTGGTCCTTCAACCTCGATCTCTGGGCATACTGCTAACTTTCCTTCTGTGGCAATACCTGCTCGTTCGGTAGCAGTACCTTCCACCGTAGCATTGCCGGCTACTGTTTCCCAGCCCACCCTCAGGACAGCCAACCGATTTCTGTCTCTGGTACATCTCTTGCATTTTTCAAGAGTATACTTGATGAATTCCTCGGAGAACATTATCTGACTTCTCAGAACTTAGTGCTGCCTCCAGAAGACAAGTTGCTGTCTCTTTGCCAGAAAAATCATCTTCTAATGTCTTCTCAGTCTGTAACGGCCCGCCAATTTTCACAACTTCTGGGCTTACTGAATGCTCTAGCAGATGTAGTTCCTCTCGGCCGACTTCATATTCGTCCGCTTCAGTTTTACCTACATCAACATTGGGTCCCAATGTTTCAAGACTGGGAAGCATCCATACCGGTGCTTCAAAGTCTTTACCCTCATCTTCTGTGGTGGACAAATCGGGAGAACGTTTTGAGATGCCTTCCCTTTGTCCTGTCATGTTCCCAATCTGACTCTTTACACAGACGCCTCCAACCTAGGTTGAGGGGCTTATCTAGAGGGTCAGTCCTTATCCGGAATCTGGTCCCCAGATATGCAGAAAGAGCATATCAACTTATTAGAAATGAGAGCGCCTCTTCTTGCGCTGTCTCATTTTCTGTATGTTCTCAAAGACAAACCAGTAACTCTTGCTACGGACAACTCAACAGTAGTTGCTTATTTACAGAATCAGGGCGGCACTCACTCCTACGATCTTTACCTGGTAGCAAGGGGCATTCTGATTCTCTGCTTTCAGCTCCTTGTCGTACTGGTAGTCAGATACATCCCAGGCAGACTCATTATCCTGGCAGATTCTAACACCTGTCAATACAGAGTGGGAACTTCTCCCAGTAGTGTTCAAGGCAATAACTCTTCAGTGGGGTTCTCCTCTGGTAGATCTGTTGGCGACCAGTCTAAATCACAAACTGCCCACCTTTGTATCACCAGTACCAGATCCAAAAGCGTGGGCAGTAGATGACAATATCTTGGAAGGGAAAGTTTGTGTATGCCTTCCCTCCTTTCAGATTCCTGTCTGCCGTCCTTCAGAAAATTGCTTAAGAAGAATTTCAGATCATACTTATTGCTCCAGTTTGGTCCAGACAAGGTGGTTCCCAGATCTACTACGTCTTTCTTGTGCCCATCCTCTGGTACTTCCGGTAAAACCAACACAAGGGGAAGATTCTTCATCAGAATCCGGAAAGACTGAATCTTTGCGCTTGGCTTCTCTAAGGGATAGCATCGAAAAGAGAGGGTTTTCTGAAGGCACAGCCAAACACCTCACCAGAGCTGTCAGGTAATCCACTAATATCGTCTATGACGCTAAATAGAAGATTTTCAGTGATTGGTGTATTCCAAGGAAAATCGATCCTTTCCAAATCACTGTACAAGAATTAGCTGATTTCCTTACTTTCTTGTTTGATTCTCGAGGTTTGACTCCCTCGACTATTAAGGGATATAGATCTGCTATCTCTCGCACCATCCTTTTGGCTGGCGGTGAAGATTTTGGGAGTAATGAACACCTTTCTCTCCTGGTCCGTAATTTTTGTCTTGAACGGCCCAAACAGAGAACTCTATTCCCTCAGTGGAGTCTCGGTTTAGTTTTGACAGCCTTGAAGTCCTCAATTTTTGAGCCGGCTGACCAAGTGGATCTCAATTTCCTATCGTATAAGTGTTTTTTTCTTCTTGCCTTGGCCTCAGGTAGAAGAAGAAGCGAGATCCATGCTTTTTCGGTATCGGAAGTCTCCGTTTTTCGAGTGACAAGTCCTCAGTCACCTTATTAACCGACCCGGTCTTTATGGCAACGCAACTTAGAGGAGCTGAGCCGGTTGTAATTCATGCTCTACCTCCAGATTCTGATTAAATCTTGCTTTGTCCTGTTCGGATCTTATCTATCTATTTGCAGAGGACTCAGAGTTTACGCTCATCTCGTAACTCTAGACTCTATATCCCTTTTAAAAAAGGGGTTCTTGAATTATCTGTCAAAACTATCTCTTCCTGGATTAGCAAGACGATCTCTCTACATATGAGGTTTCTGATGAAGCCCTTCTAGATAGTTTTAATGTCAAGGCTCATGATGTTAGAGCTATTTCTACATCTTGGGCCCTTTTCAATCATGCCTCTTCGGGTTCGGGGGATTCAGATTTGCGTTAGATTCATTTTACTCAGAATTTATGATGGTAACGTATTTATTACGATAAAATTATACATTTTTAAAGTAAAATGAGATTTTATAAAATAAATACTTACCATCATAAATTAAAGGTCCCTCCCAGCCTCCCCTTCATCCCCTGTTTTCTTCTTTTTGGGAAATATATTGGATGTATAGAGGTTTGGGGTTCACACAGGTGCTTGGGTGATACCATAGTTACTATTTTTAGTTTTGGGGATTCCGGCTGTTGCTGACATGCGCAAATGGTATACTCAAAATTTATGATGGTAAGAATTTATTTTATAAAATCTCATTTTACTTTAAAAATGTATAATTTTGGAATTTTGATTTTCTAAACAAGGGGCCCACAGGGGTTGAACTTCCAAAATTTGGAATTTCAGCTTGTGACCTAAACTCGTCTTTCATTTTACAATTTATGCATTTTATTTCTATACAGTATTGTCATGCACCATATGCAGATGCACAATAAGGTTCTATAATTTTGATTTTCTAAAATTGGGGCACACAGGGGTCGAATTTTGAAAAACTATTAATTTAATCTCGTGGCATAAACTTGCCTTTTGTTTTTCAATTTATGCATTTTATTCCTATACAGTATTGTCAATGCAGATGTGCAATAAGGTTTTAGAATTTAAATTTTTCTAGAATTGTGTCCACAGGGGTCGAAATTTGAAATTTACAATTTAAGCTTGTGACCTTAACTTCTCTTTCATTTTGCAATTTATTAATCTTGCTTATATACAGTATTGTCCTTCAGTATATGTAGTTGCACAATAAGGATTAAGAATATAATTTTTTAAACCGGGGGATCACTTGGGTCAAATTTAAAAAATTGTCAGTTTAAGCTTGTGAACCAAAGTATTTTCATTTTTCATTAGGTTTATTGATTTAATTTCTTCATAGAATGACTGCATACGATTTTTGGATGGGAATAAGGTTTTATGTTTTTGACTATAGGTAAATGGCCAAACTACTTACATGGGGTGCGGGGATCACTGTCGATTCCGACAGTACAGATTTCTAGTTTTCTTTGATTTTATACAACAGTTCTAAAACATAAGACTGATGCTCTACTCCTTTCTGTTGATAAATTATACTGGTAAAACCAGTATCGCATTTATATCTTAATTTTATCCGAAATATCGGAGTGTTATATACAGACAAATGAGGAATACATGTAGAGGTGGTTTTGGAGTATTATGAAGCATTTTGTACCAGTTTTTAAGATATTGTCATGAATGACTCAGAACCAATACGTGAAAGGGGATATAGTACTTACTTGAAGCAAAATATTGGTTCCGATTGTCCTTCGTGCTGAAAAACTGTATTCAATTCTTAAAAATAGAAATTTTGTCTTAAAAGTGTCTTACAAAGCTATGTTTAAATAGGAAGTGTATTTTTGAGTTACTTATTTGAGAAAAAAAAATATAAAAGCTTTAATGATGAATTCAATATGGTATCAAAGTGTTTATTTTGGGGAAAAGGCCTTGTTGTTTGTACACACTATATGTTAATAACGACCACTAACAATTCTGTCGTCTGCAGACTGTGATATCTAAGTTGAAAAAATCTGATCAGCTTCAAACTTAGTTTATCATTTAATTTTCCACAGATTCCATAAAATCAACCTTTTCATTGTTTCTGGTTGATTATTTTCTTTTTTCATTAATAACTAATCAAAAACATCAGAATCATGCACTCAAGCGAAAATATTCGGGAATTTGATTTTTATTTTTCATCTAAAGGCCCTAATCACATTTTGAATACAATTTTCCCCAAATCTTGCATGAAATAGAAAGTGTCATACTTGTAATAGTGTCCGTAATAAACTATAAATTATCGTTAATGTTAATCTCTGTGTTGATAAATTCAGATTTAAAAGATAACACTTTTGTACTTGTACATATATATATAATTTAAAAAACAATATATCGCTAATCTAACGTTAATACCATTCACAAAGCTAATCTAACCTTAATACCATTCACAAAGCTAGCGAAACAACAGAAATATTATACCTCCTGGTTGACGCTTCGTAGTTAACATATCAGATGAATATTATGCCTAGTGGTTGATGCTTGGTAGTTAACATATCAGATGAATATTATGCCTAGTGGTTGATGCTTGGTAGTTAACATATCCGATGAACATTATACCTAGTAGTTGACGCTTGGCAGTTAACATATTAGATGAATATTATATCTATTGGTTGACGCTTGGTAGTTAACATATCAGATGAACATTATACCTAGTGGTTGACGCTTGATAGTTAACATATCAGATGAACATTATACCTAGTGGTTGACGCTTGATAGTTAATATATCAGATGCACATTATACCTAGTGGTTGATGCTTGGTAGTTAACATATCAGATGAATATTATGCCTAGTGGTTGATGCTTGGTAGTTAACATATCAGATGAATATTATGCCTAGTGGTTGATGCTTGATAGTTAACATATCAGATGAACATTATACCTAGTGGTTGACGCTTGATAGTTAATATATCAGATGCACATTATACCTAGTGATTGACGCTTTATAGTTAATATATCAGATTTACATTATACCTAGTGTTTGACGCTTGATAGTTAACATATCAAATGAACATTATACCTAGTGGTTGACGCTTGGTAGTTAACATATCAGATGAATATTATGCCTAGTTGTTGACGCTTGATAGTTAATATATCAGATGCACATTATACCTAGTGGTTGACGCTTTATAGTTAATATATCATATTTACATTATACCTAGTGTTTGACGCTTGATAGTTAACATATCAAATGAACATTATACCTAGTGGTTGACGCTTGATAGTTAATATATCAGATGCACATTATACCTAGTGGTTGACGCTTTATAGTTAATATATCAGATTTACATTATACCTAGTGTTTGACGCTTGATAGTTAACATATCAAATGAACATTATACCTAGTGGTTGACGCTTGGTAGTTAACATATCAGATGAATATTATGCCTAGTTGTTGACGCTTGATAGTTAATATATCAGATGCACATTATACCTAGTGGTTGACGCTTCGTAGTTAACGTATCAGATGAATATTATGCCTAGTGGTTGACGCTTGGTAGTTAACATATCAAATGAACATTATACCTAGTGGTTGACGCTTGGTAGTTAACATATCAAATGAACATTATACCTAGTGGTTGACGCTTGGTAGTTAACATATCAAATGAACATTATACCTAGTGGTTGACGCTTGGTAGTTAACATATCAGATGAATATTATGCCTAGTGGTTGATGCTTGGTAGTAAACATATCAGATGAACATTATACCTAGTGGTTGACGCTTGGTAGTTAACATATCAGATGAATATTATGCCTAGTGGTTGATGCTTGGTAGTTAACATATCAGATGAATATTATGCCTAGTGGTTGATGCTTGGTAGTTAACATATCAGATGAATATTATGCCTAGTGGTTGATGCTTGGTAGTTAACATATCAGATGAATATTATGCCTAGTGGTTGACGCTTGGTAGTTAACATATCAGATGAACATTATACCTAGTGGTTGACGCTTGGTAGTTAACATATCAGATGAATATTATGCCTAGTGGTTGATGCTTGGTAGTTAACATATCAGATGAATATTATACCTAGTGGTTGACGCTTGGTAGTTAACATATCAGATGAACATTATACTTACATATATATAAAGTTTCCTGGTACCCTGATCCTGTAAAAGGAAAAGAGCAACGGTACACCAGGACTATAAAAAAGAGTCTTCATATGATAAATGTATTTCAACTCATTACGAACCAGGAGCCTTTCTTCCTGTTTCTAAAGCTCTTCCAAGCAAGAATTGGTATAAAGATGATAAATTATTGACACAAAAGTCCTACATACAGCCCTATTTGTGGTAGAATGATACGTTATAACTGCATGGTACCTATGGTAGCAGAATGATAGAGACCGAATGTCTTTAAACAAATGTAGTAAATGTTTCGTAAGGTGTGAGGTTTTTGCTCATCGTTGACGGTCTTACACAAACAATATCAATAAAAGCGCTGATTCTATGCTTTTTGTGTATCCGGTATTTCTGAGGTGAAGTTTTAGATAAGATTAACAACACATCTATTTTTTCCAACGTAATTAACAAACTGGCTTAAGGTCAAGATTCAGTAAATGATTGCCACGTAGCGGCCGTCGTAGAATCCCGCAACGTCATAGTACTATTGCCGCGAATAGTACGTTAGAAAAGAGTTATCTCCCGTATGTGGTGCGTGTTCCATCTAGAAAAAATGAGGTCCGGTGGAGCTTTCATTCGGTCAAGGAAGGCAAATGGTTAAAAAAAGCAAGAAAAGATATTCTTAACTAAATAGACTTAATCTTATTTTACACAATACATTTAGGTTTTTCGAAATATCATTTAAAAAACAGCCAACAAGGAAAAAACGCAAATAGCGGTTTGATGTTAAAATTTTTAAATAAATGCATTAAATACTAAAAGGTGGAGTATTATGGATATATTTGCAATGTATAGAAAGAAGTACGATAATATGACTAAAGGACCTTTTCAGGGAAGAACTAAAACGAATCACATTCATTATCCAAGTCCGAGTTAATATATCAAAAAAGTACGAAAATATGATATATCATTTTTTAAGCTCATCAAAAGTTCGTTTCTTCAAATCTCTCAAATTCCTACAATCTGGCTACCAAAAAGAAAAAAGAAAATAAGCCGTGTTTACATACACAATGCAATACAGTTACTTTTTAATGAAATTTCCGTAAAGTCGATAAATATTTTTGCCAACTGAAAAGATCCTATTTTCCCGCTTCGAGAATTCCTACGCCAATATGGTTTATCAAAAATGGATGATATCGAAAGTCATGGTTTCATCTGATGAAAAATTTCATTACAGAATACTAGTATTATTTGAGAATATACATTCTTATGCATGGGAATGGGTACAAGAAAATATCACGTTTTTTCTGGTTTTCCCGGTTATTACACAGTCAATTACAAATACATATACGCAAAATGCTCGTTGAGAAGAACGTATTATTGTCCCAACCAATTTGAAAGGGCAAATATCCCTTTACCTCCGATCCGTTTGGTTAAATTTTGCGTTTGCTAAGGTCCATATATCAGGAACCAATGATGTTCCACAGTCTATAGTGAAGTATAGTCATAAAACATTTCCAAGCGCACCCAGCATAATTCAGTCATCTTTACCTATTTTTCAAGCTTCGTTCAGTTGTGATTATGACTGTTTTCAAAATGTACGAAAAGCGCAGTTAAAAAAAAAAACTATAAAAAGCGCAAATTTACATACACAGTTAACATGTACTGTTATACCTGCAGGTACTATTAAAATATATAACGGGTAAGTAATATTCACTATATCTAGATTTTCAAATCATAAATAAGAACTTACATTTAAGTGGACAAGATGGATTAAGGAAAACCAATTACATGTCGAATTTAGGTAGTCGTTCTTAAAGAAAGGGGAAAATATTGGCGATACATGTACAGTAAAAGTAAGCTCCGCTAAAATCACAACAGTCAGTTCATGTGTTCATATATTAAATGCTATATTAGACCACATTCATGAGATAAATCCTCAAAAACTTATCTGCCGGATCCAAGCCCAAATAAAGTAGGAAGGGCCGTAGTAAGTTACAAGGAACTAAAATATTTGCGCAAATGTATTGTTTCAATTTTGTCGCTATTAATTTATGTATTTCAGAAAATTTATTGCAAACGTATCAATAATTGCCGCAAATGAACGATAAATTGGCGATGAATGGCCAGGCGACTTCGAATAAATGTTGCGTTTGGACCAAAATAGATTAAAACAGATTTCTTAAATTTAGTCTTTACGGGAGGGAAATATATCGAAGCAATGTGTAACAGACACATTATCTATCTAATAAATACATTTTCATGAGGATAAGGAGTGTTTTGATTTATTAAAAAATTAGATGCAGAGCATCGTAGTTCCGGATGTTTTCACTGCTTCTAAAAAACCTGAGTAATTTTTGTACTTTTAAGAAAGAGGGAAATGACTGGCAACACAAAATGATCAAATAGTTTGAACGTAAGCTAGAAGCAAGCTCATGGAACAACTAACGAATTACACATGTAAATTCAATTAGAAAATAAATAGAAAGCCGACAGTAAAACAAGAGACAATTATCATGATTATCTGGGATGTCTGCATGGTTCAGAAAGACAGGTCATAGAGAATATTTAGTTCAGTGATGCCGAAGGCCGTAAAATTAATAAGGCGATAATTCCATTTTGATAACTAAGTAAATATACTGTTTTTCCGTCAAAAGGTCAGCCTGATGTAAAAAGAGAATAATATGAACGTTACCATCAAAGTATATAAAGTTTATGATTCAAAAGTATTCCATTTATCGAACTATAAAATGAAGTTTCGTACAAATATTGTTAACAAGTTACTTGTGCCTGGTTACTTTGCATAAAAAATGCTCAAAATAGAGATGATTTTCTGACAGATCTCCAGTTCTCCCAGATGACGTTATCGCAACGTCTTATGTTTGCGAATGTTTTAAGCTTCAAAATCATCTGCAGTGAAAACGAAGTCTGTGACCATATGATTTTTTTTACATCAATGAATTTGTCAGAAAAAGGAGAATAAAATATAATTTTTAAAAAAAATCTATGGACTGTAGAATGTTATACAACTATTTATATACATAAGATACCGATTTTTTATTGACTTTCGCTTAAAACGACCTATTTTTCAGACAGATTCATTAATCCAATCGAGATTTAAATAAATTTAAATTCATCGATTTAATCAGGTCGCTCGTTCTTCAGAACATATTTATTGACATATAATTTGAAAAAAGGCTTGGAGTTACCCATTAAAGCACCTTTTATTAAAACCTATTTTGAATTCACCCTAATGTCATTAAAGGACAATAAACAATATAACAGTTGAGATATATTTTGGAAATAACGTATACGACTAAAAAAGCTATTTGATTAAGAGATTAACAACCTAAAGTAAATAAGGTCAGAATCGCAGGTTATATTTAGAATTGAAATATTTCCAAAACAGATACTATAATTTATATGAAATAACCAGAAAAAAAAAGAAAAAAAGAAAAAGAAATAAGAAAATGAACAAAAACAGCAAATTGTTTTCAAATTTGTGAAAAAATTAAATTTCAGTAATGTAATATGGAAGATTAATTCTTGTCACAAAATACCTACATTAACAGCGTTTTTATTGCTTTGCTTCATCTTAATAGTCACAGTTATAAGAATATCTTTGAAAAACTGGTCCTCCAAACTTACCAAATAAATTATCGACAGGAACGTTCAGTATACTAATAACATCAAACGGAGTGATTACCAAAAATGTTTTGATGATTGTTATTTCATTTCATCTTATTCATAACGAAAATCACTATCCTCAACATTTTTTAAATAAAAGTTTATCTATAGTATTCAAAACGTTGCAAAATCAAAAATCAAGTTTATATATTCATATTCAAAACCATGTTATTTCTATTCAAAATTAGGTCATTTGCATTCAGCGTTACATTATTTTTATTCACCATTTCGTTATTTATATTCAAAAGTTTGATATTTCTATTCAATATAAAGTTATTTGTATTCAACATATCAATATTTTTATTTAATATGAAGATATTTGTATTCAATATTTATATTCAATATGAAGTTATTTGTATTCAATATTTTGTTATTTTTGTTCAATATAATTATTTTTATATTCATTTTCCTGTTATTTATGTTCAATATGAAGTTGTTTGTACTAAATATTTCGATATTAATAATCAATATAAAGTTGTTTATATTCAATGTTTTGACATTTATATTCAACGAAGCATTCAACACAGACAAATTCATACTATATAACTTGATATTTACTATAGATTACGAATATTGAATACAAATAATTTCATATTGAAAATGAATAATCAAACAAAAAAATTCCCCAAAAATCATACTGAATAAAATATCGAAATGTTGAATAAAAATAACTTCATATTAAATGTAATTATTGAATTATTTAAAATAAATATGTTCATATTAAATATAAATATGGAAATATTGAATACAAATATCGAATTATGGAATATAGATATAAATATTGGAAACAAATAACTTCATATTGAAAAAAAATATCGAAATGTTGAATACTAATTATTTTATATATCGGACACAAATAACGAAATGTTGAATACAAATAACTTCAGATTGAACATAAACAACGAAATGCTAAACACACATAACAAATGATGTGACACTAAGTATAAATAACCCGATTTCGAATACTAATAATATGGTTTTGAAAACAACATTGAATTTTGCAACCTTTTAATTGCCATAGTTATCTTTATTTGTTATCTGAATACGAATGCAAGTACTGATACATGAGTGAATAATACTTGATAGAAAAGTAACTTTTTGATAAAACAAGAGGCTCAAGAGAATTGAGCCTGTATCGCTTATCTGACAGGCCCACAATCAATCCATTTTATTTCAAGTGAAAATTGTAATGGACCTTCCATAAATGTTTCATACCAAGTAGCAGTTAATTTGGCTATATGGTTTCAAAGATGGAGATTTTAGAAATTTTGACCAATCAAAAATAAAAATTCATCATAGCTGCCATATAAGCTGTCTGACCGGGAAGAAATATGCAAACTTTTTAAAGGTCCTTCCTCAAATGCTTCATACCAAGTCACAGCTCATTTGGCATTGCCGTTTCAGAAAATTTTGTTTTTGAAATTTTGATCAATCAGAAATAAGAATTCATCATGGCGTCCATATTAGTCGTCCGACCGGAACAAAATATGCAAACTTTATAAAGTTCCTTCCATTGGTGCTTCACACTAAGTTTTAGTTCATTTGGCCTAGGGGTTTCAGAGAAGATTTTAAAAATTTGTCCAATCAGAAATAAGAATTCATCATGGCGGCCATATAAGTTTTCCAACCAGAACGAAATATGCAACCTTTATAAAGGTCCTTCCATAGATGCTTCATACAAAGTTACAGTTTAGTTGGCTTTGAGGTTTCAGAGAAGATTTTTGAAAATTTGACCAGTCAGAAATAAGAATTCATCATGGCGGCCATATTAGTTGTCAGACCGGAACGAAATATGCAAAATTTATATTAAAGGTCCTTCCATAGATGCTTCACACCAAGTTTCAGTTCATATGGCCTAGGGGTTTCAGAGGAGAATATCAAAATGTAAAAGTGTACAGACGGACGGACGACGACGACGTCAAGTGATGACAAAAGCTCACATTGGGCCATGTGAGATAAAAAGGTATGGATTATGAGCCCCACGAATAATGAATTATACGGTTAACTATGGGTTAATTAGAAAAGTCTTTGTTTAATGAGGGCAGCCATTATGCAACCCGAAGTGAATTTATTTGTTAAAGCGAATATGGCCATATTGTGCTACATACTAAGGCTAGAAAATGTTACGTTCGCCGAAAACGAAAGTGAGTAAAGTAGGGGAAATAACTTGCTTCAAATTATAGTTTTAGAGTCAGAATCGTGATACCGGAAATGAATTTCTGGAAAGGCTATTGCTGTGCTCGAATGTACGTCAACAGCATATTAAAATTGGGGATTAATTTTACTAACAATCAATATGGTTAGTTAATAAAAGCATTGAAAATAGCCTTGCTTTGTGTCCTCGGCGTCAATGAGGCTGCATTGGACATGGAGTTTCCTCTAACCACATTATCATAGACAAATTTGACCAAGAAGTGGGCTATTTTGAATCACCCATCTATAAATATACTATTTGTATTATTACATTAAGCTTTTCATATTGGCCTGAATTATAGGCCCGAGGCTGTATGTATTGTTCCAAGGCACATCCAAAGCCCAATATAGAAAATGATGGGCCTATAGGATCAGACCAATATCGCGCATACCGTGTAATTATATCTGTATGGGAATATTGGATCGATTAAAAGTGATACTGGACTAAATTTAACATTGTTATATTGTTATAATTTTTATATCTAATTATTTTAAAAATACAATTTAACTTGTATTACTATGTTTCTTAAACTATTTTGAGTTTTACTTTGGCTTATAACATATTCTCCTCAATTTTTTTCTTTTTGTACAGGGTAAAATTCGGAAAAGAAATTATATGTAAATTGACATGTTTTACATTCATTTTCTGTTGCGATTGATTTACTAATACCTCTGATTTGTTACTAGATGAGTTATTACTGCTGGAATGAAGCCCACTTCAGCAGTTGTTCAAACAGATCAAGGGAATAATATGGTTTATTATAAATTCTATACGTTCTAATCAATAAAAAAATATTTCTAGCACTCTTGAGAAAAGTCACAGGCTTTCCGTGTCATTTTATTAACTTGGACATTAATATTTCTTACTAATCATCATAATTATTTACAATATCACGTACATTCCGACACAGAAAAAAAAGTTCTTGCTCAATACAATGGTTATTGTTATCTAAAATATATCTTTATACACTAATCTGGTCAATTTTGTTTTAGTGTTTTCAGTGAATATAATGGCAGTGATAAAGTAATGACTTTATGGCAGAGGCTCTCAGGAGCCTGTACCGCTCACATGGAAATCATTTGCAGAATAAATTATTTGATTATATCCATCCTGACTGGCAGTCTGGAACATTGCTGTATGTCCAATTGCCTCACTGATTTTGTCAAATTGTTTGCTGGTTCATCTTGGATGACAGGCAGGGTCATCTGATATAATTCTGAAAGAGGACCACCTAAGGATCATTGCTTCCAAGTTTTGCTCCAATTGGCCTGGCGGTTTCAGACAAAAACTTCTTTTAGTAAATTTTCCATAGGATCCTATTTTAAACTATATTTGACTCTGGCGGCCATTTTTGGTGGATCCGGGTTATCAGATATAATTCTGAAAGAGGACCCCCTAAGAACCATTGCTGCCAAGTGTTGTGCCAATTGACCCAGTAGTTTCAGACAAGAAGATCTTTTAGTAAATTTCCCATAGGATTTGATGTTAAACTATGTAAATTTGGGTGGAGGGCATGGTTATCAGGTGCAATTCTGAAAGAGGACCACCTTAGGTTCCACTATACAATTAGAATTTCATTTCTGGCTAAGTTTCGGAAAATACGACAGTAAATTTTTCGATTGTTTAAAAGTTATGGGTAAAATCCGCTCATAAATTATGATTTCTGACCAGGAAGCTGATTTATGCTGAAAGAGAGTATATTTCACAATTAATTTAAGCTAATTTTAATGGTTCAATGTGTATGGATGGACTTAATCGGCCTCTCCATTGCCCTTGACCCATGTTGTAGATCAGCATCTTTTGTGTAATTTTTTAAGTGTGTAAATTATGCACGAAATTTAAGTTGTAAGTTACGAAAAAATGAGCCGAAAAACTTGCCCTATTCTTTTTATTTTTTGAAATGGCCCAATGCTATGTTTAATTTATAACATGTGTCATACCCGTTAAAATTCTAGATTAAGGTGATAACTGGTCCTAGAATTGGGTCACTACAATGCATTTTCCACAATATTTAAAAAAAAAATATCATTTTCGTTGCTATGGGTATCCAAGAAAAACAAGATATTTTCGAAGAAATCGATAAGTTACCCGGACCGAGACAACATCTGATTCTTTTCATAAATACATATTTGAATCTAAAAACCGAAATAAAGGGAAGATTGTGTATGACATACAGGTACAATTTCATACTGTGTCTAAAATCCAACGCAAATGACAATTGTATAGTACTACCTAAGGACGGACCATTGTGCCAATTTTTGTTCCAATTGGGCTAGTGGTTTCAGACAAAAAAAAAAAATCTTCGTGTAAATTTACCATAGGATCCTATGTTAAACTATGTTCGGTTCTAGGGCCATGCTGGATGGTGAGTCATCAGATTAAATTCTGAGAGAGAACCACCTAATGATCATTGCTGCAAAGTTTGTTCCAATTGGCTAAGTGGTTTCAGATAAGAAGATATTTATGTAAATTTCCCATAGGGTCCTATGTTAAACTGCTTAGATGACGGGCGGGATAATCGGATACAGTTATGAAAGAGGACCATCTAAGGACCATTACTGCCAAGTTTTGTTTTAATTGGCCCAGTGGTTTCAGACAAGAAGATCTTTAAGTAAATTTTCCATATAGTCCTATGTTAAACTATGTTCGGCTCTGGAGGCCATCTTTGATGACGTGCGGGTCATCGGATATAATTCTGAAAGAGTACCATCTAAGTAACATTGCGGCCAATTGGCCCAGTGGCTTCAGAGGAGAAGATCTTTAAAGGGAAGTTTACGATAACAGACGCCAAGTGATGGCAATAGCTCACATAACCAAAAAAAGTGAGAGCAGGGTTTTCCTGTTAAGTAAATAGCCCGGTTGGTTCCATATAGAGAATTATTTAGCTCGTGCGCTCGAAATAGTTTCTATTTCACAAATTAGATTAGATTCACCTTACAGGGTTTCATCTACTAAAAATAAACGAAGCAGGACATGCTTACCTTCCGAGGCACCTAGTGTCATACATCGTGAGTGCTTTAGTGTTTGTGATTCTCGTTGGTTTGTTACGTACGTTTTATCTCTTTGGGTATCTCTTTGTTGTATTTTTTTATGATGTTTTCACCAAATTGTTTTTTCAATGGTTTGTCATCTTATGAATGGACTTTCCATTGAATTCTATTGCTTCGGTAAGCTGTTATTGATAATTAGAGACGTTATTATACCAAAAATTCTCTTCAATAATATTTACTTACATCATGGAAGAATCTTTTACTGAAGAGACATTTAAATTCATATGCATTTAAATTGGACCGCAGAAGTTTTTAATTCATTGAAAAATTCATTATCATGGTGTATATACACACTAAGTATGACAACCTTTACATTCTCTATTAGAACGTTTTATTTCTTATTGAAATCTTGAACTGACTATTTAAAAGAAATAGATATCATATGTTGTGGCTGTAGCTGTACTGTACGAAGTATAACAGAACAACCTTGAAATCTTCTTTTCTTTAATTAATATGCTTCATAACATCATTCAACTGGCATTCAATTATTCTGTAAGCACTGGAGGTCGATGGCATTATAAATCAGGATAATCCCAGAAGGTTATAATCTGTATGTTTTCTTCGTTATAAAATTAGTGGTAATAAATTAAATGTATTAATGTTTGAGATTTCGTCAATAACTGGCGCTGCCATCCATATTTTGACCAAATTGTTCTACTTTCTTTTTTATTCGGTGTTTAAACCGGAAATGATTTAGTTTTTGTATTAATTGTCTTTGTTTTTCTATGTATTTATTATTTTTTGTTTTAGTTCTGTAGTGTTTGTATGGCATGTTTTTTTTCCGCCCATTTGCTTTGTTCCTTAACTTTGGTCGTTTGATGACGAGTCCAAATTAATCTTTGACATTCTTTGACTGAGAATATTAACATTTACTTAACATGAAATGGCCTGATTTCCCTAATAAATGTTTAGATTTTTGTTATTTCCGATAAGCGAAAATATATATCAGCGAATATCAAAATATGGAGATATGTGGTTTTGAAGGGCAGGTTTCTAATGATACAAGTCCATTAGATCAAGCATTTGTATGGAAAGTATAGATAACATCTTGGGGTCGTTTGATGAGCTTTTATAAGAGCAAAATTTCACCTGTAAGACAAGTAAATGGTTTTCGAGTACATTGGTATAAAATTCAATACACGTTACTATACCAATAAGAAAAAGGTGAGAGAAAATCACTTAAAATACAAGGTCCTGACATAGGACAGGTACATGCGAATACAGAATGTTAAATTATCCAACATGCTCCTTACATGTAAATTCCAGACAATGATTAAAAATCGTCAGTTATCAGCAATTATTCGTTATTAGATACTTAATCTTTCGTATCAAGTAGTATTTTTGTATATTATACTTGGTAGTATGGTTTTGATATCAACATATTTGTTAAGGTTAAATATCTTCCGAACTTTTTAAAAAAAAATAAGGAACAATAAAGTGTGTTAAAAGGGTGTACGATAATCTTTTTGTTCTTATCAGCTTCTCTTTCAGGGTTGATGCCATACCAATATTTATTTCTTTATTTATTTCTGCAATGTGGACCCTAGGTCCTCGATGGTATTCGCCAACCCAGTCGTCAGACATGATTATTCATTGATGTGTTACAGAAATTACCAGTATTTTGCAAAATTAAAAAATAATAGAAATACTAAGGGTTTATTCCTTGTATTGCACATGGTAGATCTCCTTAGCTGAAATTTGGCTTCCTATTTCGGTATTTTTGGTTACGAGTACTTTTTGTTTAAAATAAGTTTGGTTTTTGGTCTTCCAAATTTTTCGGTTTTAATGCTGCTGATGAGAGGTAACTCCTTGAAATGCGTCGTATACAGCATAGTATAAATTTACTATATCTAATATTAGTATCTTTGGATTGTTATTTTCTAAGATTCAGGCTCAATAATCACCTTCACATTTAACCAACAGACTTGATTAAAAAGCACTGCTCCTTTTATGTTCGCTTTTAACAGACAATTGTGTTATAATAAGACAATTTCTCCAAGACTAGAAGTACAAGACATTTATTCCATGCTACATTACAGAGTCATTGTATAGGTAAATAATGATATATTGCAAGGCCATATACAGACCCTGCTTGTTCTTGGAATGCTTAAAAGATCAAATTCAAACTGAAGATAAGCACAGAAGTCAAAGTGGAATTACATGGCTTACAAATCGTGTACCATCAATGTAATAACTGGGTTTTCCACCAGAAATCCTCTTCACAAGATGTTATACCGTGAGAATGACTCTTAATACACGTAATGCAGAATTATAGCAGCAACGCACATTTCCTTACTTTCTATAAAAAGTTTCAGCTGAAGACAAATAACCTTAATCTTCACTTCCTATTGTTTATTTGGCATCTATGAAAACAGCTGAACAGAAGGTATCTATTATCAACTTTATTTATAGAATTAAACAATAAATTATATCTCTCAACAATATAAATATTAACCTAAAATATTACAACACAGTAACATCAGTGAAAAACAACAGATATATCAGTACTTGTATCTGGTTAGTTTGTTTTCTTATTTACACCATTCTACGAACTTCAGTAATAAATGCTGTCTTCAAATTTACTTCTTCAAAATTACTAAGCTTTAACATCACTTAAACATACATTAATGCACTAAAATTACAACAAGCATGGGTTTTTCTTAACTACAAAATATGTATAGATTAGTCAAGATATTTCCGCCTTTGGACGGCATCACTTTGTATAGTAATACACAGCCGATAGAATATGATATGCTAATGAAGTTAAAAGGAATAATATATTTATATCACTGTATATGTCTAGTGACAACCAAAATATAAAGTCTATTTGTAACAGATTTTTCTGATATGTACCTTTTGTATCGACTGAATCTTGTGCCATACCCAACGGTTTGAAATAAGTACTAATGTCAGTTTTCATGACTGAAGCGATAGGTGTACCCTGGACTAATTGGTTCATCACATTCGTGGTGATATCAGGGCATATTTAATATCTGGTTATAAATTGCATTTAAACAATTCTTGAATATTAGAAATAAAGATGGCATCGTTCCAAGCCTGCTAGAGGGTGTGTCCCGCTTTATATCAGGATGAGTATAAAACAATATATAAGTTTCAATAGCCATGGAAATATTACATGAAAACCTACAATACTTCTTAGCTATGTTCAGCCATTTGCAATATTTGATAACCTTTTATTAGTAATTCACATTTAATTCTGTGTGAAAACTGTTTATAATATATATCACACAACTAATAATAAAAACAGGCATTAACACTTAATCACGTTACATTTGACGTCTTTGAAAATGCTTAATATATGAGATAATTTGAAATTGTCCAAAACATTATTTCCAAAATTTTAAAAAACGTCACCCATGTTTTTCTAAATGAATACGTATTTTAGAGTATTGACAAATATAGACTCCACTTTAATAAAAATAAATATTTGTAAATTGTTTCACAGTGAAGTGTTATTTTAGCATTCAATACGTACAAACATCACAACCAGAAGCAATGATTTTGTTTTATTAAAACATCATAATTGCTCCTTAATATATGTAACATATATAATTTCAACAACATTTTATACATAGCACTAACAGAAAATGCGACCTGCACATTTTGATTATTTTACCCATATGTTCCATTACCTTTTCCCAACAATCTTTTTCTTATAAAAAATTTCCCATCGCATCCTTTGGTTGGTTCTTATTGTAAATAAATGCCGAATTATGACTGGCAGTGTGTTGGCATGGAAGGCGGAAAAACTCACAAAAACAGGAATTTGCTTTTTGACAATGTACCGTTTCGTCTTTGTTTATATTCTGTATGTAAAATCTATGTAGCTCCGGATTCCACAAGTTATTGCTGTAGCCAAACTTTGGTTTTACTGATTCTAGTGGATGGATTTGAAAGCGTTCTATGGGGCTTTTATCGGGATCATCCGAGTTCACTGATATGCGATCTGGTCGTGGCCAATTATTGCAAATTTCATTGCACTGGTGTTCTCTAAAGAAATCTTTGATGCCCTTTGTTCCCAAATCTGTTGCCCCGTAATTCCTGTCCTTGGAATGAATAATGGGAACAGTAAAATCATATTGATTCATATTTCGAACGCCTTTCAGATTTATTACGATAATCTCGCCATTACTATCATACCAACTGAAATGTGTAAAAGCTTCACATAATGTTGTTTCAAAGGATCTCATTTTATCAGATTTAAAAACCTTAAAGTCATTCTCGTAATACGGTTCCAGGGACACGACCTCCAATTCTTTCATCTTTTTGTGCGGCTTTCCGATCATTAAGGACACACACATGTAATTAGAGACTTCATCGATTTCTACCATTAATGGAATAGTAAAATGCATTTTCACTGTTTTTCCTTGAGTTTCAAGATCTTTTTGGAAACGTCTTGCAATTTGGTTCGAGTAGTGTGATCTTTCCCTCTCAGCTAGCCAATCTTCATACGTTCCGCACCCATTTCGGAATGCTTTGACGATACATTTTTCCCCTTTTCTAGGGCCATCACCATTCAATACTCCAAGATAAGTAAGCTTGCGTTTCCCCACTTTGTGTGGATATGGTTCAAAGCTGCACCAATATAAACTGGTTTTATCCGTGTCCCTTGTGGTTAAGGTCTCCACACTGACCTGTTGTCCCATGGTTTACATGGATCTGCAACGAAACAAACTATATAAATATGTTGTTTTAACAACTATGAAATCTAAGAATGGAAAGACTATTATTTTAAGAGCTAAAAAGTTAATTAACGTAGTCGACTCCACACTGTCCGTCCAATTTTATTATTATTCTTTGAAGTACATCACTTGAATAAATTAATGAATATTATGTTTGAATAAATAAATAAGTTAACTGATTAAAAATAAAGACAAAGTAACACATAAAAATAGTTTTACGATTACAATGTATAGTACCTTTTACTTTACAGCCACTATGATATCCATTGAATATCTCACGGCAATTTAAGGTAACAATTCAAATGACTGATCCATTTTGCTAGTAAGAGTAATTTGGACTAAAAAAGCATGACTGAGTATTTAAAATTCATATTTTAAGTTTGGCAGTATTTCAATTATCTTTTAACAGACCTACTAATTTAATCTTTTTGACATATTGGAAAAGAAAAATTGAACGGTCTTTAATAATATACCGAGACGTCAGTAAAATATAATACCTGTTAATGTGAGGTGATTTTCTGCTAACAATTGTAGTACAAATATATTTATGTTGTGAAAATTTCAAATCATCTTATAAATGTTCCTTTCTTTTAAAAAGAAAAACCTTGAAATTAAGATTTATTTACGTCACAGTGATCACAGGAAAATAGTTTTTTTTTGTATCGTGGAAACTACTTGTATAAGCGCGGCTTCGTTTTACCTGTGATGTTCTGCAGGAATCGAAATAAAAGAAACAAGATACATAACGACATTGTATTGGTGCCTAATAAATAACCAAGTATTATACTATAAATATGAAAAATAATATTCTATTCATCTCTTTTTTTTTTGTTCAATATCCTTGTAATTCAGAAAAACGGGGAAGCTGTGGGTATTTTTTAAATCCTTTGAACCGACGTTTGGTATCAACTAGTCTAGTATTTTCAGAGAATTTTATATTTTTAAAAATACATTTTGACATATGTAATAGAAGGAAAGGCCATCATTGAAACATGACCATCTAAGAAACGCAGTATTGAAATTCAGTGACGACAGGCAGAGCAATTTAAATTCATTTTGAGATAAAGAATCATTCCTCCAAAGTACATGCCAACTTGTTCATTTGGTTAAGAAAAGCCAATTTTAACTTATTTTGTCCTCAGCCATAATCATCGGAATACCGAGATGCGATGGATACTACACACGTATTATATAGTTTATAATAATTATTCATATTTTTATAAAAACGTAGAATCTAATAGCTCACCAGTGTGCTAATAATTGTCACACACTTCTTCTTTGGTATTTACAATGGACTTAAAAGTGAATAATCGATTTTCTTTAAAAATCTAAATATCCTTGCATCTTTGTATTTAGTTAGTCCTTGCTAATTTGTTTATCAAGGTTATAGATTTAACTTATGTTCGATTTTCCTTTTGTTGTGGTCGTTACTATTTACTAACAATAAATCCCATCCAATAGTTTCACGTTATGAATTTTATACCGAGCCTACATTTGTATATTGTTGATAACATTGTTCGGTCAAACATTTCTTCGCTTCTTTTTAATAACTAAAAAACACAAAGATAAGAGAAAATAAAGAAAAATCAATGATTAATTGACTACTTTTCTTGCTTAGGCTAGGTCATTTGAAAATATTTATCTCCAATCACGTATTCTTAGACACTGAAATATTTCAAACGTTAAATTCACATAGACGTGTGAATTGTATAATTTCTGGGATCCTCTTTGATTGATCAGCTGGTCATACTTTTTTATGAACATGACTTTTTTGTATATACTGAAGAAAATGTAAAATATAAATATTATTATATATAAGATTATCCTTGTTCAATTTTGTAATTCACAGTTAAATTCAATACGCTTGTTTATAGATACTTCCTTGTATCAATGCATCAATAAGATGTTGAAACTTCTGAGATATTCACATTTTTCAAGATTTTATTCAGTCTTAGAAACCTAAATTTCCCGTCCTTTCCAAATCCCTGCCTTTCATAAAGGATTACAAAGAGTTGGCACAATATACAGATATATGTACATAATTTGTGAACTGTTCATGTGTAAGATTATAATTTCATTTAGTTAAAAGTTTGAATAAAAAAGGTTTTAGTTTAACTTTACTTTATTAATAGCACATATAAATCGTACATAAATTCAATATAACATTCAGGTACAAATACATAATATAAACATAGAACATGAAAACATGTAACCGACGCGGACCTCATTTTCGCAATTCTAATGATTGCTTTATAAAGTCGAAACCATAAGGCAACAGTTCAAGTTGAGGATTAAGGACTATTTTAATTTTTCAAATGGCAGTATATGATGTGAGAAGTTAGGATTATTTTGTTTTATTTTAGTAATAAGATTATCTCTGATAGGACCATTTATTTTGCATTTTAAGAAGAAGTGATTTCGTCTTCAATTACTGAGTATTGTGTACATAACCTTTGTTCTCTGGGTATGTTTTGGTACCTACCCATTTCAATTTTTAATATATGGTCGCTCAGACGAAATTTGTCCTCAGTTGTCTATTGATAAAGCTGTTATTTTTTAATAAATAGTCTTCTAATTTAACGATATCAATTTAAAAAAATATGTATTGCAAACTGAATAAAATTCACCCTAATTTATTCAAACGACAATAAAGATTTTCACTATATTTTTTTTTTTGTGTTTTAAAAGGTGGTGTATTTTTTTTTGTTTTTTTTGTTACAATTGTTTTTCGGACGATGTTCACTATTTATAATATGAAAATTTAACAAAACATAAATAAACTCATTTTCTGAAGAGAACATACAACATGTATTTATTGCGATTGTCTCCGTCCGTCAGCCCGTCACAATTTCTTATGACATTAACGCCCTCGTTCATTTTTGGGTTTAAGAATTTAATTTCTATATAGAATGGTCGCATATAACCTTTAGATGCGCAATAAGGTTTTAGAATTTTGATTTTTCTAAACTTGTGGCCCACAGGGGTCGAACTTTGAAAATTGTCAATTTAAGCTTCTGACGTAAACTCCTATTTTATTTTTCAATTTATGCACTTTATTTATACACAGTATTGTTATACACCATACGTAGATGAGCAAAAAGGTTTAAGACTTTAGTTTTTCAAAACCTGTGCCTTTAGTCAAACATATCATTGTTAAACTGGTGCACTTGATACAACATGTGGTGAATGCGGAGATAGCTGTCGTTTCCGACTACTTTCATCTAGTTTACAATTATGTTGGTTGATCCGGACGATATCCATTACTACATATGTAAATCAGAAAATATAATGAAACATAAAGTATCTCCCCTGGGCTGGTTGAAATCAAATTTAAATAGAATAGTCCATTGTCCATTTTTCAAAACTGTATCCAAATAACAAGCATTTGTTCCAGAAAGTCCCATGTGGACAATGATTTATAGAGTTGGAAGAACTTTTTCCAACAGATTTTCGGAATTCGAATGGAGAGTGGTATCACCCTTGATTTTTTTCCGGTCTGTTCTTATATTTTCATATGAAGTCTAATTCTAACAAAGGTTACACTCTGCATGACAGTGGAAAGGCTAGTCCAATCGTCCTCTACCATTTTTCGCTATAAGTCTCTCACGAAAAACCCATGTATATATACATTTATAACTGTTTGAATTTGTATGTCTATGCATTAATGTAGTACCCTTATTAAATTAATTGGGATCGAACGTTCGCGTGTTTACCTTTGCAGAATGTCCTAATTATGTCAACATAACAGTTACATGTATGTTTCCTGAATAAACGCTGAACTTTGATACTGCTTTACATTTGGTTTCTTTCCACATGTTCGTCTTTGACAGATTCTGTCGTGATAAAATGTACACAGGAAGTTTATCAAAATCTGTCTTTTAAATGTTTATTGTTTATGCTGCTTCTTCCGAGTGTTATCTATATAACAGACACACTTAAATTGTTTGTTAGATCAATCTTTCTCCTAGTCTTAATTGAATCCATACAAACCATTTTCCTCATATAAACCGATTTGTTGGCAACATGTTATAGACGCATTTTATCTAAATTATTATATGGTGGAACAATGTATTTCTAACGTTGACAATATGTAAGCAATACACGGTATCTGTAATGGCATCTATTCCATTAATTATACAAACTTTTGTAAAATTGCTGTTTTGTCTCAGTACTATCTTTGGCAAATCATACGTGTGATATCGTTAAAAGGGTATTGAAATTTCTTAAGATAATTGGTATTTGCATTGAATAACGATATATTTGGAAATCAGTTTCCGTAGTTACGCTATCTGTCAACGTTTTTCTGAGATAATTGACATTTTATAGTTATAATAATGATAGCCTGTCAAGTTATGAAGCCCATTTTTCCTGTCCATGTTAACATTATTTTTCCTTTTGTAAATGTTTCCAGTAGTTGTGAACTTATCAATGTGATCAAACCACTTATGACAACAGAAAAATATGGATTTTCATAGAATTTGATTTATAAATTCAACTGAATCAGCGTCTGACTTTAATTGTATTTTTGCGCAATTCATCAAAAGCTCACAGACGAAAAAAAAAAAAGATAATTTTATATGAGATTTTAGATATAATTTCTTCATTCCAAATCTTCTCTTTTATGACAGAAATTAAAAGATTCTGTTGCAAACTTGCTTTAATTTTAATTGCAAACGTTCCAATTTCTTGTTGGAATATACTAAAAGCAGTGACACATGACAAATCAAAAATATATAACAGTCACAAAACGATGGTCTTAACAAAGCCTTATTGCTTCACAAAACATGGAAAAAAACACTGAAAATTGAATGCAACACAAAAAGATACCGATGAAAGATTTACTTAGAAAGATGGTGTAAGAAATAACGGTTAAACCCCAGTTTGAGTTACATGAGAACATCCTCAAGTTGAGAACAGACAATATGGATTTGCGGTATAAAGGACAAACAAAACAGACTTGTAATCTGGTATATGATCTCGCAGAAACTTAAATTTCAGTGACAACTTCATCATTGAAATGAAAAAAAAATATAAAGATATGATATGAAATGAAATTCTTGTATTGAAGGTCTAGTAAATTGTAATTTTTACAACAAAAGCATAATTCTTAAAATGTGATCTATATACTACAATAACCCCACTACTGAGTGTATTGAGCTGATTGGTGGAGTAGCGTTTTTTCAACCACAACAAGTTTAAATTAGCTCTTTTATGATACTTAACTTGATAAGAAATTAGAACAGACTGACCAGAAGTTTGTTCCCATAATCTACTGACAAACCTGTCCTCCAACACTGTCCAAACTCATCAAATGCTCTGTTGACTAAAAACTCCAGGACGTAAACGACAACAGTTATTCATAGAATCTTTTTCTTAATGTAAGACGATACACCTATTTAAAAGAGCGTATAAAGTCTTGTACGAGGTAAAAAAATCGCAGTGCTTAATCACAGTTTTTTTGAACGTATACTAATGTTTTATTATAAAAAATTTAAAATTGAATTTTTTTTTAAATAAATTGAAAGGCCACAGAATGGCTATAATTCTCCTCATTGGGAATCTTCACTGAAAAATCTTTATATATACATGTACTTCTGTATACTACTAACATAAAACATTTTGTGCTGATCAATCCAATAGGAAAAGTTTATCCTTTAATAAAAGAAAATGAGTATTTCGTATGCTTTCTAAAATTTCAGTCAATATTCTATTAACGATAGAACATAGATCTTGAATGGTCTACAGTTATTGAATTCGCTCTCTAGCAGATATCAAGGGATCTAATATAAGAAGTTAAGTACAAGTTTGTTACCATTTGACATGAGAACATTTTGATTATGTAATAGAACAAACAATATTTATTTCTGATTTATGGGGAGATTTCTTTACACGGAAAAGACAAATCAATGTTCCGACTTAGTTATGCAGGCTGAAATGATAACTGTAATTGCTCACTTCATTTGTAATTAGTATTTCAATACAAATAAACCGTAATTATATTGAAAATGTTAAAATAAGTATATAAAAAACGTAGCACCCTTATATGGAGAATCTGCCGCTTTGAAATTACATTCAACGATTCCAGTTTTGTTCATGATGACGTGTAATGCAGACATGTGCATTCAAAATATACAATAAATTTTACGCCAATACCGTTATAGTAACAGCTGAGGAGGGCATATGCACAGGGACGTAAGTCAATCAGCAGGGGCACCATTGACTATAAACAATGTAGGAAAACTGTATAGTTCAAGATCTCTCTGAATTTTTATCTATTCTGAGGTAATTTTCGATCCTATTTTTCTTTCCTTGATTTATAATAATTTTGTTGGTTTGATTTCCTTATTTTCATTTCAGTTGTTTGTCACTTGTTTGTCATTACCGAAGAGAAATAAATGTTAAAAATGTACAAAGGATACAAGTGCATCAAACTATTTGTTATGGTAGGATTTTTATGATGATAAAATGCAGAGACATGTTGTACTTCGGACTACTTGTATCATCTTTGCCTTAAATATGTAAAATTTATTTACACTATAATAAAAGTATATTAGTCCTTGATATGATGCATTAATTATATAATTGTTGCTTATATAGAGGGCATTATCATGATATATTGACTGTCCAAGGGACAGTGATATTGCCTGAAACATTGATAATGCCCGAGCCGCAGGCGAGGGCATTATCAATGTTGAAGGCAATATCTGCCCCGAGGGCAGTCAATTTATCATGATAATGCCCTCTATATAAGCAACTATTGTGTTTATTTCATTGAAGAATATAATCTGCTGGGTGTGGGTTCTTTACAAGTACATGTATGTTGAAGACCTCATGATGACCTCTGGGTGTGTTTATGTTTCTGTCATTACTTTTGGTGGTATGTTGGTATATTGTACATTCATGGAAGTTCCCCATATCTATTTTTTTCTACTTCAAGCATTACTGACAAGAATTTATTATTCGAAATGTGCATACCTACTAAGTACATAAAAACGGCACTCTGCTATATAATATTTCAACAATACTATTTGAGCAAGTATTGTTTTTATTTCATTGAAACCAAAATTTCATCTAGAAATGTTTAGAATTTAATTAACAACTGCTGCATCACGTTTGCGTTTTAAAAAGGGGACGTAATTCTAAATTGCAAGCAGGCACTACCGTGTGGTAATGCTTATGGGCATTATCATGATAATTTTAATGCCTGCTTGGCATTTTAACGCAGATTAATAAATACCTCATGACCATGTTTTAACCAATAAAAACAACTAAATTTTCTCTGATATGAAATAAATTAAGATAAATCGATATAGTCGACCTTTGACTATATAGAGTTATATAATTTAATCAGGCAAAACATAGACATATAAGTAATTCCATCATATATCTGAATCCATGTAAATTTAATCTATAGCTTCTATCAATATATACAATAAACAAATGACCAATCTTTTTTCCTTGTATTATTTGCAATATCGATTGTTAATGGACAGTTCCTCTTCAAGGTAAATTTATCATCCAAAAATCGAACCAAATTAAAGTTAATCATTCCTTAATTAACAAATACACAATGCCACACAATTTCTGTTGTTTGACGTATCGTGAAGTAATATTGTTTGATATTTACTAGTACATCTTGGCGAATGTTCTTGTTCCAGCTAATGGTTAATTCAAGAAGATGATCCCAGAAGATTGCATATGACAAATGGTGCATAAATAACAGTTTTACGAAATAAATATAATGATGAGAAGCCTTACACAAAATATAAATGTATAAAATTAAAGGACTTATTTTTAACTAAATCCATATGAAACTATATAATTTATTATTATATACGATAAGATAGATTGTTGTAAAATATTTATTTTGGTAAAATTAAGGAGCATCTTCCTCGTACAAAGCTCTGTCATTTGAAAGTTTTGGCTTTAGCATTTGGTAATTTTTGCGTTTTTGAACATGATTTATATCTTCAACGTCTTGGTTTTCAAAATTTTAGGCCTTGAATACAACTTATGAGTCATATATCAACGACATGTGCACATCTTGCGCACCACAATTTATATTACATTTACGGTACATCTAGATATAAAATTATTATGTTGTTTGAACAGAATTATAATCTTATCTACTGTATCAATATTTCAATATACATGTATGTTGAGAAAGTCACGCCTTTGATGCGTAACAACTATTAAAACAGAGCACATTTTAGCAAAATGTTATTTGATTATATTCGAACGTTGAACGATACCAGAGAATTTCCAAGAAAGGTTTCGGTTAGCTTTTAGTTTATTTATTGATATTCTGACATGATATTGTAACACTGGACATAACTACTCATGAATTACTCTAGGCCATTCAGGGCTTGTGCCATGGTGTGGTTTTCCACCATTGAAGACCATGTTGTAATCTCTGGGCGTTTGTTTAGCTATATACTTGTGATTTTGTGCTTTCTTTATAACTTCACTACATTTTCGTTTTTCCTCACATTCAATGAATCGCTAAATCAAATTTAGAAATTTTTAAAACATCTTCAATACAGTTGCTAGTATTTCGATTTAAAAAATGGGGTTAACTAAAATACTTTTTTACTGAAAGTCGAAAAGCATAGTTTTTACAAATAGGAATGATCAAAGCACGAAACAATTTCATCTAAAATTTAAAAATGTTCCCGATTAAATTTCATCAAGTATGTTTTACCACTTCCCGTTGAAGTTATTTCGAGGACAATATTTAAGCTTACAGGTTAAGTTTGAACTAGAAATACTTCTTCATAAAAATTAAAATGTTAATCATACAGAATACAATTAGGTCGGTCTGTTAGGACTTAAATGTAAAAAAACAGATTCAGGATCCTTTCACAAAATATGTTAAAATTACTCGCAAGTTAAACTAGAATCTTTATGGATTGAGAGTAATTTTGCTCTAAATAATTTTTGTGAAAAGTACTACTGAAACTTAATTACAGGGTAGAGTAAAATCTAGAATGAGATGGGATGGATGGATGAATTATTGTTTAACGTCAACCATGTGCATATCTGGACGACAATATGTTAATATGATAATGAATATGATCCTTGCTTTGTACTAGACCGACAAGCTGAGCCGGATTTGTAATGTGCTAGCTCAAGAGGTAAGTGTCGGCAGGAAGGCATATCACTACACTCGGACACATTATAGTGATTCCGAGCCGACCACTCTTTTCTCTTACTCCTATATGTCGCGTGCTTGGTGGAGAAGAAGCAAAGACCAATTTTAATGTCTTTGCTTTGACCAGGCTGAGGATCGAACCCGCGAGCTTCCGCAATCGGTGCGAGCACGCTACCACGAGACCACCGAGGCGGTTAAAATGAGATGGGTCATTGTGGGTTGAACTTAATAATTTTCAACCTTATACTTCTTTAGGTATATGAATACTTGTTCCTAAATTTTACTTGTATAATCTGTAGCATTTGCTTTCGAAGAAAAGAATATAAAAAAGATTTATATTATCTTATATCATTAACATGATTTACATGTACTAGTATTTTGATTTTGGTCTTGTAAAATTTTGCCGCTGTCTTATTGCTACGGTATTCTTTTCCCGATATTTCCCAAAAATTATGGCTCTCATAAATAAAACATGCAAAATGTATCGTACTCTACATAATCAATTTTATCACCTTACCGGGATGTTTTTTTTTCTTCATTTAATGGTTATAATAATTGACAGGGAGCGTCTTGTAATACAAGTTAATATGGCCACGGCACGCCAGGAAATGAACACCGGAAATGGAAATAATTTGAGTAATTCAAGAAGTGGAAGTAGTTTTATTTGCTCACTTTATTCATTAAAACATTGTAAATGGAATACAGAAACGTTATAAAACTATTTCACATATAGACGAAAATGTTTCCGAAATATCAATAAAATAAGTTGTTTTATCGTTTCAATTATTTACTAAATTAACTTGAAACAGCTTGAATAGGTATATGGAAATCCTTGTTTTAGCAAAAGTCTGTATTATTGAAATTCCCTACATTGCAAACAGTTGCATTATTTTCAAAAAACTGCAACGCAATCAATGATATTAGATGGAGTTTCAAAGAAGGGAAAATCCGCAATGAGAATAGATGGTCATACTGATTTCCATAGATTTGATTGTTTAAACAGGTTACCTCGCCATATAATATTTACTTTGATAAATATCTGTTTTCTACAACTGAAATACTTATTGCATAATTTTTAACACCAACTTTCATGGTGAAAGTTATATCCAAATAGAATGGTTAATCCACTAATGAATCGGAGAAGACGTACATCGAAAAAATACTTCAATCTTAAAATTTCGATTTTTGACCTTAAAGGCACTTGATTAAGTATGGCATCAGCATGGGGGTTGTCAAATATCTATTCAGTGATTGGACGAAAATGTGGTTATTTTTTTATTTTTCATTACCTGAAAATTATCCAAGGGTCGATTTTTTTGTAGCGTTTTTTCGGACTGAGGCCGAAAAGATGATTTTTGCACAATAATAATTCCAAATACCCATTAGAAAATATAAGGAACAAAAGAGAATAAGAGAAGACAATACTCAGCAAAACAAAAATAAAAATAAAGGGAAAATAAACGAAAGGAACATCAGGTGGTATGGAATGCAGTATATATACGCATTATGTTACAAGTGTGGGAAAATCCAGCAATTTCTATGGGATGTCAAAGCTTACTGGTGAGATATAAATTCTTTCCAATCAAAGGTGAAAAATCATCCATTAAATGTAGATACAATAAGCTGGAATTGGAAAAGATCAGGGAGGTTCACAAAAGGAAATTCTTGATTTCAAACCAGCGCATTGCTCCCTGTATATTAATGTAGGTCTAGTAATGAATTATAGTGGTCATTTTCAATCCAAAAACACTATATATGAGATACAACACGTTGCCTTTCAAAGTAAGATTAAGAGAAGATATTACATCGTGTATATATATATATATATATATATATATATATATAACGGAACTGAACCTGAAATAATAATAATAATAAAGTATCCACTTAAGGTTATGTCCTCAGTAGTAACCCTAAAACTTCATTTCATATAAAAACCAAAACAGAAAAGTTTTAAAACGACGAGCTGTTTATGTCCATATTAATTCCAAAAGTCTGTTAATAAAGTCAGTATATTGTCTAATAGAAATATTAACAATACGTTTTGTTAGAATCAATGTAGTTTTTGACAGCGAGCCTTTAAATTACCGAATAAAATAAGCAGACATTATATATCTGCTTTGTCCATTGGCATTAATGGATTAGACTACAATTCAGTTATGGTTTTCATGTGATTGAAAACCTAAAATAGAACAAAAAGGTATAATATAATATTGTAGTTATACTTGTGATACCAAATAGCTTCCGTAAATGCACAATTGTGGGTTAACAGTGGAAAACCTAAATAAATAAATAAATTAATAAATTAAAAAAAAACATAAACAAAAAACATTGTAACCAAAAGTCAATTTATCAACAGAGGATTTCAACTAGGCCTTAGTATCGCGAGAAAACTAACGATACGTCACGTATCACGATATTTACTTTCGACACCAATATATTACGATACATTTGTTATTTACTTTTTCACTCAAGATTTACTCCCAAAATTTGTACAACACAGAAACTTTATTCTGAAAAATTACAATTATAGGTATTCATAAGCGAGCGAAGCTCTTAAGTGTATCAAATTTCGGATATATGTGTTTAAATGATGAGGGCCAAGTATTCTACATTTGAAAAAGTTTCAATGCGGCGGCCACTGCGTCAATTTTAGCTCCTCTGCCATTCTACAGTAGGGGCCGTGAAAATGTCAGAGAGGTTATGATTGGTAAAACCGAAAATTATCCCTAGACGCATGTCCCATGAAATATTTAGTTCATTCGTCCCTTTATTTCTCGGACCCATTTTGGTATTTACGTCCGATTTAATTTGTCAACCTAATTCGATAATCTAAATACCAGAAATTAAAAGAAGGCACAAGCTTCGCTCGCTCAAATTGAGCGAGCGAAGCTCACTCTTTAAGGTAGACATGTCAATCGAATTATTCCTACTACTATTCCGAAAATCTCGTCCGCCATTGCTTCCGACGTTATTACGTGAATAGAGATTATCTTGAACAAAATAAGTTATTTATGGACTTACCTCATCTTTTTAAACATTCAGTGTCAACAAAATAAAAATTAATACGAAAGAATCCACCTGGAATCAAATTTCACAAGAAAAAAAGATGTAGATGCAAGTGTAACGTTTTCCCAAAACGGTAACCGGACAAATCGGCCCAGGACCACTCGGACCGTGTGATTGGACAAGCAGGATCGTCTCATCGGACAATTCGCGTGAAGTAACATCATTGATAATGATGAATTTAATACTTTGAAGTGAGATTGTTACGCCATTACGATGATTTCACTAAATACCGACAAAGCAAACGTAAAAACCTTGCGCTTCGCTCGCTTCCCAGGTCACACCTGTTTCATATGTAATAAAATGAAAGAAGTGTATCTTAATACGTTGCCATGTTGAAATTTTTAACACATGTGAAACTAGTACCGAGACTAATGACAATGCAACTGAAAATGTTACCTCCAAAAACCTAAAACCAGTTTTGACATTCTAGAATGTAACCGGTGCATATAATCCGAAAATGTATGGTGATTCTGAAGTGCGAACAATACTATCGACGATCGGTGAATCGTAACACCCCTAATTTCAACACTGTCTTGTCAAGGCAATACATATAGAGGGCGTAACGGAATATAAATTGTCACAAAAAAAAATAAATAAATAAATAAAATAAAATAAATAAATAAAAAAGTTTTACTTTTACTGGTTTTGTTCAGCAAAAAGAACATTAATTTTATAATCGAAAAAAACAAAATAATATTCTAGATGTCTTATATAGCATACTTCTATCATTAAAATTAAACTTTAAAAAAAAAATTCCTTACCGTATTCTTTCACATAGCATTAATTGTTATAGTAAGTAATCAACTTAATTCTGAATTGTATTTAGGATGATATAATGATTTCTTTATCACAAAAGAAGAGAACAGACTGAAGTTAAATATTCCAATCATGTGATCGGTCGTTATTGACTTAATACACAATCGACCATTAATTAATAAATAATAAATAAACATTGTCAGATACTTATCTGAAATATAACGCTTTATTCAGGATATATTAATGCAGAGACTTTACTATAAATAAATTAAATTAATTTTATTAATGTAGTACTACGCATATTTACAAGTTTTTCCTAAAATCTCCATATAGCAATAAAAAAAGAAGACGTACAGAAAGGTTTGGAAATCAGAGTGGTTTCGCATTTATTTAGTCTAAGAGAAATTTTACTACTATTTACTCCATACTACCAAATGATTCATTTGCTCAATTTTTATACGGATATTGCCACAGATATATAGGTTCATATTAAGTTATCCATTATAATATATATAGCTGATGGAATATATACCCTATATAATTTCATTACTGTAAGAATAAACGAAAATATTTTCTTTTTCGAAATGAGGTGAATAATAGAATAGAGAATGGAAACGGGGAATGTGTCAAAGAGACAACAACCCGACCAAAGAGCAGAAAACAGCTAATTCATCTGCACGTATAGTATCTTAATATCGGCAAAAGACTACCGAAGCGACAAAACAGTGGGAAAATGTTTCGGCCGTCTATAAACAATTGAAACTTTTCGGATGATTTTTTGACAAGTTTGTCGACAGAAGTCCTACAGCTTTTCATATAATGTAAAACATGTTTTAAAATGCAAATTCAATTTTAAATCAAAGTTAAAGATTGACTGTTGAAAAAAACTAAATAAACTGCTTGTTGCCAAAAAAATATCCTCTTCATTTTTGTGAGTTTTTACGAATTTTTCAACCCCGCACGTTAAATTATGCAAAAATTTAAACTAAAGTTCTAATAATAAGATATGTTGTCAAATTTCTTGTATATACTTATAATCTTATCTGCACAAAAAAGAATATACGGGTAAAGCCTGCTTTAAAGATAAAAGAGGATTTATGCTTAAAATATAACACTGCCATCTATTGTACATTTGACAGAAATGCACAGTTTGATATTTGCAGAAATCGTAGTGTTAGTATGTATAGTTTACATGTGAATATGGTTATTTTTATTTTTTATTTATATATAGTTATGTGAAATAAATCGTAATATTCGACAAAAATAGTGACATGAAAAAGTTCCGTCCAAAATATAATGTTCAGTATCTTATACAGTAAAACTAATTACAATAATAATAGTTTTCCATACAATAATCTATAAAAATAAAGCGTATTTACCTTATAAAATTTTACGATAGCTTGCTTTCCGCAGAAGTAGCTGGATCAAATTAAGTTTGACAAGACGATGTCATTAGTTTTCTCTACGCCACTGAAATATCAGCCATGTTCATTTAAAATGACAAAGTCCCTCTCGGGAATCGGTTTCTCATCACTCTGACCGATGCAAGCTCGTGCAGTCCTTTTGAGGATACTAAGAATAATTCACTGTTTCATTCAATCAACAAATCGTCTAAAGACGTAATTAAATCGTCACGATAGGCAGAAGCGTTGAAATTGGTTTTCAGGTAGTCCATATAGGCATATCGATCTGTTATTCAAATAACTGTTGGAAAGATTGCATAGACTCAAATTAAAGTAGCAATTTGAAGAAAGCAAAGAAATTCTTACAAGATTTTATTAGACACGTAATAGCTAGCGATATGGCTTCTCTAACTGTAAATACAATCTTAGCATACACAAAAATCGAAAGAAACAATAAAACGATCCGAGTCATTCTACTTTACGGCCATTTTCTGTGTACAAAGGTAATTATGGTTGATAATTAATTACACGGACAACTGTTGCAGTGACTTAAGGCCGTAAAGGTCCAGAAACTGACTGGTATATTTCTAATCGATTCTTGTACCTCATTCAAAAAATATTTCCAACTATATAGATAAAAAACAATGTAAAGATAAATATATACCTTTAAAATAAAACAAAACATGAAAAGTATCTATAAGATAAAACATTTGATACCTTATTTCTTCTGTTCGAGCACCTGTGAAAAACCAGATAGTTACGTGTATTCTATTTAAGGTATATGAAGTAGGTATATATTCTGTAATTTTTAGTTTCTGTTTAATACGTCATAGGTGTTGTCTCACTGACGCATAACCCAGAACTCGTTTCATCCCTACACTTATTGAGTGAGAGAAGTATGCGTATCATTGGACATCAGGCAAAGACCAAGATGTAGTATTTGTATGGGTTGCAAAAAAAAAAAAAAACAATAATTATAATAATAAAATAAATAAATAAATAAATAAAAGTAAAAAAAACCCACTATGTCCTTCAGATATATGCCACTACAGAACTATGGAAGATTAGTAGATATATATTTCTGACAAATTACCTGAAAATTCGACATAATTAACTGACAATAGAAATTAAATGAGATATGAGGTAAATAACGACCAGGAAACAACCCTGAAACGGATATAAAAACTACAAAAAGATGTTGTAGTACAACATTTAACATTGGGTACAAAAATGTATGCGCTCATACCGTATAGAAAGCTCTTTGTACTGCTATATTAACAGATAGTAAGAAATCCAGGCGAAAAATAAAAACCATACTTTTATGCAAGCTAGTGACGGAACACAAAATCTACACAAACTGTAAAAATCGGTCAAAAACAACAGCTAAATCAATCAGTATGGCACTTGACAATGAAATATCAAGACCTAAAAGTGCCGTCTAATGAGTGCTTAATGTTAACTCTCAGCCAGAACTTTTTAAGCCACCAATAAAAAAATCCCTTTTTCTGATATATAATATGGGTCATTATCAAATTACACTACAATTTCAGTTCCACTATTGTGTTATGCTTTCTCACTTTTTTTTTATTTATTTTTTTCTGTGGCATCCAAGAATATAAATCCAGAATATGCAATTCATTACACACTATCCTTCCAAAGTATTTCAGCAGATTTCTTGTACCTGGATGTACCATCTTCTCCGTGGTGTTACCAACTTTAATATGAATATTATCCAAAAAGTATACTAACAATTCCAGAAAAAAATGAATGTCATTCACGAAAATGCAAAATGTACTTACATGAACAAACTTGCTCATTGATAGGCCATGAGATATTGCCATTGTTGGATATTATATGTTGAACTATCAGATCAATCATGTTGTTGAAAAAAATTAATACCAGTTAATTCTAATAATTGTTCCTTGAAGGAAACTTTTTACGTATGATATATTATTTCCATAAAAATGTCTGTTGTGTAACCAGTTTTAATGGCTACACCACAGAACCGCATAGACCGAACAGTGGTAATCTTCATTATAAAAGCAAAATGAACGCTCCCTTGCTACATCTTGTATGCATTTCCTATGTAGAAAATGAACTGAAATATAGTGGAAATTTTAGAATTTGTTTAATTTTTTATATTAAGATGTTATCTTTTATAAACAAAACAGACATACAAATTTTGTACTATTTTACCCTCTCTTATCTTTCTCATCATTATTTACCCCGTAAAACCCTTTTTTCTCTTTTCTGTCTGCACATTTCGTTTATAGGATGTTCATGTACGGGGAGAAACTAATTTTTGTAAATATAACTTCAAAAGGTAATTATAATAAAAACAAGGTATATGGTAACACCACAGACATGGAAATTGAGCATTTGATATCACCATCTAGTTGACTTGACATCATCATCTAGTTGTAACAAGTCATATCGTTCATCAAATATAGATATTGTATAATCCGGCAAGTTATCTCCATGTTCATGCATAAAAATATACCTTTATCTGATGCGTATCATTACCCTTCGATTTTAATGGGATGATTATTTTCCAATATGACAAAATAATTCCACCATTTTGTAAAATGTTTATCTATATTACTAAATAAAGAGACTCGAATTTCTTCTTCTTTCGAGTAAAATACATGAATATCTTTTGTATAACATAAATGACTAATGCACAGTATAGTTTGTTATCACCGAGTTTGAAGATCTGTTTTGAGTATTTTGGGGGGAAAACGGAAATAACCAATTCGGATATACAGTCTTTCCCATCGCCCGACTCTAAAATTTCTTTCGGGTCTCCAGTTCCGGCGGATATAAACTACCCGCTGTCGGTTCATGTCACCAATTCCAAAAAAACAAGTTCTTAAAAAAATAGTTCTGGCAGTACCAGATAACATATGAATAAATATTTTAAATATAGAGAATAATTAATTTGTATCTGATAAACCCGAGTAGATTTAAAAGATAATGCATGAGAAACAGGAAGGATTTGGCATTTTTTAATGGAGTAAGGATAGTATTACGTGGAAAATTTAGAGTACAGAAAAGGGTTTCCCCAGGGAGATCTCATTTAGACCAGGTTTGTGAAAAATTCATTTCTAATTGTACCCCGCACTTGCACTAGATTTTATTTAGCTTTAAGGCCAAGGAAATATAGTGAAATGACAAAATGACGTCAAGTTTAGGCCATTTTATATGAATTATTATATGGTAATAAATAGTGACCCTGAACCGTCAAATCATTTCGCCTAACAAGTACAGGTCAACAAAATATATTTTGTGCTACATTTGCTTTGCACTTCAAATTTGCATTTGGATAAACCATTCTATGGTTTTAATTTTATAAGTTTGATCTTTTATTTTAAAGATTTATATGAGGGTTATCAAAAACCAACATTTCCTTTCGTTCATCGTCGTTCTGTTCAACAACTACAGCTTTTTGGTGTGCCTTCAAAGTTGAAAAACATTTAAAAAAAATACAACCCAATTCTCCAATTTTAGCGTAGAAATATCGAAAATGATATAGACGACCATTTTGAAAAATCAAAGATGGCCACCATTTTCAAAATGGCCGACGTTTAAAGACAAATCCCTCTATTCACTTCTGACGTTAGGAATTTTTAAAAAATCGACCCTAATTTCAAGTAATACTGGTTAAAGTGAGGTTTAAAAAAATGAGGTCACCAAACTCGTTTTCTTGTTATTCCCTCTCGAACTTTTCTCATTTTGAGAAATCATTAAAACTAACGTGTCAAATTCAAAGATTTAACATTTTGGTACCAACTTTTTCAGAATTTCTCATATTTCAAGGTTTTGTTTTTGATTTAATAATTTAATAATTTTCTTTGCGCTAATTGGGAAAATAGTACTTTTTAATTTCCGTCCAATAATATAGTCGTATCTTTTTTTTAGTACAAAATGATATATAGAAAATTCTGACGTGCATAATATATTTATGTCTATAAATACATATAGTGTAGTTAAAGTAGTTTAAAATGCTATATTGTGGTTATAAGTTTTCAATATTAAAAGTAGAGACATGCTGAGAACGAAATAAGCACAAATGTAAAACATTTAGTAAGTTGATTTCTTTAATGTAAACACAGTAATTTAATTTCCATCAATTCTGGATATTTATTGTTATCCTCCTTTTTATTACTACTCCTGTTTTCTTGCAAGTCATAAAAAGTAAAACCACCGGAGCTCAGGACCACAATTTTTGCTTAAACGCATAAGATACCCATTGAAAAGGATAATATTTTACAGACAGTATGAGACCAGGCAGAGAATACAAAATGAAAAAGTAAACATCACAACATAAATAAAATGTTGTAAATACGAAGTCAGTTTATAAAAAAGTAACCAAAAAAATTGTATATTTCTTTATTTTTTTTGTACAATTTAAAACGTCTCCGTCTGTGACAGTTCAGACAAAGTTTTAAGATAAAGATATACCTAAATGCAATTTAACCACAACATATTACGTGCAACAACTTCAAATTCTCATGTTATACAAGATACTGTGACTTGAGTACTTCACCTGCTACTTTAACGCATTCCCTTAATACGATATGATAAGGTTCCTTTACAGATTTTGCTAAACTTTTACCATAAGGTCAATTTTTATGTATTCTTACCATCTATAGGCATATAAAAATACCCTCACTATTTAGTTTTTCAGATATATGACACTGGAGCTCAATATCCTTATTTTTCACATTTCATGACTTTCACACAAAAAAAAGATTGTAAAAGATAACTACCAGATATTTGGTAAAATATTTCGAAACAGATAAAGATTTTTCTCTAATAAATACTGACGAGGGAATTATATGCAAATTTTGGCAAAGAAATAAGGAATAATTTATAATCATTTTGTAACTTTAGATGCATATTGAAAAAAAATCCTCAGGTTATTTCTTGAAAGTTCAGTACAATAATCTTGAAGTTTAAATGGACAAAAAGATGGGGTAGTAAGAGATACTATGATGTCAAGACGTGTAGCACTTAGCAGACGCCATTACCTCCCCAATGCTACTGTGTCGTATTCCCTTCAAACTAACCAAACGATCTGTCTGAATCGTATGGTCTTTCTATGCTTCAAATGACAAAAAAAAAAAATCTAATAGAAAGTAAGTTTATTTTTTTCGAATTTATTATCTCCGCACTTTTGAGGGATATTGTCGTTGACCCGTCTGTCATTCCGTCCCGTCACGCTATATTTGTAACCTTAACACCTCCTTAGGGACTTATCATTATTTAACTGGGAAGGGCGGGAGCTGGTCATAAATTTTCATAATGTTTTATAAGTCTGGCTTTCACAACAGAACTAAACAATTTAGCTATACAATTTTGAAGTGAAATACATCTATATTTATTCAAATCCATACAATCTGCAGATTTATGTATCAGAATAGTATAACAATTTCTCCAGATATCAGGATAATTTCATGTTTGTAGAATTAAATGAAAAGTTTAGTGATGGATTTACATGTTACAGCACTACAGAATTTTATTATTTCATTTGAAATATGATCTGGTCCAGTACTTTTACGGGTTTTACAACTGCTGGTGGACTCCAAGCCCACGAATGTACCCCCTGCTCAGTTGCTAGTATTTCCATACTAGCCAGAGATTGATACTTTAAATTTACTGCAACAAAATTGTAAAATTTGTGAAAACTAAGGAATATCTCCCTCGTGCATATCTCTGTCTTTTGTTTTGGCTTCACAGTTTTTTGGTCATTTTGGTATTTTTGAATTTGCTCTTCAACGTTTTGGATTGTTGTTTTGGTTTAACATTTTAGACCTTGAGCACAACTGATGAGGCGTAAATCGACGAAATCTGCACATCTTATCATTCAAAATTGGTATCAAAGAACTGTATTTAAGTTTATTTATACATCCTTTTACTTCTTGTATTGTGAAAGGCGTGTCAGTCAATTCATTGTCTGTCAGTAAATCATTTGAGTTTTTGAGATATTCTTCTGTATGTTTATCAAATGCTAAATTAAATTATTCTGGATTTCCTTGTAATTTAAAAATATTTTCAGTATCTATATAAGGATTTATGCACGTTTTATCCCCATTTTTCAAGGTATTTAATAACTGTCAATATTGTTTTGGATCACTTTCTTTCCAGTGTAGCAAATTATCAAAACTTGATAGGTTTTCTGTATAAATATTTCTTTCTCTTGATCAATCTATTTAAATTTTTACAAAGTTTAAAAAAAAATCTGTCTAACCTGCATATTAAATGGTTGCAGCCTCATTTTGTTTCCGAAGTCTTACTGTTCGTTTTGTACCTTTACTTCAGAGTCAGACCACAGTTTTCCTGATTTTTATTTTTTTACATTTACAAGATTTTTTGGTCAAGTCTTCTAAAATATTGGTTAACTGTCTTGATGCAGTGTTAATTTCTTCACTGTTGTTGCCAAATTGTGAATTTTCAAAAGATACTATTGTACTGAGCACAGAATTTTCACTCAAAGCATTTAAAAGTTTATTCTTTGATACTGATTCCCACTTATATGAAGTTGATACGGGTGGATATGCTTACCATAATTATTACTATTCAAATTAATATCACACTGAATATGAACTGAAATTTGAGAGTGGTCTGATAAGTAAGTTGGAGTATCTACTTGAAAGAAGTTAATTGAGTTTAGAAGGTCCGTGTAGGCCAAAGCATAATCAACAACACTAGCACCATATTGCATTATGGCAAGTAAAGTTACCGAAAAAGTCCCCAATATACCGACCATCCAATACACGTTGCTGGGTAGCAATGCAGAGATATAAAAAATATTGACCTTGAGTATTAAACATTTTGTCACGTGTGTTTCTGCCTGTATTGGTATCATTGCAATAGTTATCTGGCAATAGGGTTTTCAAAGAATCATGTGCAGTAACTTCATTTTTCAATGTAATCTAAAAAAAAAATCGATTAAATTTGTTTAAAATTTTATTGTTATAACAATAGGTATAAATTTGTTAACCCGAGTTAAAATCCCGTTTTGTCCGTTATTGAAAATGAAAACGCAATTTAAAGGCCTTTTTCTTTCTTATTCTCCACTGTATTCATGTCTTCAGATTACTTACTTCGATGAAAATACGAATCACACATTAGATCGAGATAATAATTGAAAAGTTGATGTCTGACATGCTCTTAACTTACAAATACCGACGACGCTAGACTTCAAATGTTTGGAAAACGGAAAGATCTGCATTCATTTTCAACAGTTCAATCGAAGTTAATTATCGAGTTCTCTGCGGAAAATCAGTAGTACCGGTTGCAACGATATAAACCTCGTCTTTCTATTTGTGACCAGAAAAATACGATTGTGAAAAACTTGTTTGTTAATTAACAATATATAACAGTGGCGTTTACAATCTCGGTAAAATACAGTATGGTTTAGGCTAACAAAAATTACATTAGTGGGGGTGGGGTTCGAACCCACGCGGACATACGTCCATTGGAACTTAAGTCCAACGCTTTTTTTTATCTTTATTAAAATAATTCATAAAACATAAATGTATAAAATTATGATATCAAATGTAATATATCACAGTATTAAATATCACATTGAACAATTACTGTTTTTTTAAACAATTTTGTTTTTACAGATTAAATAGAAGAATATCTTCTGTTTCCGAAACAATTGGATTGTCCTTTAAAAAATATTTGTCAAACACAGATCTGTTATTGTACATTTTACAACAGTACATGTGAAAATATGATACATAATGTCTTAATGTGTACTTAAAAAATCTGATCAAATCTAAGTTTTGATTTTTCCTTCCTAAAAGATTTCTTCGTTTAAAAATACAAAATCTAGCAATTGAAAAAATGAAATTCAAAAAGTATATGTTGACACCTTTAATTGTACCATTTTGTCCAATAAACATAAGTTTTTCATATTTAACCATTGACATTTTGTAACTGTCACAATTTTCAAACAATACTTCCATGATATTTTCCAAATAGTTGTGAAATATTTGTAACTTTCTACATGACATAAATATATGCAATAAATCTTCTTTTTCTGTACTACAGACTTTACAATTATAACTGTCTAGTAAACCCATTTTGTACAATTTTTCATTAGTAAAAAATTCTACTGTGAACAATTTTGAAATCAAGTTCAATTATATCTGGCGTTTTGCACTTAAGATTTACCATCTTCCAAACAGAAGAAAAAATAATGCTTTCATAGAAATAGTTTTCCCAAAAGGATACACAGTTTGATTTTTCAAAAACAATATCTCTTAAAACTGAATAAAATATTTTAACAGTACAGAGAGAAAATTTTAGTTTCTTACATTTAATATCCAAGTCAAATTCTGAACAATTCTGCAGACATCTGGTATTAACATTTTTATTAACAATGCGTTTCCACATCTCTGGCAACACAGAAAGTAATTTTAAATATTGATTCTTGATTGTATTAACATCTATGGTTTCATTTTGACTTTGAACCATTTCAACAATAGCGGACACTGGCAAAAAAAACAGTCCTGACTTCATATGCAATATCCTTTATACATACAATACCAGCATCTATAAAATGTTTCCTAAATACACATTTTCCATTAATTTTGATCTGTGGATTACAAAACAATGATTGTCTATACACCATATCATTACATAATTCAATGTCTGTATATTTTCTAATATTGTACCAAGCCTCTAACATTTCCTTGTAAAAAATTGGCAAAAGATCTAAACATTTTTTATTGAAATCAAGAAATAAAATTTCAAAATCTAACTTCATATTACATATCTTTTGCATAAAATATTTACATGCATCTTTCCACAGTACATTATAATCCGGATTCAAAAATCTAGACAAGAATTTTAATCTAAACGACAACATCTTAAGATATACATCTTCAAGTTGCAAACCCCCTTGACATTTTTCACCTATAACTGTTCTATATTTAAGTAAAATTGCACCATGGTTCCATAAAAATTTTAAACAACAGGTTTTTATTTCTTCAACAGTCCAGTCTGGAATGGGAAATACCGATAAAGTATACCACAATCTCGATACTAAAAGTGAAGAAATAACACTACACCTTCCCTGAATAGTTAAGTTTCTTTGCATCCATATATTCAAAATACATTTAATTTTTCTAATTTTGTCTTTCCAGTTCAAAGAAATACATTTATTAATATCTTTACCAATATACATTCCAAGTATCTGAATAACATCTATACATTCTTTTACTCCATACAAACTTATTTCCTCATGAGATAAACAACCAGTACCTATGCACATAATTTCAGATTTTTCTCTGTTAATTTTAGCACCTGAACCCGCAGAATACAATTCAAAAACTTTAAAAGCTTCATCAATAGATTCATGGTCACAAACCGTTAATGTCGTATCATCTGCATGTTGAAATGCTAATCCAATTCTACCACACTGTGGAATAGATATTCCACGTATATTTACATTTTTCTTTAATGCACTCTGTACGGATTCAGCTGCTAATACATATAACAGAGCGCTTATTGGGCACCCTTGTCGTATTCCATTTTTAATTTTAAAATATTTGGTAAGAAAACCATTACATTTGACTGAACTACAAATTTATGTATAAAATATTTCAATCCTTTTAATAAATTCATCACCAAATCCAAAACATTTTAAAGTTGCTATTAGATATTCATGACTCACCCTGTCGAATGCTTTCTCTTGGTCAAATTTTAAGACATAACCTTCTAACTGATCAGTTTCAACAATGTCAATTATATCCCGTATGTTACAAATTGTATCTGCAATATCTTTCCCAATAACACAGCATGACTGATTCTCAGAAACTAATTTTGAAAGAACCAAATTAAATCTGTTAGCCATTACTCTTGCAATTATTTTGTAATCAACTTGCAATAAAGAAATAGGTCTATAATTTTTTAACAATCTTTTATCGCCTTTTTTCTTATATATTAAACTTAATATTCCACATTTCATTGACTTTGATAATGTTTTCTTTTCATGTATAGTTCTAACAATTTTCATAAAAATATCTTGTAAATATGTATAAAAATGTCTGTAGAACTCTACCGTCAGTCCATCTGAACCATGGGTTTTATTACATGACATTCCCCATAATGCTTTTCTAATTTCTTCCTCACTAACCTCATCATCACACATTTCTTTATCAGTATCATCAACTTTAGCATCATTAAAATCTAACAATTCATTCATCTTATCCTTATCAATATCAACACATGAATATAAATTGCTATAATATTTGTACTGTTCATCCAATATACTATCAGTATCCGAAACAATTCTATCATCATTACATAACAACTCCTTAATACTATTATATTCCTGTTTATATTTTTCTAAATTAAGAAAATACTTCGAATTACAATCAGAATCTACAGCCCACTTTGCTTTGCTTCTTAAAACAGCACCTTTACAGATATCAGACTCATATTCTTTCAATTCAGCTTTCATATTTTCAAAAAGAGTTATGTCAATTTTCTTATTTTCTGCATAATCTTGAGACATTCTTTTAAATTTATTTTGTAAATAAAAATATTCCTTAGTTTTCTCTTTCTTCTTTTTTTGACTGTATATTTGGGAGTATTTCTTAATCTTAAACTTTAAGTTATCCCACCATACTAAAATGTCAGAAGTATACAATGGACACTTTCTGCTCTTCAATAATTTTTATAACATTTTGAACATAATCATCATCACCCAATACAGTATTGTTCAATATCCAGAGACCAGGACCTCTTTCTATATTATCAGTGTTAAATTTCAAAACTACAAAATTATGATCGCTCATACTTGTTTCACAATAATATACACTTTGTACATTAACAGACAGAGAGTGACTTATCAAAAAATAGTCTATTCTGCTCTGTTGTAATACACCACTACATATCCTTTTAAAAGAGTATTGCTTAACATTTTTATTCCTTGCTCTCCATATATCATATATATTGTTATCAGTTACAATTTTCATAAGTGTTCTATATGCATTGTCCTCAATATGACCTGTTTTACTACATCTGTCTAAAAGAGACAGTGAATTATTAAAATCCCCAGCTAAGATAATATTATTAATTGTATACAAAATTGAAAAATATTTCTCTATCTTTTGTATCGTTTGGAGCATATAAATTAATTAACTTGAAACATTTTTCATTATCTTCATAGGTAACATGCAAAAACCGGTCCTTTTCATCTTTATGTACAAATTTTACTTATCTTTTATACAGTTATTAACTAATACAGCAACACCTTGCCTATTTGTATCATTATTACAATTAATAATATTGCCTTCATACAAATGTGAAATAGAGTCAACAAAATTGTCATTCGAAAAGGTCTCTTGTAATAAACAACTACTGTATCTCTGCTCGTTTACATAGGCTAAATAGTTCTTTAAATTTTCAATGTTCTTTAGTCTATTACAGTTGTGTGATACTATTACAACCATTATAATAAATAGAAACACAATTTTCATATTAAACACTGCCATTATTAGTCTTTTGATACGGGGATCTAGATCTGGATCTATCATTCTTAACATCAAAATTTTTCACAAATTTCTTTTTAGATTTTCTACCTTTGAAAAAAATTTCATCATCTACGTTTCGATACGTTTCTCCCCCATCTGCCACAGTCTCCCCACCACAGACAGGTCCCAAATCTTGTCCACCCCCCTCTATGTTTTTATCAACACAAAAAGTGGTGGCATGAATTGTTTTTGTTTCTTGTCTAGTACTGTCAATTGGACACCCACCAGACATCTCTTCTATCTTTCCTTCCTCCATTGGAGTAATATCCATTTATATATATATAATATATAACAGAGGCGCTTCCAATCTCGGTAAAATGCAGTATGGTTTAGACTAACAAAAATTATATTAGTGCGGGTGGGGTTCGAACCCACGCGGACATACGTCCATTGGAACTTAAGTCCAACGCCTTTTTTTTTTTGTTTTATAAAATTTTATTTACTATTTACAATAAAAAGTGAATCAGACAAACCCAAATTCACTTCAAATGAGAAAAAACAATAATGTTAATTTATCCCTACTTGTGTTAGTTGTTAAACCTTTGAAAAACTTTTTTTTTCCTGAAAATCAAATACAATGAACTAAAAAAAAACATAGATACAAATACATAATTGAGTTATCTCTCCTTCCATATCTAGATATAGATACATGTACTTAAAACAATTCAAATAGTTTATAGTATTAAAATAACATTTGTAAATGTGAATTTGAATACAATAATAATGGATTTTTCCTAAGAAAATATTTTTCGAAAAGATCTAAATTGTTTGTCATGGTAAAATATTCATATGGGTATTCAGTGTACTTTTTCAATGTGTGTATGAATAGCCGTTTAGAATCAATGTGTCTGTTGTCAAATATTTTTAGCAACTCCGAGCAAAAAATTAACCCAATATAAATTGTAACTTGTTTGTTTAAATTTTGCGAATGGCCAACCTAATAAGATTAACTGTGTGTAATCAGGTATAACAAACGGACGGGGATTTAAATCGGACACCAGACTATTATGCAACATATCTATCAAAAGTACACGAAGGCCTTGAATAAGGTCACATGTCACAAACATGTGTTCTAAACTTTCCGTCCGTGTTTTACAAAGTGGACAAATATCACTGTCTTCAGGGGCGGATCCAGAGGAGCGACGAGTGGGGGGGGCACAATTTTGAATAATTATCCGCCCTTTTTGGGGGGATAATGAAGATTTTACGACCTTTATTGTTGAAGGGGGGGGGGGGGGGTACAGCATCACATCTTTTTGGTTAACGTTACAGAAGCTTATGTATCTGTCGAAAAATTGAAAGCAATTATTATATTTTTACTGCTGTTGTCAGGTTGTAGAACTAAATATCATGATCTGGTCCTCCGTGGTCTCTGTGCATGATTAGTGATTGTAAGAAAGAAGATAAATACACGTAAGGAGCAAACCAAAAAACGCAATCCATCATAGCTTGACCGACAAGCCCGGGAAGGAAACGAACAACCACAAGCGCAACAAATAAACACTGAAAACTAGAAAACAATGAACAACACAAACTCCTGGAAAAACCAGAAGTGAACTCAGGTGCTCCGGAAGGGTAAGCAGGTTCCTGCTCCGTATACGACACCCGTCATGAAGTTCAACAAAGTCAATCTGCCATCCGGTGGTATCACAAATCGGTGGAGGTGCGTGAAATGTTACCACAGTGGGAACAAGTCCAACATCATCTTCGATATTCGTGATGAAGACCGTAACAGTTCCTAAGTGATGATATCAACATATCCCTGATTGAAAAACGTACCAAAAAAGGGAACCCAAATTAAGTAATAAGACTTTCAATAATTAATAATTTTGTTTCGTCAAAAAATCACTGAAAGATGGCAGTTTTAAAGTTTAAAATATAATTATTAAAGTGGCTGCATTTTCGGTAGCCAGTGCAGTTTGTATTCTCTGACGTTACATGTATCAAATTTCAAAATGGATCTCAAACTTTTATTCTTTTACACGGCCACCGAGGTGCTAAAAAACATCAACTCAGAGAAGAATTTTTTTGACAATTATTAATATCTTCAAGTTTTAAATAAAATAAATGACAATTTATTAAATTAAAGGTTTTAAATTTATATTTCAGAAGTCTCACTGATATAAATATTATAAAAAAAAATGTTGATGTACCTCTCATATGTCGGAACAGTTTAAATAAATCATGGTAGTAAAGATTTATCAGATATTGTAAATGCCCATTTGTACTAACAACACACTTAAATTAAAAAAGTCCAGATATTTTAACTTACCAATGAATTTCAAATATTTTAAAAAACAGATAGACATCTTTTAATATTCTTTTGTTTGTATTTAAAACAATACACTTCAGAAAACAATGAATCAATAAGTAAGCCATTGTATAAGAAGGGTACATGTTCAATTAAACACTTGCAAATCTTCAAGGGGCACTGGTGGAAAATTAATTTTACTTTCTTCACTGTGCCAGATACATTTCCATCTCATTAACTCTTATCTTTATTATCAGATTTGTAAAAAGTTACATACATGTTAATTTTCACAACTAGGTGGCAATCAACCATTACAATAGATAACGTGTTATGGTCACTTTCTTAAAATTTGTCTTTCGTAATTATGACCATCTTCAACGATGTGAAGCTTTGTATCTAGTAATTGTACGTATAAATTTTTTTTGGTGACCTCAACTGGTGGGGGGCACGTGCCCCCTGTGCCCCCCGCTAAATCCGCCACTGGTCTTCTATACCGATTTTAAACAGCTTTTCGAAAGTGAAAATACTATTCAGTAATAGTTATCGCACGAGGACGCGGTGTGTCTGTGTAAGATCACCCCGAGGGCCGGAGGCCCGAGGGATGATCTTATACAGACACACCAAGTCCGAGTGGGATAACTATTTTACATCCAAGCTCATTCGGGATAAATAATAATAAACTTAAGGTAAAGATTTCAGTTCTATTGTACGTTATATAATTACTTATATATATGTATTATATTGTATACCCCATTGGAACCCAGGACATAATGTGTATATAGGTAAAATTAACACTTCTTCGGTGTGAGTTTCGTAGTCTAGTGGTTAAGGCGTCTGGACAACATACTAAGTGTCCCAGGTTCGAATCTTAGTAGATTCTTTCAAAAATTTTAATGTTAATTTTTAATTTGTAATTTATGTTTCTGCCTAAATTTTCTAAATTTTAATCGTGAGTAAATTGTTCCCGCCAACTTTAAACTAAGAAAGCACTCTTGCTGGGGTGATCTGGCAGGGGTGATCCGTCTCAGATCACCCCTGTAAAAACAAAGGAGCTGGGATGTAATTGCTATTCGGTAGCTCAGGCAGTGAATATCGGGCGGTATAGAGGGAATGTGTAAAGCCGAATAGACAGAAGTGAACTTTAACTCGGGAAATTTATTCAACCAAAACTTTTCGGATGTAGGCGTTTCAAAACGATCTGATAGAAATAGTTCGTAGTAATTTTTCGTCGCTGAACTTAAAAAATCTACAAGCCGAGATTTTAATTTTAAATAAATACTTGGTAATTTTTTAACACCATTTGAATTAGGAAGCTTTAGCAGATTATGCCACGTGGCCGGAATTGCACTTAGAATTTTTCGATACGCATTTTCCACTCCTTGTATTTCAATATCGGGAAGTTTTTCTTGTAAAATTTCGATAATTGATTTTTGCGACAAGAATCCGGGAATAACCTCATAGCATATATCTTTTATCTGTTTTATACCAGCTGTTATAAACTCTCGGAATAACAATGGTCGACCGTTGAATTTGATCAAAGGATTACAAAATATTGGATTTTCGTAAACTTGTTGTGTCTCTATTCTAATTTCCATGTTGGATTTTAATTCTAAAAATGCATTTAGCATTTCTTTATAAAAATCAGGTAAGTGTTTCATTTGTATCTGATTTAACTCTACATAAATGATATTTTGTTTTAAATCCATATTTTCGATTTTTGACAAAAAATAATTGAACGTATTTTTCCAAATAAATTTACAATTTTCATCAATAAATTTTCTGAAAAATTTTATTCTGAAAGCTTTCATTTTCAAGAAAATATCTGGTAAATTTAATCCGCCATCAATTTTTTTGCCAATTATTGTTGAATATTTAACCAAATGAGATTTTCCTTTCCATAAGAATTGAAAAAATATTAATCGTAATTCATTTTTAACTTTTTCAGGTAATGGACAGACAGTGAGCGTGTAGTAAAATCTTGACATTATCAAGGACGACAAGACCATTGCCCTCCCAGGAAGAGTTAGGTCCCTTTTTGACCAAAAATTTAGAATTGTTTTAATTTTCTTAATTTTATCATCCCAATTTAAAGATTCGCAACTTTGTTTATCTTTACCCATATATATTCCTAAAAGTTTTGTAATATTCTCACACAATTTAATCCCATGTTGTTTTAATTCATCATCTGTAATGTTGGCATGTCCTAAACACATAATTTCGGATTTTTGTTTATTAATTTTAGCTCCCGAGGCTTCACTATACATGTCTAAAACTTTGAAAACTTCATTTATGGAATTTTTATCTGCAACTGTTAATGAAGTATCATCAGCGTGAGCGTAATACTTTGATTCAGTTGAAGAATTTGGAATTTTAATGCCATGAATACTGGTATTATTTAAAAAGGCCTGACCTAAAGGTTCAGCGGCTAAAACATACAAAAGAGCGGAAATGGGACATCCCTGTTTTATAGAATTTTTCAATGGTACATATTTAGTCAAAAAACCATTGCATTTAACACTGCTAAAAATTTCAGTATAAAATATTTTAATCCAGTTCCTGAAATGTTCACCAAAACCAAATTTTTCTAACACATGAAATAAATATGTATGATCAATCCTATCAAAAGCATTTTGTTGGTCTACTTTAATAAGATATCCTTCCAAATCATCTTGTTCAATTGAATCAGTGATATCTCGAATACTAGCAGTGGTATCTGCAATATCTCTACCAATAATGCAACAAGATTGGAATTCCGAAATAATATCGGGTAAAATAATTTTTAAACGATTGGCCATAATTCGAGCTAAAATTTTACAATCAACTGCCAAAAGAGAAATAGGCCTATAATTCCCAAGGGAAGTTTTGTCGCCCTTATTCTTATAAATTAAAGTAAGTATACCATGTCTCATTGATCTGGACATTTTCCCCACTTTCTGAATTTCATCAAACAATTTTTGTAAAAATTTCTCCAAAATGGTGAAAGAATTTACAGTAAAAGGAAACGGTAATTCCATCACCCCCTGGACTTTTATTTTTAGACATCTCGTGCAAAGACTTAAAAATTTCCTCTGGGGATATTTCAGAATCTAAAAACAGATTTTGCTCATCAGAGACTTTTTTTGATATATTTTCAGAAAATTCAAACATTTTTTTTTTCATTTATACTTGTACAAGAGAATAAATTTTTGTAATATTCAAAAATTGTATCTAAAATTTCATCACTATTTCTTGAAATTTTGCCACCTTCAGTTTCTAAAACTTTTATAGAATTATTTTCCTGTCGGTGCTTCTCCAACTGTAAAAAATATTTCGAATTTTTATCACCCTCTATTGCCCAGTAAGATTTTGACCTCAAAATTGCCCCAGAACAAATTTTTTCATATTTCTTCATATTCAACTTCAACTCTTCAAATTTATTTGCATCAAAAGAAATATTATTTGCAGCATCTTGCGAAATTTTTTCAAATTCTTTTTGTAACTTAAAATATTCAGATTTTTCTTGTCTATTTTTATCTTTACAATAGACTTGAGTAAATTTTTTAATTTTATACTTCAAATTATCAATCCAGACAAGAATTTCCGAATCAAACAACCGGCAATTTTTTTCATTTCGAATTAAATTATCTATTTTATCAACAAAAATTTCATCATTTAATAAGGAATTATTAAATATCCACAAACCAGGTCCACGTTCTACTTCTGAAAAATTAGCAGAGAGAACAACAAGTGAATGGTCACTGAACACACTATGTTTGTAATAAATATTTCTGACAAACGGGGAAATATTCTTTGTACAAAAAATAAAATCTATTCTACTTTGGGTAAGTATATTATTGACGACACGACGCCAAGAAAAAATACGGGCATTGGAATTTCTGTTTCTCCAGATGTCATATAGATTATGTTCATTTAATAAACTAACCAATGCTTTGAAAGCCTTATCCTGAACGTGCGGACTACTTCCTCCTCTATCTAATGGCATCAAAGAAGTATTAAAATGACCTAGAAACAATAAATTTTCAGACTTTGGAACATGATTCTGTATATTTTTACAGAAATCAACTCGTTCATTAACATGATTGGGATAATAAACATTTATAACATCAATTGTTTTATTATTATCAATAACTTGTATGTGTAAAAATCTACCATACAAGTTTTTGATTTCCGTTACTCGCTGTTTAATCTTGTTACTTATAAGGAAAGAAACACCTTGTCTCGCATTATCAGAAAAAGAAGCAAATATTTTTCCTTTCCACATATATTCGTGATCTTTCAAAAATTTTTCATCCCAAAATGTCTCTTGTAAAGCGACAATATCATAATTATTTTCCTCAAAAAACGAACATAACCTCTGAAACTTGCCGACATCCCTAAGACCATTGACATTAAAAGAAACGAAATTGACAATCAGGTAAATGAAGATGAATATGTGTGCGACTATGAACTTGAAGGTTGACTGTTTTGGGAAGTGTGTCTCATATTTATCAACTCTTCTGGTGTCTTATTTAACCCTGTTAGAAGACGACGTCGACGACCTTTTTTCGAACTCTTGTTAGACTTTTGGACAAACTTTGATTTGTTCATATTAACACTTGGAGACTCACCTTCAGATAAGAGGTCACCTTCTTCCATTGACTCGGCAGTGTCAGGACAATTTTCTTCTCCCTTCATTGCCGTGTCAACTTCAGCAAGTTCCTCACAATCAGACGCCAGTGATGCAGCTTGCGACAAAGAACCACCATGAACAGAATTATTATCAAAATTTTCAACAAAATTGCTGTTAATGTTTTTGTTTAAGTCAGCTTTAAAGTCTTTTTCAATTTCAGGACTTCCCAACAATAATAGTAGTTTCCTGATCTTTTTCATCACCATTGTTTTTTCCTTTCTTGCGTTGAATTTCACCATTGTCTTGATTGGGTTTGTTTTCTGTCGACCTTTGTTTTCGTTTCCTCTCCTTATCTATTCTCTCCATCTCCTTTTCAACCTGATCATCGGCGTGTTTTTCATCATGAGACGATTGTTCAGGCTTCCATCCCGAACTATTTTCAGCTTGATCATCTGAGCATCTACACCTACTTGGAAAGAAATTACAGTCAGAACAAGGTTCAGATTTGCAAAATTTTGCAAGATGACCCGCTTCGTTACATCGGTAGCATTTATTCTCTGGGCAGTTTACATACAAGTGTGTTTCCGATAAACATTGTGAGCAAACTTTCGTTTGGTTATCATGCCGAACTCTAATATACTCATATCTATCTTTATCAATTTCAAATTTCATACTGTAAGGTAGACTTTTAATGTTTGTAGGGAATTTACAGAACACAAACCTGGTTCCGTCATGGACTTTGGTTCCCGGATACATCCTGCTTTTAACATCTGATAACACTTTAACTCCTAATTCCGTTAGTTTACTAACTACTTCCTCATCATCGACAAATTCCGGTAAATGTAAAAAAACTTACCACTCTTTCAGTGGAATATACGGCATGACATTGATGTTTTGAACCTCCAACTTCAAATACAGTTCCTACCAATTCATCAGCTGATTCTTTGTTTCTGACTGTAATTTCATATAGATTACCACTTCTTGGTACAACCGCTAAAATGCTGCCTATTCCATGGACTTTTTCAAGTTCGTCGATTATACTGTGTGCTTTGATAAACCTATTATCCTTGACGTCAACTACCAAGGTCAGTTCCTTGAAATTCTGTCTCCCCCTAACACCCGACATGGTGACAGGGGGAAAATCACCGAAATATGCTAATAAATATCCAAAATAAATATACCACTATATAGTTGAGCACAAACAAATGCAAAATGTCTAAGAACCATCAACAGATGGCACAGTAATTCGCTGAATTAAACTTAGATTTTTTCCCAGTTCCAAACACGTCTTTACATCTTTACGTACAAACCGGAAGTCCCCAGAAAACCAGTAGTACCAGTTGCAAAGACATAAATCGCGTCTTTCTATTTGTGACCAGAAAAATACGATTGTGAGACACTTATTTGTTAATTTACAATATATAACAGTGGCGTTTACAATCTCGGTAAAATGCAGTATGGTTTAGGCTAACAAAAATTACATTAGTGCGGGTGGAGTTCGAACCCACGCGGACATACGTCCATTGGAACTTAAGTCCAACGCCTTAACCACTCGGCCACCACACTGTTGACATAAACACCGATAAATAGGCATAAGTTTGTTAACCTGAGTTAAAATCCTGTTTTTTTTCTCCTTTGCGGAAAATCAGTAGTACCAGTTGCAAAGAAATGAATCTCCTTTCGATTTGTCACCATAAAAACCACTCGTTTGTTTATTACCTATGTATAACAGAGGCGCTTACAATCTCCGTAAGATGCAGTATGGTTTAGGCTAACAAAAAATATATTAGTGGGGTGGGGTTCGATCCCCACCCCACTAATATATTGGAACTTAAGTCCAACGCCTTGTTAATTACCTATATGTAACTGAGGCGCTTACAATCTCGGTAAAATGCAGTATGGTTTAGGCTAACAAAAATTACATTAGTGCGGGTGGGGTTCGAACCCACGCGGACATACGTCCATTGGAACTTAAGTCCAACGCCTTAACCACTCGGCCACCGCACTGTTGACATAAACACCGATAAATAGGCATAAGTTTGTTAACCCGAGTTAAAATCCTGTTTTTTTCCGTTATTGAAAAGGAAAACGTAATTTAAAGGGCTTTTTCTTTCTTATTCTCCACTGTATTCATGTTTTCAGATTACTTACTTCAATGAAAATACGAATCACACGACATTAGATCGATATAATAATTGTAAAATTGATGTCTGACATGCTCTTAACTTACAAATACCGACGACGCTAGACTTCAAATGTTTGGAAAACGGAAAGATCTGCATTCATTTTCAACAGTTCACTCGAAGTTAATTATCGAGTTCTCTGCGGAAAATCAGTAGTACCAGTTGCAAAGATATAAATCGCGTCTTTCTATTTGTGACCAGAAAAATACGATTGTTAGACACCAATCTAATTAAAAACCGATCTCTCATCGCTCCCGTTTTCTGATATGTCGCGTGGGAGATCTAACGAAACCCGCTTTGAGATCACATGTGAGTGACCTCGTAGGTGTGTCCTGTTCGACCAATGAAATTGCGGCTTACGCGATCTTGTAAGTTGATTACGAAGAAATCGTCAGTCCCCAGAATTCATAAACTTTTTTGATTGGCTTACTGATAGAAAGTCAAATCATTTGCATGTCATTATAAATTCATAAGTTCCAGTTCACTCACATGTGACCTCAAAGCGGGTTTCGTTAGATCTCCCACGCGACATATCAGAAAACGGGAGCGATGAGAGATCGGTTTTTAATTAGATTGGTGAGAAACTTGTTTGTTAATTAACAATATATAACAGTGGCGTTTACAATCTCGGTAAAATGCAGTATGGTTTAGGCTAACAAAAATTACATTAGTGCGGGTGGTGTTCGAACCCACGCGGACATACGTCCATTGGAACTTAAGTCCAACGCCTTAACCACTCGGCCACCACACTGTTGACATAAACACCGATAAATAGGCATAAGTTTGTTAACCTGAGTTAAAATCCTGTTTTTTTTTCTCCTTTGCGGAAAATCAGTAGTACTAGTTGCAAAGACATGAATCGCCTTTCGATTTGTCACCATAAAAACCACTCATTTGTTAATTACCTATGTATAACAGAGGCGCTTACAATCTCCGTAAGATGCAGTATGGTTTAGGCTAACAAAAAATATATTAGTGGGGTGGGGTTCGAACCCCACCCCACTAACATATTGGAACTTAAGTCCAACGCCTTGTTAATTACCTATATGTAAGTGAGGCACTTACAATCTCGGTAAAATGCAGTATGGTTTAGGCTAACAAAAAATAAATATTAGTGCGGGTGGGGTTCGAACCCACGCGGACAAACGTCCATTGGAACTTAAGTCCAACGCCTTAACCACTCGGCCACCACACTGTTGACATAAACACCGATAAATAGGCATAAGTTTGTTAACCCGAGTTAAAATCCCGTTTTTTCCGTTATTGAAAAGGAAAACGCAATTTAAAGGCCTTTTTCTTTCTTATTCTCCACTGTATTCATGTCTTCAGATTAGTTACTTCAATCAAAATACGAATCACACGACATTAGATCGAGATAATAATTGAAAAGTTGATGTCTGACATGCTCTTAACTTACAAATACCGACGACGCTAGACTTAAATGTTTGGAAAACGGAAAGATCTGCATTCATTTTCAACAGTTCATTCGAAGTTAATTATCGAGTTCTCTGCGGAAAATCAGTAGTACCGGTTGCAAAGATATAAATCGCGTCTTTCTATTTGTGACCAGAAAAATACGATTGTGAGACACTTGTTGGTTAATTAACAATATATAACAGTGGCGTTTACAATCTCGGTAAAATGCAGTATGGTTTAGGCTAATAAAAATTACATTAGTGCGGGTGGGGTTCGAACCCACGCGGACATACGTCCATTGGAACTTAAGTCCAACGCCTTAACCACTCGGCCACCACACTGTTGACATAAACACCGATAAATAAGCATAAGTTTGTTAACCTGAGTTAAAATCCTGTTTTTTTTCTCCTTTGCGGAAAATCAGTAGTACCAGTTGCAAAGAAATGAATCGCCTTTCGATTTGTCACCATAAAAACCACTCTTTTGTTAATTACCTATGTATAACAGAGGCGCTTACAATCTCCGTAAGATGCAGTATGGTTTAGGCTAACAAAAAATATATTAGTGGGGTGGGGTTCGAACCCACGCGGACATACGTCCATTGGAACTTAAGTCCAACGCCTTGTTAATTACCTATATGTAACAGAGGCGCTTACAATCTCGGTAAAATGCAGTATGGTTTAGGCTAACAAAAATTACATTCGTGCGGGTGAGGTTCGAACCCACGCGGACATACGTCCATTGGAACTTAAGTCCAACGCCTTAACCACTCGGCCACCACACTGTTGACGTAAACACCGATAAATAGGCATAAGTTTGTTAACCTGAGTTAAAATCCTGTTTTTTTTCCTCCTTTGCGGAAAATCAGTAGTACCAGTTGCAAAGAAATGAATCGCCTTTCGATTTGTCACCATAAAAACCACTCGTTTGTTAATTACCTATGTATAACAGAGGCGCTTACAATCTCCGTAAAGCCCCCTTTACACTGAACGAAGACTGCACTACGACCATAAAAAATGTTTTGATCGTGGAACATCTTAGTGGGGTCGTACTGAAGTCTTCAAGTAGCGTAGTGTGGTCGGCATTGCGCGTGATAGGTCGTAGTAGAATCTCCAGGTGCCACGACTGTTTTGAACATGCTCAAAATTTACGTAGTGAGATCGTCGCCACTTTTGATCGTACAGACATCGTACCGCTGTCGTAGAGGAAGCGCAGAGACATCGTAGTGAGATCGTAGTGAGACATCGTATATACATTCAAGCAAGAAATTGTCCTTTTATATAGTTTATTTGCTGGTCGTAGAGGAAGCGCAGAGACATCGTAGTGAGAACTAATATACATTCAAGCAACAAATTGTCCTTTTATATAGTTTATTTGCTGATCGTGGCTAGATCGTGAGAACAAAGTAGCAAGGTCGTAATACTCGTGGTAGCAGCGTAGTGACAACGTATTACGATCGTCAAGCGCGTATCGATGTCGTGTCACAATCGTGAGAGGTCGTACAACATCGGCCTAGGGGCGTCGTGTGATCGTGTTATTGTCGTAGCTTGAACGTACCACAAACGCAGGCATCGTAGCGAAAACGTAGGAGAACGTAGTAGCAACGTGAAATATTATCGAAAAAACGTATTTTGATCGTATGGTAAGTGTAGGGGTGTCGTGAATACCTTTACACTGAAGATGGTTTTCCAATTTTTCCACGACCCTGCTGCGATCTTGGCGATCGTAGAGATCGTGGAGAGCGTAGCACAGTCTTCGACCAGTGTAAAGGGGGCTTTAGATGCAGTATGGTTTAGGCTAACAAAAAATATATTAGTGGGGTGGGGTTCGAACCCACGCGGACATACGTCCATTGGAACTTAAGTCCAACGCCTTAACCACTCGGCCACCACACTGTTGACATCAACACCGATAAATAGGCATAAGTTTGTTAACCCGAGTTAAAATCCCGTTTTTTCGTTATTGAAAAGGAAAACGCAATTTAAAGGCCTTTTTCTTTCTTATTCTCCACTGTATTCATGTTTTCAGATTAGTTACTTCAATGAAAATACGAATCACACGACATTAGATCGAGATAATAATTGAAAAGTTGATGTCTGACATGCTTTTAACGTACAAATACCGACGACGCTAGACTTCAAATGTTTGGAAAACGGAAAGATCTGCATTCATTTTCAACAGTTCATTCGAAGTTAATTATCGAGTTCTCTGCGGAAAATCAGTAGTACCGGTTGCAGATATAAATCGCGTCTTTCTATTTGTGACCAGAAAAATACGATTGTGAGACACTTGTTTGTTAATTTACAATATATAACAGTGGCGTTTACAATCTCGGTAAAATGCAGTATGGTTTAGGCTAACAAAAATAACGTTAGTGCGGGTGGGGTTCGAACCCACGCGGACATACGTCCATTGGAATTTAAGTCCAACGCCTTAACCACTCGGCCACCACACTGTTGACATAAACACCGATAAATAGGCATAAGTTTGTTAACCTGAGTTAAAATCCTGTTTTTTTTCTCCTTTGCGGAAAATCAGTAGTACCAGTTGCAAAGAAATGAATCGCCTTTCGATTTGTCACCATAAAAACCACTCGTTTGTTAATTACCTATGTATAACAGAGGCGCTTACAATCTTCGTAAGATGCAGTATGGTTTAGGCTAACAAAAAATATATTAGTGGGGTGGGGTTCGAACCCACGCGGACATACGTCCATTGGAACTTAAGTCCAACGCCTTTTTTTTTTTTTTTTTTTTTTTAATAAAATTTTATTCACTATTTACAGTAAAAAGTGAATTGGACAAACCCAAATTCACTTTAAATTAGAAAAAACAATCATGTTAATTTATCCATACTTATGTTAGTGTCTTATATGCTACATGTGCTACTATATAATTTCAAATTCAAAGTTTACAAAATATAATTACAATGTTTTCATGAGAAAAGAAATGAGGAAGAAAAAAAAAATCTGATTGAGTTATCTCGCTTTTCACAGATGTACTTCAAAATAACAACCATATGTTGTACAAAAAATCATTACAAAGCTTTTGGTATTAGAATAACATTTGAAGTTGTGAATTTAAATGCAGTAATAATGGATTTTTCCTAAGAAAATATTTTTCAAAGAGATCTAGATTATTTTTCATTGTAAAATATTTGTATATGTACTCCGTATATTTTTTCAAAGTGTAAATGAATAGCCTTTTAGAATCAATTTGTTTATTGTCGAATATTTTTATTTGTCTTGATTTGTATATTGCAAGTCTAGCAACTCCGAGTAAAAAATTAACCCAGTATAAATTGTAAGTCATTGTTTTGGATTCTGTCAATGGCCAACCTAATAAAATTAGCTGTGTGTAATCAGGTATAACAAACGGACGGGGATTTAAATCGGACACCAGACTATTATGCAACAGTTCTATTAATAGAACCCGAAGGCCTTGAACTAAGTCACATGTCACGAAGATATGTTCTAAACTTTCCGTCCGTGTATCACGAAGTGGACAAGTATCACTCTCCGCTCTACCGATTTTAAATAACTTTTCTAAAGTAAAAATATTATTCATAGCAAGGCGATAGTTTAAACAGTGAATATCGGGTGGTAAAAAAGGAATGTGTATAGTCGAATACACCGAAGTGAAATTTAACGCTGGAAATTTATCAAGCCAAAACTTTTCGGATGTGGGAGATACGAAACGATTGCATAAAAAAATCCCATAAAAATTTTTTGTTGTCACACTTAGAAAATCTACTAGTCGAGATTTTATTTTTAACAAAATACTTGGTAATTTCTGTGAATTATTCGGATTAGGAACCTTTAAAATATTTTGCCACGTGTCCGGAATTGAACTTAAAATTTTTTTATACGCATTTTCAACTTCTGCTGTTCCTATGTCGGGAAATTTTTCTTGTAAAATTTCGAAAATGGATTTTTGCGATAAGAAACCAGGAATAACTTCGTAACAAATATCTTTTAATTGCGTTATGCCAGCCGCTATAAAACTTCGGAATAATAGCGATTTACCGTTAAATTTTATCGAAGGATTACAAAAAATTGGATTTTCATATATTTGTTGTGCCTCCATGTTGATTTCCATGTTGGATTTTAGTTCATAAAATGCATTTAGCATTTCTTTATAAAAATCAGGTGTTTAATTTGATTCTCATTGAACTCTGCATAAATTATATTTTGATTTAAATTCATATTTTCAATTTTTGAAAAAAAATAATTAAATGTTTTTTTTCCAAATAGCTGTACAATTTTGATCAATAAATTTTCTGAAAAATTTTATTCTGAATGCCTTTATTTTCAAGAAAATATCGGGTAAATTTAACCCACTATCATGTTTCCTGCCAATTATCGTCGAGTATTTGACTAGATGTGATTTTTCTTTCCACCGAAACTGAAATATAATCTTAATTCATTTTTTACTTTTTCAGGTAAAGGACAAACAGCCAAAGTATAATAAAACCTAGACATAATCAACGATGTCAGAACAGTTACTCTGCCAGGAAGAGTTAATTCTCTTTTTGACCAAAAATACAGAATAGTTTTTATCTTCTTTACTTTTTCATCCCAATTTAAAGATTCACATATTTTTTTTATCTTTCCCCATGAAAATTCCTAGCAGTTTTGTTGCATTATTGGAGAGTTTTATCCCTAGTGATTTTAATTCATGATCATTTATGTTTGCAGATCCTAAACACATAATTTCTGATTTATCTTTATTAATTTTGGCTCCTGATGCTTGACTATAAATATCTAGAATTTTAAAAATTTCAGTAATAGAATTTTTATCTGAAACGGTTAATGAGGTATCATCTGCATGAGCAATACTTTTATTTTTAAGAAAAGCTTGCCCTAATGGTTCAGCAGCTAAAACATACAACATAGCAGAGATTGGACAGCCTTGTCTTATTGAATTATTTAAGGGTGCATACTTCGTTAAAAATCCGTTACACTTAACGCTACTGAATATTTCTGTATAAAAAATTTTAATCCAATTTTTAAAATTTTCACCAAATCCAAATTTTTCTAAAATATAAAACAAATACTTATGATCAATTCTATCAAACGCATTTTGTTGGTCAATTTTAACGAGAAAGCCTTCTAAATTATCTTGTTCAATCAATTCAATGACATCGCGAATACTAGATGTGGTATCTGCAATATCTCTACCAATAATGCAACAAGTCTGAAAGTCCGAAATTATTTCCGGAAGAACAATTTTTAGACGGTTAGCCATTATTCTAGCTAGGATTTTGTAATCTACTGCCAAAAGTGAAATGGGTCTGTAATTGCGGAGCAAAGATTTATCTCCCTTATTTTTATAAATTAATGTAATAATACCATGTCTCATTGATCTGGACATTTTACCTTCATTTGTAATGTAATCAAAAACTTTTTTCAGAATTTTTCCAAAATGATGAAAAAATTTGCAGTAAAATGACACAGTCAAACCATCACCACCTGGACTTTTGTTTTTCGACATTTCATGTAAAGATTTAAAAATTTCTTGAGACGTAATTTCGGAATCTAAAAATTGTTTTTGTTCATCCGAAACTTTTTTAGAAATGTTATGCGACATTTCTCCATTTTTTCTTCATTTACATCGCTGCAGGAGAATAATTTTTTATAATACTCATAAATTTCATCCAAAATTTCATCTGTATTTTTTATCATTTTACCATTTTCAGTTTTTAATTCTTTTATTGAATTATTTTCTTGTCTGTGTTTTTCTAATTCCAAAAAATATTTAGTATTTTTATCCCCATCTATGGCCCAATTGGCTTTTGACCTTAAAATTGCACCAGCACAAATTTTTTCTTCATAATTTTTCATTTCTACTTTTAATTCTTCAAATTTATTCACATCAAAAGAAATATTTTTAGGGGCATAATCTGACAATTTTTCAAATTCCTTTTGTAATTTAAAATATTCACTTCTCTCTTGCTTCTTTTTATCTTTAGAATAAACTTGAGTAAATTTTTTTATTTTATATTTTAAATTATCAATCCAGACTAAAATTTCAGATTCAAACAAAGGACAATTTTTTTTCTTTTTCAATTAATTCATCAATTTTATCAACAAATTCTTTATCATCTAGCAAAGTATTATTAAAAATCCACAGCCCTGGACCACGCTCTATTTGGGGAAAATCAGCATTAAGCACAACAAATGAATGGTCACTAAAAACATTATGCTTATAATAAATATTTTTAACAAAGGGAGATAAATTTTTTGTACAAAAAATAAAATCAATTCTACTTTGCATTAATGAATTTTCAACGATACGACGTCAAGAGAAGATACGCGCATCTTCATTTCTATTTCTCCACACATCAAACAAATTAAACTCCTTCAATAAATTTGCAAGACTTTTACATGCCTTGTCTTCAATATGTGGAATTTTGCACGCCCTGTCTAAATGGGATAAGGATGTGTTAAAATCACCTAATAAAATTAAATTTTCTGTCTTTGGAATGTGTCTCATTATGCAATTACAAAAATTAACCCTATACGCACTTGAATTTGGAAAATATACGTTTACCATATCTATAACATTATCCTTATCAGACACTCTTATATGAATATATCTGCCATCAAATTCGTTAATCATAGTTACATTATTTTTGTAACTATTACGTACGAGAAAAGCAACACCTTGTCTCGCATTTCCTGAGTATGAAGCCAAAATATCACCTTTCCAGATTTGACCAAGATCTTCAACAAAATTTTTATCCCAAAAGGTTTCCTGCAAGGCAACTATATCAAAATGATTTTCATCCAAAAATGAACATATTCTTTGAAATTTGTGTACATCTCTGAGGCCATTTGCATTAAAAGACACAAAATGTACCATCAGCAGAAAAAGGAGAATAAATGTAAGTGTGGTTTTTAACTTGAAGGCGATTGTTTTTGTGGGTGTTTTGCACGTCTAATTTTCAACAATTCCTCTGGTTTTTTGTTTAATTTTGTAACGTCGACCTTTTTTGATTTTATGGACAGTCTTAAGTCTATTCTTATTTTCATCTTTTTGCTCACCTCTTACAAATTCATGATCACCCTCTTCCATTGACTCGGCAGTGTCGGCGCAGCTTTCTTGCCCCTCCATTTCCGAGTCAACTTCAGGGGATGCCCCAATGTCAGACGCCTGTGATGGAGCTTTTGTTAAAGAAATATCAACAGCGTTATTTTCAAAATTATCAACACAATTATCATTGTTTTGCATTGGTCGTCCTCAAAAGTACCCATATCAACTTTTTTACCGGTGTAGTTTTCCGGCATTTTAAGGTTAACATCTCCGTTCATGTTTTCAACAGTAGAAATCAATTCATCTTTGTCAGTACGATTGTCATCCTTTTTTGCCACTTTCTCAGTTGTCTGTTCTTCATCTTTCTCTTTTCGTCGTTTCTGTTCTTTATGTATCCTAACAAATTCCTTATCTATTTCCTTTTCTGAGGTTTCATCGTTTTCCTTTGCATTCGTTCCAGGTTTCCACTCAGAATAATGATTCTCCTCCCTGTCTGAGCACCGGCATTTGCTGGGATAGTACCCACAGTCTTCACATACATCAGCCGGACAAAAACGGGCTAGATGACCCATATCATTACATCTGAAACACTTATTTCTAGGGCAATCAACATACAAATGATCATCAGCTAGGCACTGGGAACAAACTTTTGACTGATTGTCATGTCTAACTTTGATATATTCAAATTTATCTTTGTCTACTTCAAACTTCATTGAATATGGTAAACTGGAAACATTTGGGGGGGAATTTGCAAAAAACAAACCTTGTTCCGTCATGTACAGTTGTACCCGGATAAAATCTGCTCTTTACTGGCGACATAATTTCAACACCAAGATCTTCTAATTTCTTTATAACATCTGAATCCTCAATAAATTCGGGAAGATGTAAAAAACTCACAACTTTTTCGGAGGAATAAACTGCATGACAGTCATATTTCATACCACTTACTTTAAAACCAGTTCCTGCAAGGTCACTTGCTGTTTCTTTGTCCTTGACTGTCAATTCATACAAATTTCCACTCCTTGGAACAACTGCCAATATCTGTTCATTTCCATAAATCCGTACCAATTCATCAATAACACTTTGTGCTTTAATAAGCCTATTATCTTTCACATCAACCACAAGCGTAAGTTCCTTCACACGGATTCTTCCCCCACCACCCGACATGGTGAAGAGGGAATTTAACAAAATTCCGTTGAAAATAACACAAAATATCAGTATAGTCTGAATAAATACCATTCACTGATTCAAAAAATCAAAAGGCCATCAGCAGATGGCTTAAATTAACGAAGATAACCTTGGATTTTTCTCTTTAGAAAAAGTACGTCCTTCCACTTCGACATTCAAACCGGAAGTCCATATGCGGAAAATCAGTAGTACCGGTTGCAAAGATACAAATCGCGTCTTTCTATTTGTGACCAGTAAAATACGATTGTGAGACACTTGTTTGTTAATTAACAATATATAACAGTGGCGTTTACAATCTCGGTAAAATGCAGTATGGTTTAGGCTAACAAAAATTACATTAGTGCGGGTGGGGTTCGAACCCACGCGGACATACGTCCATTGGAACTTAAGTCCAACGCCTTAACCACTCGGCCACCACACTGTTGACATCACCACCGATAAATAAGCATAAGTTTGTTAACCCGAGTTAAAATCCTGTTTTTTCCGTTATTGAAAAGGAAAACGCAATTCAAAGGGCTTTTTCTTTCTTATTCTCCACTATATTCATGTCTTCAGATTAGTTACTTCAATCAAAATACGAATCACACGACATTAGATCGAGATAATAATTGAAAAGTTGATGTCTGACATGCTCTTAACTTACCAATACCGACGACGCTAGACTTAAATGTTTGGAAAACGGAAAGATCTGCATTCATTTTCAACAGTTCATTCGAAGTTAATTATCGAGTTCTCTGCGGAAAATCAGTAGTACCGGTTGCAAAGATATAAATCGCGTCTTTCTATTTGTGACCAGAAATATACGATTGTTAGACACTTGTTTGTTAATTAACAATATATAACAGTGGCGTTTACAATCTCGGTAAAATGCAGTATGGTTTAGGCTAACAAAAATTACATTAGTGCGGGTGGGGTTCGAACCCACGCGGACATACATCCATTGGAACTTAAGTCCAACGCCTTTTTTTTTATCTTTATTTCATAAAAAATATCACAGTTTCACAAATGTTTATAATATATATTTTTACATATCACAGTTAGCTTATTTTACAATGTCTTGATTATTCAACTTGATTATATATAATGAGGATCACATTGTGCTGAAACTTTTGTTTACATACAAAAAAGTAAAACTTCATTAGACTGTTAAAACAATTGGATTATATTCTAAGAATCCTTTGTAAAAGCATGCAAGTCGTTTTTTCATTTTATAGTAAGTATAAAAATACATTACATAGTGCTTAACTGTGTACTTGAATAACTTAATCACATCCAAATTTAGTACATTATTCTTTACCATTTGTCGTCTCTTCATAATACACAACCTTGCTATAGATAAAATAAAATTAACAAACTGTGTATTTAAACTTTTTTGACTTCCTTGCAGACCTAACAAAAATAATATTTTGTAACCTAAATTTTGTAAGATATCAACTTCTGACTTAGCAAATAGTTCACAAAGTATTTCATAAATATATTTATGAAATGTTTGCAATGATCTACACAACAGAAATAGGTGAATTATATCTTCTTGTTCAAGTAGGCAACTACAACATAAATCATTATCTATTAAATTCATTTTACACAGTTTCACGTTTGTAAAAATCCTGTTGTGCAAAATTTTAAAATCTAAATCAATACAATCTGGGGGTTTAATACTTCTATGCAAACTTTGCCACAATAATTTAAAATCTTGTTCTCCTATTTGAAAACTGTCCTGCCAAAAGTCATAACTCTGAGCTTTAACAAAACATTTTCCCAACAAAACGTTATAAAAATCTTTTGTTTTACATACTAAAAAATCTTTTACTTTACTATGAAACTCTAAGTCACAACAAATACATTTATCGTCATCAATTTGCAAACTTTCATTCTCAATAACTTGTTTCCAAGATTCTGGAAGAGATGATAACAAAGAACAATACTGTTTATAAAGCCTACTACGATTAATGTCTGCTTGGTTTTCTTTTACAATGTCAAAGATGGCTTGAAATGGTAGAAAGCCTGGGACAACTTCATATGCTATATCCTTTAATTTTACATTTCCAGCCAAAATAAAGGGTTGCCACACATCAATTTTGTCTTGCAAACGTAACAGAAAATTACCAAACAAGGGTTGATTAAATATATCCATATTTCTGAATTCAATGTGTATATTAGATCTAATAATCTGCCATGCTTCTACCATTTCTTGATAAAAAAATGGGCAGATGTTGTATACCTTTTTGATCAAGTGACATGAAAAATACTTCTATATCTAAATTCAACTGATACACATTTCTTAAAAAATACTTCATAGTGTTTTTCCATAATGCTTTACAGTCAGGATTAAAAAACCTTCCTAAAAATTTCAATCTAAAAGATAATAATTTTAAATATATATCAGGCACATTAATTCCACCGTCATATTTATTTCCAATCACTGTTTTATACTGAATAAGATGGGATCCAGATGACCACAAAAAATCAATACAAATATTCTTAATATCATCCATTGCCCATTTTGGTATTGAAGTAACTGCAATGGTGTACCATAACCGAGACATAAGCAAAGATGTAATAACTGTTGCTCTCCCAAATATCGACAATTGTCTCTGTCTCCATAAACATAAAACAAATTTAATTTTTTTAACCTTTTCTCTCCAATTTTTTATTTCGCATTCTTCCTTATTTTTACCTATAAAAACTCCTAAGACTTGAATACTTTCATCACAAGATTTTAAACCCAGTTGTTTGATTTCCTTGTCATTCATTGTACCTATACCAACAGACATAACTTCAGATTTATTTCTATTTATCTTTGAACCAGAAGCTTTACCATACAAATCAAAAACTTGAAGTGTCTCATATATTGAATTTTTATCACTAACTGTAATAGTTGTATCATCAGCATGTTGAAAAATGATTGTTTTTTCATTACAATGAGGAATATCAATACCTTTAATGTTTACATTATTTCTAATAGCATACTGTAATGGTTCAGCAGATAACACATATAACATAGCATTAATTGGACAACCCTGTCGTATACTATTTTTTATCTTGAAGTACTTGGTTAAAAAACCATTACATTTTACACAGCTTTGAATATCATTATAAAAAATATGTATCCAATTTATAAATCTTTCACCAAAGCCAAAATTTTCCAAAACTTTTAACATATACCTGTGACTTATTCGATCAAAAGCTTTTTCTTGATCAAATTTTACAATATATCCTTCCAAACTTTCATTTTCAACAATATCTATCAAATCACGTAAGCAAACAATAGTATCTGCATATATCTCTACCTTGGATACAACATGTCTGACAAAATGATACAATTTTACAAATAACATTTTTAAATCTATTAGCCATAATACGGGCTAAAATTTTATAATCTACTTGTAAAAGAGATATTGGTCTATAGTTTTTCAATTCTTTTTTATCACCTTTGTTTTTATAAATAAGACTTATTATTCCACTTTTCATTGATCTAGATAATTCACCTTTGTTCTCTACATCATTAAATAACTTCAACATAACATCTTTTAATGATTCAAAAAAAGTACAGTAGAATTCTGTTGTTAGACCATCTGACCCAGGACTCTTATTTTTTGACATTTTACCTAAAGCAAAACTTATTTCATCAACAGAAATATCATCATCACATTTAACTTTATCATCATCATCTATAGTAGGTAATGTATTCCGAAGTAATTCATCCATAGCTAAATCATCAATTTCTATACATGAGTACAATTTTCTATAAAATTCATATTGAACATTAAGTAAACTCTCAGTATCTGATACTATTTCATTATTACTATTGACAAGTTCTTTTATACAGTTATTTTCTTGTCGATATTTTTCTAAATTCAAGAAGTACTTAGTACATTTATCACTCTCAGTAGCCCAATATGCTTTCGATCTTAATATAGTACCTTTACACTTTTCTTCCTCTAAATTACTGAGTTCTAGTTTTAAACTTTCGTATCGTGCTATGTCAACACTCTGACCATCAGCAATTCTTTGTGACATTTTCTGTATCTTATTTTGAATGCAAAAATATTCTGAATTTTTCTCTTTGGCAATTCTTGTACTAAAAACTTGAGAAAATTTCTTTATTTTATATTTTAAATTGTCCCACCATATCAAAATTTCTGTACTATATAAAACACATTTTTTCTCTTCATCAATAATATTTTTAACTTTTGCTACATACTCTTCATTATTCAACAAGGTATTATTTAACACCCATAAACCAGGACCTCTTTCAATAGAATCAAAAACTACTTTCATCTCAATAAATGAATGATCACTTAAACTAGTATCATAATATTTAACATTCTGTACAAAACATGATAAGTTTCTATGAATTAAGAAATAATCTATTCTAGACTGTTTCAAAATATTTTGACAAATTCTTTTCCATGAAAAAACTGAAGTTTCTGGATTTCTATATCTCCAAACATCATATAAATCATTATTTTGCATAATATTATAAAGATTTTTAACACCATTATCATTTGTATGTTCAGATTTACTTGCTCTGTCAAGTTTACTCAAAGTAGTGTTAAAGTCACCACCTATAATAACATTATCAAATTTTCTAATATAATTATCTATAAATCTAAAAAATTCTACCTTTTCCGTAAGTATATTATGTGCATACACATTAATAATATTATAAACAGCACTTTCATATTCAAATTGTACATGTAAGAATCTTCCTTCATTATCTTTGAATATTTCTTCCACATTTTGCTTGTATTTTTTATTAACCAAAATAGCAACACCTTGTCTACTATGGACACCATTTGAATGAAATATTTTTCCATTAAACAAATGTTCTATATCTGACACTAATTCATTGTCCCAAAACGTTTCTTGCAAAAGCATAAAATCAACTTTTCTTTCTGAAAAAATGGAAACATACTTCTTAAAGTTATTTACATTCCTTAATCCATTACAGTTATTACTAAAAAATAACACCATAACTAATAATAAAATTAAAATACAGAATTTATAACTCTCCATTATCACAATCTTTCACATACGGGGATCTTGATCTTGCCCTACCTTTATTACCTTGTACATTTGGTACAAATTTCATTTTTTTCCTTCTTTTAATTTCAGTTTTCTCATTTTCCAGAGGAATACCCTGTTTTTTACTTTCAGAACAAGGAATGTCTCCAGTGTCCATTCCCGTTCCATCTCCAATAGTGTTCTTATCACAAACACCAGAGGAGATGTTTTGCTCCTTTTCAAAACAATCTTTCTCTTTGATCTTAAGAGAACATTTGTCATCTCCAGATGCACTTAGATCCTGCTCCGAAACCTTCCCAGAAATATACCCTTTTGACATCTCATTTTGCGTACAACCTGGTTCAAATTTATCATTTAAATCTACATTAACTTCATTTACATTTTCTACATCACATACATTCTTAATGTTAACAATAACTTCGTCATCATCGTCCGCATTACTCATGTCAGTTCTGTTCAAGTTTTCACCATCACAGTCAACATTGTCATTTTGCGTTTCCATTCCATCGTCGTCATCAATACATCTGTTATCACCATTGCACTCTTTTCCACCATCTGTGTTTTCGTCTTTTCCATTAACACGTTCATCTTGTTCAATCTCAGATCCATCTTTAGTTTCTGTGTCATCTTCTTCTATGAGAACACTATCTACGTGTACATCTGATTCTACTTCATCCATTTCTCCATTCTGATCAAAACCATCATTGTTCTCTTCATTGTTTCTGTCCACTTGCTCTGCAGATGATTTACACTTGCATTTCTCGTGCGCTACTCCACAATTTTTACAAGTGCATTTACATTCGTCAAAAGGAATCTTACATTGTTCACATCTGCATTCGCAAGGATTCTTCCTGCAATATGCACAGTTTTCATCTTCTTCCGGTGGGCAAAAACACATCAATAGAAACTTACGGCACTGTGAACATTTTTCTGATTTACACTCATAAACCTTGTGTCCCTGCTTTCCACACCCTCTACACAATAAAGAGGGACATTGTCTATATTTGTGAAATGGAGACTCACAAAAGTTACATAACGACCTTTGGTTGTTATGAACAACCTTAAAGTACTTCTCTCCATTACCAGTATTAAACTTCATGGACCATGACAGAGACACAAGTCCTGGTGGAAACTTTACTTTTACATATCTTGTCCCATCAGCTACTTGTGTACCCGGATAAACATGTCTAAAAACTGGCGATTCAATAGTACAGTGTTTTGCGGTTAACTTGTCAATAATATCACCATCAGGGATGTGAGCTGGCAAATGCAGAAATGAGACGACAATAATGTCGACAAATTGAAAAGTACATTCAAAATGATTTCCATTAATCTCAATTCCTTTTGTCAGTTTAAGAGCATTCTCTTCTGAATCAGTAGTAATTTCATAAGAACTATCCTGATCATTTGGTACAACAGCCAAAATTGAATTTTCCCCACAGACGTTTTCGGCCGCTTCGATCACACATTTAGCTTTAAAAGTCTCACGTGGAATGTTATAAACCTTAACCGAACATTTTTTCTTGAAATCCTTGCTTTTCATAAAGTACCTCATTGGTTTCGACTCATTCCTCCAATTACTAGAACGTGATGGTCTTTGTTTGTCCATCGTGTAAACAGTTTTTAGGTTATTTGCTATATCCTGCAAACACTAAACGAGTACACCGGAGCCTCTCCCCCTATCCTGCTGTAAACAAAGCAGAAATATGGGTAACGGAGAGGAAAATCAATCAAATAATACGACAAAAAGCCTTCAGATAAACAATGTTCAATGTCTATATCAATTATATAATGAAACTTTGCTTCTAACTCACCGAACTAGAAACAAAACAGTCCTTGGCATAAACACTACATCCTATCAGGGTGCGTCCAAATACCGATCAAGTCCAACGCCTTAACCACTCGGCCACCACACTGTTGACATAAACACCGATAAATAGGCATAAGTTTGTTAACCCGAGTTAAAATCCCGTTTTTTCCGTTATTGAAAAGGAAAACGCAATTTAAAGGGCTTTTTCTTTCTTATTCTCCACTGTATTCATGTCTTCAGATTAGTTACTTCAATGAAAATACGAATCACACGACATTAGATCGAGATAATAATTGAAAAGTTGATGTCTGACATGCTCTTAACTTACAAATACCCACGACGCTAGACTTAAATGTTTGGAAAACGGAAAGATCTGCATTCATTTTCAACAGTTCATTCGAAGTTAATTATCGAGTTCTCTGCGGAAAATCAGTAGTACCGGTTGCAAAGATATAAATCGCGTCTTTCTATTTGTGACCAGAAAAATACGATTGTGAGACACTTGTTTGTTAATTAACAATATATAACAGTGGCGTTTACAATCTCGGTAAAATGCAGTATGGTTTAGGCTAACAAAAATTACATTAGTGCGGGTGGGGTTCGAACCCACGCGGACATACGTCCATTGGAACTTAAGTCCAACGCCTTAACCACTCGGCCACCACACTGTTGACATAAACACCGATAAATAGGCATAAGTTTGTTAATCCGAGTTAAAATCCCGTTTTTTCCGTTATTGAAAAGGAAAACGCAATTTAAAGGGCTTTTTCTTTCTTATTCTCCACTGTATTCATGTCTTCAGATTAGTTACTTCAATCAAAATACGAATCACACGACATTAGATCGAGATAATAATTGAAAAGTTGATGTCCGACATGCTCTTAACTTACAAATACCGACGACGCTAGACTTAAATGTTTGGAAAACGGAAAGATCTGCATTCATTTTCAACAGTTCATTCGAAGTTAATTATCGAGTTCTCTGCGGAAAATCAGTAGTACCGGTTGCAAAGATATAAATCGCGTCTTTCTATTTGTGACCAGAAAAATACGATTGTGAGACACTTGTTTGTTAATTAACAATATATAACAGTGGCGTTTACAATCTCGGTAAAATGCAGTATGGTTTAGGCTAACAAAAATTACATTAGTGCGGGTGGGGTTCGAACCCACGCGGACATACGTCCATTGGAACTTAAGTCCAACGCCTTAACCGCTCGGCCACCACACTGTTGACATAAACACCGATAAATAGGCATAAGTTTGTTAACCTGAGTTAGCTTTTTCTTTGACTGTCCTAGATATTTTTTACACAGACAGAACCTGTTTGCAGCTTTGAATTTTGTTCCGATTGTTATAAACATTAATTTATTGCTTTTTGGTTCTCCTGGTATTTCAGATGAACAAAATGCGAAAGTTTTTGTCGAAGTTCAGAACTTTATCATAAAGAGTAAAAGATTTACACCTTGATACATCACTTTTCTTTTTCTTTCTTTCTTTTTTTTTAAATATAACAGTCATGAATGATATAAATAATGTCATGTATGCATAGTTTCTCTTTGTGTAACGAGCATTTCGTCTTGATTGTTTGTGTGAAACAAGGAAACAGATTTACATAAGCTTACAGCTTGTTTCTGAATCCTATTTTGTTATGCTCAGTCTGTATTGTACATATGTATGAATATTTATTTGAATAAAATATGTTTAAACTAACCTGAGTTAAAATCCTGTTTTTTTTCTCCTTTGCGGAAAATCAGTAGTACCAGTTGCAAAGAAATGAATCGCCTTTCGATTTGTCACCATAAAAACCACTCGTTTGTTAATTACCTATGTATAACAGAGGCGCTTACAATCTCCGTAAGATGCAGTATGGTTTAGGCTAACAAAAAATATATTAGTGGGGTGGGGTTCGAACCCACGCGGACATACGTCCATTGGAACTTAAGTCCAACGCCTTGTTAATTACCTATATGTAACAGAGCCGCTTACAATCTCGGTAAAATGCAGTATTGTTTAGGCTAAAAAAAAAATAAATATTAGTGCGGGTGGGGTTCGAACCCACGCGGACATACGTCATTGGAACTTAAGTCCAACACCTTAACCACTCAGCCACCGCACTGTTGACATCAACACCGATAAATAGGCATAAGTTTGTTAACCCGAGTTAAAATCCTGTTTTTTCCGTTATTGAAAAGGAAAACGCAATTTAAAGGGCTTTTTCTTTCTTATTCTCCACTGTATTCATGTTTTCAGATTACTTACTTCAATGAAAATACGAATCACACGACATTAGATCGAGATGATAATTGTAAAATTGATGTCTGACATGCTCTTAACTTACAAATACCGACGACGCTAGACTTCAAATGTTTGGAAAACGGAAAGATCTGCATTCATTTTCAACAGTTCATTCGAAGTTAATTATCGAGTTCTCTGCGGAAAATCAGTAGTACCAGTTGCAAAGATATAAATCGCGTCTTTCTATTTGTGACCAGAAAAATACGATTGTGAGACACTTGTTTGTTAATTAACAATATATAACAGTGGCGTTTACAATCTCGGTAAAATGCAGTATGGTTTAGGCTAACAAAAATTGCATTAGTGCGGGTGGGGTTCGAACCCACTCGGACATACGTATTGGAACTTAAGTCAAACGCCTTAACCACTCGGCCACCACACTGTTGACATAAACACCGATAAATAGGCATAAGTTTGTTAACCCGAGTTAAAATCCTGTTTTTTCCGTTATTGACAAGGAAAACGCAATTTAAAGGGCTTTTTCTTTCTTATTCTCCACTGTATTCATGTCTTCAGATTAGTTACTTCAATGAAAATACGAATCACACGACATTAGATCGAGATAATAATTGAAAAGTTGATGTCTGACATGCTCTTAACTTACAAATACCGACGACGCTAGACTTAAATGTTTGGAAAACGGAAAGATCTGCATTCATTTTCAACAGTTCATTCGAAGTTAATTATCGAGTTCTCTGCGGAAAATCAGTAGTACCAGTTGCAAAGATATAAATCGCGTCTTTCTGTTTGTGACCAGAAAAATACGATTGTGAGACACTTGTTTGTTAATTAACAATAGATAACAGTGGCGTTTACAATCTCGGTAAAATGCAGTATGGTTTAGGCTAACAAAAATTACATTAGTGCGGGTGGGGTTCGAACCCACGCGGACATACGTCCATTGGAACTTAAGTCCAACGCCTTAACCACTCGGGCACCACACTGTTGACATAAAACCGATAAATACGCATAAGTTTGTTAACCTGAGTTAAAATCCTGTTTTTTTTCTCCTTTGCGGAAAATCAGTAGTACCAGTTGCAAAGAAATGAACCGCCTTTCGATTTGTCACCATAAAAACCACTCGTTTGTTAATTACCTATGTATAACAGAGGCGCTTACAATCTCTGTAAGATGCAGTATGGTTTAGGCTAACAAAAAATATATTAGTGGGGTGGGGTTCGAACCCACGCGGACATACCTCCATTGGAACTTAAGTCCAACGCCTTGTTAATTACCTATATGTAACAGAGGCGCTTACAATCTCGGTAAAATGCAGTATGGTTTAGGCTAACAAAAAATAAATATTAGTGCGGGTGGGGTTCGAACCCACGCGGACATACGTCCATTGGAACTTAAGTCCAACGCTTTTTTTTTATCTTGATAAAATTTCTCCTGAAAATTCTCAGTTAATACAAAATTATTGCATTTTATGATATACAATTTTTCTAATCAATTATTACTGCATAAAATGTCTTGGTTTAATATTACATTTAGTAGTATCGCTTTAAAATAAGATAGTTCTATTAGAAATATATTATTACCTGATTGTCTCTTATGACTAATACAGAATTATTATCACTATAGTATTTATGAAATAAATGAAGACTATTATTACTTTTATAATATGTATAAGCATAATTAACATTTTTCACTAATACAGATTTGAAGTATTGTACAATATCTAACATCTTGTTTTCTTTCATTGCTAAGTTTCTTCTTTTTATTACACAGAATCTTCTAATAGCTAAAATATTGTTTATAAAGTAAAAGTTAATGTCTCTACAATCTTTAATTAAACCAAAGTAACATAGAAATTTAAAGTCAATTTGATTTACAAAATCAGATGGACTTTTAAACAATATATTATGTAAGAACTCTTTCATAAAATCTTTAAAAGTATTTAACTCAGTACAACTATAAATCATGTGATTTAAATCCTCAGGTAAGGTTGAACATATAGGACATTTGTCGTCTATCGTAATTTTACACTTGAATAACTTCACCTTTGTGAATAAAATACAATGAAAAAATTTAAATGACATTTCTCGACAATCGCTTTGTAAAAATGAAAAGTTGAATATTTTTTGGATCTTTTGAAGGTCAAAATTTGGGTACATCAAGCGCCAGTGCGACATAGATGTAGGCTCTCTGGAAAGCTTGGATATCAACAACCGATAGAATACACGTGTCGTAGAAGGAAGCGGACATATTTTATCACCTTGTTTTAACATTGGATTTAACCTTGGGAATCTATTAATATGTTCATTTGTTTGTACTAATATTCTATAACACTCAGGTATGGATTTCAATAACATATTAACATATTCAAAAACATTTTTAAAATCAACATTTGGATTTTTTTCTGAAAAATATCCACTATATAATTTGGTTTTAAGAAGCCAGTTTTACATTCAAAAGCAATGTCCTTTATTTTACTCACACCTGCTTTAATAAAAGTTTTAAAATGTAACATCTTTCTATCAATACATATATTTGGATTTAAAAATAATGGAACATCAAACACATTTTGCGAATCTATTCTAATTTCAAAATCAATGAATACTTTTTGCCATGCCAACAGCATACTTTGATAAAATTCTGGAATTTTATTTAACATTGTATTTCTAAGATTGCACAACAATATTTCAATTCCAAGATTCATGTCCTGAATTTTTTAAAAGAAATAAACACATGTATGTTTCCATATAGCAAAATAATTGTCATCCAATAATCTACTAATAAATTTAAGTCTAAAAGCTAACATTTTTTGAAAAATGTCTGGAAAGTTTAACCCTCCATTTAAAATATTATTAATAATAACATCATATGCAACTAATGGAGGTTTACTATTCGATAGAAAATCTAGACACATATTTTTAAGTAAAATATATATTTTTCTGGAATATTAACACACATTAAAACATACCATAATTTACTCATTAATAATGAGTTAATCACACAAACTTTACCATGTATTGACAAATTTCTTAATTTCCAAAAATTCAATATTTTGGTAATTGATTGAATTTTTCCTTCCCAATTTAATTTTTCACATTTTGCTTTATTTTTACCCACCCATACACCCAATAATTGTACCACATCATCACATTCTTTTATTTGCCATAACTGTAATTCATTTTTGGAAATTTTTCCAGTTCCTAATGACATAACTTCTGATTTTTCTTTATTTAATTTAGCTCCTGAAGCTTTTTCATACACATGTAATAAATTAAAAGTTTCATTTATTGAATTTTTATCTGACAATGTTAATGTTGTATCATCAGCATGAGCAAAAACATTTTTCTTCACTATTAATTACTGGAATTTTAATTCCCTTAATATTAACATTTTTCCTAATGGCAATACTCAATGGCTCAGCTACCAAAATGTATAACAGAGCTGATATTGGACACCCTTGTTTTACAGAATTTTTTATACTAAAATAATTTGTTAAAAATCCATTACATTTAACAGCACTAAAACTATTTTTATAGAATATTTTTATCCAATTTATAAATTTATTCCCAAATCCAAATTTTCCCAAAACAGCAAAAAGATAATCATGACCAACTCTATCAAATGCTTTTTCCTGATCTAGTTTAAATAAATAACCTTCTATTTCATCTAATTCTACTAAGTCAATTATATCTCTTACATTACACACAGTATCTGATATATCTTTACCAACAATACAACAGCTTTGATTTGGAGATATTATTTTTGGAAGTACATATTTAATTCTATTTGACATAATTCTAGCAATAATTTTATAATCTACATTTAATAAACTGATAGGTCTAAAATTTTTAAGATCTGACTTATCACCTTTATTTTTATAAATTAAATTAATTATTCCATATTTCATGGATCTAGATAATTCACTACTATTTTCCATTTGTTCATAAATATATTTTAATACAAATTTCAAATCATTGAAAAAATATGAATAAAACTCAACAGTTAAACCATCAGAGCCAGGGGTTTTTCCTTTTTTCATACCTGAGATGGATTTTTCTATTTCTTCAATACTAATAATATTATCACACATTTGTATATCATCATCATCAATACTAACATTAACATTTTTTAACAACTCATCAACAGAATTCACATCAATGTCAACACAGGAAAATAAATTTGAATAATAATCATATATAGTACTTAATATTTCATTTGTTTCATTCACAATAATACCATCTTTATTTTTTATTTTTGAAATAACATTTTTATTTTCTCTATATTTTTCCAATTTTAAAAAATATGCAGTATTTCTATCACTGTTCTAATTTTTCTAAATCTTGTTTTAATTCTAGATATTTAATATTATCTATTAGAAAACCATTTGCAGACTTAGTTGACATTTCTTGAATTTTATTTTGTAATTTGAAATATTCCTTATTTTTTTCTTTTTGTTTATCCTTCCCATACATTTGACTTATCCTTTTAATTTTAAATTTAAAATTATCCCACCAAACTAATGGATGTGCCTTATATAAATCTGAATCAATTTCATCACCAAATAGTTTTCTTATTTTGTGTACAAAACATTCATCATCTAAAAGAGTATTATTAAATATCCATACCCCTGGCCCTTTTTCTACAACATTAAAATCTATTTTCATATACACAATACTATGATCACTAAAACCTGAGTCTATATAATAAATATTTTTTACAAAAGGTTTCATAGCATTGGACACCATAATAAAATCAATTCTACTTTGGGTTAAAAATCCTTGGACTAATTGTTTTCTTGAAAAAACTTTAGTATTAACATTTCTATTTCTCCAAATATCATATAAATTATTTTCATTCATCAAATTACACAAGGATTTTACACCTTTGTCATTATAATATGGTGTTTTACCACTCTTATCTAAGGGAGACAATACTGTGTTAAAATCACCAGCAACAATAATAAATTCTTCATCATATATTTTCTCATTGCAGTTCATAAAAAAATTACACCTTTCACTTATATTATTTGGTGCATAGACATTATAAATACCAACTGTTTTGTCATCAATTTTTCCATTTAAATGTATAAATCTCCCACTATCAGACTCTATTTCAGTAAATATGTTTTTAAATTTTTTACTTATTAGTATTGCTACTCCCTTTCTGTTTTCACTATTATTATAAAAGATATCTCCATCCCATAAGGATTTATCTTTTTTAACCTTTTCTGAAAAATTGTTTGACCAAAATGTTTCTTGTAAACATACAATATCATATAATCTTTCTTTACACAAAGAAAAAATACAATTTAACTTTCTATTGTCACACAACCCATTGCAATTGAAGCTAACAAAGTTACACACAGCCATTACTGTTAGAATTATTTTAACATAAACATAAATTTTTATATATCATTTCAACTTATTTGAAATTTTTTTGTGATGAGCCAACTTAGCAGCCTTCAAATTAGGCACTATTTTCAATTTATCCCTTCTACCTTTCTGTAACATTTTGGTACCTTTGTGTTTGATGACCTCCCCTTGACTCATACTAGTCAATGGAAGGTCATCCATAGATATTTCATCCAATTCACCAAAGTGTTCATTCTCATCTCCCTCCTGGCTACTTTCTTGATCCAGAGAAGGAGATGGGTCTAACTTAGAAATTTTAATATCACTTTTATACATTTCAGTAGGACACATTGAAGTTGAAATTCTTTTGCATGCATTGCTAACAATACTAACACTTTCACTATTTGATACAAATTTACATAATAAGTTATTGTTTTCATCATCATAATCAGTTATAAGATTATCAGTTTCATTTTGTTCATTCGCGTTCTGTTTGTCTTCACCCATCGCGGTCTGTTCGTTTTCACCCATCGCGCTCTGTTCATCTTCACCCACCGCGATCTGTACATTTTCACCCATAGCGATCTGTTCGTCATCACCCATCTCGTTTTGTTCATCTTCAGTCACACTTTGTACTTCTTTTTCCTTTTCACTCTCCTCATCTTCAACAATCTCAGGCTGTTCATCACCATTGAAATGCAACTCATCAGACTTTTCAATTTCCACATCAGCATTCTTTCCATCCTTCATATCCTTAGCTACACTAGATTCTCCCTCATCACGTCTATCTCCTAATCTTCGTTTGCCTTTTGGGGTACCTTCGAAGCCTTCCCCCCAATATCTTTTTCCAAATTTACACCTGCAACGTTCTTTCTGTAATTTACAAACTGAACATAGATTTTGTGGACAGTTTCTATTGATGTGTCCTTGTTCTCCACATTTAAAGCATTTGAACTCTGGGCAGTCTCTGTATAAATGTTCACTACTGAAACACGCTGAGCATACTTTGATCTGATTGTTGTGAATTACTCTGTAATAAGCAGTGTCTTTGTCCGTAACAGAAAATTTCATTGAGTACGGTATTGATGCCATATTAGGGGGCAGCTTTGCTTTAAAGACTCGGGTGCCATCATAAATATTACTTTTAGTGGGCATTTTCCTCTTTTTTATATCAGAAACAATTTCTACACCAATTTTCTGAAATCTATTGATAATTTCTTCGTCACTCACATACATACTCAAATTGATTATGGACACAATTTTAAACAGTGACACAAGTTCATTAACTCTACAGTGTTTACCTCTGATTGACAAGGGTTCATCTGCTAAATTTCCAATACATTTTCTTTCCTTCATAACAACTTCATAACTCGTTCCATGTTTAGGTATACATGCTAATACCGACCCAACTCCACATTTCAGTTCAAGCTGGTCAATCACTTCATCCGGAGTAATATTCTTATTATCAAGAACATTTACTGACACAGTCTGTTCTCTAGAAAAATTATCATCGAAAGCATACGTTTTATCCGCCATTGTTCTCGTAATCCAAACAAAGAACAACACAAAGAAAAAAAAACCACAAAATAAATGTCTTTTTTCAACAAAAGTTGAAAAACAAATACGTTTGTCCCTTTTAAGACTACATGATTGTCTTGTTTACTAAGATTTAAGTAAAGATGGCAAATATAACACAAAGAAATCGGTTGGATTGAATTGTCGAGAAAAAATCCTTCTTTCACATCCAAAAGGTCAACCGGAAGTCCTCCTTGGAACTTAAGTCCAACGCCTTAACCACTCGGCCACCACACTGTTGACATAAACACCGATAAATAGGCATAAGTTTGTTAACCCGAGTTAAAATCCTGTTTTTTTCCGTTACTGAAAAGGAAAACGCAATTTAAAGGGCTTTTTCTTTCTTATTCTGCACTGTATTCATGTCTTCAGATTAGTTACTTCAATCAAAATACGAATCACACGACATTAGATCGAGATAATAATTGAAAAGTTGATGTCTGACATGCTTTTAACTTACAAATACCGACGACGCTAGACTTCAAATGTTTGGAAAACGGAAAGATCTGCATTCATTTTCAACAGTTCATTCGAAGTTAATTATCGAGTTCTCTGCGGAAAATCAGTAGTACCGGTTGCAAAGATATCAATCGCGTCTTTCTGTTTGTGACCAGAAAAATACGATTGTGAGACACTTGTTTTTTAATTAACAATATATAACAGAGGCGTTTACAATCTCGGTAAAATGCAGTATGGTTTAGGCTAACAAAAATTACATTAGTGCGGGTGGGGTTCGAACGCACGCGGACATACGTCCATTGGAACTTAAGTCCAACGCCTTAACCACTCGGCCACCGCACTGTTGACATCAACACCGATAAATAGGCATAAGTTTGTTAACCCGAGTTAAAATCCTGTTTTTTCCGTTATTGAAAAGGAAAACGCAATTTAAAGGGCTTTTTCTTTCTTATTCTCCACTGTATTCATGTTTTCAGATTACTTACTTCAATGAAAATACGAATCACACGACATTAGATCGAGACAATAATTGTAAAATTGATGTCTGACATGCTCTTAACTTACAAATACCGACGACGCTAGACTTCAAATGTTTGGAAAACGGAAAGAACTGCATTCATTTTCAACAGTTCATTCGAAGTTAATTATCGAGTTCTCTGCGGAAAATCAGTAGTACCGGTTGCAAAGATGTAAATCGCGTCTTTCTATTTGTGACCAGAAAAATACGATTGTGAGACACTTGTTTGTTAATTAACAATATATAACAGTGGCGTTTACAATCTCGGTAAAATGCAGTATGGTTTAGGCTAACAAAAATTACATTAGTGCGGGTGGGGTTCGAACGCACGCGGACATACGTCCATTGGAACTTAAGTCCAACGCCTTAACCACTCGGGCACCACAATGTTGACATAAACACCGATAAATAGGCATAAGTTTGTTAACCCGAGTTAAAATCCTGTTTTTTCCGTTATTGAAAAGGAAAATGCAATTTAAAGGGCTTTTTCTTTCTTATTCTCCACTGTATTCATGTCTTCAGATTAGTTACTTCAATGAAAATACGAATCACACGACATTAGATCGAGACAGTAATTGAAAAGTTGATGTCTGACATGCTCTTAACTTACAAATACCAACGACGCTAGACTTAAATGTTTGGAAAACGGAAAGATCTGCATTTATTTTCAACAGTTCATTCGAAGTTAATTATCGAGTTCTCTGCGGAAAATCAGTAGTACCGGTTGCAAAGATATAAATCGCGTCTTTCTATTTGTGACCAGAAAAATACGATTGTGAGACACTTGTTTGTTAATTAACAATATATAACAGAGGCGTTTACAATCTCGGTAAAATGCAGTATGGTTTAGGCTAACAAAAATTACATTAGTGCGGGTGGGGTTCGAACGCACGCGGACATACGTCCATTGGAACTTAAGTCCAACGCCTTAACCACTCGGCCACCGCACTGTTGACATCAACACCGATAAATAGGCATAAGTTTGTTAACCCGAGTTAAAATCCTGTTTTTTCCGTTATTGAAAAGGAAAACGCAATTTAAAGGGCTTTTTCTTTCTTATTCTCCACTGTATTCATGTTTTCAGATTACTTACTTCAATGAAAATACGAATCACACGACATTAGATCGAGACAATAATTGTAAAATTGATGTCTGACATGCTCTTAACTTACAAATACCGACGACGCTAGACTTCAAATGTTTGGAAAACGGAAAGATCTGCATTCATTTTCAACAGTTCATTCGAAGTTAATTATCGAGTTCTCTGCGGAAAATCAGTAGTACCGGTTGCAAAGATGTAAATCGCGTCTTTCTATTTGTGACCAGAAAAATACGATTGTGAGACACTTGTTTGTTAATTAACAATATATAACAGTGGCGTTTACAATCTCGGTAAAATGCAGTATGGTTTAGGCTAACAAAAATTACATTAGTGCGGGTGGGGTTCGAACGCACGCGGACATACGTCCATTGGAACTTAAGTCCAACGCCTTAACCACTCGGCCACCACACTGTTGACATAAACACCGATAAATAGGCATAAGTTTGTTAACCCGAGTTAAAATCCTGTTTTTTCCGTTATTGAAAAGGAAAACGCAATTTAAAGGACTTTTTCTTTCTTATTCTCCACTGTATTCATGTTTTCAGATTACTTACTTCAATGAAAATACGAATCACACGACATTAGATCGAGACAATAATTGTAAAATTGATGTCTGACATGCTCTTAAGTTACAAATACCGACGACGCTAGACTTCAAATGTTTGGAAAACGGAAAGATCTGCATTCATTTTCAACAGTTCATTCGAAGTTAATTATCGAGCTCTCTGCGGAAAATCAGTAGTACCGGTTGCAAAGATGTAAATCGCGTCTTTCTATTTGTGACCAGAAAAATACGATTGTGAGACACTTGTTTGTTAATTAACAATATATAACAGTGGCGTTTACAATCTCGGTAAAATGCAGTATGGTTTAGGCTAACAAAAATAACATTAGTGCGGGTGGGGTTCGAACCCACGCGGACATACGTCCATTGGAACTTAAGTCCAACGCCTTAACCACTCGGCCACCGCACTGTTGACATCAACACCGATAAATAGGCATAAGTTTGTTAACCCGAGTTAAAATCCTGTTTTTTCCGTTATTGAAAAGGAAAACGCAATTTAAAGGGCTTTTTCTTTCTTATTCTCCACTGTATTCATGTTTTCAGATTACTTACTTCAATGAAAATACGAATCACACGACATCAGATCGAGACAATAATTGTAAAATTGATGTCTGACATGCTCTTAACTTACAAATACCGACGACGCTAGACTTCAAATGTTTGGAAAACGGAAAGATCTGCATTCATTTTCAACAGTTCATTCGAAGTTAATTATCGAGTTCTCTGCGGAAAATCAGTAGTACCGGTTGCAAAGATGTAAATCGCGTCTTTCTATTTGTGACCAGAAAAATACGATTGTGAGACACTTGTTTGTTAATTAACAATATATAACAGTGGCGTTTACAATCTCGGTAAAATGCAGTATGGTTTAGGCTAACAAAAATTACATTAGTGCGGGTGGGGTTCGAACCCACGCGGACATACGTCCATTGGAACTTAAGTCCAACGCCTTAACCACTCGGCCACCACACTGTTGACATAAACACCGATAAATAGGCATAAGTTTGTTAACCCGAGTTAAAATCCTGTTTTTTCCGTTATTGAAAAGGAAAACGCAATTTAAAGGGCTTTTTCTTTCTTATTCTCCACTGTATTCATGTTTTCAGATTACTTACTTCAATGAAAATACGAATCACACGACATTAGATCGAGACAATAATTGTAAAATTGATGTCTGACATGCTCTTAAGTTACAAATACCGACGACGCTAGACTTCAAATGTTTGGAAAACGGAAAGATCTGCATTCATTTTCAACAGTTCATTCGAAGTTAATTATCGAGTTCTCTGCGGAAAATCAGTAGTACCGGTTGCAAAGATGTAAATCGCGTCTTTCTATTTGTGACCAGAAAAATACGATTGTGAGACACTTGTTTGTTAATTAACAATATATAACAGTGGCGTTTACAATCTCGGTAAAATGCAGTATGGTTTAGGCTAACAAAAATAACATTAGTGCGGGTGGGGTTCGAACCCACGCGGACATACGTCCATTGGAACTTAAGTCCAACGCCTTAACCACTCGGCCACCGCACTGTTGACATCAACACCGATAAATAGGCATAAGTTTGTTAACCCGAGTTAAAATCCTGTTTTTTCCGTTATTGAAAAGGAAAACGCAATTTAAAGGGCTTTTTCTTTCTTATTCTCCACTGTATTCATGTCCTCAGATTAGTTACTTCAATCAAAATACGAATCACACGACATTAGATCGAGACAATAATTGAAAAGTTGATGTCCGACATGCTCTTAACTTACAAATACCGACGATGCTAGACTTAAATGTTTGGAAAACGGAAAGATCTGCATTCATTTTCAACAGTTCATTCGAAGTTAATTATCGAGTTCTCTGCGGAAAATCAGTAGTACCGGTTGCAAAGATATAAATCGCGTCTTTCTATTTGTGACCAGAAAAATACGATTGTGAGACACTTGTTTGTTAATTAACAATATATAACAGTGGCGTTTACAATCTCGGTAAAATGCAGTATGGTTTAGGCTAACAAAAATTACATTAGCGCGGGTGGGGTTCGAACCCACGCGGACATACGTCCATTGGAACTTAAGTCCAACGCCTTAACCACTCATCCACCGCACTGATGACATCAACACCGATAAATAGGCATAAGTTTGTTAACCCGAGTTAAAATCCTGTTTTTTCCGTTATTGAAAAGGAAAACGCAATTTAAAGGGCTTTTTCTTTCTTATTCTCCACTGTATTCATGTTTTCAGATTACTTACTTCAATGAAAATACGAATCACACGACATTAGATCGAGACAATAATTTTAAAATTGATGTCTGACATGCTCTTAACTTACAAATACCGACGACGCTAGACTTCAAATGTTTGGAAAACGGAAAGATCTGCATTCATTTTCAACAGTTCATTCGAAGTTAATTATCGAGTTCTCTGCGGAAAATCAGTAGTACCGGTTGCAAAGATGTAAATCGCGTCTTTCTATTTGTGACCAGAAAAATACGATTGTGAGACACTTGTTTGTTAATTAACAATATATAACAGTGGCGTTTACAATCTCGGTAAAATGCAGTATGGTTTAGGCTAACAAAAATTACATTAGTGCGGGTGGGGTTCGAACCCACGCGGACATACGTCCATTGGAACTTAAGTCCAACGCCTTAACCACTCGGCCACCACACTGTTGACATAAACACCGATAAATAGGCATAAGTTTGTTAACCCGAGTTAAAATCCTGTTTTTTCCGTTATTGAAAAGGAAAACGCAATTTAAAGGGCTTTTTCTTTCTTATTCTCCACTGTATTCATGTTTTCAGATTACTTACTTCAATGAAAATACGAATCACACGACATTAGATCGAGACAATAATTGTAAAATTGATGTCTGACATGCTCTTAAGTTACAAATACCGACGACGCTAGACTTCAAATGTTTGGAAAACGGAAAGATCTGCATTCATTTTCAACAGTTCATTCGAAGTTAATTATCGAGTTCTCTGCGGAAAATCAGTAGTACCGGTTGCAAAGATGTAAATCGCGTCTTTCTATTTGTGACCAGAAAAATACGATTGTGAGACACTTGTTTGTTAATTAACAATATATAACAGTGGCGTTTACAATCTCGGTAAAATGCAGTATGGTTTAGGCTAACAAAAATAACATTAGTGCGGGTGGGGTTCGAACCCACGCGGACATACGTCCATTGGAACTTAAGTCCAACGCCTTAACCACTCGGCCACCGCACTGTTGACATCAACACCGATAAATAGGCATAAGTTTGTTAACCCGAGTTAAAATCCTGTTTTTTTCCGTTATTGAAAAGGAAAACGCAATTTAAAGGGCTTTTTCTTTCTTATTCTCCACTGTATTCATGTCTTCAGATTAGTTACTTCAATCAAAATACGAATCACACGACATTAGATCGAGACAATAATTGAAAAGTTGATGTCCGACATGCTCTTAACTTACAAATACCGACGATGCTAGACTTAAATGTTTGGAAAACGGAAAGATCTGCATTCATTTTCAACAGTTCATTCGAAGTTAATTATCGAGTTCTCTGCGGAAAATCAGTAGTACCGGTTGCAAAGATATAAATCGCGTCTTTCTATTTGTGACCAGAAAAATACGATTGTGAGACACTTGTTTGTTAATTAACAATATATAACAGTGGCGTTTACAATCTCGGTAAAATGCAGTATGGTTTAGGCTAACAAAAATTACATTAGTGCGGGTGGGGTTCGAACCCACGCGGACATACGTCCATTGGAACTTAAGTCCAACGCCTTAACCACCCATCCACCGCACTGATGACATCAACACCGATAAATAGGCATAAGTTTGTTAACCCGAGTTAAAATCCTGTTTTTTCCGTTATTGAAAAGGAAAACGCAATTTAAAGGGCTTTTTCTTTCTTATTCTCCACTGTATTCATGTTTTCAGATTACTTACTTCAATGAAAATACGAATCACACGACATTAGATCGAGACAATAATTTTAAAATTGATGTCTGACATGCTCTTAACTTACAAATACCGACGACGCTAGACTTCAAATGTTTGGAAAACGGAAAGATCTGCATTCATTTTCAACAGTTCATTCGAAGTTAATTATCGAGTTCTCTGCGGAAAATCAGTAGTACCGGTTGCAAAGATGTAAATCGCGTCTTTCTATTTGTGACCAGAAAAATACGATTGTGAGACACTTGTTTGTTAATTAACAATATATAACAGTGGCGTTTACAATCTCGGTAAAATGCAGTATGGTTTAGGCTAACAAAAATTACATTAGTGCGGGTGGGGTTCGAACGCACGCGGACATACGTCCATTGGAACTTAAGTCCAACGCCTTAACCACTCGGCCACCACACTGTTGACATAAACACCGATAAATAGGCATAAGTTTGTTAACCCGAGTTAAAATCCTGTTTTTTCCGTTATTGAAAAGGAAAACGCAATTTAAAGGGCTTTTTCTTTCTTATTCTCCACTGTATTCATGTTTTCAGATTACTTACTTCAATGAAAATACGAATCACACGACATTAGATCGAGACAATAATTGTAAAATTGATGTCTGACATGCTCTTAACTTACAAATACCGACGACGCTAGACTTCAAATGTTTGGAAAACGGAAAGAACTGCATTCATTTTCAACAGTTCATTCGAAGTTAATTATCGAGTTCTCTGCGGAAAATCAGTAGTACCGGTTGCAAAGATGTAAATCGCGTCTTTCTATTTGTGACCAGAAAAATACGATTGTGAGACACTTGTTTGTTAATTAACAATATATAACAGTGGCGTTTACAATCTCGGTAAAATGCAGTATGGTTTAGGCTAACAAAAATTACATTAGTGCGGGTGGGGTTCGAACCCACGCGGACATACGTCCATTGGAACTTAAGTCCAACGCCTTAACCACTCGGCCACCACACTGTTGACATAAACACCGATAAATAGGCATAAGTTTGTTAACCCGAGTTAAAATCCTGTTTTTTCCGTTATTGAAAAGGAAATCACAATTTAAAGGGCTTTTTCTTTCTTATTCTCCACTGTATTCATGTCTTCAGATTAGTTACTTCAATCAAAATACGAATCACACGACATTAGATCGAGACAATAATTGAAAAGTTGATGTCTGACATGCTCTTAACTTACAAATACCGACGACGCTAAACTTAAATGTTTGGAAAACGGAAAGATCTGCATTCATTTTCAACAGTTCATTCGAAGTTAATTATCGAGTTCTCTGCGGAAAATCAGTAGTACCGGTTGCAAAGATATAAATCGCGTCTTTCTATTTGTGACCAGAAAAATACGATTGTGAGACACTTGTTTGTTAATTAACAATATATAACAGTGGCGTTTACAATCTCGGTAAAATGCAGTATGGTTTAGGCTAACAAAAATTACTTTAGTGCGGGTGGGGTTCGAACCCACGCGGACATACGTCCATTGGAACTTAAGTCCAACGCCTTAACCACTCGGCCACCGCACTGTTGACATCAACACCGATAAATAGGCATAAGTTTGTTAACCCGAGTTAAAATCCTGTTTTTTCCGTTATTGAAAAGGAAAACGCAATTTAAAGGGCTTTTTCTTTCTTATTCTCCACTGTATTCATGTTTTCAGATTACTTACTTCAATGAAAATACGAATCACACGACATTAGATCGAGACAATAATTGTAAAATTGATGTCTGACATGCTCTTAACTTACAAATACCGACGACGCTAGACTTCAAATGTTTGGAAAACGGAAAGAACTGCATTCATTTTCAACAGTTCATTCGAAGTTAATTATCGAGTTCTCTGCGGAAAATCAGTAGTACCGGTTGCAAAGATGTAAATCGCGTCTTTCTATTTGTGACCAGAAAAATACGATTGTGAGACACTTGTTTGTTAATTAACAATATATAACAGTGGCGTTTACAATCTCGGTAAAATGCAGTATGGTTTAGGCTAACAAAAATTACATTAGTGCGGGTGGGGTTCGAACCCACGCGGACATACGTCCATTGGAACTTAAGTCCAACGCCTTAACCACTCGGCCACCACACTGTTGACATAAACACCGATAAATAGGCATAAGTTTGTTAACCCGAGTTAAAATCCTGTTTTTTCCGTTATTGAAAAGGAAAACGCAATTTAAAGGGCTTTTTCTTTCTTATTCTCCACTGTATTCATGTTTTCAGATTACTTACTTCAATGAAAATACGAATCACACGACATTAGATCGAGACAATAATTGTAAAATTGATGTCTGACATGCTCTTAACTTACAAATACCGACGACGCTAGACTTCAAATGTTTGGAAAACGGAAAGAACTGCATTCATTTTCAACAGTTCATTCGAAGTTAATTATCGAGTTCTCTGCGGAAAATCAGTAGTACCGGTTGCAAAGATGTAAATCGCGTCTTTCTATTTGTGACCAGAAAAATACGATTGTGAGACACTTGTTTGTTAATTAACAATATATAACAGTGGCGTTTACAATCTCGGTAAAATGCAGTATGGTTTAGGCTAACAAAAATTACATTAGTGCGGGTGGGGTTCGAACCCACGCGGACATACGTCCATTGGAACTTAAGTCCAACGCCTTAACCACTCGGCCACCACACTGTTGACATAAACACCGATAAATAGGCATAAGTTTGTTAACCCGAGTTAAAATCCTGTTTTTTCCGTTATTGAAAAGGAAATCACAATTTAAAGGGCTTTTTCTTTCTTATTCTCCACTGTATTCATGTCTTCAGATTAGTTACTTCAATCAAAATACGAATCACACGACATTAGATCGAGACAATAATTGAAAAGTTGATGTCTGACATGCTCTTAACTTACAAATACCGACGACGCTAGACTTAAATGTTTGGAAAACGGAAAGATCTGCATTCATTTTCAACAGTTCATTCGAAGTTAATTATCGAGTTCTCTGCGGAAAATCAGTAGTACCGGTTGCAAAGATATAAATCGCGTCTTTCTATTTGTGACCAGAAAAATACGATTGTGAGACACTTGTTTGTTAATTAACAATATATAACAGTGGCGTTTACAATCTCGGTAAAATGCAGTATGGTTTAGGCTAACAAAAATTACATTAGTGCGGGTGGGGTTCGAACCCACGCGGACATACGTCCATTGGAACTTAAGTCCAACGCCTTAACCACTCGGCCACCGCACTGTTGACATCAACACCGATAAATAGGCATAAGTTTGTTAACCCGAGTTAAAATCCTGTTTTTTCCGTTATTGAAAAGGAAAACGCAATTTAAAGGGCTTTTTCTTTCTTATTCTCCACTGTATTCATGTTTTCAGATTACTTACTTCAATGAAAATACGAATCACACGACATTAGATCGAGACAATAATTGTAAAATTGATGTCTGACATGCTCTTAACTTACAAATACCGACGACGCTAGACTTCAAATGTTTGGAAAACGGAAAGAACTGCATTCATTTTCAACAGTTCATTCGAAGTTAATTATCGAGTTCTCTGCGGAAAATCAGTAGTACCGGTTGCAAAGATGTAAATCGCGTCTTTCTATTTGTGACCAGAAAAATACGATTGTGAGACACTTGTTTGTTAATTAACAATATATAACAGTGGCGTTTACAATCTCGGTAAAATGCAGTATGGTTTAGGCTAACAAAAATTACATTAGTGCGGGTGGGGTTCGAACCCACGCGGACATACGTCCATTGGAACTTAAGTCCAACGCCTTAACCACTCGGCCACCACACTGTTGACATAAACACCGATAAATAGGCATAAGTTTGTTAACCCGAGTTAAAATCCTGTTTTTTCCGTTATTGAAAAGGAAATCACAATTTAAAGGGCTTTTTCTTTCTTATTCTCCACTGTATTCATGTCTTCAGATTAGTTACTTCAATCAAAATACGAATCACACGACATTAGATCGAGACAATAATTGAAAAGTTGATGTCTGACATGCTCTTAACTTACAAATACCGACGACGCTAAACTTAAATGTTTGGAAAACGGAAAGATCTGCATTCATTTTCAACAGTTCATTCGAAGTTAATTATCGAGTTCTCTGCGGAAAATCAGTAGTACCGGTTGCAAAGATATAAATCGCGTCTTTCTATTTGTGACCAGAAAAATACGATTGTGAGACACTTGTTTGTTAATTAACAATATATAACAGTGGCGTTTACAATCTCGGTAAAATGCAGTATGGTTTAGGCTAACAAAAATTACTTTAGTGCGGGTGGGGTTCGAACCCACGCGGACATACGTCCATTGGAACTTAAGTCCAACGCCTTAACCACTCGGCCACCGCACTGTTGACATCAACACCGATAAATAGGCATAAGTTTGTTAACCCGAGTTAAAATCCTGTTTTTTCCGTTATTGAAAAGGAAAACGCAATTTAAAGGGCTTTTTCTTTCTTATTCTCCACTGTATTCATGTTTTCAGATTACTTACTTCAATGAAAATACGAATCACACGACATTAGATCGAGACAATAATTGTAAAATTGATGTCTGACATGCTCTTAACTTACAAATACCGACGACGCTAGACTTCAAATGTTTGGAAAACGGAAAGAACTGCATTCATTTTCAACAGTTCATTCGAAGTTAATTATCGAGTTCTCTGCGGAAAATCAGTAGTACCGGTTGCAAAGATGTAAATCGCGTCTTTCTATTTGTGACCAGAAAAATACGATTGTGAGACACTTGTTTGTTAATTAACAATATATAACAGTGGCGTTTACAATCTCGGTAAAATGCAGTATGGTTTAGGCTAACAAAAATTACATTAGTGCGGGTGGGGTTCGAACCCACGCGGACATACGTCCATTGGAACTTAAGTCCAACGCCTTAACCACTCGGCCACCACACTGTTGACATAAACACCGATAAATAGGCATAAGTTTGTTAACCCGAGTTAAAATCCTGTTTTTTCCGTTATTGAAAAGGAAAACGCAATTTAAAGGGCTTTTTCTTTCTTATTCTCCACTGTATTCATGTTTTCAGATTACTTACTTCAATGAAAATACGAATCACACGACATTAGATCGAGACAATAATTGTAAAATTGATGTCTGACATGCTCTTAACTTACAAATACCGACGACGCTAGACTTCAAATGTTTGGAAAACGGAAAGAACTGCATTCATTTTCAACAGTTCATTCGAAGTTAATTATCGAGTTCTCTGCGGAAAATCAGTAGTACCGGTTGCAAAGATGTAAATCGCGTCTTTCTATTTGTGACCAGAAAAATACGATTGTGAGACACTTGTTTGTTAATTAACAATATATAACAGTGGCGTTTACAATCTCGGTAAAATGCAGTATGGTTTAGGCTAACAAAAATTACATTAGTGCGGGTGGGGTTCGAACCCACGCGGACATACGTCCATTGGAACTTAAGTCCAACGCCTTAACCACTCGGCCACCACACTGTTGACATAAACACCGATAAATAGGCATAAGTTTGTTAACCCGAGTTAAAATCCTGTTTTTTCCGTTATTGAAAAGGAAATCACAATTTAAAGGGCTTTTTCTTTCTTATTCTCCACTGTATTCATGTCTTCAGATTAGTTACTTCAATCAAAATACGAATCACACGACATTAGATCGAGACAATAATTGAAAAGTTGATGTCTGACATGCTCTTAACTTACAAATACCGACGACGCTAGACTTAAATGTTTGGAAAACGGAAAGATCTGCATTCATTTTCAACAGTTCATTCGAAGTTAATTATCGAGTTCTCTGCGGAAAATCAGTAGTACCGGTTGCAAAGATATAAATCGCGTCTTTCTATTTGTGACCAGAAAAATACGATTGTGAGACACTTGTTTGTTAATTAACAATATATAACAGTGGCGTTTACAATCTCGGTAAAATGCAGTATGGTTTAGGCTAACAAAAATTACATTAGTGCGGGTGGGGTTCGAACCCACGCGGACATACGTCCATTGGAACTTAAGTCCAACGCCTTAACCACTCGGCCACCGCACTGTTGACATCAACACCGATAAATAGGCATAAGTTTGTTAACCCGAGTTAAAATCCTGTTTTTTCCGTTATTGAAAAGGAAAACGCAATTTAAAGGGCTTTTTCTTTCTTATTCTCCACTGTATTCATGTTTTCAGATTACTTACTTCAATGAAAATACGAATCACACGACATTAGATCGAGACAATAATTGTAAAATTGATGTCTGACATGCTCTTAACTTACAAATACCGACGACGCTAGACTTCAAATGTTTGGAAAACGGAAAGAACTGCATTCATTTTCAACAGTTCATTCGAAGTTAATTATCGAGTTCTCTGCGGAAAATCAGTAGTACCGGTTGCAAAGATGTAAATCGCGTCTTTCTATTTGTGACCAGAAAAATACGATTGTGAGACACTTGTTTGTTAATTAACAATATATAACAGTGGCGTTTACAATCTCGGTAAAATGCAGTATGGTTTAGGCTAACAAAAATTACATTAGTGCGGGTGGGGTTCGAACCCACGCGGACATACGTCCATTGGAACTTAAGTCCAACGCCTTAACCACTCGGCCACCACACTGTTGACATAAACACCGATAAATAGGCATAAGTTTGTTAACCCGAGTTAAAATCCTGTTTTTTCCGTTATTGAAAAGGAAATCACAATTTAAAGGGCTTTTTCTTTCTTATTCTCCACTGTATTCATGTCTTCAGATTAGTTACTTCAATCAAAATACGAATCACACGACATTAGATCGAGACAATAATTGAAAAGTTGATGTCTGACATGCTCTTAACTTACAAATACCGACGACGCTAGACTTAAATGTTTGGAAAACGGAAAGATCTGCATTCATTTTCAACAGTTCATTCGAAGTTAATTATCGAGTTCTCTGCGGAAAATCAGTAGTACCGGTTGCAAAGATATAAATCGCGTCTTTCTATTTGTGACCAGAAAAATACGATTGTGAGACACTTGTTTGTTAATTAACAATATATAACAGTGGCGTTTACAATCTCGGTAAAATGCAGTATGGTTTAGGCTAACAAAAATTACATTAGTGCGGGTGGGGTTCGAACCCACGCGGACATACGTCCATTGGAACTTAAGTCCAACGCCTTAACCACTCGGCCACCGCACTGTTGACATCAACACCGATAAATAGGCATAAGTTTGTTAACCCGAGTTAAAATCCTGTTTTTTCCGTTTTTGAAAAGGAAAACGCAATTTAAAGGGCTTTTTCTTTCTTATTCTCCACTGTATTCATGTTTTCAGATTACTTACTTCAATGAAAATACGAATCACACGACATTAGATCGAGACAATAATTTTAAAATTGATGTCTGACATGCTCTTAACTTACAAATACCGACGACGCTAGACTTCAAATGTTTGGAAAACGGAAAGAACTGCATTCATTTTCAACAGTTCATTCGAAGTTAATTATCGAGTTCTCTGCGGAAAATCAGTAGTACCGGTTGCAAAGATGTAAATCGCGTCTTTCTATTTGTGACCAGAAAAATACGATTGTGAGACACTTGTTTGTTAATTAACAATATATAACAGTGGCGTTTACAATCTCGGTAAAATGCAGTATGGTTTAGGCTAACAAAAATTACATTAGTGCGGGTGGGGTTCGAACCCACGCGGACATACGTCCATTGGAACTTAAGTCCAACGCCTTAACCACTCGGCCACCACACTGTTGACATAAACACCGATAAATAGGCATAAGTTTGTTAACCCGAGTTAAAATCCTGTTTTTTCCGTTATTGAAAAGGAAATCACAATTTAAAGGGCTTTTTCTTTCTTATTCTCCACTGTATTCATGTCTTCAGATTAGTTACTTCAATCAAAATACGAATCACACGACATTAGATCGAGACAATAATTGAAAAGTTGATGTCTGACATGCTCTTAACTTACAAATACCGACGACGCTAGACTTAAATGTTTGGAAAACGGAAAGATCTGCATTCATTTTCAACAGTTCATTCGAAGTTAATTATCGAGTTCTCTGCGGAAAATCAGTAGTACCGGTTGCAAAGATATAAATCGCGTCTTTCTATTTGTGACCAGAAAAATACGATTGTGAGACACTTGTTTGTTAATTAACAATATATAACAGTGGCGTTTACAATCTCGGTAAAATGCAGTATGGTTTAGGCTAACAAAAATTACATTAGTGCGGGTGGGGTTCGAACCCACGCGGACATACGTCCATTGGAACTTAAGTCCAACGCCTTAACCACTCGGCCACCGCACTGTTGACATCAACACCGATAAATAGGCATAAGTTTGTTAACCCGAGTTAAAATCCTGTTTTTTCCGTTATTGAAAAGGAAAACGCAATTTAAAGGGCTTTTTCTTTCTTATTCTCCACTGTATTCATGTTTTCAGATTACTTACTTCAATGAAAATACGAATCACACGACATTAGATCGAGACAATAATTGTAAAATTGATGTCTGACATGCTCTTAACTTACAAATACCGACGACGCTAGACTTCAAATGTTTGGAAAACGGAAAGAACTGCATTCATTTTCAACAGTTCATTCGAAGTTAATTATCGAGTTCTCTGCGGAAAATCAGTAGTACCGGTTGCAAAGATGTAAATCGCGTCTTTCTATTTGTGACCAGAAAAATACGATTGTGAGACACTTGTTTGTTAATTAACAATATATAACAGTGGCGTTTACAATCTCGGTAAAATGCAGTATGGTTTAGGCTAACAAAAATTACATTAGTGCGGGTGGGGTTCGAACCCACGCGGACATACGTCCATTGGAACTTAAGTCCAACGCCTTAACCACTCGGCCACCACACTGTTGACATAAACACCGATAAATAGGCATAAGTTTGTTAACCCGAGTTATAATCCTGTTTTTTCCGTTATTGAAAAGGAAATCACAATTTAAAGGGCTTTTTCTTTCTTATTCTCCACTGTATTCATGTCTTCAGATTAGTTACTTCAATCAAAATACGAATCACACGACATTAGATCGAGACAATAATTGAAAAGTTGATGTCTGACATGCTCTTAACTTACAAATACCGACGACGCTAGACTTAAATGTTTGGAAAACGGAAAGATCTGCATTCATTTTCAACAGTTCATTCGAAGTTAATTATCGAGTTCTCTGCGGAAAATCAGTAGTACCGGTTGCAAAGATATAAATCGCGTCTTTCTATTTGTGACCAGAAAAATACGATTGTGAGACACTTGTTTGTTAATTAACAATATATAACAGTGGCGTTTACAATCTCGGTAAAATGCAGTATGGTTTAGGCTAACAAAAATTACATTAGTGCGGGTGGGGTTCGAACCCACGCGGACATACGTCCATTGGAACTTAAGTCCAACGCCTTAACCACTCGGCCACCGCACTGTTGACATCAACACCGATAAATAGGCATAAGTTTGTTAACCCGAGTTAAAATCCTGTTTTTTCCGTTATTGAAAAGGAAAACGCAATTTAAAGGGCTTTTTCTTTCTTATTCTCCACTGTATTCATGTTTTCAGATTACTTACTTCAATGAAAATACGAATCACACGACATTAGATCGAGACAATAATTGTAAAATTGATGTCTGACATGCTCTTAACTTACAAATACCGACGACGCTAGACTTCAAATGTTTGGAAAACGGAAAGAACTGCATTCATTTTCAACAGTTCATTCGAAGTTAATTATCGAGTTCTCTGCGGAAAATCAGTAGTACCGGTTGCAAAGATGTAAATCGCGTCTTTCTATTTGTGACCAGAAAAATACGATTGTGAGACACTTGTTTGTTAATTAACAATATATAACAGTGGCGTTTACAATCTCGGTAAAATGCAGTATGGTTTAGGCTAACAAAAATTACATTAGTGCGGGTGGGGTTCGAACCCACGCGGACATACGTCCATTGGAACTTAAGTCCAACGCCTTAACCACTCGGCCACCACACTGTTGACATAAACACCGATAAATAGGCATAAGTTTGTTAACCCGAGTTAAAATCCTGTTTTTTCCGTTATTGAAAAGGAAATCACAATTTAAAGGGCTTTTTCTTTCTTATTCTCCACTGTATTCATGTCTTCAGATTAGTTACTTCAATCAAAATACGAATCACACGACATTAGATCGAGACAATAATTGAAAAGTTGATGTCTGACATGCTCTTAACTTACAAATACCGACGACGCTAGACTTAAATGTTTGGAAAACGGAAAGATCTGCATTCATTTTCAACAGTTCATTCGAAGTTAATTATCGAGTTCTCTGCGGAAAATCAGTAGTACCGGTTGCAAAGATATAAATCGCGTCTTTCTATTTGTGACCAGAAAAATACGATTGTGAGACACTTGTTTGTTAATTAACAATATATAACAGTGGCGTTTACAATCTCGGTAAAATGCAGTATGGTTTAGGCTAACAAAAATTACATTAGTGCGGGTGGGGTTCGAACCCACGCGGACATACGTCCATTGGAACTTAAGTCCAACGCCTTAACCACTCGGCCACCACACTGTTGACATAAACACCGATAAATAGGCATAAGTTTGTTAACCCGAGTTAAAATCCTGTTTTTTCCGTTATTGAAAAGGAAAACGCAATTTAAAGGGCTTTTTCTTTCTTATTGTGCACTGTATTCATGTCTTCAGATTAGTTACTTCAATCAAAATACGAATCACACGACATTAGATCGAGACAATAATTGAAAAGTTGATGTCCGACATGCTCTTAACTTACAAATAGCGACGATGTTAGACTTAAATGTTTGGAAAACGGAAAGATCTGCATTCATTTTCAACAGTTCATTCGAAGTTAATTATCGAGTTCTCTGCGGAAAATCAGTAGTACCGGTTGCAAAGATATAAATCGCGTCTTTCTATTTGTGACCAGAAAAATACGATTGTGAGACACTTGTTTGTTAATTAACAATATATAACAGTGGCGTTTACAATCTCGGTAAAATGCAGTATGGTTTAGGCTAACAAAAATTACATTAGTGCGGGTGGGGTTCGAACCCACGCGGACATACGTCCATTGGAACTTAAGTCCAACGCCTTAACCACTCGGCCACCACACTGTTGACATAAACACCGATAAATAGGCATAAGTTTGTTAACCCGAGTTAAAATCCTGTTTTTTCCGTTATTGAAAAGGAAATCACAATTTAAAGGGCTTTTTCTTTCTTATTCTCCACTGTATTCATGTCTTCAGATTAGTTACTTCAATCAAAATACGAATCACACGACATTAGATCGAGACAATAATTGAAAAGTTGATGTCTGACATGCTCTTAACTTACAAATACCGACGACGCTAGACTTAAATGTTTGGAAAACGGAAAGATCTGCATTCATTTTCAACAGTTCATTCGAAGTTAATTATCGAGTTCTCTGCGGAAAATCAGTAGTACCGGTTGCAAAGATATAAATCGCGTCTTTCTATTTGTGACCAGAAAAATACGATTGTGAGACACTTGTTTGTTAATTAACAATATATAACAGTGGCGTTTACAATCTCGGTAAAATGCAGTATGGTTTAGGCTAACAAAAATTACATTAGTGCGGGTGGGGTTCGAACCCACGCGGACATACGTCCATTGGAACTTAAGTCCAACGCCTTAACCACTCGGCCACCACACTGTTGACATAAACACCGATAAATAGGCATAAGTTTGTTAACCCGAGTTAAAATCCTGTTTTTTCCGTTATTGAAAAGGAAAACGCAATTTAAAGGGCTTTTTCTTTCTTATTGTGCACTGTATTCATGTCTTCAGATTAGTTACTTCAATCAAAATACGAATCACACGACATTAGATCGAGACAATAATTGAAAAGTTGATGTCTGACATGCTCTTAACTTACAAATACCGACGCCGCTAGACTTAAATGTTTGGAAAACGGAAAGATCTGCATTCATTTTCAACAGTTCATTCGAAGTTAATTATCGAGTTCTCTGCGGAAAATCAGTAGTACCGGTTGCAAAGATATAAATCGCGTCTTTCTATTTGTGACCAGAAAAATACGATTGTGAGACACTTGTTTGTTAATTAACAATATATAACAGTGGCGTTTACAATCTCGGTAAAATGCAGTATGGTTTAGGCTAACAAAAATTACATTAGTGCGGGTGGGGTTCGAACCCACGCGGACATACGTCCATTGGAACTTAAGTCCAACGCCTTAACCACTCGGCCACCGCACTGTTGACATCAACACCGATAAATAGGCATAAGTTTGTTAACCCGAGTTAAAATCCTGTTTTTTCCGTTATTGAAAAGGAAAACGCAATTTAAAGGGCTTTTTCTTTCTTATTCTCCACTGTATTCATGTTTTCAGATTACTTACTTCAATGAAAAGACGAATCACACGACATTAGATCGAGACAATAATTGTAAAATTGATGTCTGACATGCTCTTAACTTACAAATACCGACGACGCTAGACTTCAAATGTTTGGAAAACGGAAAGAACTGCATTCATTTTCAACAGTTCATTCGAAGTTAATTATCGAGTTCTCTGCGGAAAATCAGTAGTACCGGTTGCAAAGATGTAAATCGCGTCTTTCTATTTGTGACCAGAAAAATACGATTGTGAGACACTTGTTTGTTAATTAACAATATATAACAGTGGCGTTTACAATCTCGGTAAAATGCAGTATGGTTTAGGCTAACAAAAATTACATTAGTGCGGGTGGGGTTCGAACCCACGCGGACATACGTCCATTGGAACTTAAGTCCAACGCCTTAACCACTCGGCCACCACACTGTTGACATAAACACCGATATTGCAACTCCCTGTCTACTATTCTGACCATTGTTACAATAAATGTTTCCTTCATATAAATGAGAAATATTATTAACAAATTCATGATCCCAAAAGGTTTCTTGAAACATCATAATATCAACCTTCTTCTCATTCATAATTGACACATATTTTTTAAAATTGACTATATTCTTTACACCATTGCAATTATGACTAGCAAGTAGCACCATGATAAAAAAGAAATAATACATATTAATCTGATCCATTGTTAATATTTTTCAAAAATGTCGATGATCTATCAGACAATCTTATTTTATTCTTATCTATATTTGACTTTTTAACCAAACGCATTCTTCTATGAACAACATTTCTCAGACTATCTCTCTTTTTTCTCACAGAACCAGAGACACCCGAAACTTTATCAACAATCTCATTTCCACCTATTGCTCCATTTTCGCAAACAGAGGAAATGTTTTCATCATTTATGAGTACAGAACCTGTGTTCATCTCACTAGAAATGCACTCTATCTCCATTTCACTTTGTAATTCTTTTTCATTGACAGTTTCAGGTACCTCTGTCTGACTCACATTCTGCTGGCCACTACACGTACTAGCATCCCCTTTATAAACTTCATCATAATCTAAACCGTTAGACTTACTTACATTAGATTTTGTAACATAACATTCTACAGGAGTAATTTGTTCATTGTTTTCTTTACTGTTAAGATTTTCTGTCATCATCTGACTAGAACTGTCCTTTTTCATTCTTTTGCAGTCGTTTCCATTTTGACCACCATTTCCAATCATTTCGTTATCATTGTCCTTCTCAACACCTTCTCCACTGCACTCCTCTACAAACAGGGAAACACTAGCCTTAACTGCTGTTTCGTCTATAACCCCCTCACTTGTAAGATTTTGTGCATCCCTTACACCATCATCATCGTCTTCATCATTGCATTCTACGTTTTGATCTGCTGCAAACTGTTCATTACCTTCTTTCTCGTCATCCATTATACACTGACATTCGCCATAGTCCTTATTGCACATTTCACAAGAACATTCACACGGATTTTTACTACAGTATCCACATGTTCCATCATCTATCGGCCCACAATAACACTTCAGTGGCAATTTATTACATCGGTTACATTTAGCTGCTGTACATTCACGCATTTTATGCCCTTGTTCACCACATCCGTCACAAATTAACCTTGGACATTCCCTGTACTTATGAAAGGGATCACCACATATATTACATAACTGACGTTGATTATTATGCACAACTCTAAAATATTTGGTCCCTAGACCAGTGTCAAATTTCGCAGACCACGGTAACGAAACAAGTCCTGGTGGGAATTTTACCCTGACATACCGCGTTCCATCTGCAATTTGAGTTTTTGGATGAACACGCCTAAATATCTCAGACTTAATCTCACATCCTTTAGATTGCAACTTATCCAAAATATCCGCATCCTCAATATAAGCTGGTAAATGTAAGAATGACACAATAACAGTTTCATTAAACTGCAATGTTACTCCAAATTTATTTCCTTCAATTTCAATACCATTTGTTAATTTCAAAGCATTTTCTTCGGTGTCAGTTGTTATTTCATAACAGGTTTTTTCCTCGGTCGGAACCACAGCCAATACGCTATTTTCACCACAAATACTCTCAGCAGCTTCAATAAACTTTCCAGCTTTATATCCCCACTGAGGAATATTATGAACACAAACAGTGCACTCTTTCCTGTATCTTCTGTAATGTTCTACATGTCTAGGAAATTTTCCATCATTTTCTACATCTTTATTTACATTTGGTCTATCGTTATTCCTTTGATATCGTCTTTCATCACCACTTCGTTTACCACTTTCTTTACCTGAACTGGAACGTTCCTGTCCACCACTTTCCATCATTGTTTTGCTTTTTACTTAGACCACAAATAACAAATCAAGCACACCCAACCACCCCCCTTTTCCTGCAAACAAAACGCAGGAATAGGGGATGTTCTTGTCTATATTTCAGAAGTGTTCCTGTCTATAACAGTTCATCACAATTATATTTACATGAAACAAGAGTCAATATCTCAAAAAAGGCAGTAGAACTCACCAAATCAACATATAAATCGGAGAAACTTTTTGTTTACATCCTGTCGATGGTACGTCCAACAACCGTCCAACGCCTTAACCACTCGGCCACCACACTGTTGACATAAACACCGATAAATAGGCATAAGTTTGTTAACCCGAGTTAAAATCCTGTTTTTTCCGTTATTGAAAAGGAAATCACAATTTAAAGGGCTTTTTCTTTCTTATTCTGCACTGTATTCATGTCTTCAGATTAGTTACTTCAATCAAAATACGAATCACACGACATTAGATCGAGACAATAATTGAAAAGTTGATGTCTGACATGCTCTTAACTTACAAATACCGACGACGCTAGACTTAAATGTTTGGAAAACGGAAAGATCTGCATTCATTTTCAACAGTTCATTCGAAGTTAATTATCGAGTTCTCTGCGGAAAATCAGTAGTACCGGTTGCAAAGATATAAATCGCGTCTTTCTATTTGTGACCAGAAAAATACGATTGTGAGACACTTGTTTGTTAATTAACAATATATAACAGTGGCGTTTACAATCTCGGTAAAATGCAGTATGGTTTAGGCTAACAAAAATTACATTAGTGCGGGTGGGGTTCGAACCCACGCGGACATACGTCCATTGGAACTTAAGTCCAACGCCTTAACCACTCGGCCACCGCACTGTTGACATCAACACCGATAAATAGGCATAAGTTTGTTAACCCGAGTTAAAATCCTGTTTTTTCCGTTATTGAAAAGGAAAACGCAATTTAAAGGGCTTTTTCTTTCTTATTCTCCACTGTATTCATGTTTTCAGATTACTTACTTCAATGAAAATACGAATCACACGACATTAGATCGAGACAATAATTGTAAAATTGATGTCTGACATGCTCTTAACTTACAAATACCGACGACGCTAGACTTCAAATGTTTGGAAAACGGAAAGAACTGCATTCATTTTCAACAGTTCATTCGAAGTTAATTATCGAGTTCTCTGCGGAAAATCAGTAGTACCGGTTGCAAAGATGTAAATCGCGTCTTTCTATTTGTGACCAGAAAAATACGATTGTGAGACACTTGTTTGTTAATTAACAATATATAACAGTGGCGTTTACAATCTCGGTAAAATGCAGTATGGTTTAGGCTAACAAAAATTACATTAGTGCGGGTGGGGTTCGAACCCACGCGGACATACGTCCATTGGAACTTAAGTCCAACGCCTTAACCACTCGGCCACCACACTGTTGACATAAACACCGATAAATAGGCATAAGTTTGTTAACCCGAGTTAAAATCCTGTTTTTTCCGTTATTGAAAAGGAAAACGCAATTTAAAGGGCTTTTTCTTTCTTATTCTGCACTGTATTCATGTCTTCAGATTAGTTACTTCAATCAAAATACGAATCACACGACATTAGATCGAGACAATAATTGAAAAGTTGATGTCCGACATGCTCTTAACTTACAAATACCGACGATGTTAGACTTAAATGTTTGGAAAACGGAAAGATCTGCATTCATTTTCAACAGTTCATTCGAAGTTAATTATCGAGTTCTCTGCGGAAAATCAGTAGTACCGGTTGCAAAGATATAAATCGCGTCTTTCTATTTGTGACCAGAAAAATACGATTGTGAGACACTTGTTTGTTAATTAACAATATATAACAGTGGCGTTTACAATCTCGGTAAAATGCAGTATGGTTTAGGCTAACAAAAATTACATTAGTGCGGGTGGGGTTCGAACCCACGCGGACATACGTCCATTGGAACTTAAGTCCAACGCCTTAACCACTCGGCCACCGCACTGATGACATCAACACCGATAAATAGGTATAAGTTTGTTAACCCGAGTTAAAATCCTGTTTTTTCCGTTATTGAAAAGGAAAACGCAATTTAAAGGGCTTTTTCTTTCTTATTCTCCACTGTATTCATGTTTTCAGATTACTTACTTCAATGAAAATACGAATCACACGACATTAGATCGAGACAATAATTGTAAAATTGATGTCTGACATGCTCTTAACTTACAAATACCGACGACGCTAGACTTCAAATGTTTGGAAAACGGAAAGAACTGCATTCATTTTCAACAGTTCATTCGAAGTTAATTATCGAGTTCTCTGCGGAAAATCAGTAGTACCGGTTGCAAAGATGTAAATCGCGTCTTTCTATTTGTGACCAGAAAAATACGATTGTGAGACACTTGTTTGTTAATTAACAATATATAACAGTGGCGTTTACAATCTCGGTAAAATGCAGTATGGTTTAGGCTAACAAAAATTACATTAGTGCGGGTGGGGTTCGAACCCACGCGGACATACGTCCATTGGAACTTAAGTCCAACGCCTTAACCACTCGGCCACCACACTGTTGACATAAACACCGATAAATAGGCATAAGTTTGTTAACCCGAGTTAAAATCCTGTTTTTTCCGTTATTGAAAAGGAAATCACAATTTAAAGGGCTTTTTCTTTCTTATTCTCCACTGTATTCATGTCTTCAGATTAGTTACTTCAATCAAAATACGAATCACACGACATTAGATCGAGACAATAATTGAAAAGTTGATGTCTGACATGCTCTTAACTTACAAATACCGACGACGCTGGACTTAAATGTTTGGAAAACGGAAAGATCTGCATTCATTTTCAACAGTTCATTCGAAGTTAATTATCGAGTTCTCTGCGGAAAATCAGTAGTACCGGTTGCAAAGATATAAATCGCGTCTTTCTATTTGTGACCAGAAAAATACGATTGTGAGACACTTGTTTGTTAATTAACAATATATAACAGTGGCGTTTACAATCTCGGTAAAATGCAGTATGGTTTAGGCTAACAAAAATTACATTAGTGCGGGTGGGGTTCGAACCCACGCGGACATACGTCCATTGGAACTTAAGTCCAACGCCTTAACCACTCGGCCACCGCACTGTTGACATCAACACCGATAAATAGGCATAAGTTTGTTAACCCGAGTTAAAATCCTGTTTTTTCCGTTATTGAAAAGGAAAACGCAATTTAAAGGGCTTTTTCTTTCTTATTCTCCACTGTATTCATGTTTTCAGATTACTTACTTCAATGAAAATACGAATCACACGACATTAGATCGAGACAATAATTGTAAAATTGATGTCTGACATGCTCTTAACTTACAAATACCGACGACGCTAGACTTCAAATGTTTGGAAAACGGAAAGAACTGCATTCATTTTCAACAGTTCATTCGAAGTTAATTATCGAGTTCTCTGCGGAAAATCAGTAGTACCGGTTGCAAAGATGTAAATCGCGTCTTTCTATTTGTGACCAGAAAAATACGATTGTGAGACACTTGTTTGTTAATTAACAATATATAACAGTGGCGTTTACAATCTCGGTAAAATGCAGTATGGTTTAGGCTAACAAAAATTACATTAGTGCGGGTGGGGTTCGAACCCACGCGGACATACGTCCATTGGAACTTAAGTCCAACGCCTTAACCACTCGGCCACCACACTGTTGACATAAACACCGATAAATAGGCATAAGTTTGTTAACCCGAGTTAAAATCCTGTTTTTTCCGTTATTGAAAAGGAAAACGCAATTTAAAGGGCTTTTTCTTTCTTATTCTGCACTGTATTCATGTCTTCAGATTAGTTACTTCAATCAAAATACGAATCACACGACATTAGATCGAGACAATAATTGAAAAGTTGATGTCCGACATGCTCTTAACTTACAAATACCGACGATGTTAGACTTAAATGTTTGGAAAACGGAAAGATCTGCATTCATTTTCAACAGTTCATTCGAAGTTAATTATCGAGTTCTCTGCGGAAAATCAGTAGTACCGGTTGCAAAGATATAAATCGCGTCTTTCTATTTGTGACCAGAAAAATACGATTGTGAGACACTTGTTTGTTAATTAACAATATATAACAGTGGCGTTTACAATCTCGGTAAAATGCAGTATGGTTTAGGCTAACAAAAATTACATTAGTGCGGGTGGGGTTCGAACCCACGCGGACATACGTCCATTGGAACTTAAGTCCAACGCCTTAACCACTCGGCCACCGCACTGATGACATCAACACCGATAAATAGGTATAAGTTTGTTAACCCGAGTTAAAATCCTGTTTTTTCCGTTATTGAAAAGGAAAACGCAATTTAAAGGGCTTTTTCTTTCTTATTCTCCACTGTATTCATGTTTTCAGATTACTTACTTCAATGAAAATACGAATCACACGACATTAGATCGAGACAATAATTGTAAAATTGATGTCTGACATGCTCTTAACTTACAAATACCGACGACGCTAGACTTCAAATGTTTGGAAAACGGAAAGAACTGCATTCATTTTCAACAGTTCATTCGAAGTTAATTATCGAGTTCTCTGCGGAAAATCAGTAGTACCGGTTGCAAAGATGTAAATCGCGTCTTTCTATTTGTGACCAGAAAAATACGATTGTGAGACACTTGTTTGTTAATTAACAATATATAACAGTGGCGTTTACAATCTCGGTAAAATGCAGTATGGTTTAGGCTAACAAAAATTACATTAGTGCGGGTGGGGTTCGAACCCACGCGGACATACGTCCATTGGAACTTAAGTCCAACGCCTTAACCACTCGGCCACCACACTGTTGACATAAACACCGATAAATAGGCATAAGTTTGTTAACCCGAATTAAAATCCTGTTTTTTCCGTTATTGAAAAGGAAATCACAATTTAAAGGGCTTTTTCTTTCTTATTCTCCACTGTATTCATGTCTTCAGATTAGTTACTTCAATCAAAATACGAATCACACGACATTAGATCGAGACAATAATTGAAAAATTGATGTCTGACATGCTCTTAACTTACAAATACCGACGACGCTAGACTTAAATGTTTGGAAAACGGAAAGATCTGCATTCATTTTCAACAGTTCATTCGAAGTTAATTATCGAGTTCTCTGCGGAAAATCAGTAGTACCGGTTGCAAAGATATAAATCGCGTCTTTCTATTTGTGACCAGAAAAATACGATTGTGAGACACTTGTTTGTTAATTAACAATATATAACAGTGGCGTTTACAATCTCGGTAAAATGCAGTATGGTTTAGGCTAACAAAAATTACATTAGTGCGGGTGGGGTTCGAACCCACGCGGACATACGTCCATTGGAACTTAAGTCCAACGCCTTAACCACTCGGCCACAGCACTGATGACATCAACACCGATAAATAGGCATAAGTTTGTTAACCCGAGTTAAAATCCTGTTTTTTCCGTTATTGAAAAGGAAAACGCAATTTAAAGGGCTTTTTCTTTCTTATTCTCCACTGTATTCATGTTTTCAGATTACTTACTTCAATGAAAATACGAATCACACGACATTAGATCGAGACAATAATTGTAAAATTGATGTCTGACATGCTCTTAACTTACAAATACCGACGACGCTAGACTTCAAATGTTTGGAAAACGGAAAGAACTGCATTCATTTTCAACAGTTCATTCGAAGTTAATTATCGAGTTCTCTGCGGAAAATCAGTAGTACCGGTTGCAAAGATGTAAATCGCGTCTTTCTATTTGTGACCAGAAAAATACGATTGTGAGACACTTGTTTGTTAATTAACAATATATAACAGTGGCGTTTACAATCTCGGTAAAATGCAGTATGGTTTAGGCTAACAAAAATTACATTAGTGCGGGTGGGGTTCGAACCCACGCGGACATACGTCCATTGGAACTTAAGTCCAACGCCTTAACCACTCGGCCACCGCACTGATGACATCAACACCGATAAATAGGTATAAGTTTGTTAACCCGAGTTAAAATCCTGTTTTTTCCGTTATTGAAAAGGAAAACGCAATTTAAAGGGCTTTTTCTTTCTTATTCTCCACTGTATTCATGTTTTCAGATTACTTACTTCAATGAAAATACGAATCACACGACATTAGATCGAGACAATAATTGTAAAATTGATGTCTGACATGCTCTTAACTTACAAATACCGACGACGCTAGACTTCAAATGTTTGGAAAACGGAAAGAACTGCATTCATTTTCAACAGTTCATTCGAAGTTAATTATCGAGTTCTCTGCGGAAAATCAGTAGTACCGGTTGCAAAGATGTAAATCGCGTCTTTCTATTTGTGACCAGAAAAATACGATTGTGAGACACTTGTTTGTTAATTAACAATATATAACAGTGGCGTTTACAATCTCGGTAAAATGCAGTATGGTTTAGGCTAACAAAAATTACATTAGTGCGGGTGGGGTTCGAACCCACGCGGACATACGTCCATTGGAACTTAAGTCCAACGCCTTAACCACTCGGCCACCACACTGTTGACATAAACACCGATAAATAGGCATAAGTTTGTTAACCCGAATTAAAATCCTGTTTTTTCCGTTATTGAAAAGGAAATCACAATTTAAAGGGCTTTTTCTTTCTTATTCTCCACTGTATTCATGTCTTCAGATTAGTTACTTCAATCAAAATACGAATCACACGACATTAGATCGAGACAATAATTGAAAAATTGATGTCTGACATGCTCTTAACTTACAAATACCGACGACGCTAGACTTAAATGTTTGGAAAACGGAAAGATCTGCATTCATTTTCAACAGTTCATTCGAAGTTAATTATCGAGTTCTCTGCGGAAAATCAGTAGTACCGGTTGCAAAGATATAAATCGCGTCTTTCTATTTGTGACCAGAAAAATACGATTGTGAGACACTTGTTTGTTAATTAACAATATATAACAGTGGCGTTTACAATCTCGGTAAAATGCAGTATGGTTTAGGCTAACAAAAATTACATTAGTGCGGGTGGGGTTCGAACCCACGCGGACATACGTCCATTGGAACTTAAGTCCAACGCCTTAACCACTCGGCCACAGCACTGATGACATCAACACCGATAAATAGGCATAAGTTTGTTAACCCGAGTTAAAATCCTGTTTTTTCCGTTATTGAAAAGGAAAACGCAATTTAAAGGGCTTTTTCTTTCTTATTCTCCACTGTATTCATGTTTTCAGATTACTTACTTCAATGAAAATACGAATCACACGACATTAGATCGAGACAATAATTGTAAAATTGATGTCTGACATGCTCTTAACTTACAAATACCGACGACGCTAGACTTCAAATGTTTGGAAAACGGAAAGAACTGCATTCATTTTCAACAGTTCATTCGAAGTTAATTATCGAGTTCTCTGCGGAAAATCAGTAGTACCGGTTGCAAAGATGTAAATCGCGTCTTTCTATTTGTGACCAGAAAAATACGATTGTGAGACACTTGTTTGTTAATTAACAATATATAACAGTGGCGTTTACAATCTCGGTAAAATGCAGTATGGTTTAGGCTAACAAAAATTACATTAGTGCGGGTGGGGTTCGAACCCACGCGGACATACGTCCATTGGAACTTAAGTCCAACGCCTTAACCACTCGGCCACCACACTGTTGACATAAACACCGATAAATAGGCATAAGTTTGTTAACCCGAGTTAAAATCCTGTTTTTTCCGTTATTGAAAAGGAAAACGCAATTTAAAGGGCTTTTTCTTTCTTATTCTGCACTGTATTCATGTCTTCAGATTAGTTACTTCAATCAAAATACGAATCACACGACATTAGATCGAGACAATAATTGAAAAGTTGATGTCCGACATGCTCTTAACTTACAAATACCGACGATGTTAGACTTAAATGTTTGGAAAACGGAAAGATCTGCATTCATTTTCAACAGTTCATTCGAAGTTAATTATCGAGTTCTCTGCGGAAAATCAGTAGTACCGGTTGCAAAGATATAAATCGCGTCTTTCTATTTGTGACCAGAAAAATACGATTGTGAGACACTTGTTTGTTAATTAACAATATATAACAGTGGCGTTTACAATCTCGGTAAAATGCAGTATGGTTTAGGCTAACAAAAATTACATTAGTGCGGGTGGGGTTCGAACCCACGCGGACATACGTCCATTGGAACTTAAGTCCAACGCCTTAACCACTCGGCCACCGCACTGATGACATCAACACCGATAAATAGGTATAAGTTTGTTAACCCGAGTTAAAATCCTGTTTTTTCCGTTATTGAAAAGGAAAACGCAATTTAAAGGGCTTTTTCTTTCTTATTCTCCACTGTATTCATGTTTTCAGATTACTTACTTCAATGAAAATACGAATCACACGACATTAGATCGAGACAATAATTGTAAAATTGATGTCTGACATGCTCTTAACTTACAAATACCGACGACGCTAGACTTCAAATGTTTGGAAAACGGAAAGAACTGCATTCATTTTCAACAGTTCATTCGAAGTTAATTATCGAGTTCTCTGCGGAAAATCAGTAGTACCGGTTGCAAAGATGTAAATCGCGTCTTTCTATTTGTGACCAGAAAAATACGATTGTGAGACACTTGTTTGTTAATTAACAATATATAACAGTGGCGTTTACAATCTCGGTAAAATGCAGTATGGTTTAGGCTAACAAAAATTACATTAGTGCGGGTGGGGTTCGAACCCACGCGGACATACGTCCATTGGAACTTAAGTCCAACGCCTTAACCACTCGGCCACCACACTGTTGACATAAACACCGATAAATAGGCATAAGTTTGTTAACCCGAGTTAAAATCCTGTTTTTTCCGTTATTGAAAAGGAAATCACAATTTAAAGGGCTTTTTCTTTCTTATTCTCCACTGTATTCATGTCTTCAGATTAGTTACTTCAATCAAAATACGAATCACACGACATTAGATCGAGACAATAATTGAAAAGTTGATGTCTGACATGCTCTTAACTTACAAATACCGACGACGCTGGACTTAAATGTTTGGAAAACGGAAAGATCTGCATTCATTTTCAACAGTTCATTCGAAGTTAATTATCGAGTTCTCTGCGGAAAATCAGTAGTACCGGTTGCAAAGATATAAATCGCGTCTTTCTATTTGTGACCAGAAAAATACGATTGTGAGACACTTGTTTGTTAATTAACAATATATAACAGTGGCGTTTACAATCTCGGTAAAATGCAGTATGGTTTAGGCTAACAAAAATTACATTAGTGCGGGTGGGGTTCGAACCCACGCGGACATACGTCCATTGGAACTTAAGTCCAACGCCTTAACCACTCGGCCACCGCACTGTTGACATCAACACCGATAAATAGGCATAAGTTTGTTAACCCGAGTTAAAATCCTGTTTTTTCCGTTATTGAAAAGGAAAACGCAATTTAAAGGGCTTTTTCTTTCTTATTCTCCACTGTATTCATGTTTTCAGATTACTTACTTCAATGAAAATACGAATCACACGACATTAGATCGAGACAATAATTGTAAAATTGATGTCTGACATGCTCTTAACTTACAAATACCGACGACGCTAGACTTCAAATGTTTGGAAAACGGAAAGAACTGCATTCATTTTCAACAGTTCATTCGAAGTTAATTATCGAGTTCTCTGCGGAAAATCAGTAGTACCGGTTGCAAAGATGTAAATCGCGTCTTTCTATTTGTGACCAGAAAAATACGATTGTGAGACACTTGTTTGTTAATTAACAATATATAACAGTGGCGTTTACAATCTCGGTAAAATGCAGTATGGTTTAGGCTAACAAAAATTACATTAGTGCGGGTGGGGTTCGAACCCACGCGGACATACGTCCATTGGAACTTAAGTCCAACGCCTTAACCACTCGGCCACCACACTGTTGACATAAACACCGATAAATAGGCATAAGTTTGTTAACCCGAGTTAAAATCCTGTTTTTTCCGTTATTGAAAAGGAAAACGCAATTTAAAGGGCTTTTTCTTTCTTATTCTGCACTGTATTCATGTCTTCAGATTAGTTACTTCAATCAAAATACGAATCACACGACATTAGATCGAGACAATAATTGAAAAGTTGATGTCCGACATGCTCTTAACTTACAAATACCGACGATGTTAGACTTAAATGTTTGGAAAACGGAAAGATCTGCATTCATTTTCAACAGTTCATTCGAAGTTAATTATCGAGTTCTCTGCGGAAAATCAGTAGTACCGGTTGCAAAGATATAAATCGCGTCTTTCTATTTGTGACCAGAAAAATACGATTGTGAGACACTTGTTTGTTAATTAACAATATATAACAGTGGCGTTTACAATCTCGGTAAAATGCAGTATGGTTTAGGCTAACAAAAATTACATTAGTGCGGGTGGGGTTCGAACCCACGCGGACATACGTCCATTGGAACTTAAGTCCAACGCCTTAACCACTCGGCCACCGCACTGATGACATCAACACCGATAAATAGGTATAAGTTTGTTAACCCGAGTTAAAATCCTGTTTTTTCCGTTATTGAAAAGGAAAACGCAATTTAAAGGGCTTTTTCTTTCTTATTCTCCACTGTATTCATGTTTTCAGATTACTTACTTCAATGAAAATACGAATCACACGACATTAGATCGAGACAATAATTGTAAAATTGATGTCTGACATGCTCTTAACTTACAAATACCGACGACGCTAGACTTCAAATGTTTGGAAAACGGAAAGAACTGCATTCATTTTCAACAGTTCATTCGAAGTTAATTATCGAGTTCTCTGCGGAAAATCAGTAGTACCGGTTGCAAAGATGTAAATCGCGTCTTTCTATTTGTGACCAGAAAAATACGATTGTGAGACACTTGTTTGTTAATTAACAATATATAACAGTGGCGTTTACAATCTCGGTAAAATGCAGTATGGTTTAGGCTAACAAAAATTACATTAGTGCGGGTGGGGTTCGAACCCACGCGGACATACGTCCATTGGAACTTAAGTCCAACGCCTTAACCACTCGGCCACCACACTGTTGACATAAACACCGATAAATAGGCATAAGTTTGTTAACCCGAATTAAAATCCTGTTTTTTCCGTTATTGAAAAGGAAATCACAATTTAAAGGGCTTTTTCTTTCTTATTCTCCACTGTATTCATGTCTTCAGATTAGTTACTTCAATCAAAATACGAATCACACGACATTAGATCGAGACAATAATTGAAAAATTGATGTCTGACATGCTCTTAACTTACAAATACCGACGACGCTAGACTTAAATGTTTGGAAAACGGAAAGATCTGCATTCATTTTCAACAGTTCATTCGAAGTTAATTATCGAGTTCTCTGCGGAAAATCAGTAGTACCGGTTGCAAAGATATAAATCGCGTCTTTCTATTTGTGACCAGAAAAATACGATTGTGAGACACTTGTTTGTTAATTAACAATATATAACAGTGGCGTTTACAATCTCGGTAAAATGCAGTATGGTTTAGGCTAACAAAAATTACATTAGTGCGGGTGGGGTTCGAACCCACGCGGACATACGTCCATTGGAACTTAAGTCCAACGCCTTAACCACTCGGCCACAGCACTGATGACATCAACACCGATAAATAGGCATAAGTTTGTTAACCCGAGTTAAAATCCTGTTTTTTCCGTTATTGAAAAGGAAAACGCAATTTAAAGGGCTTTTTCTTTCTTATTCTCCACTGTATTCATGTTTTCAGATTACTTACTTCAATGAAAATACGAATCACACGACATTAGATCGAGACAATAATTGTAAAATTGATGTCTGACATGCTCTTAACTTACAAATACCGACGACGCTAGACTTCAAATGTTTGGAAAACGGAAAGAACTGCATTCATTTTCAACAGTTCATTCGAAGTTAATTATCGAGTTCTCTGCGGAAAATCAGTAGTACCGGTTGCAAAGATGTAAATCGCGTCTTTCTATTTGTGACCAGAAAAATACGATTGTGAGACACTTGTTTGTTAATTAACAATATATAACAGTGGCGTTTACAATCTCGGTAAAATGCAGTATGGTTTAGGCTAACAAAAATTACATTAGTGCGGGTGGGGTTCGAACCCACGCGGACATACGTCCATTGGAACTTAAGTCCAACGCCTTAACCACTCGGCCACCACACTGTTGACATAAACACCGATAAATAGGCATAAGTTTGTTAACCCGAGTTAAAATCCTGTTTTTTCCGTTATTGAAAAGGAAAACGCAATTTAAAGGGCTTTTTCTTTCTTATTCTGCACTGTATTCATGTCTTCAGATTAGTTACTTCAATCAAAATACGAATCACACGACATTAGATCGAGACAATAATTGAAAAGTTGATGTCCGACATGCTCTTAACTTACAAATACCGACGATGTTAGACTTAAATGTTTGGAAAACGGAAAGATCTGCATTCATTTTCAACAGTTCATTCGAAGTTAATTATCGAGTTCTCTGCGGAAAATCAGTAGTACCGGTTGCAAAGATATAAATCGCGTCTTTCTATTTGTGACCAGAAAAATACGATTGTGAGACACTTGTTTGTTAATTAACAATATATAACAGTGGCGTTTACAATCTCGGTAAAATGCAGTATGGTTTAGGCTAACAAAAATTACATTAGTGCGGGTGGGGTTCGAACCCACGCGGACATACGTCCATTGGAACTTAAGTCCAACGCCTTAACCACTCGGCCACCGCACTGATGACATCAACACCGATAAATAGGCATAAGTTTGTTAACCCGAGTTAAAATCCTGTTTTTTCCGTTATTGAAAAGGAAAACGCAATTTAAAGGGCTTTTTCTTTCTTATTCTCCACTGTATTCATGTTTTCAGATTACTTACTTCAATGAAAATACGAATCACACGACATTAGATCGAGACAATAATTGTAAAATTGATGTCTGACATGCTCTTAACTTACAAATACCGACGACGCTAGACTTCAAATGTTTGGAAAACGGAAAGAACTGCATTCATTTTCAACAGTTCATTCGAAGTTAATTATCGAGTTCTCTGCGGAAAATCAGTAGTACCGGTTGCAAAGATGTAAATCGCGTCTTTCTATTTGTGACCAGAAAAATACGATTGTGAGACACTTGTTTGTTAATTAACAATATATAACAGTGGCGTTTACAATCTCGGTAAAATGCAGTATGGTTTAGGCTAACAAAAATTACATTAGTGCGGGTGGGGTTCGAACCCACGCGGACATACGTCCATTGGAACTTAAGTCCAACGCCTTAACCACTCGGCCACCACACTGTTGACATAAACACCGATAAATAGGCATAAGTTTGTTAACCCGAGTTAAAATCCTGTTTTTTTCGTTATTGAAAAGGAAAACGCAATTTAAAGGGCTTTTTCTTTCTTATTCTGCACTGTATTCATGTCTTCAGATTAGTTACTTCAATCAAAATACGAATCACACGACATTAGATCGAGACAATAATTGAAAAGTTGATGTCCGACATGCTCTTAACTTACAAATACCGACGATGTTAGACTTAAATGTTTGGAAAACGGAAAGATCTGCATTCATTTTCAACAGTTCATTCGAAGTTAATTATCGAGTTCTCTGCGGAAAATCAGTAGTACCGGTTGCAAAGATATAAATCGCGTCTTTCTATTTGTGACCAGAAAAATACGATTGTGAGACACTTGTTTGTTAATTAACAATATATAACAGTGGCGTTTACAATCTCGGTAAAATGCAGTATGGTTTAGGCTAACAAAAATTACATTAGTGCGGGTGGGGTTCGAACCCACGCGGACATACGTCCATTGGAACTTAAGTCCAACGCCTTAACCACTCGGCCACCGCACTGATGACATCAACACCGATAAATAGGCATAAGTTTGTTAACCCGAGTTAAAATCCTGTTTTTTCCGTTATTGAAAAGGAAAACGCAATTTAAAGGGCTTTTTCTTTCTTATTCTCCACTGTATTCATGTTTTCAGATTACTTACTTCAATGAAAATACGAATCACACGACATTAGATCGAGACAATAATTGTAAAATTGATGTCTGACATGCTCTTAACATACAAATACCGACGACGCTAGACTTCAAATGTTTGGAAAACGGAAAGAACTGCATTCATTTTCAACAGTTCATTCGAAGTTAATTATCGAGTTCTCTGCGGAAAATCAGTAGTACCGGTTGCAAAGATGTAAATCGCGTCTTTCTATTTGTGACCAGAAAAATACGATTGTGAGACACTTGTTTGTTAATTAACAATATATAACAGTGGCGTTTACAATCTCGGTAAAATGCAGTATGGTTTAGGCTAACAAAAATTACATTAGTGCGGGTGGGGTTCGAACCCACGCGGACATACGTCCATTGGAACTTAAGTCCAACGCCTTAACCACTCGGCCACCACACTGTTGACATAAACACCGATAAATAGGCATAAGTTTGTTAACCCGAGTTAAAATCCTGTTTTTTCCGTTATTGAAAAGGAAATCACAATTTAAAGGGCTTTTTCTTTCTTATTCTCCACTGTATTCATGTCTTCAGATTAGTTACTTCAATCAAAATACGAATCACACGACATTAGATCGAGACAATAATTGAAAAGTTGATGTCTGACATGCTCTTAACTTACAAATACCGACGACGCTAGACTTAAATGTTTGGAAAACGGAAAGATCTGCATTCATTTTCAACAGTTCATTCGAAGTTAATTATCGAGTTCTCTGCGGAAAATCAGTAGTACCGGTTGCAAAGATATAAATCGCGTCTTTCTATTTGTGACCAGAAAAATACGATTGTGAGACACTTGTTTGTTAATTAACAATATATAACAGTGGCGTTTACAATCTCGGTAAAATGCAGTATGCTTTAGGCTAACAAAAATTACATTAGTGCGGGTGGGGTTCGAACCCACGCGGACATACGTCCATTGGAACTTAAGTCCAACGCCTTAACCACTCGGCCACCACACTGTTGACATAAACACCGATAAATAGGCATAAGTTTGTTAACCCGAGTTAAAATCCTGTTTTTTTCCGTTATTGAAAAGGAAAACGCAATTTAAAGGGCTTTTTCTTTCTTATTCTCCACTGTATTCATGTTTTCAGATTACTTACTTCAATGAAAATACGAATCACACGACATTAGATCGAGACAATAATTGTAAAATTGATGTCTGACATGCTCTTAACTTACAAATACCGACGACGCTAGACTTCAAATGTTTGGAAAACGGAAAGAACTGCATTCATTTTCAACAGTTCATTCGAAGTTAATTATCGAGTTCTCTGCGGAAAATCAGTAGTACCGGTTGCAAAGATGTAAATCGCGTCTTTCTATTTGTGACCAGAAAAATACGATTGTGAGACACTTGTTTGTTAATTAACAATATATAACAGTGGCGTTTACAATCTCGGTAAAATGCAGTATGGTTTAGGCTAACAAAAATTACATTAGTGCGGGTGGGGTTCGAACCCATGCGGACATACGTCCATTGGAACTTAAGTCCAACGCCTTAACCACTCGGCCACCACACTGTTGACATAAACACCGATAAATAGGCATAAGTTTGTTAACCCGAGTTAAAATCCTGTTTTTTCCGTTATTGAAAAGGAAAACGCAATTTAAAGGGCTTTTTCTTTCTTATTCTGCACTGTATTCATGTCTTCAGATTAGTTACTTCAATCAAAATACGAATCACACGACATTAGATCGAGACAATAATTGAAAAGTTGATGTCCGACATGCTCTTAACTTACAAATACCGACGATGTTAGACTTAAATGTTTGGAAAACGGAAAGATCTGCATTCATTTTCAACAGTTCATTCGAAGTTAATTATCGAGTTCTCTGCGGAAAATCAGTAGTACCGGTTGCAAAGATATAAATCGCGTCTTTCTATTTGTGACCAGAAAAATACGATTGTGAGACACTTGTTTGTTAATTAACAATATATAACAGTGGCGTTTACAATCTCGGTAAAATGCAGTATGGTTTAGGCTAACAAAAATTACATTAGTGCGGGTGGGGTTCGAACCCACGCGGACATACGTCCATTGGAACTTAAGTCCAACGCCTTAACCACTCGGCCACCGCACTGATGACATCAACACCGATAAATAGGCATAAGTTTGTTAACCCGAGTTAAAATCCTGTTTTTTCCGTTATTGAAAAGGAAAACGCAATTTAAAGGGCTTTTTCTTTCTTATTCTCCACTGTATTCATGTTTTCAGATTACTTACTTCAATGAAAATACGAATCACACGACATTAGATCGAGACAATAATTGTAAAATTGATGTCTGACATGCTCTTAACTTACAAATACCGACGACGCTAGACTTCAAATGTTTGGAAAACGGAAAGAACTGCATTCATTTTCAACAGTTCATTCGAAGTTAATTATCGAGTTCTCTGCGGAAAATCAGTAGTACCGGTTGCAAAGATGTAAATCGCGTCTTTCTATTTGTGACCAGAAAAATACGATTGTGAGACACTTGTTTGTTAATTAACAATATATAACAGTGGCGTTTACAATCTCGGTAAAATGCAGTATGGTTTAGGCTAACAAAAATTACATTAGTGCGGGTGGGGTTCGAACCCATGCGGACATACGTCCATTGGAACTTAAGTCCAACGCCTTAACCACTCGGCCACCACACTGTTGACATAAACACCGATAAATAGGCATAAGTTTGTTAACCCGAGTTAAAATCCTGTTTTTTCCGTTATTGAAAAGGAAAACGCAATTTAAAGGGCTTTTTCTTTCTTATTCTGCACTGTATTCATGTCTTCAGATTAGTTACTTCAATCAAAATACGAATCACACGACATTAGATCGAGACAATAATTGAAAAGTTGATGTCTGACATGCTCTTAACTTACAAATACCGACGACGCTAGACTTCAAATGTTTGGAAAACGGAAAGAACTGCATTCATTTTCAACAGTTCATTCGAAGTTAATTATCGAGTTCTCTGCGGAAAATCAGTAGTACCGGTTGCAAAGATGTAAATCGCGTCTTTCTATTTGTGACCAGAAAAATACGATTGTGAGACACTTGTTTGTTAATTAACAATATATAACAGTGGCGTTTACAATCTCGGTAAAATGCAGTATGGTTTAGGCTAACAAAAATTACATTAGTGCGGGTGGGGTTCGAACCCACGCGGACATACGTCCATTGGAACTTAAGTCCAACGCCTTAACCACTCGGCCACCGCACTGATGACATCAACACCGATAAATAGGTATAAGTTTGTTAACCCGAGTTAAAATCCTGTTTTTTTCCGTTATTGAAAAGGAAAACGCAATTTAAAGGGCTTTTTCTTTCTTATTCTCCACTGTATTCATGTTTTCAGATTACTTACTTCAATGAAAATACGAATCACACGACATTAGATCGAGACAATAATTGTAAAATTGATGTCTGACATGCTCTTAACTTACAAATACCGACGACGCTAGACTTCAAATGTTTGGAAAACGGAAAGAACTGCATTCATTTTCAACAGTTCATTCGAAGTTAATTATCGAGTTCTCTGCGGAAAATCAGTAGTACCGGTTGCAAAGATGTAAATCGCGTCTTTCTATTTGTGACCAGAAAAATACGATTGTGAGACACTTGTTTGTTAATTAACAATATATAACAGTGGCGTTTACAATCTCGGTAAAATGCAGTATGGTTTAGGCTAACAAAAATTACATTAGTGCGGGTGGGGTTCGAACCCACGCGGACATACGTCCATTGGAACTTAAGTCCAACGCCTTAACCACTCGGCCACCACACTGTTGACATAAACACCGATAAATAGGCATAAGTTTGTTAACCCGAATTAAAATCCTGTTTTTTCCGTTATTGAAAAGGAAATCACAATTTAAAGGGCTTTTTCTTTCTTATTCTCCACTGTATTCATGTCTTCAGATTAGTTACTTCAATCAAAATACGAATCACACGACATTAGATCGAGACAATAATTGAAAAATTGATGTCTGACATGCTCTTAACTTACAAATACCGACGACGCTAGACTTAAATGTTTGGAAAACGGAAAGATCTGCATTCATTTTCAACAGTTCATTCGAAGTTAATTATCGAGTTCTCTGCGGAAAATCAGTAGTACCGGTTGCAAAGATATAAATCGCGTCTTTCTATTTGTGACCAGAAAAATACGATTGTGAGACACTTGTTTGTTAATTAACAATATATAACAGTGGCGTTTACAATCTCGGTAAAATGCAGTATGGTTTAGGCTAACAAAAATTACATTAGTGCGGGTGGGGTTCGAACCCACGCGGACATACGTCCATTGGAACTTAAGTCCAACGCCTTAACCACTCGGCCACAGCACTGATGACATCAACACCGATAAATAGGCATAAGTTTGTTAACCCGAGTTAAAATCCTGTTTTTTCCGTTATTGAAAAGGAAAACGCAATTTAAAGGGCTTTTTCTTTCTTATTCTCCACTGTATTCATGTTTTCAGATTACTTACTTCAATGAAAATACGAATCACACGACATTAGATCGAGACAATAATTGTAAAATTGATGTCTGACATGCTCTTAACTTACAAATACCGACGACGCTAGACTTCAAATGTTTGGAAAACGGAAAGAACTGCATTCATTTTCAACAGTTCATTCGAAGTTAATTATCGAGTTCTCTGCGGAAAATCAGTAGTACCGGTTGCAAAGATGTAAATCGCGTCTTTCTATTTGTGACCAGAAAAATACGATTGTGAGACACTTGTTTGTTAATTAACAATATATAACAGTGGCGTTTACAATCTCGGTAAAATGCAGTATGGTTTAGGCTAACAAAAATTACATTAGTGCGGGTGGGGTTCGAACCCACGCGGACATACGTCCATTGGAACTTAAGTCCAACGCCTTAACCACTCGGCCACCACACTGTTGACATAAACACCGATAAATAGGCATAAGTTTGTTAACCCGAGTTAAAATCCTGTTTTTTCCGTTATTGAAAAGGAAAACGCAATTTAAAGGGCTTTTTCTTTCTTATTCTGCACTGTATTCATGTCTTCAGATTAGTTACTTCAATCAAAATACGAATCACACGACATTAGATCGAGACAATAATTGAAAAGTTGATGTCCGACATGCTCTTAACTTACAAATACCGACGATGTTAGACTTAAATGTTTGGAAAACGGAAAGATCTGCATTCATTTTCAACAGTTCATTCGAAGTTAATTATCGAGTTCTCTGCGGAAAATCAGTAGTACCGGTTGCAAAGATATAAATCGCGTCTTTCTATTTGTGACCAGAAAAATACGATTGTGAGACACTTGTTTGTTAATTAACAATATATAACAGTGGCGTTTACAATCTCGGTAAAATGCAGTATGGTTTAGGCTAACAAAAATTACATTAGTGCGGGTGGGGTTCGAACCCACGCGGACATACGTCCATTGGAACTTAAGTCCAACGCCTTAACCACTCGGCCACCGCACTGATGACATCAACACCGATAAATAGGCATAAGTTTGTTAACCCGAGTTAAAATCCTGTTTTTTCCGTTATTGAAAAGGAAAACGCAATTTAAAGGGCTTTTTCTTTCTTATTCTCCACTGTATTCATGTTTTCAGATTACTTACTTCAATGAAAATACGAATCACACGACATTAGATCGAGACAATAATTGTAAAATTGATGTCTGACATGCTCTTAACTTACAAATACCGACGACGCTAGACTTCAAATGTTTGGAAAACGGAAAGAACTGCATTCATTTTCAACAGTTCATTCGAAGTTAATTATCGAGTTCTCTGCGGAAAATCAGTAGTACCGGTTGCAAAGATGTAAATCGCGTCTTTCTATTTGTGACCAGAAAAATACGATTGTGAGACACTTGTTTGTTAATTAACAATATATAACAGTGGCGTTTACAATCTCGGTAAAATGCAGTATGGTTTAGGCTAACAAAAATTACATTAGTGCGGGTGGGGTTCGAACCCACGCGGACATACGTCCATTGGAACTTAAGTCCAACGCCTTAACCATCGGCCACCACACTGTTGACATAAACACCGATAAATAGGCATAAGTTTGTTAACCCGAGTTAAAATCCTGTTTTTTCCGTTATTGAAAAGGAAAACGCAATTTAAAGGGCTTTTTCTTTCTTATTCTGCACTGTATTCATGTCTTCAGATTAGTTACTTCAATCAAAATACGAATCACACGACATTAGATCGAGACAATAATTGAAAAGTTGATGTCCGACATGCTCTTAACTTACAAATACCGACGATGTTAGACTTAAATGTTTGGAAAACGGAAAGATCTGCATTCATTTTCAACAGTTCATTCGAAGTTAATTATCGAGTTCTCTGCGGAAAATCAGTAGTACCGGTTGCAAAGATATAAATCGCGTCTTTCTATTTGTGACCAGAAAAATACGATTGTGAGACACTTGTTTGTTAATTAACAATATATAACAGTGGCGTTTACAATCTCGGTAAAATGCAGTATGGTTTAGGCTAACAAAAATTACATTAGTGCGGGTGGGGTTCGAACCCACGCGGACATACGTCCATTGGAACTTAAGTCCAACGCCTTAACCACTCGGCCACAGCACTGATGACATCAACACCGATAAATAGGCATAAGTTTGTTAACCCGAGTTAAAATCCTGTTTTTTCCGTTATTGAAAAGGAAAACGCAATTTAAAGGGCTTTTTCTTTCTTATTCTCCACTGTATTCATGTTTTCAGATTACTTACTTCAATGAAAATACGAATCACACGACATTAGATCGAGACAATAATTGTAAAATTGATGTCTGACATGCTCTTAACTTACAAATACCGACGACGCTAGACTTCAAATGTTTGGAAAACGGAAAGAACTGCATTCATTTTCAACAGTTCATTCGAAGTTAATTATCGAGTTCTCTGCGGAAAATCAGTAGTACCGGTTGCAAAGATGTAAATCGCGTCTTTCTATTTGTGACCAGAAAAATACGATTGTGAGACACTTGTTTGTTAATTAACAATATATAACAGTGGCGTTTACAATCTCGGTAAAATGCAGTATGGTTTAGGCTAACAAAAATTACATTAGTGCGGGTGGGGTTCGAACCCATGCGGACATACGTCCATTGGAACTTAAGTCCAACGCCTTAACCACTCGGCCACCACACTGTTGACATAAACACCGATAAATAGGCATAAGTTTGTTAACCCGAGTTAAAATCCTGTTTTTTCCGTTATTGAAAAGGAAATCACAATTTAAAGGGCTTTTTCTTTCTTATTCTGCACTGTATTCATGTCTTCAGATTAGTTACTTCAATCAAAATACGAATCACACGACATTAGATCGAGACAATAATTGAAAAGTTGATGTCTGACATGCTCTTAACTTACAAATACCGACGACGCTAGACTTAAATGTTTGGAAAACGGAAAGATCTGCATTCATTTTCAACAGTTCATTCGAAGTTAATTATCGAGTTCTCTGCGGAAAATCAGTAGTACCGGTTGCAAAGATATAAATCGCGTCTTTCTATTTGTGACCAGAAAAATACGATTGTGAGACACTTGTTTGTTAATTAACAATATATAACAGTGGCGTTTACAATCTCGGTAAAATGCAGTATGGTTTAGGCTAACAAAAATTACATTAGTGCGGGTGGGGTTCGAACCCACGCGGACATACGTCCATTGGAACTTAAGTCCAACGCCTTTTTTTTTTTTCTTTTCATAAAAATTTTATTTCCATATAATAATATACAATAAGAAGAGGGACGGACAATACCCGTTTCCTCTTTGAGATTCAAAAACAATGAGGGTTAATTTACCCATATTGTGTTAGTATCATTGTACATTAAAATATTTTTTATATTCATAAAAATTTGCGGGTTAAGATATAAAAATTTAAATTAAAATTCAAAATTCATATAATTTCTGTTAACATAAATATTCCAAGATAGATATCTCTGTGAATTCAAAACTCTTAGAAAGACCCTAATTTTCAAATAAAAATTTCAACCTCATCATTTACAAAACGGACAAGTGGATTTTTATCCACAAAATATTTAATGAAGAGGGGCATTCTGTTTTTCATTTTATAATATGTATATGCATATTTCGTTTGTTTAAATAAAGTAAATTTAAAAAATCTGATGATATCCATTTCCTTGTCATCAAATACTTTTATTTGTCGTGTTTTGTAAATTGATAATCTCGCAATACTGAGCATAAAATTGATAAAATACGTATTTACAACTTTTGATTGTCTAATGTATCCATGTAATAAAAGTTGTCCATAATCAGTCACTGGATTTTGAATATCTTTTAAAAGTACATTTTGTATTTTGTCTATTAAATACACTTTAAACATATTTAATTTGGGGCACGTGATCCACAGATGAAACATATCTTCTGGTGCTGATTTACATAAAAGACACGTGTTATCATCTACTTTATCCATGCGGAGAAGTTTACTTAGTGTAAAAATAGTGTTTGTCGCCACCCTATAATTAAGATTGACACATTGGGGCAGGAGATGGGGAAGATTGACAACCTGATACAGAGATCGAAAACATATTGAAGGATAATATTGAATCCAAAATTGTTCCGATGTAGGTTTTTCACAGATGTTTTGTAGAACGATTTTATAGAAATTTTTCGAAGTCGCTTTAGAAAACTCAACCATTCTAGTATCAATCGTTAAGGAAGGATGTCGGTCTACGTTGACTGGATTTACCGCGCCGTGTAGCTCTTTTTTCCACAAATTTGGAATAGCGCTTAAAATTTTGTCGTACGCATCTTTTATGTTTGAACTTGGTAAATCTGGAAATTTTTCTTGGATTATTTCACAAATTGATTGTTGTGACAAAAACCCGGGGATAAATTCAAAACATATATGTTTAAATTTGCGTGATTCCAGAATTGACGAATTCTTTAAACAAAAGCGCCTTGTTATTAATGCTGATCACGGGATTACAAAATAATGGATTTTCAAAAATATGCTGGATTTCGACGTTGAAATTCACTTTAGATTTTATTAAATAATACGCTGAAATTATTTCTTGGTAAATAATGGGTAAACATTTCAACTGGTTTGAATTAAAACAAGTGTAGACAATGTTCTCAGCAATTTTCATGTTTTCAATTTTATTAATAAAATATCTCATAGTAAATTTCCACAATGCCTGGCAGTCTTGATCTAAAAATTTTCGAAAAAATTTTAGCCTAAAAGTTAGCATTTTACAATTTAAGTCTGAAATATTTAAACCACCTTCATGTTTTGGTGCAATAATAGATCTATACTTCACCAAGTGGGACCCATTTTGCCATAAAAATTTTAGAATTGTTAATAAAATTTCCTTTTTATATTTTTCTGGTAAAGGACACACTGTTAATGTGTAATAAAATCTTGACATTATTAAAGAATTCAATACAGTAGCTCTGCCTTGCAACGATAATTCCCTTTGCGACCAAAAGTACAAAATTGTTTTCATTTTTTTAATTTTCTCATCCCAGTTTAAATAGTCACAGATGTCCAAATTTTTACCCATATATATTCCAAGAATTTGCGTTACTTCATCAGTCTGTTGAATATCATATCTTTTAATATCATTTTCATTCAAAGAGGCAGTTCCCAAACACATAATTTCAGACTTCTGTTTGTTTATTTTTGCACCCGAAGCTTCACTATATAAATTTAAAACTTTAAAAGTTTCTTCTATTGAACTTTTATTTTGAACTGTTAAAGTAAAATCATCTGCATGAGCAAATATTTTTGACTCTTTTTCAGAATTTGGAATTTTTATACCCTCTATATTTTTATTTTTTAAAATGGCCTGTAACAATGGTTCAGCAGCGATAACGTAACACAGAGCTGATATTGGACACCCTTGCCTCAAGCTGTTTAAAACTGGCACATAATTTGTTAAAAATCCGTTACATTTTATTGTACTACGAATTTCAGTGTAAAATATTTTAATCCAATCAATAAATTTTGATCCAAATCCAAACTGCTCAAAAATAGAAAATAAATATTTATGGTCAACTCGATCAAATGCTTTTTCTTGGTCAATCTTTATTAAATACCCTTCCAAATTATCTGTTTCGATTAAATGAATAATATCCCTAAGGCTTGCCGTGGTATCCGCAATATCACGGCCTAAAATACAACATGTCTGATTTATAGAAATTATATTTGGTAAAACCATTTTTAATCTATTTGCCATAACTCTTGCTAAAATTTTATAATCAACGTTTAATAGAGATATGGGTCTATAATTTGAAATTTTATTCCTCTGGCCCTTCTTTTTATAAATTAATGTAATCATTCCAAGCCTCATTGAACGGGGCATTATTTTGCCTTCTTTTATAGTTTTAAATATTTTCTGAAAAATTTCTCCAAATAAATGAAAGAATTTACAATAAAAAGATACTGTCAAACCATCATTACCAGGACTTTTATTTTTGGCCATCCCATTTAATGAACTAAAAATTTCTTCCAATGTTATTTCCGAATCACAAAAAGTCGCATCGCTATCAGATACTTTATTACTGATAAAATTACCCATATCTTTCAATTTGGATTCATCAATTTTTGTACATGAATAAAGTGTTTTATAAAAGGATTGAATTTCGTCCAAAATGTCTTCCGTTTTTGTCAGTAATTTTCCATCTTTAGTTTCAATTTCTTTTATTGAATTATTTTCCTGTCTATGCTTTTCAAGTTGTAAAAAATATTTAGAGTTTCTATCCCCTTCTATTGCCCAAAGCGCTTTTGACCTTAAAATGGCCCCTTTACAAATTTTGTCCTCATATTGTTGTAGATTAGCTTTTATTTCATGATATTCATTTATATCGTAATTCAAATCTTGCAATGCAACACGAGATATTTTTTCAAATTTGTTTTGTAATTTGAAATATTCAGATTTTTCTTTTTGGCTTTTGTCTTTTGAATAAATTTGTGAAAATTTTTTAATTTTGTACTTCAAATTGTCAATCCAAACTAAAGGTTCATCATCAAAAAGTCTACACTGTTTTTCTTTTATAATCAAATCATTTATTTTCGAAACAAAATCATTATCATCAAGTAGCGTATTGTTGAAAATCCACACTCCCGGACCGCGTTCAATTTCACTAAAGTCGGTATTTAAAACAACAAAAGAATGAACAAACGATGAATGTCTGTAGTAGATATTTTTAACAAAAGGAGTAAACTTTTTCGACAAGAATGCGTAGTCAATTCTACTTTGACTTAATTTATTTTCAATAACCCTTCGCCATGAGAAAACGCGTTTAATGGGATTCCTTGCCCTCCAAACATCATAAATATTAAAATCATTTATCATGTTTGTGAGCGTTTTAACACCTGTATCTTCAATATGCCTTCCACTCCTATCAAGGGGGGATAATGAAGTATTTAAATCACCAAGCAATATCAAGTCATCAGATTTTGGAATAAACTTGCATATTTTTTTAAAAAATAACACCCTCTCACTAACAATATTTGGAGCATAAACATTGACAATATCTAAAGTTCTATGGCCCACCTCAAGCTGAATATGAATAAACCGACCTTCAAAATTAGAAATTTCTTTAACATTTTGACAATATTTCTCACCAACAAGAAATGCTACACCTTGTTTTCCGGTACTTGAATAGGAACTATATATTTCACCAGTCCAAAGCTTTTTATGTTCAGTAAAAACAGCAGGTGTCCAAAAGGTTTCCTGTAATGCAATAATATCATATTTGTTATGCAAACAAGTATGACACAAATTCAAAAATTTTCCAACATCCCTCAAGCCATTTGTATTGATGGAAGTAAAGAGTACCATTGGGAAAAGAAATAGTAATGATATGTACCTATTGAACATTGTTATTAAGATTATTTTGAGTTGGTTTGATTTGCCACAGAATATTTCCTTTCATATGGGATATTTGGCCTAGGATTGATGCGATTTCTTCTAAATTTACCCCTATTGCCATTCTTATGAGAACATTCTGTGTTTTCATGGTCACCAATCTCAGCCTCGGCGTAAATTTCCGAGACCGAATTGGATTTACGATCTACTAATTCAGGAGATATGGTGCTGACCTCACATACCACACCCTCTGACAAATTATTCTGAACTTTCCCCCCTTTTGAATCAATATTTTTATCCCCATCATTTAAATCAAAATTTTCGTTGTCAATCATACAATGTTCATCAGTAATCTCAACGCCATTGTCATTTTCACTCTGAATGTCCTCTGTTGTCTTGTCATCATCAACATCATCACCATCCTGTCGGTTGTTACATGTATCCACCTCATCGATTTTATCTTCATCTATATCATCGGTTTTATCTTCATCTACAACATCAACAACATCGTCATCATTATCAAAATCATCATCCACACACATGCCGTGGTTCGAAAACAAATTTTCGGACACATTTTCTGATTCATTAACCGGAGTATTGTTATCATAATCCGTATTTTCGTCTTGCTTTGTATGTTTTGGTACCGAATTGTTTTGTTCAACCGAACATTCACATTTACTGGGAAATTTTTTACAGATAGAACAGGGTTCACTTTCACAATATCTCGATAAATGTCCCAGCTGATTACACCTATAGCACTTGTTACGAGGACAGTCCAGGTACAGGTGTTCATCAGATAAACAGTTCGTACAGACCTTAGTTTGGTTATCGTGCTTTACACGAATATACTCGGTCTTATTATTACCTAAGTCAAATTTCATTGTATAAGGTAGACTGCTTACAGTCGCCGGAAATTTAACCACAACGTACCTTGTTCCGTCAGTTACTTCCGTACCAGGGTAACATCTCATTTTCAGGGGGGATTTCAGTTCAACCCCATAACTTTCTAATTTTGAAATAACATCCTCATCCGGAATAAAAACAGGCATATGCATAAAGCTAACGACTTTGTGCGTAGAATAAAGTGCATTACATTTATAGGTGCGACCACTAATTTTCAAAGGAATGTTTGATAAGGTATCGGAATTTTGTTTATACCGTACTGTGATTTCATAAAGATTTCCGCTCCTCGGAACAACAGCCAAAATATTACCGTCACCACATAATGATTCACATTCTTCAATAATGCTCGTAGCTGAGACACGCCTGTTGTCTCCAACGTCAACAATTAAAGTTAATTCCTTTGAAAACACGTTTCCCCCGTCACCAGGCATGGTGAAGGGGAAACACAAAGTTCACTTTTCCTCCAAAAATAACAATTAAAACACTCACCAAAAGCTGAATTCAACAAAAATATATACCAATGACAGACCACCACAAATGGATGGCCTGTTTAAACACAAAAAATCTTTCGGATTTTCTCTCAGATCAGAAACACGTCTAACCACTATGGAGTCTCAACCGGAAGTCTTGACATCAACACCGATAAATAGGCATAAGTTTGTTAACCCGAGTTAAAATCCTGTTTTTTCCGTTATTGAAAAGGAAAACGCAATTTAAAGGGCTTTTTCTTTCTTATTCTCCACTGTATTCATGTTTTCAGATTACTTACTTCAATGAAAATACGAATCACACGACATTAGATCGAGACAATAATTGTAAAATTGATGTCTGACATGCTCTTAACTTACAAATACCGACGACGCTAGACTTCAAATGTTTGGAAAACGGAAAGAACTGCATTCATTTTCAACAGTTCATTCGAAGTTAATTATCGAGTTCTCTGCGGAAAATCAGTAGTACCGGTTGCAAAGATGTAAATCGCGTCTTTCTATTTGTGACCAGAAAAATACGATTGTGAGACACTTGTTTGTTAATTAACAATATATAACAGTGGCGTTTACAATCTCGGTAAAATGCAGTATGGTTTAGGCTAACAAAAATTACATTAGTGCGGGTGAGGTTCGAACCCACGCGGACATACGTCCATTGGAACTTAAGTCCAACGCCTTAACCACTCGGCCACCACACTGTTGACATAAACACCGATAAATAGGCATAAGTTTGTTAACCCGAGTTAAAATCCTGTTTTTTCCGTTATTGAAAAGGAAAACGCAATTTAAAGGGCTTTTTCTTTCTTATTCTCCACTGTATTCATGTCTTCAGATTAGCTACTTCAATGAAAATACGAATCACACGACATTAGATCGAGACAATAATTGTAAAATTGATGTCTGACATGCTCTTAACTTACAAATACCGACGACGCTAGACTTCAAATCTTTGGAAAACGGAAAGAACTGCATTCATTTTCAACAGTTCATTCGAAGTTAATTATCGAGTTCTCTGCGGAAATTCAGCAGTACCGGTTGCAAAGATGTAAATCGCGTCTTTCTATTTGTGACCAGAAAAAATACGATTGTGAGACACTTGTTTGTTAATTAACAATATATAACAGTGGCGTTTACAATCTCGGTAAAATGCAGTATGGTTTAGGCTAACAAAAATTACATTAGTGCGGGTGGGGTTCGAACCCACGCGGACATACGTCCATTGGAACTTAAGTTCAACGCCTTAACCACTCGACCACCACAATGTTGACATAAACACCGATAAACAGGCATAAGTTTGTTAACCCGAGTTAAAATCCTGTTTTTTCCGTTATTGAAAAGGAAAACGCAATTTAAAGGGCTTTTTCTTTCTTATTCTCCACTGTATTCATGTCTTCAGATTAGTTACTTCAATCAAAATACGAATCACACGACATTAGATCGAGACAATAATTGAAAAGTTGATGTCCGACATGCTCTTAACTTACAAATACCGACGACGCTAGACTTAAATGTTTGGAAAACGGAAAGATCTGCATTCATTTTCAACAGTTCATTCGAAGTTAATTATCGAGTTCTCTGCGGAAAATCAGTAGTACCGGTTGCAAAGATATAAATCGCGTCTTTCTATTTGTGACCAGAAAAATACGATTGTGAGACACTTGTTTGTTAATTAACAATATTTTACAGTGGCGTTTACAATCTCGGTAAAATGCAGTATGCTTTAGGCTAACAAAAATTACATTAGTGCGGGTGGGGTTCGAACCCACGCGGACATACGTCCATTGGAACTTAAGTCCAACGCTTTAACCACTCGGCCACCACACTGTTGACATCAACACCGATAAATAGGCATAAGTTTGTTAACCCGAGTTAAAATCCTGTTTTTTCCGTTATTGAAAAGGAAAACGCAATTTAAAGGGCTTTTTCTTTCTTATTCTCCACTGTATTCATGTTTTCAGATTACTTACTTCAATGAAAATACGAATCACACGACATTAGATCGAGATAATAATTGTAAAATTGATGTCTGACATGCTCTTAACTTACAAATACCGACGACGCTAGACTTCAAATGTTTGGAAAACGGAAAGATCTGCATTCATTTTCAACAGTTCATTCGAAGTTAATTATCGAGTTCTCTGCGGAAAATCAGTAGTACCGGTTGCAAAGATGTAAATCGAGTCTTTCTATTTGTGACCAGAAAAATACGATTGTGAGACACTTGTTTGTTAATTAACAATATATAACAGTGGCGTTTACAATCTCGGTAAAATGCAGTATGGTTTAGGCTAACAAAAATTACATTAGTGCGGGTGGGGTTCGAACCCACGCGGACATACGTCCATTGGAACTTAAGTCCAACGCCTTAACCACTCGGCCACCACACTGTTGACATAAACACCGATAAATAGGCATAAGTTTGTTAACCCGAGTTAAAATCCTGTTTTTTCCGTTATTGAAAAGGAAAACGCAATTTAAAGGGCTTTTTCTTTCTTATTCTCCACTGTATTCATGTTTTCAGATTACTTACTTCAATGAAAATACGAATCACACGACATTAGATCGAGATAATAATTGTAAAATTGATGTCTGACATGCTCTTAACTTACAAATACCGACGACGCTAGACTTCAAATGTTTGGAAAACGGAAAGATCTGCATTCATTTTCAACAGTTCATTCGAAGTTAATTATCGAGTTCTCTGCGGAAAATCAGTAGTACCGGTTGCAAAGATATAAATCGCGTCTTTCTATTTGTGACCAGAAAAATACGATTGTGAGACACTTGTTTGTTAATTAACAATATATAACAGTGGCGTTTACAATCTCGGTAAAATGCAGTATGCTTTAGGCTAACAAAAATTACATTAGTGCGGGTGGGGTTCGAACCCACGCGGACATACGTCCATTGGAACTTAAGTCCAACGCCTTAACCACTCGGCCACCGCACTGTTGACATCAACACCGATAAATAGGCATAAGTTTGTTAACCCGAGTTAAAATCCTGTTTTTTCCGTTATTGAAAAGGAAAACGCAATTTAAAGGGCTTTTTCTTTCTTATTCTCCACTGTATTCATGTTTTCAGATTACTTACTTCAATGAAAATACGAATCACACGACATTAGATCGAGATAATAATTGTAAAATTGATGTCTGACATGCTCTTAACTTACAAATACCGACGACGCTAGACTTCAAATGTTTGGAAAACGGAAAGATCTGCATTCATTTTCAACAGTTCATTCGAAGTTAATTATCGAGTTCTCTGCGGAAAATCAGTAGTACCGGTTGCAAAGATATAAATCGCGTCTTTCTATTTGTGACCAGAAAAATACGATTGTGAGACACTTGTTTGTTAATTAACAATATATAACAGTGGCGTTTACAATCTCGGTAAAATGCAGTATGCTTTAGGCTAACAAAAATTACATTAGTGCGGGTGGGGTTCGAACCCACGCGGACATACGTCCATTGGAACTTAAGTCCAACGCCTTAACAACTCGGCCACCGCACTGTTGATATAAACACCGATAAATAGGCATAAGTTTGTTAACCCGAGTTAAAATCCTGTTTTTTCCGTTATTGAAAAGGAAAACGCAATTTAAAGGGCTTTTTCTTTCTTATGCTCAACTGTATTCATGTCTTCAGATTAGTTACTTCAATCAAAATACGAATCACACGACATTAGATCGAGACAATAATTGAAAAGTTGATGTCCGACATGCTCTTAACTTACAAATACCGACGACGCTAGACTTAAATGTTTGGAAAACGGAAAGATCTGCATTCATTTTCAACAGTTCATTCGAAGTTAATTATCGAGTTCTCTGCGGAAAATCAGTAGTACCGGTTGCAAAGATATAAATCGCGTCTTTCTATTTGTGACCAGAAAAATACGATTGTGAGACACTTGTTTGTTAATTAACAATATATAACAGTGGCGTTTACAATCTCGGTAAAATGCAGTATGCTTTAGGCTAACAAAAATTACATTAGTGCGGGTGGGGTTCGAACCCACGCGGACATACGTCCATTGGAACTTAAGTCCAACGCCTTAACCACTCGGCCACCGCACTGTTGACATCAACACCGATAAATAGGCATAAGTTTGTTAACCCGAGTTAAAATCCTGTTTTTTCCGTTATTGAAAAGGAAAACGCAATTTAAAGGGCTTTTTCTTTCTTATTCTCCACTGTATTCATGTTTTCAGATTACTTACTTCAATGAAAATACGAATCACACGACATTAGATCGAGATAATAATTGTAAAATTGATGTCTGACATGCTCTTAACTTACAAATACCGACGACGCTAGACTTCAAATGTTTGGAAAACGGAAAGATCTGCATTCATTTTCAACAGTTCATTCGAAGTTAATTATCGAGTTCTCTGCGGAAAATCAGTAGTACCGGTTGCAAAGATGTAAATCGAGTCTTTCTATTTGTGACCAGAAAAATACGATTGTGAGACACTTGTTTGTTAATTAACAATATATAACAGTGGCGTTTACAATCTCGGTAAAATGCAGTATGGTTTAGGCTAACAAAAATTACATTAGTGCGGGTGGGGTTCGAACCCACGCGGACATACGTCCATTGGAACTTAAGTCCAACGCCTTAACCACTCGGCCACCACACTGTTGACATAAACACCGATAAATAGGCATAAGTTTGTTAACCCGAGTTAAAATCCTGTTTTTTCCGTTATTGAAAAGGAAAACGCAATTTAAAGGGCTTTTTCTTTCTTATTCTCCACTGTATTCATGTTTTCAGATTACTTACTTCAATGAAAATACGAATCACACGACATTAGATCGAGATAATAATTGTAAAATTGATGTCTGACATGCTCTTAACTTACAAATACCGACGACGCTAGACTTCAAATGTTTGGAAAACGGAAAGATCTGCATTCATTTTCAACAGTTCATTCGAAGTTAATTATCGAGTTCTCTGCGGAAAATCAGTAGTACCGGTTGCAAAGATATAAATCGCGTCTTTCTATTTGTGACCAGAAAAATACGATTGTGAGACACTTGTTTGTTAATTAACAATATATAACAGTGGCGTTTACAATCTCGGTAAAATGCAGTATGCTTTAGGCTAACAAAAATTACATTAGTGCGGGTGGGGTTCGAACCCACGCGGACATACGTCCATTGGAACTTAAGTCCAACGCCTTAACCACTCGGCCACCGCACTGTTGATATAAACACCGATAAATAGGCATAAGTTTGTTAACCCGAGTTAAAATCCTGTTTTTTCCGTTATTGAAAAGGAAAACGCAATTTAAAGGGCTTTTTCTTTCTTATTCTCCACTGTATTCATGTTTTCAGATTACTTACTTCAATGAAAATACGAATCACACGACATTAGATCGAGATAATAATTGTAAAATTGATGTCTGACATGCTCTTAACTTACAAATACCGACGACGCTAGACTTCAAATGTTTGGAAAACGGAAAGATCTGCATTCATTTTCAACAGTTCATTCGAAGTTAATTATCGAGTTCTCTGCGGAAAATCAGTAGTACCGGTTGCAAAGATGTAAATCGAGTCTTTCTATTTGTGACCAGAAAAATACGATTGTGAGACACTTGTTTGTTAATTAACAATATATAACAGTGGCGTTTACAATCTCGGTAAAATGCAGTATGGTTTAGGCTAACAAAAATTACATTAGTGCGGGTGGGGTTCGAACCCACGCGGACATACGTCCATTGGAACTTAAGTCCAACGCCTTAACCACTCGGCCACCACACTGTTGACATAAACACCGATAAATAGGCATAAGTTTGTTAACCCGAGTTAAAATCCTGTTTTCTCCGTTATTGAAAAGGAAAACGCAATTTAAAGGGCTTTTTCTTTCTTATTCTCCACTGTATTCATGTCTTCAGATTAGTTACTTCAATGAAAATACGAATCACACGACATTAGATCGAGACAATAATTGAAAAGTTGATGTCTGACATGCTCTTAACTTACAAATACCGACGACGCTAGACTTAAATGTTTGGAAAACGGAAAGATCTGCATTCATTTTCAATAGTTCATTCGAAGTTAATTATCGAGTTCTCTGCGGAAAATCAGTAGTACCGGTTGCAAAGATATAAATCGCGTCTTTCTATTTGTGACCAGAAAAATACGATTGTGAGACACTTGTTTGTTAATTAACAATATATAACAGTGGCGTTTACAATCTCGGTAAAATGCAGTATGGTTTAGGCTAACAAAAATTACATTAGTGGCGAACCCACGCGGACATACGTCCATTGGAACTTAAGTCCAACACCTTAACCACTCGGCCACCGCACTGTTTACATCAACACCGATAAATAGGCATAAGTTTGTTAACCCGAGTTAAAATCCTGTTTTTTCCGTTATTGAAAAGGAAAACGCAATTTAAAGGGCTTTTTCTTTCTTATTCTCCACTGTATTCATGTTTTCAGATTACTTACTTCAATAAAAATACGAATCACACGACATTAGATCGAGATAATAATTGTAAAATTGATGTCTGACATGCTCTTAACTTACAAATACCGACGACGCTAGACTTCAAATGTTTGGAAAACGGAAAGATCTGCATTCATTTTCAACAGTTCATTCGAAGTTAATTATCGAGTTCTCTGCGGAAAATCAGTAGTACCGGTTGCAAAGATATAAATCGCGTCTTTCTATTTGTGACCAGAAAAATACGATTGTGAGACACTTGTTTGTTAATTAACAATATATAACAGTGGCGTTTACAATCTCGGTAAAATGCAGTATGCTTTAGGCTAACAAAAATTACATTAGTGCGGGTGGGGTTCGAACCCACGCGGACATACGTCCATTGGAACTTAAGTCCAACGCCTTAACCACTCGGCCACCGCACTGTTGACATCAACACCGATAAATAGGCATAAGTTTGTTAACCCGAGTTAAAATCCTGTTTTTTCCGTTATTGAAAAGGAAAACGCAATTTAAAGGGCTTTTTCTTTCTTATTCTCCACTGTATTCATGTTTTCAGATTACTTACTTCAATGAAAATACGAATCACACGACATTACATCGAGACAATAATTGAAAAGTTGATGTCCGACATGCTCTTAACTTACAAATACCGACGACGCTAGACTTCAAATGTTTGGAAAACGGAAAGATCTGCATTCATTTTCAACAGTTCATTCGAAGTTAATTATCGAGTTCTCTGCGGAAAATCAGTAGTACCGGTTGCAAAGATATAAATCGCGTCTTTCTATTTGTGACCAGAAAAATACGATTGTGAGACACTTGTTTGTTAATTAACAATATATAACAGTGGCGTTTACAATCTCGGTAAAATGCAGTATGCTTTAGGCTAACAAAAATTACATTAGTGCGGGTGGGGTTCGAACCCACGCGGACATACGTCCATTGGAACTTAAGTCCAACGCCTTAACCACTCGGCCACCGCACTGTTGATATAAACACCGATAAATAGGCATAAGTTTGTTAACCCGAGTTAAAATCCTGTTTTTTCCGTTATTGAAAAGGAAAACGCAATTTAAAGGGCTTTTTCTTTCTTATTCTCCACTGTATTCATGTTTTCAGATTACTTACTTCAATGAAAATACGAATCACACGACATTAGATCGAGATAATAATTGTAAAATTGATGTCTGACATGCTCTTAACTTACAAATACCGACGACGCTAGACTTCAAATGTTTGGAAAACGGAAAGATCTGCATTCATTTTCAACAGTTCATTCGAAGTTAATTATCGAGTTCTCTGCGGAAAATCAGTAGTACCGGTTGCAAAGATGTAAATCGAGTCTTTCTATTTGTGACCAGAAAAATACGATTGTGAGACACTTGTTTGTTAATTAACAATATATAACAGTGGCGTTTACAATCTCGGTAAAATGCAGTATGGTTTAGGCTAACAAAAATTACATTAGTGCGGGTGGGGTTCGAACCCACGCGGACATACGTCCATTGGAACTTAAGTCCAACGCCTTAACCACTCGGCCACCACACTGTTGACATAAACACCGATAAATAGGCATAAGTTTGTTAACCCGAGTTAAAATCCTGTTTTCTCCGTTATTGAAAAGGAAAACGCAATTTAAAGGGCTTTTTCTTTCTTATTCTCCACTGTATTCATGTCTTCAGATTAGTTACTTCAATGAAAATACGAATCACACGACATTAGATCGAGACAATAATTGAAAAGTTGATGTCTGACATGCTCTTAACTTACAAATACCGACGACGCTAGACTTAAATGTTTGGAAAACGGAAAGATCTGCATTCATTTTCAATAGTTCATTCGAAGTTAATTATCGAGTTCTCTGCGGAAAATCAGTAGTACCGGTTGCAAAGATATAAATCGCGTCTTTCTATTTGTGACCAGAAAAATACGATTGTGAGACACTTGTTTGTTAATTAACAATATATAACAGTGGCGTTTACAATCTCGGTAAAATGCAGTATGGTTTAGGCTAACAAAAATTACATTAGTGCGGGTGGGGTTCGAACCCACGCGGACATACGTCCATTGGAACTTAAGTCCAACACCTTAACCACTCGGCCACCGCACTGTTTACATCAACACCGATAAATAGGCATAAGTTTGTTAACCCGAGTTAAAATCCTGTTTTTTCCGTTATTGAAAAGGAAAACGCAATTTAAAGGGCTTTTTCTTTCTTATTCTCCACTGTATTCATGTTTTCAGATTACTTACTTCAATGAAAATACGAATCACACGACATTAGATCGAGATAATAATTGTAAAATTGATGTCTGACATGCTCTTAACTTACAAATACCGACGACGCTAGACTTCAAATGTTTGGAAAACGGAAAGATCTGCATTCATTTTCAACAGTTCATTCGAAGTTAATTATCGAGTTCTCTGCGGAAAATCAGTAGTACCGGTTGCAAAGATATAAATCGCGTCTTTCTATTTGTGACCAGAAAAATACGATTGTGAGACACTTGTTTGTTAATTAACAATATATAACAGTGGCGTTTACAATCTCGGTAAAATGCAGTATGCTTTAGGCTAACAAAAATTACATTAGTGCGGGTGGGGTTCGAACCCACGCGGACATACGTCCATTGGAACTTAAGTCCAACGCCTTAACCACTCGGCCACCGCACTGTTGATATAAACACCGATAAATAGGCATAAGTTTGTTAACCCGAGTTAAAATCCTGTTTTTTCCGTTATTGAAAAGGAAAACGCAATTTAAAGGGCTTTTTCTTTCTTATGCTCAACTGTATTCATGTCTTCAGATTAGTTACTTCAATCAAAATACGAATCACACGACATTACATCGAGACAATAATTGAAAAGTTGATGTCCGACATGCTCTTAACTTACAAATACCGACGACGCTAGACTTAAATGTTTGGAAAACGGAAAGATCTGCATTCATTTTCAACAGTTCATTCGAAGTTAATTATCGAGTTCTCTGCGGAAAATCAGTAGTACCGGTTGCAAAGATATAAATCGCGTCTTTCTATTTGTGACCAGAAAAATACGATTGTGAGACACTTGTTTGTTAATTAACAATATATAACAGTGGCGTTTACAATCTCGGTAAAATGCAGTATGCTTTAGGCTAACAAAAATTACATTAGTGCGGGTGGGGTTCGAACCCACGCGGACATACGTCCATTGGAACTTAAGTCCAACGCCTTAACCACTCGGCCACCGCACTGTTGACATCAACACCGATAAATAGGCATAAGTTTGTTAACCCGAGTTAAAATCCTGTTTTTTCCGTTATTGAAAAGGAAAACGCAATTTAAAGGGCTTTTTCTTTCTTATTCTCCACTGTATTCATGTTTTCAGATTACTTACTTCAATGAAAATACGAATCACACGACATTAGATCGAGATAATAATTGTAAAATTGATGTCTGACATGCTCTTAACTTACAAATACCGACGACGCTAGACTTCAAATGTTTGGAAAACGGAAAGATCTGCATTCATTTTCAACAGTTCATTCGAAGTTAATTATCGAGTTCTCTGCGGAAAATCAGTAGTACCGGTTGCAAAGATATAAATCGCGTCTTTCTATTTGTGACCAGAAAAATACGATTGTGAGACACTTGTTTGTTAATTAACAATATATAACAGTGGCGTTTACAATCTCGGTAAAATGCAGTATGCTTTAGGCTAACAAAAATTACATTAGTGCGGGTGGGGTTCGAACCCACGCGGACATACGTCCATTGGAACTTAAGTCCAACGCCTTAACCACTCGGCCACCGCACTGTTGATATAAACACCGATAAATAGGCATAAGTTTGTTAACCCGAGTTAAAATCCTGTTTTTTCCGTTATTGAAAAGGAAAACGCAATTTAAAGGGCTTTTTCTTTCTTATGCTCAACTGTATTCATGTCTTCAGATTAGTTACTTCAATCAAAATACGAATCACACGACATTAGATCGAGACAATAATTGAAAAGTTGATGTCCGACATGCTCTTAACTTACAAATACCGACGACGCTAGACTTAAATGTTTGGAAAACGGAAAGATCTGCATTCATTTTCAACAGTTCATTCGAAGTTAATTATCGAGTTCTCTGCGGAAAATCAGTAGTACCGGTTGCAAAGATATAAATCGCGTCTTTCTATTTGTGACCAGAAAAATACGATTGTGAGACACTTGTTTGTTAATTAACAATATATAACAGTGGCGTTTACAATCTCGGTAAAATGCAGTATGCTTTAGGCTAACAAAAATTACATTAGTGCGGGTGGGGTTCGAACCCACGCGGACATACGTCCATTGGAACTTAAGTCCAACGCCTTAACCACTCGGCCACCGCACTGTTGACATCAACACCGATAAATAGGCATAAGTTTGTTAACCCGAGTTAAAATCCTGTTTTTTCCGTTATTGAAAAGGAAAACGCAATTTAAAGGGCTTTTTCTTTCTTATTCTCCACTGTATTCATGTTTTCAGATTACTTACTTCAATGAAAATACGAATCACACGACATTAGATCGAGATAATAATTGTAAAATTGATGTCTGACATGCTCTTAACTTACAAATACCGACGACGCTAGACTTCAAATGTTTGGAAAACGGAAAGATCTGCATTCATTTTCAACAGTTCATTCGAAGTTAATTATCGAGTTCTCTGCGGAAAATCAGTAGTACCGGTTGCAAAGATGTAAATCGAGTCTTTCTATTTGTGACCAGAAAAATACGATTGTGAGACACTTGTTTGTTAATTAACAATATATAACAGTGGCGTTTACAATCTCGGTAAAATGCAGTATGGTTTAGGCTAACAAAAATTACATTAGTGCGGGTGGGGTTCGAACCCACGCGGACATACGTCCATTGGAACTTAAGTCCAACGCCTTAACCACTCGGCCACCACACTGTTGACATAAACACCGATAAATAGGCATAAGTTTGTTAACCCGAGTTAAAATCCTGTTTTCTCCGTTATTGAAAAGGAAAACGCAATTTAAAGGGCTTTTTCTTTCTTATTCTCCACTGTATTCATGTCTTCAGATTAGTTACTTCAATGAAAATACGAATCACACGACATTAGATCGAGACAATAATTGAAAAGTTGATGTCTGACATGCTCTTAACTTACAAATACCGACGACGCTAGACTTAAATGTTTGGAAAACGGAAAGATCTGCATTCATTTTCAATAGTTCATTCGAAGTTAATTATCGAGTTCTCTGCGGAAAATCAGTAGTACCGGTTGCAAAGATATAAATCGCGTCTTTCTATTTGTGACCAGAAAAATACGATTGTGAGACACTTGTTTGTTAATTAACAATATATAACAGTGGCGTTTACAATCTCGGTAAAATGCAGTATGGTTTAGGCTAACAAAAATTACATTAGTGGCGAACCCACGCGGACATACGTCCATTGGAACTTAAGTCCAACACCTTAACCACTCGGCCACCGCACTGTTTACATCAACACCGATAAATAGGCATAAGTTTGTTAACCCGAGTTAAAATCCTGTTTTTTCCGTTATTGAAAAGGAAAACGCAATTTAAAGGGCTTTTTCTTTCTTATTCTCCACTGTATTCATGTTTTCAGATTACTTACTTCAATGAAAATACGAATCACACGACATTAGATCGAGATAATAATTGTAAAATTGATGTCTGACATGCTCTTAACTTACAAATACCGACGACGCTAGACTTCAAATGTTTGGAAAACGGAAAGATCTGCATTCATTTTCAACAGTTCATTCGAAGTTAATTATCGAGTTCTCTGCGGAAAATCAGTAGTACCGGTTGCAAAGATATAAATCGCGTCTTTCTATTTGTGACCAGAAAAATACGATTGTGAGACACTTGTTTGTTAATTAACAATATATAACAGTGGCGTTTACAATCTCGGTAAAATGCAGTATGGTTTAGGCTAACAAAAATTACATTAGTGGCGAACCCACGCGGACATACGTCCATTGGAACTTAAGTCCAACACCTTAACCACTCGGCCACCGCACTGTTTACATCAACACCGATAAATAGGCATAAGTTTGTTAACCCGAGTTAAAATCCTGTTTTTTCCGTTATTGAAAAGGAAAACGCAATTTAAAGGGCTTTTTCTTTCTTATTCTCCACTGTATTCATGTTTTCAGATTACTTACTTCAATGAAAATACGAATCACACGACATTAGATCGAGATAATAATTGTAAAATTGATGTCTGACATGCTCTTAACTTACAAATACCGACGACGCTAGACTTCAAATGTTTGGAAAACGGAAAGATCTGCATTCATTTTCAACAGTTCATTCGAAGTTAATTATCGAGTTCTCTGCGGAAAATCAGTAGTACCGGTTGCAAAGATATCAATCGCGTCTTTCTATTTGTGACCAGAAAAATACGATTGTGAGACACTTGTTTGTTAATTAACAATATATAACAGTGGCGTTTACAATCTCGGTAAAATGCAGTATGCTTTAGGCTAACAAAAATTACATTAGTGCGGGTGGGGTTCGAACCCACGCGGACATACGTCCATTGGAACTTAAGTCCAACGCCTTAACCACTCGGCCACCGCACTGTTGACATCAACACCGATAAATAGGCATAAGTTTGTTAACCCGAGTTAAAATCCTGTTTTTTCCGTTATTGAAAAGGAAAACGCAATTTAAAGGGCTTTTTCTTTCTTATTCTCCACTGTATTCATGTTTTCAGATTACTTACTTCAATGAAAATACGAATCACACGACATTAGATCGAGATAATAATTGTAAAATTGATGTCTGACATGCTCTTAACTTACAAATACCGACGACGCTAGACTTCAAATGTTTGGAAAACGGAAAGATCTGCATTCATTTTCAACAGTTCATTCGAAGTTAATTATCGAGTTCTCTGCGGAAAATCAGTAGTACCGGTTGCAAAGATGTAAATCGAGTCTTTCTATTTGTGACCAGAAAAATACGATTGTGAGACACTTGTTTGTTAATTAACAATATATAACAGTGGCGTTTACAATCTCGGTAAAATGCAGTATGGTTTAGGCTAACAAAAATTACATTAGTGCGGGTGGGGTTCGAACCCACGCGGACATACGTCCATTGGAACTTAAGTCCAACGCCTTAACCACTCGGCCACCACACTGTTGACATAAACACCGATAAATAGGCATAAGTTTGTTAACCCGAGTTAAAATCCTGTTTTCTCCGTTATTGAAAAGGAAAACGCAATTTAAAGGGCTTTTTCTTTCTTATTCTCCACTGTATTCATGTCTTCAGATTAGTTACTTCAATGAAAATACGAATCACACGACATTAGATCGAGACAATAATTGAAAAGTTGATGTCTGACATGCTCTTAACTTACAAATACCGACGACGCTAGACTTAAATGTTTGGAAAACGGAAAGATCTGCATTCATTTTCAATAGTTCATTCGAAGTTAATTATCGAGTTCTCTGCGGAAAATCAGTAGTACCGGTTGCAAAGATATAAATCGCGTCTTTCTATTTGTGACCAGAAAAATACGATTGTGAGACACTTGTTTGTTAATTAACAATATATAACAGTGGCGTTTACAATCTCGGTAAAATGCAGTATGGTTTAGGCTAACAAAAATTACATTAGTGCGGGTGGGGTTCGAACCCACGCGGACATACGTCCATTGGAACTTAAGTCCAACGCCTTTTTTTTTTATCTTTATTTCATAAAAACATTGACATGATAATCTATATGATATAAAACATCCTATATACAGACCTGTTATTATTATAATAAGAATATATTAATTTTTATCGGTGCACAACAACTGGGATAATGTACTAGTTAAAAGAAAACCACATTGACAGGTAAAAAATTAAAATGTCATCGGTTTCTTTTAAAAGCGGATTTTTTTCAGTGAACAATTTCTTAAAAATATTCATTTTGTTCTTTGATTTACAATATGTGTGAAAATATGTAACATAATTTTTGATTGTATACTTGAAAAGACTAACAATATTTAAATTTGATGAAGAATTCTTCATTATCTGTCTTTTTTTCATTATACAAAGTCTAGCTATGGATAGAAAAAAATTGACAAACGCACCATTCACATTTTTATGTTTTTCATTCACACCTAAGAAAAATATATTCCTATACCCTTGTGTAATTAGAATATCAGTCTCACATTGTTCTAGTAAATTACACAATAATTTATAAAGATAATTATGAAAGGATATTAACATTTTACAATCCAAAAACAAATGTGGCAAGTCTTCAACTTCAGTTTGACAGCTATCACACAAAATTGAGTCTATTAAACCAATTCTATTTAGTTTTACATTAGTGAAAATCCTATTATGTACTAGTTAATAATCTAATTGGACACAGTCTGGTGGTTTCCAGAAATTATGTATAGTTTTCCATATATTTTTAAACTGTAACGTTGGTACATTTAAAGTTTTTACCCAGAACTCTTCAACATCAGGTTTCATAAAAACTTTACTAATTAAAATATCATAAAAATCCTTTGTTGTACAACATATTAAATCTTTAATTTTATCCCCTTTAGTAATTATAAAATATGGTAAATTGTCTACACTCTCTTCGTGTACATTAGACTTAATATATTCTTTCCATTCTCCTGAAATACACTTAATTAAATCATTATACTGACAATGTAATTTATCTACATTAACATTTTCGCACACATCCAATATCATTTCCTTTATTGCATTAAAAGGTAAAAACCCTGGAATAAATTCATAACAAATATCCTTAATCTGTGTTATACCAGCTTCTATAAAGTTTTTCCACAATATCACTCTTTCATTCAGTTTAATCTCAGAATTTAAAAATAAAGGCTGCTGATAAATACCTAAAGATTTAACATCTACATCAACACATGATTTTACATATTGCCATGCATCTATCATTTCTACATAAAATCTTGGAAGTAATTTGCAGTCAATTTTCCGGAGTGTCATAAGAAAACAATATACATCAATATTCATACCATGAATTCTCTTTAAAAAATATTTCATAGTAATTTTCCACATAACATTACATTCCTCATTGAAAAATCTACTCACAAATTTTAACCTAAATGATAATAACTTTATGTATACATCTGGATATTTAATACCACCTTCATCTTTGTTGCCAACTAAAACCCTGTATTTTATCAAATGTGAGGCATTGTCCCATAAAAATTCTAAACAAGTATTTTTAATATCATTTAGATATTTTTCAGATATAGAAGACACAGCTATAGTGTACCATATTCTAGACATTAACAATGAAGATATAACAGCAGCTCTACCAAAAAGTGTTAATTTTCTCTGTTTCCACATATTAGTGATTGCTTTAATTTTATGAACTTTATCTTTCCAGTTCAGTTCGTTACATTTGTCTTTATTATAACCTAAATAAACACCTAAAATCTGAATGCAATCTTCACAGTACTTAAGACCTATTTCTTCTTTTTCTCTTATACTAATTATTCCATTACCTACACATAAAATCTCAGACTTTGATATATTTACCTTTGACCCAGATACTTTACCATATTTTCCAAAAATATTCATAGCTTCATGTATAGATTCTGTATCACTCAATGTTAAAGTTGTGTCGTCAGCATGTTGAAAAATAACTGACGTTACATTTGTATGAGGTATCATAATACCTTTAATCTGTGTACATTTATTTATTGCATATTGTAAAGGCTCAGCTGATAGAACATATAATAAAGCACTGATAGGACAGCCCTGGCGTATACCATTCTTAATTTTGAAATATTTTGTTAAAAATCCATTACACTTGACTGAACTCTTAATATCTGTATAAAATATTTGTATCCATTTAATAAACCTTTCACCAAATCCATAGTGCTTCAAAACAGAAATTAAATATTCATGTGAAACCCTGTCAAAAGCTTTTTCTTGATCTACCTTTAAAATATAACCTTCTACTCCTTCTATTTCAATTTAATCAATAATATCTCTAATACTACAAATCGTGTCAGCTATATCTCTACCTGGTATGCAACATGTTTGAAAATTTGAAATGATTCGACTCAAAATTTGTTTAAAACGATTAGCCATTATCTTTGCCAAAATTTTATAGTCTACTTGAAGTAATGATATCGGTCTGTAATTTTTTAAACTCTTTTTGTCACCTCTTTTCTTATATACCAAACTTATGATACCACATTTCATAGATCTAGACAAACTCATTTCATCTTCTACAGTTTGAAATAATTTTAAAAGTACATGTTTCAAAGAATCAAAAAATGTACAGTAAAACTCTACAGTAAGACCATCTGACCCTGGACTTTTGTTTTTTGCCATTTTATGAAGAGATGATTCAATTTCTTTTATAGTAATATCTACATCACATAATAAAATATCATCTTCTGTAACCTTAACATCAACATTTTCTAAAAATTCATACATTACATCTTTATCTGTTTCTACACATGAATATAATTCTTTATAAAAGTTATATTCAGCATCTAAAATATCTTCTGTTGTACTCACAATTTCATTATTATCATTGAATAACTCTTTTATACAATTTGACTCTTGTTTGTATTTTTCAAGCTGTAAAAAATATTTTGTGCATTTCTCACCTTCTACAGCCCAATAAGCTTTTGAGCGAAGAATTGCCCCTTTACACCTTTCCTCTTCAAAATTTAGTAATTCCATCTTTAAACTCTCAAAATGAGATAAATCTACATTTTCACCATTCCCAATTCTTTCAGAAATTTTCTGTAACTTGTTTTGAATAGAATAAAATTCTGTAAATTTTTCCTTCTGAATTCTTTTGCTAAAAACCTGACTGTACTTTTTAATTCTATATTTCAAATTATCCCACCATATTAAAAATTCAGTTTCATAAAGTGGACACTTTAATGCTTCATCAATAATTCTTTTAACATTTTCAATATACTCAGCATTTGTAAGTAAACTATTGTTTAGTATCCATAGTCCTGGGCCTTTTTCCACATTTTCGAAATTTAATTTCATTTCTACAAAACTATGATCACTCAATGAAGTATCATAATAATTTACACTTTGTATAAAAGAAGTCAGATTTCTATTTACCAAAAAGTAGTCAATTCTAGACTGTTTTACCTCATTTTTACAAATCATTTTTCTCGAATACACACATTTACCTGGGTTTTTATATCTCCAAATATCATATACATTATTTTCAATGATCAATATTTCTAATTCTTTAAAAGCAATATCAGTTTTATGGCCTGATTTTGTACATCTATCACTCTGAGATAAAGTTGCATTCCAATCACCACCTATTATAATATTATCAAAATTCGACATGTAACATTTCAAAAAATCAAAAAATTCTACTCTTTCATTAACAGTATTTGGTGCATATATATTCATTATATTACAAACAACATCATTATATTCAAATTCTATATGCATAAATCTACCATTGTCATCAACATATATTTGTCTAACATTTTCATTATACCTATTACTGACTAAGATAGCAACACCTTGTCTTTTATTCACACCATTACTGAAGATTATTTTACCATTGTATAAATGTTCTATATTATTAATTACCTTAATATCCCAAAATGTTTCTTGTAGTAACAAAATATCTATTTTTCTTTCATTTACAACAGAAAAATACTTCTTACATTTAACTATATTTCTCATGCCATTACAATTGTGACTAACTAACAGTACCATGGCAAAGTACAAAAACAAAACAACTGCTCTATTATCCATTTTGACCCATTTTTTTATAAGGAGAAGATCTAACCTTCACATTTGAACCCTGTACATTAGGATAAAATTTCATCCTATTTCTTCTTTTCCTTTTTAATTTTTTGAGCTGACTCTGATCAAAAGAGGAATCAGAGACATCCCAAATACTTTCATTTGTTCCATCTCCGCCAGTTGCACCTTCTTTGCAACCAACTGAGATGTCTCTATCCACATTTGTATGCTCATCACCGGAAACTGAATCAGTTTCCATACTATTATGGTTTTCATTTTCATTAACATCTGTATTCATACTTCCAATATCTGTTCCCTCTGATTTAACATTTATCTCATCATTCTCAATTACATTAACTACATTTTCATTATTATCATTAACATTTGAAACATTGAATACAATTTCATTTTCTGAGTCATTATCTTTATCATCAATAACAGTCTCTTTATCTGTATCTTTCTCTTTATCTTTCTCTGTATCTTTATCTTTCACTGTACCATTCTCTGTGTCTTTCGCCAAACCCATCATACCACTGTCATGTTCTTCCGCAATGGCATCAACTGACTGTTCAACCTTATCAACTACCACTATATGTTTCTCCATTCCTGGTGTCTCTCCTTCAAAGACAGTCTTATTATCACTGTCATCCTGCCCAGATGTAGTTGTATAATCACATTCACCATCATGCATTTCCACTCCTCCGCTGTCAGCATCATCCATCTTATTCTCCTCCTCATCCTCATCAACTTTATCTTTTTCCGTATTCTGTACTTTTTCTCTAGTGTGTACTTCCGGATCGTCACATAGACACTGATTATAATGCTTCGTACATTTTTCACAGTAGCATATACAAGTTATCTCCTTGCAATATACACATGGGCCATTATCCTCCGGCTTACAAAAGCATCTCGAAGGCAATTTATGACATCGATCGCATTTCTTTGCAGTGCATTCTTTAATCTTGTGACCCTGTTCATCACACCCTGCACAGATCAATTGCGGACATTGTCTATATTTATGAAAGGGGGATCCACACTTATTACACAGTGTTCTTTGATTATTATGCACTACACGGAAAAATCTCGGGCCTACTCCGGTTTCAAACTTCATTGACCATGGTAATGATACCATTCCAGGAGGAAATTTAACGTGAACATATCGAGTTCCATCCGCCACTTGAGTCTTTGGATGTACGTGTCTGTACACATCAGAAATGATCTCGCATCCTTTCGCCGTTAATGTTTTAATAACTTCTGTATCCTCTAAGTATGCCGGTAAATGCATTATAGACACCACCACAACTTCATTAAATTGAAATGTACAGTTAAACTTGCTTTCACCTATTTCAACTCCATTGGTCAATTTAATTGCATTATCTTCATTGTCAGTTGTAACTTCATAGGAAAGTCTATTTTCCGAAGGGACAACCGCTAATATCGTGTTTTCACCACAAATCTCCTCTAAAGCACTAATCACCTTTGATGCTCGAAAAATTCCATTATCAATATTCTCTATACGCACAGTACATTCTTTCCTATATAGTCTGAAACTCTTTACATATCTAGGACCCTTGTATCTTCCACTTTGATTCTGATTCCGAGAATCACTAAAACTACCAGACCGTTCCTGTGCTTCTCCATTCATTTTTCAACGCTTACAATGCAGGTGTTTAGTTATATCTCAAAAAACAAGTCAAACACACCCTAACCACCCCCCTTATCCTGCAAGACAAAGCAGGAATAAGGGGAAACAAAAGCACTGCTCCTCTTGTTTCCTATACGATTTGAGTCATTTATATACAAGTTCACTTTCAACACAGTAAATAAGTCAATATAAACTCTGTAACTCACCAAATATACAGTTCAGCCGGAGCACTGAAATGTAAACATCCTACTGAATGGTACATCCAACAACCTTTCTCCTTAAGTCCAACGCCTTAACCACTCGGCCACCACACTGTTGACATAAACACCGATATATAGTCATAAGTTTGTTAACCCGAGTTAAAATCCTGTTTTTTTTCGTTATTGAAAAGGAAAACGCAATTTAAAGGGCCCTTTCTTTCTTATTCTACACTGTATTCATGTCTTCAGATTACTTACTTCAATGAAAATACGAATCACACGACATTAGGTCGAGATAATAATTGAAAAGTTGATGTCTGACATGCTCTTAACTTACAAATACCGACGACGCTAGACTTCAAATTTTTGGAAAACGGAAAGATCTGCATTCATTTTCAACAGTTCATTCGAAGTTAATTATCGAGTTCTCTACGGAAAATCAGTAGTACCAGTTGCAAAGCTATAAATCGCGTCTTTCTATTTGTGACCAGAAAAATACGATTATGAGACACTTGTTGTGTTAATTAATAATATATTACATGTATAAGAGTGGCGTTTACAATCTCGGTAAAATGCAGTATGGTTTAGGCTAACAAAAGTTACATTAGTGCGGGTGGGGTTCGAACCCACGCGGACATACGTCCATTGGAACTTAAGTCCAACGCCTTAACCACTCGGCCACCACACTGTTGACATAAACACCGATAAATAGGCATAAGTTTGTTAACCTGAGTTAAAATCCCGTTTTTTTCCTTTGCGAAAAATCTGTAGTACCAGTTGCAAAGAAATGAATCGCCTTTCGATTTGTCACCATAAAAACCACTCGTTTGTTAATTACCTATGTATAACAGAGGCGCTTACAATCTCGGTAAAATGCAGGATGGTTTTGGCTAACAAAAAATATATTTGTGGGGTGGGGTTCGAACCCACGCGATAATTGGAACTTAAGTCCAACGCCTTGTTAATTACCTATATATAACAGAGGCGCTTACAATCTAGGTAAAATGCAGTATGGTTTAGGCTAACAAAAAATATATATTAGTGCGGGTGGGGTTCGAACCCACGCGGACATACGTCCATTGGAACTTAAGTCCAACGCCTTAACCACTCGGCCACCGCACTGTTGACATAAACACCGATAAATAGGCATAAGTTTGTTAACCCGAGTTAAAATCCTGTTTTTTCCGTTTTTATTGAAAAGGAAAACGCAATTTAAAGGGCTTTTTCTTTCTTATTCTACACTGTATTCATGTCTTCAGATTACTTACTTCAATGAAAATACAAATCACACGACATTAGGTCGAGATAATAATTGAAAAGTTGATGTCTGACATGCTCTTAACTTACAAATACCGACGACGCTAGACTTCAAATATTTGGAAAACGGAAAGATCTGCATTCATTTTCAACAGTTCATTCGAAGTTAATTATCGAGTTCTCTACGGAAAATCAGTAGTACCAGTTGCAAAGCTATAAATCGCGTCTTTCTATTTGTGACCAGAAAAATACGATTATGAGACACTTGTTTGTTAATTAACAATATATTACATGTATAAGAGTGGCGTTTACAATCTCGGTAAAATGCAGTATGGTTTAGGCTAACAAAAATTACATTAGTGCGGGTGGGGTTCGAACCCACGCGGACATACGTCCATTGGAACTTAAGTCCAACGCTTTTTTATCTTGATAAAATTTATTTAACAAAAACATGTTAAAAAGAATATTCAGGCCATTCTCCTGAAAATTCTCAGTTGATACAAAATTATTGCATTCTATGATATACAGTTTTTCTAATCAATTATTACTGCATAAAATGTCTTGGTTTAATATTACATTTAGTAGTATGGCTTTAAAATAAGATAGTTCTATTAGAAATATATTATTACCTGATTGTCTCTGATGACTAATACAGAATTATTATCACTATAGTATTTATGAAATAAATGAAGACTATTATTACTTTTATAATATGTATAAGCATAGTTAACATTTTTCACTAATACAGATTTGAAGTATTGTACAATATCTAACATCTTGTTTTCTTTCATTGCTAAGTTTCTTCTTTTTATTACACAGAATCTTCTAATAGCTAAAACATTGTTTATAAAGTAAAAGTTAATGTCTCTACAATCTTTAATTAAACCAAAGTAACAGAGAAATTTGAAGTCAATTTGATTTACAAAATCAGATGGACTTTTAAACAATATATTATGTAAGAACTCCTTCATAAAATCATTAAAAGTATTTAACTCAGTACAACTATAAATCATGTGATTTAAATCCTCAGGTAAGGTTGAACATATAGGACATTTGTCGTCTATCGTAATTTTACACTTGAATAATTTCACCTTTGTGAATAAAATACAATGAAAAAATTTAAATGCCATTTCTCGACAATCGCTTTGTAAAAATGAAAAGTTGAATATTTTTTGGATCTTTTGAAGGTCAAAATTTGGGTACATCAAGCGCCAGTGCGACATAGATGTAGGCTCTCTGGAAAGCTTGGATATCAACAACCGATAGAATACACGTGTCGTAGAAGGAAGCGGACATATTTTATCACCTTGTTTTAACATTGGATTTAACCTTGGGAATCTATTAATATGTTCATTTGTTTGTACTAATATTCTATAACACTCAGGTATGGATTTCAATAACATATCAACATATTCAAAAATATTTTTAAAATCAACATTTGGATTTTTTTCTGAAATAATATCCACTATGTAATTTGGTTTTAAGAAGCCAGTTTTACATTCAAAAGCAATGTCCTTTATTTTACTCACACCTGCTTTAATAAAAGTTTTAAAATGTAACATCTTTCTATCAATACATATATTTGGATTTAAAAATAATGGAACATCAAACACATTTTGCGAATCTATTCTAATTTCAAAATCAATGAATACTTTTAGCCATGCCAACAGCATACTTTGATAAAATTCTGGAATTTTATTTAACATTGTATTTCTAAGATTGCACAACAATATTTCAATTCCAAGATTCATGTCCTGAATTTTTGAGAAGAAATAAACACATGTATGTTTCCATATTGCAAAATAATTATCATCCAATAATCTACTAATAAATTTAAGTCTAAAAGCTAACATTTTTTGAAAAATGTCTGGAAAGTTTAACCCTCCATTTAAAATATTATTAATAATAACATCATATGCAACTAATGGAGGTTTACTATTCCATAGAAAATCTAGACACATATTTTAAAGTAAAATATAATATTTTTCTGGAATATTAACACACATTAAAACATACCATAATTTACTCATTAATAATGAGTTAATCACACAAACTTTACCATGTATTGACAAATTTCTTAATTTCCAAAAATTCAATATTTTGGTAATTGATTTAATTTTTCACATTTTGCTTTATTTTTACCCACCCATACACCCAATAATTGTACCACATCATCACATTCTTTTATTTGCCATAACTGTAATTCATTTTTGGAAATTTTTCCAGTTCCTAATGACATAACTTCTGATTTTTCTTTATTTAATTTAGCTCCTGAAGCTTTTTCATACACATGTAATAAATTAAAAGTTTCATTTATTGAATTTTTATCTGACAATGTTAATGTTGTATCATCAGCATGAGCAAAACATTTTTCTTCACTATTAATTACTGGAATTTTAATTCCATTAATATTAACATTTTTCCTAATGGCAATACTCAATGGCTCAGCTACCAAAATATATAACAGAGCTGATATTGGACATCCTTGTTTTACAGAATTTTTTATACTAAAATAATTTGTTAAAAATCCATTACATTTAACAGCACTAAAACTATTTTTATAGAATATTTTTATCCAATTTATAAATTTATTCCCAAATCCAAATTTTTCCAAAACAGCAAAAAGATAATCATGACCAACTCTGTCAAATGCTTTTTCCTGATCTAGTTTTAATAAATAACCTTCTATTTCATCTAATTCTACTAAGTCAATTATATCTCTTACATTACACACAGTATCTGATATATCTTTACCAACAATACAACAGCTTTGATTTGGAGATATTATTTTTGGAAGTACATATTTAATTCTATTTGACATAATTCTAGCAATAATTTTATAATCTACATTTAATAAACTGATAGGTCTAAAATTTTTAAGATCTGACTTATCACCTTTATTTTTATAAATTAAATTAATTATTCCATATTTCATGGATCTAGATAATTCACTACTATTTTCCAATTTTTCATAAATATATTTTAATACAAATTTCAAATCATTGAAAAAATATGAATAAAACTCAACAGTTAAACCATCAGAGCCAGGGGTTTTTCCTTTTTTCATACCTGAGATGAATTTTTCTATTTCTTCAATACTAATAATATTATCACACATTTGTATATGATCATCATCAATACTAACATTAACATTTTTTAACAACTCATCAACAGAATTCACATCAATGTCAACACAGGAAAATAAATTTGAATAATAATCATATATAGTACTTAATATTTCATTTGTTTCATTCACAATAATACCATCTTTATTTTTTATTTCTGAAATAACATTTTTATTTTGTCTATATTTTTCCAATTTTAAAAAATATGCAGCATTTCTATCACTTTCTAAAGCCCATTGGGCTTTAGATCTTAGAATTGCACCTTGACACTTATGTTGTTCTAATTTTTCTAAATCTTGTTTTAATTCTAGATATTTAATATTATCTATTAGAAAACCATTTGCAGACTTAGTTGACATTTCTTGAATTTTATTTTGTAATTTGAAATATTCTTTATTTTTTTCTTTTTGTTTATCCTTCCCATAAATTTGACTTATCCTTTTAATTTTAAATTTTAAATTATCCCACCAAACTAATGGATGTGCCTTATATAAATCTGAATCAATTTCATCACCAAATAGTTTTCTTATTTTGTGTACAAATCATTCATCATCTAAAAGAGTATTATTAAATATCCATACACCTGGCCCTTTTTCTACAACATTAAAATCTATTTTCATATACACCATACTATGATCACTAAAACATGTGTCTATATAATAAATATTTTTTACAAAAGGTTTCATAGCATTGGACACCATAATAAAATCAATTCTACTTTGGGTTAAAAATCCTTGGACTAATTGTTTTCTTGAAAAAACTTTAGTATTAACATTTCTATTTCTCCAAATATCATATAAATTATTTTCATTCATCAAATTACACAAAGATTTTACACCTTTGTCATTATAATATGGTGTTTTACCACTCTTATCTAAGGGAGACAATACAGTGTTAAAATCACCAGCAACAATAATAAATTCTTCATCATATATTTTCTCATTGCAGTTCATAAAAAAATTACACCTTTCACTTATATTATTTGGTGCATAGACATTATAAATACCAACTGTTTTTTCATCAATTTTTCCATTTAAATGCATAAATCTCCCACTATCAGATTCTATTTCAGTAAATATGTTTTTAAATTTTTTACTTATTAGTATTGCTACTCCTTTTCTGTTTTCACTATTATTATAAAAGATATCTCCATCCCATAAGGTTTTATCTTTTTTAACCTTTTCTGAAAAATTGTTTGACCAAAATGTTTCTTGTAAACATACAATATCATATAATCTTTCTTTACACAAAGAAAAAATACAATTTAACTTTCTATTGTCACACAACCCATTGCAATTGAAGCTAACAAAGTTACACACAGCCATTACTGTTAAAATTATTTTAACATAAACATAAATTTTATATATCATTTCAACTTATTTGAAATTTTTTTGTGATGAGCCAACTTAGCAGCCTTCAAATTAGGCACTATTTTCAATTTATCCCTTCTACCTTTCTGTAACATTTTGATACCTTTGTGTTTGATGACCTCCCCTTGACTCATACTAGTCAACGGAAGGTCATCCATAGATATTTCATCTAATTCACCAAAGTGTTCATTCTCATCTCCCTGCTGGCTACTTTCTTGATCCAGAGAAGGAGATGGGTCTAACTTAGAAATTTTAATATCACTTTTATATATTTCAGTAGGACACATTGAAGTTGAAATTCTTTTGCATGCATTGCTAACAATACTAACACTTTCACTATTTGATACAAATTTACATAATAAATTATTGTTTTCATCATCATGATCAGTTATAAGATTATCAGTTTCATTTTGTTCATTCGCGTTCTGTTTGTCTTCACCCATCGCGGTCTGTTCGTTTTCACCCATCGCGCTCTGTTCATCTTCACCCACCGCGCTCTGTTCATCTTCACCCATCGCGATCTGTACATTTTCACCCATAGCGATCTGTTCGTCATCACCCATCTCGTTTTGTTCATCTTCAGTCACACTTTGTACTTCTTTTTCCTCTTCACTCTCCTCATCTTCAACAATCTCAGGCTGTTCATCACCATTGAAATGCAACTCATCAGACTTTTCAATTTCCACATCAGCATTCTTTCCATCCTTCATATCCTTAGCTACACTAGATTCTCCCTCATCACGTTTATCTCCTAATCTTCGTTTGCCTTTTGGGGTACCTTCGAAGCCTTCCCCCAATATCTTTTTCCAAATTTACACCTGCAACGTTCTTTCTGTAATTTACAAACTGAACATAGATTTTGTGGACAGTTTCTGTTGATGTGTCCTTGTTCTCCACATTTAAAGCATTTGCACTCTGGGCAGTCTCTGTATAAATGTTCACTACTGAAACACGCTGAGCATACTTTGATCTGATTGTTATGAATTACTCTGTAATAAGCAGTGTCTTTGTCCGTAACAGAAAATTTCATTGAGTACGGTATTGATGCCATATTAGGGGGCAGCTTTGCTTTAAAGACTCGGGTGCCATCATAAATATTACTTTTAGTGGGCATTTTCCTCTTTTTTATGTCAGAAACAATTTCTACACCAATTTTCTGAAATCTATCGATAATTTCTTCGTCACTCACATACATACTCAAATTGATTATGGACACAATTTTAAACAGTGACACAAGTTCATTAACTCTACAGTGTTTACCTCTGATTGACAAGGGTTCATCTGCTAAATTTCCAATACATTTTCTTTCCTTCATAACAACTTCATAACTCGTTCCATGTTTAGGTATACATGCTAATACCGACCCAACTCCACATTTCAGTTAAAGCTGGTCAATCACTTCATCCGGAGTAATATTCTTATTATCAAGAACATTTACTGACACAGTCTGTTCTCTAGAAAAATTATCATCGAAAGCATACGTTTTATCCGCCATTGTTCTCGTAATCCAAACAAAGAACAACACAAAGAAAAAAAAACAAAATAAATGTCTTTTTTTCAACAAAAGTTGAAGAAAAATACGTTTCTCCCTTTTAAGACTACATGATTGTCTTGTTTACTAAGATTTAAGTAAAGATGGCAAATATAACACCAAGAAATCGGTTGGATTGAACTGTCGAAAAAAATTCCTTCTTTCACATCCAAAAGGTCAACCGGAAGTCCACTTAAGTCCAACGCCTTAACCACTCGGCCACCACACTGTTGACATAAACACCGATAAATAGGCATAAGTTAGTTAACCTGAGTTAAAATCCCGTTTTTTTCCTTTGCGAAAAATCTGTAGTACCAGTTGCAAAGAAATGAATCGCCTTTCGATTTGTCACCATAAAAACCACTCGTTTGTTAATTACCTATGTATAACAGAGGCGCTTACAATCTCGGTAAAATGCAGTATGGTTTTGGCTAACAAAAAATATATTAGTGGGGTGGGGTTCGAACCCACGCGGACATACGTCCATTGGAACTTAAGTCCAACGCCTTGTTAATTACCTATATATAACAGAGGCGCTTACAATCTAGGTAAAATGCAGTATGGTTTAGGCTAACAAAAAATATATATTAGTGCGGGTGGGGTTCGAACCCACGCGGACATACGTCCATAGGAACTTAAGTCCAACGCCTTAACCACCCGGCCACCGCACTGTTGACATACACAACGATAAATAGACATAAGTTTGTTAACCCGAGTTAAAATCCTGTTTTTTTTTCGTTATTGAAAAGGAAAACGCAATTTAAAGGGCTTTTTCTTTCTTATTCTACACTGTATTCATGTCTTCAGATTACTTACTTCAATGAAAATACGAATCACACGACATTAGGTCGAGATAATAATTGAAAAGTTGATGTCTGACATGCTCTTAACTTACAAATACCGACGACGCTAGACTTCAAATATTTGGAAAACGGAATTAAAGATCTGCATTCATTTTCAACAGTTCATTCGAAGTTAATTATCGAGTTCTCTACGGAAAATCAGTAGTACCAGTTGCAAAGATATAAATCGCGTCTTTCTTTTTGTGACCAGAAAAATACGTTGTTTGTTAATTAACAATATATAACATGTTTAACAGTGGCGTTTACAATCTCGGTAAAATGCAGTATGGTTTAGGCTAACAAAAATTACATTAGTGCGGGTGGGGTTCGAACACACGCGGACATACGTCCATTGGAACTTAAGTCCAACGCCTTAACCACTCGGCCACCACACTGTTGACATAAACAACGATAAATAGGCATAAGTTTGTTAACCTGAGTTAAAATCCCGTTTTTTTCCTTTGCGAAAAATCTGTAGTACCAGTTGCAAAGAAATGAATCCCCTTTCGATTTGTCACCATAAAAACCACTCGTTTGTTAATTACCTATGTATAACAGAGGCGCTTACAATCTCGGTAAAATGCAGTATGGTTTTGGCTAACAAAAAATATATTAGTGGGGTGGGGTTCGAACCCACGCGGACATACGTCCATTGGAACTTAAGTCCAACGCCTTGTTAATTACCTATATATACCAGAGGCGCTTACAATCTAGGTAAAATGCAGTATGGTTTAGGCTAACAAAAAATATATATTAGTGCGGGTGGGGTTCGAACCCACGCGGACATACGTCCATTGGAACTTAAGTCCAACGCCTTGTTAATTACCTATATATAACAGAGGCGCTTACAATCTAGGTAAAATGCAGTATGGTTTAGGCTAACAAAAAATATATAATAGTGCGGATGGGGCTCGAACCCACGCGGACATACGTCCATTGGAACTTAAGCCCAACGCCTTAACCACCGGCCACCGCACTGTTGACATAAACAACGATAAATAGACATAAGTTTGTTAACCCGAGTTAAAATCCTGTTTTTTTTTTTCGTTATTGAAAAGGAAAACGCAATTTAAAGGGCTTTTTCTTTCTTATTCTACACTGTATTCATGTCTTCAGATTACTTACTTCAATGAAAATACGAATCACACGACATTAGGTCGAGATAATAATTGAAAAGTTGATGTCTGACATGCTCTTAACTTACAAATACCGACGACGCTAGACTTAAAATGTTTGGGAAACGGAAAGATCTGCATTCATTTTCAACAGTTCATTCGAAGTTAATTATCGAGTTCTCTACGGAAAATCAGTAGTACCAGTTGCAAAGCTATAAATCGCGTCTTTCTATTTGTGACCAGAAAAATACGATTATGAGACACTTGTTGTGTTAATTAATAATATATTACATGTATAAGAGTGGCGTTTACAATCTCGGTAAAATGCAGTATGGTTTAGGCTAACAAAAATTACATTAGTGCGGATGGGGTTCGAACCCACGCGGACATACGTCCATTGGAACTTAAGTCCAACGCCTTAACCACTCGACCACCACACTGTTGACATAAACACCGATAAATAGGCATAAGTTTGTTAACCTGAGTTAAAATCCCGTTTTTTTTCCTTTGCGAAAAATCTGTAGTACCAGTTGCAAAGAAATGAATCGCCTTTCGATTTGTCACCATAAAAACCACTCGTTTGTTAATTACCTATGTATAACAGAGGCGCTTACAATCTCGGTAAAATGCAGGATGGTTTTGGCTAACAAAAAATATATTTGTGGGGTGGGGTTCGAACCCACGCGGACATACGTCCATTGGAACTTAAGTCCAACGCCTTGTTAATTACCTATATATAACAGAGGCGCTTACAATCTAGGTAAAATGCAGTATGGTTTAGGCTAACAAAAAATATATATTAGTGCGGATGGGGCTCGAACCCACGCGGACATACGTCCATAGGAACTTAAGCCCAACGCCTTAACCACCGGCCACCGCACTGTTGACATAAACAACGATAAATAGACATAAGTTTGTTAACCCGAGTTAAAATCCTGTTTTTTTTTCGTTATTGAAAAGGAAAACGCAATTTAAAGGGCTTTTTCTTTCTTATTCTACACTGTATTCATGTCTTCAGATTACTTACTTCAATGAAAATACGAATCACACGACATTAGGTCGAGATAATAATTGAAAAGTTGATGTCTGACATGCTCTTAACTTACAAATACCGACGACGCTAGACTTCAAATGTTTGGAAAACGGAAAGATCTGCATTCATTTTCAACAGTTCATTCGAAGTTAATTATCGAGTTCTCTACGGAAAATCAGTAGTACCAGTTGCAAAGCTATAAATCGCGTCTTTCTATTTGTGACCAGAAAAATACGATTGTGAGACACTTGTTTGTTAATTAACAATATATTACATGTATAAGAGTGGCGTTTACAATCTCGGTAAAATGCAGTATGGTTTAGGCTAAAAAAAATTACATTAGTGCGGGTGGGGTTCGAACCCACGCGGACATACGTCCATTGGAACTTAAGTCCAACGCCTTGTTAATTACCTATATATAACAGAGGCGCTTACAATCTAGGTAAAATGCAGTATGGTTTAGGCTAACAAAAAATATATATTAGTGCGGGTGGGGTTCGAACCCACGCGGACATACGTCCATTGGAACTTAAGTCCAACGCCTTAACCACTCGGCCACCGCACTGTTGACATAAACACCGATAAATAGGCATAAGTTTGTTAACCCGAGTTAAAATCCTGTTTTTTCGTTATTGAAAAGGAAAACACAATTTAAAGGGCCTTTTCTTTCTTATTCTACACTGTATTCATGTCTTCAGATTACTTACTTCAATGAAAATACAAATCACACGACATTAGGTGGAGATAATAATTGAAAAGTTGATGTCTGACATGCTCTTAACTTACAAATACCGACGACGCTAGGCTTCAAATGTTTGGAAAACGGAAAGATCTGCATTCATTTTCAACAGTTCATTCGAAGTTAATTATCGAGTTCTCTACGGAAAATCAGTAGTACCAGTTGGAAAGCTATAAATCACGTCTTTCTATTTGTGACCAGAAAAATACGATTATGAGACACTTGTTTGTTAATTAACAATATATTACATGTATAATAGTGGCGTTTACGATCTCGGTAAAATGCAGTATGGTTTAGGCTAACAAAAATTACATTAGTGCGGGTGGGGTTCGAACCCACGCGGACATACGTCCATTGGAACTTAAGTCCAACGCCTTAACCACTCGGCCACCACACTGTTGACATAAACACCGATAAATAGGCATAAGTTTGTTAACCTGAGTTAAAATCCCGTTTTTTTCCTTTGCGAAAAATCTGTAGTACCAGTTGCAAAGAAATGAATCGCCTTTCGATTTGTCACCATAAAAACCACTCGTTTGTTAATTACCTATGTATAACAGAGGCGCTTACAATCTCGGTAAAATGCAGTATGGTTTTGGCTAACAAAAAATATATTAGTGGGGTGGGGTTCGAACCCACGCGGACATACGTCCATTGGAACTTAAGTCCAACGCCTTGTTAATTACCTATATATAACAGAGGCGCTTACAATCTAGGTAAAATGCAGTATGGTTTAGGCTAACAAAAAATATATTAGTGCGGATGGGGCTCGAACCCACGCGGACATACGTCCATTGGAACTTGAGCCCAACGCCTTAACCACTCGGCCACCGCACTGTTGACATAAACAACGATAAATAGACCTAAGTTTGTTAACCCGAGTTAAAATCCTGTTTTTTTTTCGTTATTGAAAAGGAAAACGCAATTTAAAGGGCTTTTTCTTTCTTATTCTACACTGTATTCATGTCTTCAGATTACTTACTTCAATGAAAATACGAATCACACGACATTAGGTCGAGATAATAATTGAAAAGTTGATGTCTGACATGCTCTTAACTTACAAATACCGACGACGTTAGACTTCAAATGTTTGGAAAACGGAAAGATCTGCATTCATTTTCAACAGTTCATTCGAAGTTAATTATCGAGTTCTCTACGGAAAATCAGTAGTACCAGTTGCAAAGCTATAAATCGCGTCTTTCTATTTGTGACCAGAAAAATACGATTATGAGACACTTGTTTGTTAATTAATAATATATTACATGTATAAGAGTGGCGTTTACAATCTCGGTAAAATGCAGTATGGTTTAGGCTAACAAAAAATATATATTAGTGCGGGTGGGGTTCGAACCCACGCGGACATACGTCCATTGGAACTTAAGTCCAACGCCTTGTTAATTACCTATATATAACAGAGGCGCTTACAATCTAGGTAAAATGCAGTATGGTTTTGGCTAACAAAAAATATATTAGTGGGGTGGGGTTCGAACCCAGGCGGACATACGTCCATTGGAACTTAAGTCCAACGCCTTGTTAATTACCTATATATAACAGAGGCGCTTACAATCTAGGTAAAATGCAGTATGGTTTAGGCTAACAAACAATATATATTAGTGCGGGTGGGGTTCGAACCCACGCGGACATACGTCCATTGGAACTTAAGTCCAACGCCTTAACTACTCGGCCACCGCACTGTTGACATAAACAACGATAAATAGGCATACGTTTGTAAACCCGAGTTAAAATCCTGTTTTTTCCGTTATTGAAAAGGAAAACTCAATTTAAAGGGTTTTTTTCTTTCTTATTCTACACTGTATTCATGTCTTCAGATTACTTACTTCAATGAAAATACAAATCACACGACATTAGGTCGAGATAATAATTGAAAAGTTGATGTCTGACATGCTCTTAACTTACAAATACCGACGACGCTAGACTTCAAATATTTGGAAAACGGAAAGATCTGCATTCATTTTCAACAGTTCATTCGAAGTTAATTATCGAGTTCTCTACGGAAAATCAGTATAAGATATAAATCGCATCTTTCTTTTTGTAACCAGAAAAATACGTTGTTTGTTAATTAACAATATATAACATGTTTAACAGTGGCGTTTACAATCTCGGTAAAATGCAGTATGGTTTAGGCTAACAAAAAATATATATTAGTGCGGGTGGGGTTCGAACCCACGCGGAGATACGTCCATTGGAACTTAAGTCCAACGTTTTTTTTCTTTTATAAAATTTTATTTACTATTTACAATAAAAAGTGAATCAGACAAACCAAAATTCAGTTCAAAAAACAATAATGTTAATTTATCCCTACTTATGTTAGTTGTTAAATCTTTGAAAAACATTTTTTTCCCCTGAAAATCAAATACAATGGAACTATAAAAAAAACAAAAAACATAGATACAAATACATAATTGAGTTATCTCTCTTTCCATATCTAGATATAGATACATGTATTTAAACAATTAAAATAGTTTATAGTATTAAAATAACATTTGTAAATGTGAATTTGAATACAATAATAATGGATTTTTCCTAAGAAAATATTTTTCGAAAAGATCTAAATTGTTTGTCATGGTAAAATATTTATATGCGTATTCCGTGTACTTCTTCAATGTGTGTATGAATAGCCGTTTAGAATCAATGTGTCTGTTGTCAAATATTTTTATTTGTCTTGATTTGTATATTGAAAGTCTAGCAACTCCGAGCAAAAAATTAACCCAATATAAATTGTAACTTGTTTGTTTAAATTTTGCGAATGGCCAACCTAATAAGATTAAGTATATGTAAGAACATGATAATCCCTTTCTTCATGATTAAGTACGAGCGTTAGCGAGTACTTATCATGAAGAAAGGGATTATCATGTTCTTACAAACTTAGAACATATAGACTCTATTATTGATTAATTATATGTCGTTTAAATGGTCTGAAAGAATACAGTTCTCAAATATAAGGTGAAACAAATAACCCCTCTAGCTAACCGTCGTGCACCACTGACTGGTGAGTCCTTTTTTCTATTATAAAAAAGTGTCTATTCTTGTCAGTAATTCATCTCTCAGGCCTTATATGCTATAATGAATCGAGATGTGGGAATTGGTAATTTTGAATTGCATGAAGAAGTGTCCGAGTACGATCTTATGCTTTTACCTACCCAGGACTTAGTGAAATATGAAAACGAGCCTGTCGTGTGTGAGGCTGCTGCCACGCGTAGATTTTCTGCTCCAATGTCTGATTTAGACTTACAAGAAAAAATTCTTAAAGCAATTCCCAAGAAAACTAAAAATAACAACAAGTGGGCTTTAGGAGTCTGGGTTGCTTGGACTTTAGAGAGGAATTTGTGTATAGAGACATTTTCTGATGGTGGTATTTCAATACCCAGTGATCCGAACTGCCTTTCGAATGAACTTTTAAATTATTGGATGGCACACTTTATACAAGAATGTAGACGCATGGATAGCAGCCCTTATCCACCCAATTCATTGGTCCAGATTGCATCAGGCATTCAAAGGTATGATAAAATTTTAAAATTTCTCGGGGGGGTTGGGTCAACTGTTGAAATGTATCTATTTACTTGATTTTAATGTAAAACCCTTTTCTTTAATGTTGTAACTTTAGGATCCTGTTTTTTCTACTTGAAACTGTGTCTGTATCCCCCAAACCCTTATAATACCTCAAACGGGATTTAATATTACTGTGCAAAAAAAAACCGTTTATATAGATTCAGGGGAAAATATCACAAAGTGCAAATGATTATACAAAAGGCAGCAACTTATCTCAATACATGATTGTTTATGATTTTGATCCCTTGGAAGATGCTGATTTTCAGAGGGACCAATCTAGCAACTTGTTCATTTTCCGGAAAAGTCGCTAACCAAAAGTTGCTACTATTGACCTAAACAAATGCGCTTTTCAAAATTTTTTGCACTGACAATTTATATCTCATTTGGGCTATAATAACCCAAATGGGTTAATATGATCCCCAGCCTGTTACCCCCAAAAATATATATAAAAAAATAGAAATTGTTTTTAGAACTTCCTACGGAAAAATGTCTTTTTGTAACAACAAAATAATTTAAAGGTGCATTTTATTACATCAATTATATCGACTTTTGGACACAAACTTATAATGTATTAGAGACTAACAACACTAAAAACCAAGACATACTATTATACAGCTTTACAGTATCTACAATGAGTCAAACTAGTTTTTGTGTGGCAAATTTCCTTTGATATTAATTTATTTCAAGGCTGTATATTATAATCTCATCTGACGAATTTTGGGAAGGCAAACTATTCCCATACACCGGTCAGTCTTGTTACTTTTCTTAAATATCATATCTTCTTACACCAATAATCCTTACGATGTAGTTATACAAGAAGTAAAACCCGCATTTTTTGTAGGTATTTGAGAGCAGATTGTAACAGGAATGACATAAACTTTTTTCAAAAGGATTCCGTTCCATTTGCGTATTTTAGAAAATGTCTAGACAGTAGAATGAAGGAACTAACTAATAATGGTATTGGAACCAATGTTAAAAGAGCAGACCCTATATTGACAGCGGACGAGGAAGCCATGTGGGATAGTGGGGTTTTCAATTGTGACACTGCAACTGGGCTATCCAACATTGTTTTTTTCTATAATTGTAAGCTCTTTGGATTTCGTGCACTTGATGAGCACAAAGAGCTTGATGCTAGTCAATTCCGTATCTCTGTTGACACAAATGGAAAAAGTTACTGCATTATACCGGGAGGTTGTGCAAGAACGTGCAAGGGGGGGCTTAATAATAGGAATGTTGATGTTAAACGTATAACTCAAAAAAGTGATCCATCAAACCCTAGATGCTTGGTTAAAATTTACGAAAGGTATTTGTCCCTTATTCCACGTGAGGGTAGGTTTTATCGTAAGCCTCTACCACATAAAGATACAAATGGTTCTATTCGGTTCAGCGTACAACCGATAGGAATAAACACTTTGTCTAGCAAAATGAAGGAATTATTCAAGGCTGCGGGAATATCAATGACAGATCGCAATATATCGAATCATTCTGGAAAAGTTACCTGTTGCACTACACTTTTCAATGCCGGATTTAGTGATTCCACTGTAAAGTCGAGGAGTGGTCACCGATCGACGGCTGTTGATACATATAAGCGTCCGTTGGAAACATTGCAAGAAAATGTTAGCAAGGCATTACAGCCGCCACCCGTTAACAAACATATAAAGCAGGAAAATGACTTGTCTGTTCCTAAAATTTATCGATATGAAATCGAAAACAAAGAAAATGATGACAATACCATGACAATAAATGTGCCAAATTCTATAAACAGAGTTGTCATTTTCAAAAATGGAAAAAGATATTGTTTGGAAATTTGAACTACTTGTGTATTAAAGATTTATTTATTGCAGTTACTATTTATACAAATAATTAAATGTCAATTCAAAAGCCTGGGGTCATAAAATTTTCTTTGAACACACTTTCCTTGCCAAATGTCTGTAGGCAATATTTTGCTACAGTAAATGGTCCTTTGTATGTTATAACAGAACAATAAGATAATACTTTACTAAGAACATGCTTTGTGTCATTCTTCACTATTAAGAGGGTGAAAATTCTTGCATTTCATTGGTCGAAAGCACTTTACTATGTTCTAACTGTGTGTAATCAGGTATAACAAACGGACGGGGATTTAAATCGGACACCAGACTATTATGCAACATATCTATCAAAAGTACACGAAGGCCTTGAATAAGGTCACATGTCACAAACATGTGTTCTAAACTTTCCGTCCGTGTTTTACAAAGTGGACAAATATCACTGTCTTCTATACCGATTTTAAACAGCTTTTCGAAAGTGAAAATACTATTCATTGCTATTCGGTAGCTCAGGCAGTGAATATCGGGCGGTATAGAGGGAATGTGTAAAGCCGAATAGACAGAAGTGAACTTTAACTCGGGAAATTTATTCAACCAAAACTTTTCGGATGTAGGCGTTTCAAAACGATCTGATAGAAATAGTTCGTAGTAATTTTTCGTCGCTGAACTTAAAAAATCTACAAGCCGAGATTTTAATTTTAAATAAATACTTGGTAATTTTTTTTACACCATTTGGATTAGGAAGCTTTAGCAGATTATGCCACGTGGCCGGAATTGCACTTAGAATTTTTCGATACGCATTTTCCACTTCTTGTATTTCAATATCGGGAAGTTTTTCTTGTAAAATTTCAATAATTGATTTTTGCGACAAGAATCCGGGAATAACCTCATAGCATATATCTTTTATCTGTTTTATACCAGCTGTTATAAACTCTCGGAATAACAATGGTCGACCGTTGAATTTGATCAAAGGATTACAAAATATTGGATTTTCGTAAACTTGTTGTGTCTCTATTCCAATTTCCATGTTGGATTTTAATTCGAAAAATGCATTTAGCATTTCTTTATAAAAATCAGGTAAGTGTTTCATTTGTATCTGATTTAACTCTACATAAATGATATTTTGTTTTAAATCCATATTTTCGATTTTTGACAAAAAATAATTGAATGTATTTTTCCAAATAAATTTACAATTTTCATCAATAAATTTTCTGAAAAATTTTATTCTGAAAGCTTTCATTTTCAAGAAAATATCTGGTAAATTTAATCCGCCATCAATTTTTTTGCCAATTATTGTTGAATATTTAACCAAATGAGATTTTCCTTTCCATAAGAATTGAAAAATTATTAATCGTAATTCATTTTTCACTTTTTCAGGTAATGGACAGACAGTGAGCGTGTAATAAAATTTTGACATTATCAAGGACGACAAGACCATTGCCCTCCCAGGAAGAGTTAGGTCCCTTTTTGACCAAAAATATAAAATTGTTTTAATTTTCTTAATTTTATCATCCCAATTTAAAGATTCGCAACTTTGTTTATCTTTACCCATATATATTCCTTAAAGTTCTGTAATATTCTCACACAATTTAATCCCATGTTGTTTTAAGGGGACGACCATTTGATATTCTGGGGGGGGGGGGGGGGGGGGGGGGGGGGGGCAGGAGGATTTTGAAAATAAATAACTCAGCCTTGATAATAACAAAAATGAATGGTTTGTTCTGTGGTAGTTTGAAAATAAATAACCTCACCTACAATGTATTGAAAATAAATAACTCGGCAGGTCTTTTAAACCATTTTATAAATGTATGTTTTAAAGCTTGAGATGGCACCAGATTCTACCAAAATTCGTCTTTTTTCATATTTTTTTCGGGAAAAACTTCCCAAATCTTTTAATAATATATAAACTACACCATATATAAATATTAATGTTTTTGAAATGTCTGAAAATGGGTTTCATTTCACTTGAGGTATATTGTCTCACTTTAATACCTTTTCCCATTTTAACCTATATTGTTTTTTGTACGTATGCAATATATGCAGTTTTGAATTTAGAAGATTCACTTCCAGAGGATGATGATTAATTTGGATTAAATGGTACATAATGTATTTCATCTCATTGAATTTATAAAATGTAAGTATAAACTTATTATATATATATTATATATGCAACATACTGGTACATTTAACTTAAACTTCAGAAATATATATCTGCATTCCATTTTCAGGGGCGGGTCCAGGTGAGGGTGTAATGGGGGTACGCCCCCCTTTTCAAAAAAAAAAAAAAAAAAACTATTGTAATCTGCTTATATTGTGTTGAATATGGCAATTTATCATATTCATTAATTAAACACATACTCTGATTTCTTTAAAAGACTATTGAAATGTTAAGTAACGCCTTATACCCTAGAATTTGGAATTTCTCGTTATTGGTCCACTGCTGTTAAGATCCATCCAATCATAATAATTTAATATACCATAGACAATTAATGGAGAGAATTCGGCATAAAAAATATCAATCCCTGACACTTTAACTATAAAATATACATGCTCCAAGTCAGGAACCGTTACATTAGTGCATTTCACAATTATTTTATGTTTTTTAGCAAAAAAAAAAGTCCAAAAAATTTTTTGCCTCGCTCCGCTCGGCCAAGGTTTTATTGTACACCCCCCTTTCAGTTATCCTGGAACCACCGTTGATTTTCCTATATCCTTGTCTTTAATCAGAGCAATACACAATAAAACATGAATGTACAAGCATGCATTATAAACATTGCATATTTCTATTTGCACCTGTAATTCAGTTTCTTGATTTTGCAGTCATGAACTTGGTGCACAGATTTATGGCAATGGTGGCCATTTTTGTGCTAGCATCAAACACAATAACAAATAGTATCTTTATGATGGTCTTAAAGAATACCACAGTGCTGGACAGGGACTGAGACTGCAAGGTGGAACAGCCAAAAGTTCGAACAGATACAACCTTGACTATGTTATTTATTTATTTAAAAATAAAAACATGAATTTAAAAATTGTGTTTTTTCAAATATTATAAATATAATTGTGAAAATAAATAATCAGTCCCTTGTTTTACTGAAAATGAAAAATCATGCTTCAACTGTGCAGAAAATAAATAATCTGTCTTTATTTTCCACAAAAATAAATAACCCATCCAAAACAAATCCTCCTGGGCCCCCCCCCCCCCCCCCAGAATATCAAATGGTCGTCCCCTAATTCATCATCTGTAATGTTGGCATGTCCTAAACACATAATTTCAGATTTTTGTTTATTAATTTTAGCTCCCGAGGCTTCACTATAGATGTCTAAAACTTTGAAAACTTCATTTATGGAATTTTTATCTGCCACTGTTAATGAAGTATCATTAGCGTGAGCGTAATACTTTGATTCAGTTGAAGAATTTGGAATTTTAATGCCATGAATACTGGTATTATTTAAAAAGGCCTGACCTAAAGGTTCAGCGGCTAAAACATACAAAAGAGCGGAAATGGGACATCCCTGTTTTATAGAATTTTTCAATGGTACATATTTAGTCAAAAAACCTTGCATTTAACACTGCTAAAAATTTCAGTATAAAATATTTTAATCCAGTTCCTGAAATTTTCACCAAAACCAAATTTTTCTAACACATGAAATAAATAAGTATGATAATCCTATCAAAAGCATTTTGTTGGTCTACTTTAATAAGATATCCTTCCAAATCATCTTGTTCAATTAAATCAATGATATCTCGAATACTAGCAGTGGTATCTGCAATATCTCTACCAATAATGCAACAAGATTGGAATTCCGAAATAATATCGGGTAAAATAATTTTTAAACGATTGGCCATAATTCGAGCTAAAATTTTATAATCAACTGCCAAAAGAGAAATAGGCCTATAATTCCCAAGGGAAGTTTTGTCGCCCTTATTCTTATAAATTAAAGTAAGTATACCATGTCTCATTGATCTGGACATTTTCCCCACTTTCTTAATTTCATCAAACAATTTTTGTAAAATTTCTCCAAAATGGTGAAAGAATTTACAGTAAAAGGAAACGGTAATTCCATCACCCCCTGGACTTTTATTTTTAGACATCTCGTGTAAAGACTTAAAAATTTCCTCTGGGGATATTTCAGAATCTAAAAACAGATTTTGCTCATTAGAGACTTTTTTTTATATATTTTCAGAAAATTCAAACATTTTTTCTTCATTTATACTTGTACAAGAGAATAAATTTTTGTAATATTCAAAAATTGTATCTAAAATTTCATCACTATTTCTTGAAATTTTGCCACCTTCAGTTTCTAAAACTTTTATAGAATTATTTTCCTGTCGGTGCTTCTCCAACTGTAAAAAATATTTCGAATTTTTATCACCCTCTATTGCCCAGTAAGCTTTTGACCTCAAAATTGCCCCAGAACAAATTTTATCTTCATATTTCTTCATATTCAATTTCAACTCTTCAAATTTATTTGTATCAAAAGAAATATTATTTGCAGCATCTTGCGAAATTTTTCAAATTCTTTTTGTAACTTAAAATATTCAGATTTTTCTTGTCTATTTTTATCTTTACAATAGACTTGAGTAAATTTTTTAATTTTATACTTCAAATTATCAATCCAGACCAGAATTTCCGAATCAAACAACGGGCAGTTTTTTTTTCATTTCGAATTAAATTATCTATTTTATCAACAAAAATTTCATCATTTAATAAGGAATTATTAAATATCCACAAACCAGGTCCACGTTCTACTTCTGAAAAATTAGCAGAGAGAACAACAAGTGAATGGTCACTGAACACGCTATGTTTGTAATAAATATTTCTGACAAACGGGGAAATATTCTTTGTACAAAAAAATAAAATCTATTCTACTTTGGGTGGATAAGTATATTATTGACGACACGGCGCCAAGAAAAAATACGGGCATTGGAATTTATGTTTCTCCAGATGTCATATAGATTATGTTCATTTAATAAACTAACCAATGCTTTGAAAGCCTTATCCTGAACGTGCGGACTACTTCCTCCTCTATCTAATGGCATCAAAGAAGTATTAAAATCACCTAGAAACAATAAATTTTCAGACTTTGGAACATGATTCTGTATATTTTTACAGAAATCAACTCGTTCATTAACATGATTGGGATAATAAACATTTAAAACATCAATTGTTTTATCATTATCAATAACTTGTATGTGTAAAAATCTACCATACAATTTTTTGATTTCCGTTACTCGCTGTTTAATCTTGTTACTTATAAGGAAAGCAACACCTTGTCTTGCATTATCAGAAAAAGAAGCAAATATTTTTCCTTTCCACATATTTTCGTGATCTTTCAAAAATTTTTCATCCCAAAATGTCTCTTGTAAAGCGACAATATCATAATTATTTTCCTCAAAAAACGAACATAACCTCTGAAACTTGCCGACATCCCTAAGACCATTGACATTATAAGAAACGAAATTGACCATCAGGTAAATGAAGATGAATATGTGTGAGACTATGAACTTGAAGGTTGACTGTTTTGGGAAGTGTGTCTCATATTTATCAACTCTTCTGGTGTCTTATTTAACCCTGTTACAAGACGACGACGACGACCTTTTTTCGAACTCTTGTTAGACTTTTGGACAAACTTTTGATTTGTTCATATTAACACTTGGAGACTCACCTTCAGATAAAGAGGCCACCTTCTTCCATTGACTCGGCAGTGTCAGGACAATTTTCTTCTCCCTTCATTGCCGTGTCAACTTCAGCAAGTTCCTCACAATCAGACGCCAGTGATGCAGCTTGCGACAAAGAACCACCATGAACAGAATTATTATCAAAATTTTCAACAAAATTGCTGTTAATGTTTTTGTTTAAGTCAGCTTTAAAATCTTGTTCAATTTCAGGACTTCCAACAATAATAGTAGTTTCCTGATCTTTTTCATTACCGTTGTTTTTTCCTTTTTTGCGTTGAATTTCACCATTGTCTTCATCGGGTTTGTTTTCTGTCGACGTTTGTTTTCGTTTCCTCTCCTTATCTATTTTCTCCATCTCCTTTTCAACCTGATCATCGGTGTGTTTTCATCATGAGACGATTGTTCAGGCTTCCATCCCGAACTATTTTCAGCTTGATCATCTGAGCATCTACACCTACTTGGAAAGAAATTACAGTCAGAACAACGTTCAGATTTGCAAAATTTTGCAAGATGACCCGCTTCGTTACATCGGTAGCATTTATTCTCTGGGCAGTTTACATACAAGTGTGTTTCCGATAAACATTGTGAGCAAACTTTCGTTTGGTTATCATGCCGAACTCTAATATACTCATATCTATCTTTATCAATTTCAAATTTCATACTGTAAGGTAGATTTTTAATGTTTGTAGGGAATTTACAGAACACAAACCTGGTTCCGTCATGGACTTTGGTTCCCGGATACATCCTGCTTTTAACATCTGATAACACTAACTCCTAATTCCGTTAGTTTACTAACTACTTCCTCATCATCGACAAATTCCGGTAAATGTAAAAAACTTACCACTCTTTCAGTGGAATATACGGCATGACATTGATATTTTGAACCTCCAACTTCAAATCCAGTTCCTACCAATTCATCAGCTGATTCTTTGTTTCTGACTAATTTCATATAGATTACCACTTCTTGGTACAACTGCTAAAATGCTGCCTATTCCATGGACTTTTTCAAGTTCGTCGATTATACTGTGTGCTTTGATAAACCTATTATCCTTGACGTCAACTACCAAGGTCAGTTCCTTGAAATTCTGTCTCCCCCTAACACTCGACATGGTGACAGGGGGAAAATCACCGAAATATGCTAATAAATATCCAAAATAAATATACCACTATATAGTTGAGCACAAACAAATGCAAAATGTCTAAGAACCATCAACAGATGGTACAGTAATTCGTTGAATTAAACTTAGATTTTTTTCCCAGTTCCAAACACGTCTTTACATCTCGACGTACAAACCGGAAGTCTCTCCATAAGTCCAACTCCTTGACCACTCGGCCACCACACTGTTGACATAAACACCGATAAATAGGCATAAGTTTGTTAACCTGAATTAAAATCCTGTTTTTTTTTCCTTTTGGGAAAATCAGTAGTACCAGTTGCAAAGAAATGAATCGCCTTTTGATTTGTCACCAAAAAAAACCACTCGTTTGTTTATTACCTATATATAACAGAGGAGCTTACAATTTCGGTAAAATGCAGTATGGTTTAGGCTAACAAAAAATATATTAGTGCGGGTGGGGTTCGAACCCACGCGGACATACGTCCATTGGAACTTACGTCCAACGCCTTGTTAATTACCTATCATAGAGGCGCTTACAATCTCGGTAAAATGCAGTATGGTTTAGGCTAACAAAAAATATATATTAGTTCGGGTGGGGTTCGAACCCACGCGGACATACGTCCATTGGAACTTTTTTTTTCTTTGAATAAAATTTTATTACAATAATACATACTACACTGTGAGACATACCTCAGCAGTGGATTTTTTTATTTACAGAGTTATTAGTATTATTGCTTTATGTTAGTAAAATCCATACATCTAAATAAAAATAAAAGAAAATAAGTCTCAATTCTTTCATTTATAAAAATATTATATAAAAGGTTAAAAACGATTGTCTACATTAAATTTGGAAATATAATATACTAATTTCACTCTACAGATAATACAATCTGCAAAAGTTTCATTCACATTGATACCAAAAATAAATTACTTTGAAAAAAATCCAGCAAAAATGGGGGAAAAGATACTATATTTTCAATTTCAGATGTACAAAGAGAGATAACTCAAATGTTTGATGACACCACATTTGTATTACAAGCAAAGAGAGATAACCCCAAATTTTTCCAGATATGAAACTAACACACCGCTAATAATTAACGCACAACTCATCAAAAATGTAATATTACGATCTAATTTACTATTTGAACTAATGTATTGTTTTTCAAAAAGTATTTTTGGAATAAATATCTTTCATTTTTAATTTTGTAATAAGTGTAAGCATATTCTATATATTTTTTGATTGTACATCTGAATAAACGAAGGGGGTCCATAGTTTTATTTTGGTACACTTTAATGTTGCGTGTCTTATATGCAAAGTCTGGCTACGCTCAGGAAAAAATTCAAAAAATATGTATTAATGTTCTTAGATGATTTTAAGTACCCTAATAACAACGAGTTGTTCATAACTTAGTGTATTTACGACTTCAGGTTTACTGTTGAGAAATATATTGTGTAGACTATCTTTAATGAATTCGTGAATCGGTCGATAAGTAGGACAAAAGACAAACAGGTGATTTAAATCTTCAGTACATAATCCGCACGATTTGCATGTACTGTCATCAGTTTGTCCGATTTTAGTAAGTTTTTCTAAAGTAAAAATAGCTCTATGTATCAGGCGATAGTTAAGACATCTGCAGTCAGGCGGAAGACAAATCTGATTGGCCACCGAATATAAACTTGAAAAGCTGATTGATGGATAAGGCTCCTCCCAATGTTTTTCAGAGGTGGGCGTTTCAAAAAAGAATGACAGAAGAATTGTAACTGCACCCAAAAAATTTAATTCTCGGCCTTTTTCATAGCATATTTTAATTTTCGGAGTATCCTCAGAATTTAAGGGATATTCAGATTTCAATAGATTTTTCCATGTGCTAGGAATCGAATGTAAAATCTTGTTAAAACCACATAGAATATCGGTCATTTTTTCATCTGGAAATTTTTGTTGGATAATTTCAACCATGGAATCGGAAGTGAAAAACCCCGGCTTTTACAAATTTTTGGAATAACAACATTTTACCGTTGAATTTTATATTCGGATTACAAAATATTGGATTATTGCACACATGTTGAATTTCGATTTCAAATTTTAACTTGGATTTAATTTTATAAAAAGCACTTAACATTTCTTGATAAATAAGTGGTAAGTTTTTTAACTGAGTTGAATTCAAGTCTGTATATACCATGTTTTGTTTTAAATTTAGGGAATCAACTTTTGAAATAAAAAAGTTAAATGCACTTTTCCATACCGAATCACAATCCTTATCTAAAAATTTTCTGAAAAATTTTAGTCGAAATGCTTGCATTTTTAAAAATATATCAGGTATATTCAAACCTCCCATAATTTTACTACCAATAATTGATTGATATTTAACCAAATGAGACTTTTGTTGCCAAAGAAATTTGAATACAATTACTCTAAATTCATTTTTAATATTTTTAGGCAAGGGACAAACAGTTAGCGTGTAGTAAAATCTTGACATAATTAATGAAGTTAACACTGTAGCTCTACCTGGTAAAGTCAATTCTCTTTTATTCCAAAAAAATAAAATTGTTTTTACCTTTTTAATTTTATCCTTCCAGTTCAGCAATTCACATAACTCCTTATCTTTTCCCATATATATCCCTAAAACTTTAGCAACAGATTCACAATGTTGAATTTGTAATTTATCAAGATCATTTTCAGAAATATCTCCTGAACCCAAACATAAAATTTCTGACTTTTGTTTGTTTATTTTATCCCCCGATGCTTCACTGTATAATTTCAAAACATTAAAAATTTCGTCTGATTTATTATCTCCCGTAAAAATATTAGTGTCGTCAGCATGTTGAAATATTTTAGCCTCATTATCTGAATTTGGAATTTTAACCCCTTTGATATTCTTATTTTTAATGATTGCTTGACCTAATGGTTCTGCAGCCAACACATAAAGAAGAGCAGAAACCGGGCATCCTTGTTTAATTGAATTGTTCAATTTAACGTATTTTGTCAAAAACCCATTACATTTTACACTACTATTTACATTTGTGTAAAAGATTTTAATCCACTGAATGAATTTAGGACCAAAACCAAATTTTTCAAGAACAAGAAATAAATATTCATGATCAACTTTGTCGAAGGCTTTTTCCTGATCAATTTTTATCAAATAACCTTCTAATTTATCTTTTTCAATAATTTCAATTAAATCTCTAATACTCGCTGTTGTATCCGCAATATCCCTTCCCATAATGCAACAAGTTTGGAAAGGAGAAATTAATTTTGGTAAAATAACTTTCAAACGATTAGACATATAACTCGAGCCAAAATTTTATAATCCACACATAGAATGAAATAGGTCTGAAATTTTTCAACAGATTTTTATCACCCTTATTTTTATAAACTAGATTTATAACTCCATGACGCATTGAACGTGTCATAAGTTTTTCTTCTTCAATAACTTTGAAAATTTTAAGAAAAATGTCACCAAACATATGGAAAAATTTACAAAAAAATTCTACAGTCAGTCCACATGGACCAGGAGTTTTATTTTTCGCCATACCAAACAATGCAGATTTTATTTCATCTAAAATTAAATCAGACTCTAAGGCTTCCATATCCTCATAAAGTACACTCTCAGAAATAAACTCTAATAATTCTGCAACTTTTAGTTTATCAATATTAGTACACGAATACAGTTCTGAATAAAATTTGAAAATTTCTTCCATAATTTCACTAGTATCAGTTACAATTTTACCTTCACAAGTTTTTATTTCTTTTATATAATTATTATTCTGTCTATATTTTTCTAACTGTAAAAAATATTTAGAATTTCTGTCACCCTCAATTGCCCACAAGGCTTTGGAACGTAAAATAGCACCTTTACATATTTTATCTTCGCATGACTTTAATTCTAACTTTAACTCTTCCAATTTTATTTATATTAAAGTTCACATCAATTACAGCCTTTTCAGATAATTTTTCATAATCTTTTTGAAGTAAAGTATTCTGCCTTATCTTCACGTGCTTTATTTTGTGAAAATATTTTTGCTATTTGTTTTATTTTAAACTTCAAATTATCATACCAAATCAAGGGTTCATCAGTATATAATTGACATTTTTTCTCATCTTCTATTAATTTTGAAATTCTAGTAATAAAATCCTCATCCTCTAACAAAGAATTGTTAAAAATCCATAGCCCCGGTCCTCTTTCAATTTCACTCAAGTCTATATTCAGATGAACAAACGAATGGTCACTAAAAGTATTATGTCTATAGTAGGAATTTTTTACATACTGTGTAAGGGATTTCGAGATTAAAATATAATCGATTCTGCTCTGAATTAGTATGTTCTGAACGATACGACGCCAAGAAAAAATCCGTGACGTGGGATTTCTCGCTCGCCAAACATCGTATATGTTAAAATGATCGAGTATTGCATTAAAGGATTTGTACGCTTTATCTTCTGTGTGTGTAGTTTTACAACAGCGATCAAGTTTTGACAGAGATGTATTCATATCACCCAACAAGATAAGATTTTCAAAATCAGAAATTTTAGAACGAATATTTTCGAAAAAAACAGAGCGATCACTTACATTGTTTGGAGCATAACAATTAATAATGTCAATTTCCTTCTCGTCTTGTTGAAATTTGATATGAATACATCTACCGTCAAACCCTTGTACTTCAGTTATACTATTTTTAACCCGGTTACTTACTAGAAAAGCAACACCCTGTCTCAGTGTATAAGAACAAGAGAAATAAATTTGACCATCCCAAAATTTAGCAAAATCTAGAACTAAGGCGTCATCCCAAAAAGTTTCCTGTATTCCAACAATATCAAAAAAATTTTCAGAACAATACTTAGAAAACCTTTGAAATTTTACAATGTCCCTTAAACCATTCACATTTACAGACACAATATTCACCATCGTTAGGAGAAAGATTACAATAAATAAGTGTGTAACTATGAACTTGAATGTGACAATTGATGGCGGGGGTGACTTCTCAACCTTTTAATATCTTCAGCTGAGAGGGATGGGTTAGTCACCAAACGTTTTCTCCGGATTTTGGCCATTACCGGCCGAGCCAGCTCACCATCAGACATTTCTACCTCGGACTCATCTTTTGCAATAAGTGTCTCTGAGGATTTAACAGAGGCACTCACGCCATTACTTTGACTTTGGTAAGCAGGCTCAGGAACTTCATTTTCACTCTGGGACCCCCCTTGGTTTTCAAACATATTTTTATCATCATTCAAACCATTAGTATGTTCATCAATAATCATAATGTTATTACCATCATTATTGTCATTGTTCATTTCAGCAGCTTGGTCTAAATTAAGTTCATCTGTGTCTTGTATATGATCATCAGTACCTACGTTTGTGTCCTTTCCGATTGTCTCCTCCTCCGTACAAACATCGTTCGGTACGTCCTCCTCAACATTCAATACATCGTTGTTCATCTCCGCTTCATTCGTTTCATCACCATTATTATCTCCCTCCATTTGATGTGTATCATTTTCTTCATCGTATTGCTGTTCTTCATCTTGTGGGTTTCCCCAAACAGGTACACATATACACTTAGCAGGGTACCTTTTGCATTTATCACATGGTGGCTTCGGACAAGCCTTAGCCAAGTGTCCAGAACCTTTACACCTGAAGCAAATATTGTCAGGACAACAAGCATATAAATGTCCAGGTTCATAACATTTAGAGCATACCTTGTGTTGGTTGTCGTGGATCACCCTGATGTACTCCGACGAACTAATTCCTGTAGAAAACTTCATCGTGTACGGCAAACTTTTCCTCTCATGTGGAAATTTCACAACAACATACCTAGTTCCGTTCGCACATTTGGTTCCTGGGTACATACGCCTTCTAATCGGTGAAACTAACTCTGCCCGGAATTCTTCAAGTTTATTTTTTATTTCAATATCCGGAACATAATATGAAATGTTCAAGAAGCTTACCATTCTTTCACGAGAAAAAACAGCATTTGGTTTAAATTTAGTGTCATTTACCTTAAAACCGGTGTCACAATATTAATTCAACAGCATCCTGGTGTTTCAATGTTATCTCAAACAAATTTCCACTTTTTGGTACACAGGCCACAACTTCTCCTTCACCTACTTGTTCACCCACACTTTTAATAACAGATAAAGCAGAAACAGATTTATTATCAACGACATCAACAAGCACAGTTTGCTCCTTTACAGTTCGATGCACCCCCCTATCACCAGACATGGTGAAGGGAGGTTCACTAAGTCACAAAAAGCTAAAATTCAAAAAAATAAATCCACAAATATCCTCAGTATGATCACACTAAACTAAACAGAAAGCTATATCTACTGATGGGTCCTAAAACGACGAATATCAGTTTGGATTTTTCTTCAGCAGAAAACACGTACTTCCACCTTGCTATCCAAACCGGAAGTAACTCCATTGGAACTTAAGTCCAACGCCTTAACCACTCGGCCACCGCACTGTTGACATCAAGATCGATAAATATGCATAAGTTTGTTAACCCGAGTTAAAATCCTGTTTTTTCCGTTATTGAAAAGCAAAACGCAATTTAAAGGGCTTTTTCTTTCTTATTCTCCACTGTATTCATGTGTTCAGGTTACTTATTTCAATGAAAATACGAATCACACGACATTAGATCGAGATAATAATTGTAAAATTGATGTCTGACATGCTCTTAACTTACAAATACCGACGACGCTAGACTTCAAATGTTTGGAAAAGGAAAGATCTGCATTCATTTTCAACAGTTCATTCGAAGTTAATTATCGAGTTCTCTGCGGAAAATCAGTAGTACCAGTTGCAGAGATATAAATCTAAAAAGGGGGGGTGAATTTAAAAAATTATCTATGTAACTACATGGTAAGTTGGAACCATATTTTGCAGCAATGGTCCTTAGATGGTCCTCTTTCAGAATTGTGTCCGATGACCCAGACGATCAACCAAAATGGCGGCAACAGCCGAACTTAGTTTAACATAGGACCTTATGGGAAATTCATTCAAAAATCGTCTTGGCTAAAAGTACTGAGGCAATTGGAACCAAACTTAGCACCAATAGCCCTTAGATGGTCCTCTTTCAGAATTGTGTCCGATGACCCGGACGATCAACCAATACTTTTTATATGTCCCCAAAACATTAACATCTCCTTAACTAGAACACTTTGTTTACAGATGGACAATGATCGACAACGGACATCAACATACCATTTAAAATTATTTGAATGAATTTAAAATAACTGACTGGTACTTTACTAAATCTGTTATTTTGCCATAAAAATGTTAAAACAATTACACGAATTTCATTCTTAATCTTAATTGCTGGCAAGGGACAAACAGTCAACATGTTTTTCCGTTCGTCCCTCCTCACACAAATCCTTATCTTTTCCAACATAGATACACAATTTACCAAATATGTTAGTTACATTTTCACATTTTTGATTTTTCGACTTATTTAATTCCAATTCAGTAATACTCCCTTTACCAAGACACATGATCTCAGATTTTTGTTTATTTATTTTAGTACCATTTGCTTCACTATATGAATTTAAAACTTCAAAACGTTTCATCAATTGATTTTTTATCTGACGTAAATGTGTTAGTGTCATCCGCATGTTAGAAATATTTGCCTCCTCAACTGAATATGGAATTTTAACACCAGTAATAAATATATTTCTAATTACTACTTGAAGTAAAGGTTCTGCGGTTAATGTATAAATGACAACAGAAACGGGACGCCGCTGTTTTATTGAATTATTTACATATTAATTAGCATGAAAACCATTACACTTACATCAGTATAAAATATAAATTATCATTTATATAAACAGCATGATGACAAATGAGGACTCAAATTTTCCCTTTCAAATAGTAAATCTCTGCTTATCTAGTAAAAGACGCCTGAGCAAATGGGAACCATTCCTGAACCTCTTGCTTCAATGCTATATATATATATATGATAATCATGCAATCTTTTTCCACATTTAATCTAATGTCACAGTGATATTTTCTCAAAGATGAATAGACCGCCTCGGTGGTCTCGTGGTAGCGTGCTCGCCCCGAGTGCAGAAGGTCGCGGGTTCGATCCCCGGCCGGGTCAAACCAAAGACATTGAAATTGGTATTTGCTGCTTCTCCGCCAAGCACGCGGCATCTAGGAGTAAGAGCAAAGACTGGTCGGCTCGGAGTCAGTATAATGTGTCCGAGTGAGGTGATATGTCTTCCTGCGGACAGTTACCTCGTGAGCTAGCACATTAAAAATCCGACTTAGCGTGTCGGTCAAGTACAAAGCAGGGATCATATTCATTATCATATCAACATGTTCTCGTCCTGATATGCACCTGGTTGCCACTGGACGTTAAATAATAATTCATCCATCCATCCATCAAAGATGAATACCTCATATCCTATTATTATGATATAATAATGGTACTATCCAATGTAACCTCTACAGTGGTCTCACGCCACGCCTTGTTTTTCAATTCGTTGGAGAAAACATTTCCTGCGAAACCGAACGGGACATAAATTTATTTTGACAAAGTTAAAAGATATGTGAATGACTTTCTGAATATCAAGATCTTTTAAATATTAAAATGTTTATTAACTAAAACATTTAATAACAATGTTTATCTTAAATATAACAAATACAACTAAAAATCTAAATCTAAATCAAATCAAAGTTTTATTTAAAGTCGATGCATATCAAACAATGCAACACAAGCTCTTCTGAGCATTTAAAATCGACTATCAGACATATAAAACATAACCATGCCATATACATAGCATGTACATATTACAAAGTACAGTTAGCATAAAAAACATAATTGAATATCACACGTTTAAACGCAAGCATTGTCACAGAGCACCAAACATACAAGCAAACATTTTAAATGAATTAACATTGGTAAACAAAATAAAACTGTATTCAAAAGATAAGGAATAAATTACATGATGAGGTGACCATACAGATACCAGGAAAGGTTCTCTATAGAGAGAGAAAAACAAAACAAAAACATCGCATAAATGAGTGATTTACGATTCAAAACAATATACACTAAAATGTTTATTTATTTGTAAAAGTTTCTTCCTATTTTCTGATTTACTGATTTAATGTATTTTTTCTTAATAAATATTCAAGGATCATTTACCGTTACGTATAAGTCCATTATTAATTTTAAAACTGGAATTAGTACAGTTGGTCCCAGTTTTAAGTAATTTATAAATAAATGCATCTGATGACCATATCTAGGTTGGCAGTCATTTATATAAAAATTCTGAAAGAGGACCACTTAAGAACCATTGACTGATTCAAACTGGCTTAGGCCACAATTTTTCTATTTTCTTCTTAACGGAAGAGCCTACCCTAACTTTTTACAATACAAAATATGAAAATTAAATTAAATTTCCAAACTCTTATGTTTATTTTTCTCCCCCGACTCCAGGTTTTTTTAGTTTGCATTGTATTTTTAATTTATTATCGGTCCAACATAAGTTCGAATGTTGGTTATTACTTTAGACGTATATATATATATATATATATATGAAGAAATGTAGGAATCAACAATAAATATTTTTTGGAGTTCTTCCTGACAAACTCATATATTAGAACTATTAACATTTATATCATGAAAATGTTTTCTGATATAAAACTTCTTTACTTTACTCCAGTTTAATAAACAATTTTTTAAAAACATTATCTAAGGATTTGTATAAAGAACACTTAATTAACTTCAAACTAAACGGGTAAAAAGGGTATTTTAAAATATTGCATAACATTTTTTTTTAAATATGAAACAGATTCTCTTTTATTTACTTTTGGTTTCGATGGCAAAAATTGGACTTTTTTTATTTTTTATTTTACGCCCTCGACCATAGTTTTCAAGATTTTCCCGTTAACAGCAAATGAAAGAATTTTGGCCTTAGTTGTTTCAGACAGGAAGATCTTTAGATGACTTTTCCACAGGTTTCTATGAAAAATTAAAATTGGCTGTGCTGATGTTTCACTGAATATTATACTGAAATTGGACTATCTCAGGACAATGTGGGTTCAGGGACTATCTCAGGTACTATGTGGGTTCAGGGACTATCTCAGGACCAATGTGGGTTCAGAGACTATCTCAGGACCAATGTGGGTTCAGAGACTATCTCAGGACCAATGTGGGTTCAGGGACTATCTCAGGAAAATGTGGGTTCAGGGACTATCTCAGGACCAATGTGGGTTCAGGAATTATTCCAGGACCAATGTGGGTTCAGGGACTATCTCAGGACCAATTTGGGTTCAGGGACTATGTCAGGACCAATGTGGGTTCAGGGACCATCCCAGGACCAATGTGGGTTCAGAGACCATCCCAGGACCAATGTGGGTTCAAGGACTATCTCAGGACCAACATGGGTTCAGGGACTATCTCAGGACCAATGTGGGTTCAGGGACTATGTCAGGACTAATGTGGGTTCAGAGAATAAGGATAAAATATAAGTTTAAGGACACCATAGGTGATGGTAAATAGCTGTGGTACATGTGCTCTAAAATATATCTAGATCTAGAAAGTATTGCATAAAATAATTGACACCCAACCCTCCCAAAACTTACCTGGAACACTAAAACATATTATGACAAAGTGTAGATTTGATATAATTTTCAAACGGAATGAAGAATGCATGTTGCATGTTTACGGTAATTTCCAGTGTATTATATATAGGAAATTTTAATACATTATTATAACTGTTTTGAATAATACAGCACATTTGCATTATATATTCTTAAGTTTATAGAACAAAACAAAACATGAAATGACTATGGTACCTATTTCTGAGCACTAATTAGAAGAGAAAATATGTTGAAAATAGTCATGGTTGAATATCATTCAATTGTAATGGATAAATACACTTATTCTATCAAAAAGTAAACTCATAACATGATTCATCCGATACCAAAAACTTACCCTTTATACAAAATTGTTTAAGTTCTAGCTTTATGAATCTGACTCTAAAACTACAGTTTTAAGGTAGATATTACTTGCTATTGACGGATATCTCATTTTTCATTGTGGCATACCACTATACCAGTACTACAATATTTGACTTTTATAGGAAGGAATTTGAAAAATTCTGAGTCCAAAATTCAGTTAGAATAAAAGGCAGACTCGGAAATGTAATGAAAAAAGGCAGGATTGATTATCACTTGGAATCAAACACTGTATTTTTGTGTTTTGAATCGGGTGCCATCAGCATAAAAACAAATGCAGGCTCATGGATGCTGCAAAAAAATAGAAATGTCAGGATCTAAGATTTCTTCTTTACACCCCAACTAGAGGCTCTCAAGAGCCTGTGTCGCTCACCTGTATCTAATGTGATTACAATAGCTACTGAAGACATCTTATCATTATTATTTTTGAATATGTGGTCAAGTTGTGACCATTCAGAATTTTTTTTACAATTTTCTGATAGACTTCTAAATATCTTGGATGATGGATCGGCAACAAAGTAACAACACTTGGTCAGCACCTAATAAGGAACATTCATGCTATGTTTTGTTACATTCCATTCAGTGGTTCTCTAAAAGAAATCATTTGTATGCATTTCCCATAGGGTCCCATGTTAAACTTAGTCCCCTGCTGGCGGCAATCTTGGATGATGGATCGGCTACAAAGTAACAACGCTTGGTCAGCACCTCATAAGGAACATTCATGCCAGATTTAGTTTCATTCCATTCAGTGGTTCTCTAAAAGAAGTCATTTGTATGCATTTCCCATAGGGTCCTATGTTAAACTAAGTTCCTCGCTGGCGGCCATCTTGGATGATGGATCAGCTACAAAGTAACAACACTTGGTCAGCACTTCATAAGGAATATTCATGCCATGTTTGGTTTCATTCCATTAAGTGGGTCACTAGAAGAAGTCATTTGTATGCATTTCCCATAGGGTTCTATGTTAAACTAAGTCCCCTGCTGGTGGCCATCTTGGATTATGGATCGGCTACAAAGTAACAACACTTGGTCAGCACCTAATAAGGAACATTCATGCTATGTTTTGTTACATTCCATTCAGTGGTTCTCTACAAGAAGTCATTTGTATGCATTTCCCATAGGGTCCAATGTTAAACTTAGTCTCCCGCTGGCGGCCATCTTGGATTATGGATCGGCTACAAAGTAACAACACTTGGTCAGCACCTCATAAGGAACATTCATGCAATGTTTGGTTTCATTCTATTCAACGGTTCTCTAAAAGAAGTCATTTGTATGCATTTCCCATAGGGTCCTATGTTTAACTTAGTCCCCCTCTGGCGGCCATCTTGGATGATGGATCGGCTACAAAGTAACAACACTTGGTCAGCACCTCATAAGGAACATTCATGCCAGATTTACTTTCATTCCATTCAGTGGTTCTCTAAAAGAAGTCATTTGTATGCATTTCCCATAGGGTCCTATGTTAAACTAAGTTCCCCGCTGGCGGCCATCTTGGATGATGGATCAGCTACAAAGTAACAACACTTGGTCAGCACTTCATAAGGAATATTCATGCCATGTTTGGTTTCATTCCATTAAGTGGGTCACTAAAAGAAGTCATTTGTATGCATTTCCCATAGGGTTCTATGTTAAACTAAGTTCCCCGCTGGCGGCCATCTTGGATTATGGATCGGCTACAAAGTAACAACACTTGGTCAGCACCTCATAAGGAACATTCATGCCATGTTTGGTTTCATTCCATTCAACGGTTCTCTAAAAGAAGTCATTTGTATGCATTTCCCATAGGGTCCTATGTTAAACTAAGTCCCCCTCTGGCGGCCATCTTGGATGATGGATCGGCTACAAAGTAACAACACTTGGTCAGCACCTTATAAGGGTTCATTCATGCCAGATTTAGTTTCATTCCATTCAGTTGTTCTCTAAAAGAAGTCATTTGTATGCATTTCCCATAGGGTCCAATGTTAAACTTAGTCCCCCGCTGGCGGCCATCTTGGATGATGGATCGGCTACAAAGTAACAACACTTGGTCAGAACCTCATAAGGAACATTCATGCCAGATTTAGTTTCATTCCATTCAGTGGTTCTCTAAAAGAAGTCATTTGTATGCATTTCCCATAGGGTTCTATGTTAAACTAAGTCCCCCGCTGGCGGCCATCTTGGATTATGGATCGGCTACAAAGTAACAACACTTGGTCAGCACCTCATAAGGAACATTCATGCCATGTTTGGTTTCATTCCATTCAACGGTTCTCTAAAAGAAGTCATTTGTATGCATTTCCCATAGGGTCCTATGTTAAACTAAGTCCCCCTCTGGCGGCCATCTTGGATGATGGATCAGCTACAAAGTAACAACACTTGGTCAGCACCTCATAAGGAACATTCATGCCAGATTTAGTTTCATTCCATTCAGTGGTTCTCTAAAAGAAGTCATTTGTATGCATTTCCCATAGGGTCCTATGTTAAAGTAAGTTCCCCGCTGGCGGCCATCTTGGATGATGGATCGGCTACAAAGTAACAACACTTGGTCAGCACCTCATAAGGAACATTCATGCCAGATTTAGTTTCATTCCATTCAGTGGTTCTCTAAAAGAAGTCATTTGTATGCATTTCCCATAGGGTTCTATGTTAAACTAAGTCCCCCGCTGGCGGCCATCTTGGATTATGGATCGGCTACAAAGTAACAACACTTGGTCAGCACCTCATAAGGAACATTCATGCCATGTTTGGTTTCATTCCATTCAACGGTTCTCTAAAAGAAGTCATTTGTATGCATTTCCCATAGGGTCCCATGTTAAACTAAGTCCCCCTCTGGCGGCCATCTTGGATGATGGATCGGCTACAAAGTAACAACACTTGGTCAGCACCTCATAAGGAACATTCATGCCAGATTTAGTTTCATTCCATTCAGTGGTTCTCTAAAAGAAGTCATTTGTATGCATTTCCCATAGGGTCCTATGTTAAACTAAGTTCCCCGCTGGCGGCCATCTTGGATGATGGATCGGCTACAAAGTAACAACACTTGGTCAGCACCTCATAAGGAACATTCATGCCATGTTTGGTTTCATTCCATTCAGTGGTTCTCTAGAAGAAGTTCAAAATGTAAAATGTTAACGACGACGCCGGACGACGGACGACGACGGACGACGGACGACGACGGACGACGGACGACGACGGACGACGGACGACGGACGCCAAGTGATGAGAAAAGCTCACTTGACCCTTTGGGTCAGGTGAGCTAAAAAGTCAAATACAGCAACATTATTTCCCAAACGCTGTACTGTAGTTTTAGAGGCTATAATGACAGTTTTTGGAAACCATGAACAAGTTTTCACATAGGGCTATAATGAGACAGTTAGTTACTAAAACTCTCAATTATATCTTCAACTGTGTCATGAGGTAAGACGCTGTTTTTGTCTGCAGCTTTACATATTTCAGATACAACCACATTAAATATATCAGATCTATCAGCATATACATGATGCGCAGCTTCAGGAATTCTCTGAAATGAAAATAACGCCTGGTGAATGTTGTACAGAGTTTTTATATCCGTTATATATACATGTATGTACCGGTATAGAAAACAAGGAAGATAAATGGAAATGGTGAGCTGTCAAAAGGGGCATAAAACGACTTAAATGTATAAAATACACAAGTCGAACAAAACCAAATATAAAATCTAAAAAAAAACAAACTAAAAAGTTAAAAATACCCAACGTTTTGACCAATATGGTCTTGATCACTAGCATGTAAAAAATAAAAATAAAAAACATTCTTAGTTTTTTATAGACCGGTACTTGGGCATTACAATTTAATCTCTTGATAGAGTACACCGTAACTGAGAAAATTGACAAAATCCATAAGCAAAAGTGCCTTATTATTCACCCAATATGCAAAGAATATGAGTTTATTAAATTTTATTCTCTTAAGTGACAAAATGTATGATAAAAAGTTTGAATGGATATGGTGAATAAATTATTGATTCTTTACATGAAATCTCAATGAGCATTTGTCAAACAAAAGTTCATGTAAAGGAACAGAGTTATTAATCTTAAAAACACTACTATATAATCAATTACTTCACTTTATTGACTTACAAATCTTGAAAAATCATTCATGAAACATTAAAAAAACAAATACCTGCACACAAACATAACTGCAATCTCGTATTTCTTGAACAGAGTATCCAACTGTTTTGTCCATCCATGATTCAGCTCCATAGAGAATGGATATAGGTACCTCCTTGGGTAATGCCGATATTCTGTTGATTATGGGATTTTTTGCCCACACGTATGGCCCCAAACTTAAGTTTTTAAATGCAATTTCACCACTGAAAAAGATAAATAGTATATGAACAAAATTGTTTGTTTTCTTGTTGTTTCTAATGAAAGTTATGAAATAATACCAAATTGACATATTCACTTGTTCACTTGTAACTTGCAAGATTCTTGCTTAATATTCTGAAATTTGGATAATATCATTTGAACATATTTTAAGCCAATATCTTTGAATATAACTGACACCAGGCCCTAGGCCGTCTTAGAAAACTAGCAACTGATCTCGTGACAACATTGATATCAGACAGCGGCGTAGCTACCCCTGGATTGATGTGGAAGCACAAAGCAGGAACAAGTGTACGGGAAGTTGATGTGCCCAATGTAAAACTCTGACAGGACGTAAACATATATATTTCTAAGAAATATATCTATATTAACAAGAAAAGTTATAAAACAAAATAATTTTGTTATAAATATGTATATTATAGACACCCACAATAACGGTTGACTGACACCTTTGGTTAGACAAAAAGGCTCCGACCATTTTATTACTGAGGGAGGGGGGCTGGGGTTTAAAAAAAAACATTATGTAACTTGATCTGAATTTTTTTTTACATTTCCCACAATGTTAAATAAAAATAAAATAAGTCTGACTATTGAACAAAATTAATGTGCTCCATGGAATAAATTCCCCGAAAAAAAAGTTAAACTTTTTTTGTAGTTTGACCTTCAAGATTTGTGTACAGAGTAGATCTAGAAGGACGATGATGACATTGTCAACTATCAAAGGTAATGGCCGGGGGTAATGGAAGATTTTTTACATTATTAAACTTCTGCTTTATTTATTGTACTATAAATAGACCCTTTCTGCTTAACTGCACGGTATTGGGCGGGAACTTGTGTACAGGGGACTCATTTACGTAAAAGTTTGTGTTTGTGTAACCGCCACCCAACCCCCTTTCCCACCAGAATATTGTAGCTCCCCAGTTAAACCGAAATTGTCTATAACACACCCGAATGACTGTTAGACTTTCTTCTAATTAATATGGTGATGTCAAATGTTATGTAGGGACCATTTACTTTTATGAAGATGTGCAATTTCACTATTGTGGTAGTGTATGCGAGTTCTAATTGTTTGGGGTTTATACTATGTTTATTCATAAAGAAAAAGTTATATTATCTACAATATTCCCACTTGAACAATTATATTTAGAATTTATAATGAACTAGAGATAGTGTGTCTGTAAGACACCGATGCCCCGTCCAAATGCACATTGAATTCCTAATATCCATCTTAAGTGAGGAATCCACTGATTTCTGACATAAGGACCCAAAAGCTAAAATTTAATGGAGTCACTCAAGCATGAAATCTTGGTGGTGTGTAACTAAAGAAGGTGACTGTAGTTGTAGAGTATCACTGATATATCATCACATGCTTTTTTAAGAAATAAAATGTATCTGAGACGTGTTGTACTATATAAGATTACTGATTACGAAATATCATTAATACATTACCATAGGTTCTAATAATACACCTAAATGCGAAAATTTAATTAAAGTCATCTAGGCATAAAATGTGGATCATGGTGACTAAAATGTTTCTGAGTTGTGTTATACTAAATAAGGTGGATGCAGTTGTGAAATATCATCAATATACAACCATAGGTTATTTCAAAAATATACCTATAAATGCAAAAATTTAATTTAAAGTTACTCAAGCATAACATATTCATCATGATCACTCAAATGTTGCTGAATTGTGTTTTACTATATAAGATGATTGTAGTCGTGAAATTTCATCAGTATACTACCATAGGCTCTTAAGAATACAACTAAATCCAAACATTTTACACAAGTCATTAAAGCATAAAAAATAGGTCGTGGTGACTAAAAGGTTGCTGACTTTTGTTATACTATATGGTATGATATTGATATTTCCCCACAGGTTTCTGAAGAATGGACCTAAACGCACAATCTTAACCGAGTCACTCATGCACGAAATGTGAGTCATAATGACCCAACTGTTGGAGAAATGCATTATATAATGTATACGATTATTGTGGTGAGGTATCATTGGTATAACAAAATGGGTTCCTAGGATATTAAACTACAAGCAAAACTTTACCAGAGTGTCATGCATGAAATGAAGGTTAATTAAAGTGACCCGCATGTTGCTCATCTGTGTTCAGTCCCATAAAGTGATTGTAGTGGTATGATATCATTGATATATCTCAATGGGTTTCTGAGAAATGTACCTAAACGAAAAAACTTAACCAAGCCGGACATTTTTGTTTTTCTTTGAACAATTTTTTAAAAATTTTCTCCAGAACCCCAAAAAAACCCCTTAGAAAAGTTGAACTGGGCAGAAGCTGCCAGGAAATAATATTTTTGCACATCGAACCCCCCTATTTCAGTTACTTTTAGCAATTTTCAGTTATTTCCTCTGCTCATAAAATTCATCCCTGAATAAAATGGTCGATGCCTAATGTACGCATGGAGAACAATAAAGTATATAGCAACATTACTGTTTCCGGACTTTCAAAAGTATTGTGGGTTTTAGATTTATGTAACTTCCTTTATAACAAATTTTCGTTCTGCAACCTGATTTTATGCTGTTTCTTTTCTTTTTTGGGGGGTGAAAATTATGTCGAATCATGTGATTTCATGTCGTATGCGTATGTATAGTTTTACTATACCTTGGACTCCTAGCATTACAGTGATAGATATATTTAGTTATGCTGTCATCTGTAAGCACATCCGCAAATTTGTTCTGTATATCAGATCTTAATTTCTTCACCAGACCTGGACCTAATGTACAAAAATTCATTATAAATATTAAGTTCAAAGCCTACCAATACCTTTTTAGATGAATTAGAACTGAGTTTAACCATGTATAATTGATACTTTAAAGTGTTCAATTTTGCCATCTTCACTTATGTGGTCATCCGTCCATAATTTTTTTCACATTTTGATTTCCTCTGAAAATGCTTGGCCGATTGTAAACAAACTAGGTAGGAATGATGTATGGGAGGACCTCTACAGACGATCCACCTATGGTTCTGGTTAGATGAAAAACATAGTCGCCAGATCCTTTTTTTAATTTTGATTTGCCAGTTCTCAAAAATCTCTGAAACTACACTGTGAAATGTGAAATGTTTTGAAACTTTGTAGGATTGATGACAACAATACCGTCTACAGACAACCCACTCAAGGATTCCATGGACAAAATGGGAAATGACTTTTTTTCATTTTCTCAGAAACTAAAGGGCAGATTGTAACCAACTTGGCAGGAATGGTCAACATGGTCGCAAGAGGCAATCTTTGATTTTAATTGGCCAATTTTTAAAATTCTTCTCCTCTTAAACTACACTATGAAATGTTTTGAAACTTTGAAGCATTGATGACGTCAATACCACTTTTGAGATGGCTGTGGCTGCTCAAAGTCTCCATGAAAATCATATGGGAAATAAATTTTTTGTTATTTGCTCTGGAACTAATGGGCAGATTGTAACAGAAGTTGGCAGGAAGGGCGTGTGCAAGTGCAACCTTTGGTTCCGGGTGGATGAACAAGAAAAATAAATGGAAATGGTGAGCTGTCAAAAGGGGCATAAAACGACTAAAATATATGAAATACTCAAGTCGAACAAAACCAAATATAAAATCGTAAAAAAAAAAAACAAACTAAGAAGTTAAAAATACTCAACGTTTCGACCAATATGGTTTTGATCACGAGCATGTGAAAAATAAATATAAAAAGGTGTTGACTCTTATCTATTTTTCTTGTTATCTATTGTTGCATGAGCTGTTTCGCAACATACTTAGTTTGTTTTACCCTATGAAATGTTCTGAAACTTTGCACAACTAATGATAGCAATGTCCTCTATTGTCTTTTGTTCACGGACTATTGCATGGGAATTATGGCATGTGTTCATTAAATTAGTCTGCTGTTATCTTGATGACAGAAGCCATTTGCATTTCACAGGTCTATTCTGTGTTCCAGTGTATCAACAATTTATAAATGAATTCTGTTTTATTCTGAAGTGTTATCAATTGTCTCAGGTAACATGGGTAAGAGGAATGAGTGGAAAATATTAAACTTTGTGTAAACATTAACCGCAAAGAAAACCAAGAAGCCTAATAATTTTTAAGGTCAAATTTTAAGGTCACCATTTTGCGTTTCTTTAACAGCCTTGTAGATACAACATATCTTACTTCTTCAAATGGGCTAATGTAAGTCAGGAGAGCGATACAGGTTAAGGGGAACCTCTACTTTATTGTATAAAATGTCTTTTTCAATAAAATTTCTAATAAATAAATAAATTGCAGTCTGTAAATAATTCTTTATCACCTGCACTTTATTTATATATAGGTGGTTTAATTCAGGTACTATATAAGTTAGTACATACCAAACGGCCCTAATGCACGTAGAACTGACATTGGATAAAACAGACTTCCAATTCCAAGAAGAACTTTGTATCTAGTTGGAATCTGTGTTTCCGGTGGTTTTTCATGATAACCCCAAGGATCTGCCGGTATTAAATGTTGAATCCTTTCTGGATATTTTAAAGCATAGACTGTAGACAGGTAACCACCTAAACTATGGCCCAGCAATATAATCTTCTCAAGTTTCATTTCTTTTCTCCAGTCCTCAATTGCATCGACAAGCTGTTCTTCTGCTTTTTCTGTTTTAGAACTCAGCTTTGGTCTGGAGCTTTTTCCAAATCCAAGAAGGTCAAATGCATATAAGGGTCGATTTTTAGAAAGTTCTGTCAGATTTTTTACCCAAAGTCCGATTCCTCCACCCATCCCATGTACAAGAACTAGAGGTGTCCCACTGTGATTTTCATTAATACTTATTGTCCATATTTGGTGTTCCGGATTTGGTAGCTGAACCATTCTGGTATTAAATGGAATCTTTAAATATTCTGTAGTGAAATCATATAACAGATTACAGAAACAATACATTCAATAACTATTCTATATCATTAAGATATATTTTAATGCTGATGATGAGAGGTAACTCCTTGAAATGCGTCGTATACAGCATAGTATAAATTTACTATATCTATTATTAGTATCTTTGGATTGTTATTTTGAAACTCCTGGGTTGATGCCTCTGCTGGTGGACCCTAGGTCCCCGAGGGTATTCGCCAACCCAGTCGTCAGACTTGTCTGACATGATTATTCATTGATTTGTTACAGAAATTACCAGTATTTAGCAAAATTCAAAAATAATAGAAATACTAAGGGTTCATTCCTTGTATTGCACATGGTAGATATCCTTAGCTGAAATTTGGCTTCCTATTTCGGTATTTTTGGTTGAGTACTTCTTGTTTAATATAAGTTTGGTTTTTGGTCTTCCAAATGTTTCGGTTTTAATGCTGCTGATGAGAGGTAACTCCTTGAAATGCGTCGTATACAGCATAGTATAAATTTACTATATGTAATATTAGTATCTTTGGATTGTTATTTTAATACGATTTCAATATTATAGGAAACCTTTTCTTTCAAATTGTTGCTATAGACTACATAATCTGAAAACTATATTGTTAAAGACTTCAGGTTATTGCACTACGTGATCTTTTTAAGCAATGAATGCATTGAGACAGTATTGCACCTGGAACTGTACAATGACTCCGCCCGGCAGAAAAAATATACCTGTGATGAATATTATATAACAGGCCTTGTAAAATTGACGATTCTACTTACCATTAAAAATCTTACTTTCAACCTCTGCCAACTTTGCCTTTGATGTTGGCTTCCATCTAAGGATTCTTCTGCATCGATTTTCATTCCTTATTGATACATTCCTAAAAAAAAACAATATATCATGCAGTCCCGCATTCTTCTTCCGCTGATTTCTTCCTGGGAGGCTTGTGCATACAACAACTCTAAGGGCCCATTCACATGCCCAAAATTTACACAAGTACAAGCATATTTGCACACATTAACAATTATGTAGGTATGCAAATGCAAATTTGCAATACATTTACATGGTTTTTTATGTCTGGTGTGTATAAATACTTAATAGTTTTGGGAAAGACTGTAGTGCACATCAAAAAATAGTCCGGGATTCCTCTGACATCAAACGGCCTGTTTCAGACTTGCCGGAGGCCTTGGAACGTTAGAGTGCACTACAAAATACACACTGGAAACTTCCCGAATCTGTACGTATGTATTAAATAATTGCCAATGGACGATAAACAATAATTCATCCACCAATCCATCCATCTGACATCAAGCAATATTACAAACTTTGTAAACAATACATCATATACATATAGCATAAAAACTGGCAGATAAGACAAACAAAGGAGTAAAGAAGTAATTATTGTATTAACTCTTTATTAACTTTGACCTATGTGTACCTTATATTTTCGCAGTTCCAATCAGAACATGTAAATGCTCATAGCGACCATTTTTTTTTTCACAGACCGGGCTGATTTATGTAAACTTTGTAAAGGACCTTCCGTAGATGTTCCATACCAAAAATCAGTTCATTTGGCTTTATGGTTTCAAAGGAGAAGAAGTTTTAAATCTGGACCAATCAAAACATATAAATGCTCATGGTGGCCATTTTGTTTCACAGACCGGGATGATTTGTGCAAACTTTGTAAAGAACCTTCCATAAATGCTCCATACCAAATATTAGTTCATTTGGCTTTACGGTTTCATAGGAGAAGAAGTTTTAAATTTGGATTAAATCAAAACATGTAAATGCTCATAGCGGCCATTTTGTTTCACGGACCGGGCTGATTTATGCAATCTTTGTAAAGGACCTTCCATAGATGTTCCATACCAAAAATAAGTTTATTTGGCTTTACGGTTTCAGAGAAGAAGTTTTAAATTTGGACCAATCAAGACATGTAAATGCTCATAGCGGCCATTTTGTTTCACGGGCTGTGCTGATTTATGCAAATTTTGTAAAGGACTTTCCATTGATGCTCCATACCAAATATAAGTTCATTTGCCTTTACCGTTTCAGAGGAGCAGAAGTTTAAATTTTGACCAATCAGAACATTTAAATGCTCATAGCGGCCATTTTGTTTCACGGACCGGGATGATTTATGCAAACTATGTAAAGGACCTTCCATAGAGGCTACAGGCCAAGTTTCAATTTAATAGGTCCAGGGGTTTCAGAGGAGAAGATGAAAATGTAAAGGTTAACAGACCGACGGACGAAGTGATGACAAAAGCTCACATTGCCTTTGGCAAGGTGATCTAAAAAAAAAGGCAGAATGCAAAATTTGGTGAAAGGGGGGAATTCTGGCATGGGGGGAAAACTGCAATATATGTATCCGTATTGTAGTTTTACCATGTGGGACTAATGGCTCTGATACAAAATTTTCTTGGGGAGGGATACGTTTTGTAGCATCAAGCCAGTCCCCCCCCCCCCCCGGGATGGTTATATTACACCGGTATGGGACCATTTTATAGGATAGAAATTAATGTCATGTCCAAAAAAATAAGAGAAGATCAAGGCTAAGTCTGATAGTCCAAATAATGTCAATAAACAGTTTCAGTGACACTTACTGACAAACAAACAAACTGGTACAACGTCATATAGATCTATGATGAAGAATATAACGGAAAAGAAGATAAAATCACAGTACTCAATAGTTTTTTCTCTATTTTTTTCACCATATTTTGCAATTAACATCACGTTACTTACTGTGTTTGTGGTGTATCTCCAACTTCGATCTCCATTTTTCATTCAATTTTTAACTAACTCGAATAATTCAAGCCTTTTCCGTATCCGATTCTCTCCTTCGTAATGGAGTTATATTGGGGTTAATTTTTAACAGAAAGAAAAACAGTTTATTATTACCATCCTACGCGTGAGATTGAGTCAGCAATGTTTTATTGTTTACGTTAAGCCATTGGGTGAGTTGTTATGTAGAACGATCAAAATTTAGAACGACTAACAATCCGGTGAACACAAGAATAGTTGTAATGAAGAAAGTTGACCCATCTCGCTGTGAAATACAAAGTTTTTATAACGAACTATTTACTGGCAATCATACCAATTATTTAAAGTAAACTAATCACTATACAAACGTTAGATTGAATTATGATATGATTGGATTTGAAATCGCTACCCCGTTTTCCCTGTTTAAGGTGGTACCTAACACTACAGGGAGATAACTCTATAAAATCAGCTAAACGTTCTAATAACGTTGTGTTCTTAAGGGAATATTAAGCTTTTCAATGATCAATATTAGTGTTTGTCAAACTGCTATACAATCAGTGTAATTTTTCTGATGAATTGGTTGGTTCAAATGTTTTGAAATTTTAAAATTTTTGTCAATGGGTCAAAGTAAATACTTTGTCAAAGTTTTATGAAAATTAAACGAGCCAAATTAATTTTAGTGAAAGTGTTGGGTACCACCTTAATTTGGGGAACTCGAGCGCATCGTAAGTTTACCCCTGGGAAGATGGTGTGATATAGTTGTTGTTCACACTGTTCAAGATATACCCGCTCCTTAATACATGAATTTAGTGTGTTGAATGATCTGCATGATCTTTTTTCTCTTTAACCCCCACCTACCCAATCCCTTGACCTCCATTTTCAAATTTATTTTCTTTATTTTCTACGGGGACTTACTCGACAGGGTGAGATTGCTGTCACATAGACTTCTAAGACAGAGTTCTGTTCAGTTTCTGTTAATTTCGCCATTCATTATGTCTCCCCTTCTCGAAGGGAGACATATTGTTTTAGTGATTATTATGTCGCCCCGAACGTAGTCACGGGACGACATATTGTTATTCTTCCGTTTCTTTGTTATTATGTCGCCCCGAACGTAGTCACGGGACGACATATTGTTATTCTTCCGTTTCTTTGTTATTATGTCGCCCCGAACGTAGTCACGGGACGACATATTGTTATTCTTCCGTTTCTTTGTTATTATTATTCTTTCTTTCCAATGATTTTTGTCCGGCTTAGTTCTCGGAGATGCCTTGATAGAATTGAATGAAACTTGGCAGAAAGTTAGATCACTATGTGAAGGTGTGCAATCAAAACTTTTTTTTTCAAAATGGCCGCCATTTTCAAGATGGCCGCCATTCATAGATCGGTAATTTAACACGTTTATATCTCAAAAACTGTACCATAGAATTTCATTAAACTTCGTAGGTTTGTAAAGTACAATTAGAAGAACAAACTGATGAAAAAAAATGGCGATCGGTTGGAGACGTTTGGCGGCCATTTTGAAAAATGATGTTAAAATGGCGAAAAACTTAACATGGATAGAATTGAATGAAACTTGGCAGAAAGTAAGATCACTATGTGAAGGTGTGCAATCAATACTTTTTTTTCGAAATGGCCGCCATTTTCTAGATGGCTGCCAGGGGCGACATCTGCTATTGCTCGCAATTGCAATTCTAGTTATTATGTCGCCCCGAACGTAGTCACGGGACGACATATTGTTATTCTTCCGTTTCTTTGTTATTATTATGTCGCCCCGAACGTAGTCACGGGACGACATATTGTTATTCTTCCGTTTCTTTGTTATTATTATTATTATTATTATTATTCTTTCTTTCTTTCCACTGATTTTTGTCCGGCTTAGTTCTCGGAGATGCCTGGATAGAATTGAATGAAACTTGGCAGAAAGTAAGATCACTATGTGAAGGTGTGCAATCAATACTTTTTTTTCCCAAATGGCCGCCATTTTCAAGATGGCCGCCATTCAAAGATCGGTACCCTCCGAAAATTTAAAACGTTTATATCTCAAAAACTGTACCATAGAATTTCATTAAACTTCGTATGTTTGTAAAGTACAATTAGAAGAACAAACTCATGAAAAAAAATGGCGATCGGTTGGAGACGTTTGGCGGCCATTTTGAAAAATGATGTTAAAATGGCGAAAAACTTAACATCGATAGAATTGAATGAAACTTGGCAGAAAGTAAGATCACTATGTGAAGGTGTGCAATCAGTACTTTTTTTTTCAAAATGGCCGCCATTTTCAAGATGGCTGCCAGGGGCGACATCTGCTATTGCTCGCAATTGCAATTCTAGTTATTATTATTATTATTATTCTTTCTTTCCAATGATTTTTGTCCGGCTTAGTTCTCGGAGATGCCTGGATAGAATTGAATGAAACTTGGCAGAAAGTAAGATCACTATGTGAAGGTGTGCAATCAATACTTTTTTTTTCGAAATGGCCGCCATTTTCAAGATGGCCACCATTCAAAGGTCGGTACCCTCCGAAAATTTAAAACGTTTATATCTCAAAAACTGTACCATAGAATTTCATTAAACTTCGCTTGTTTGTCAAGTACAATTAGAAGAAGAAACTGATGAAAAAAAATCGCGATCGGTTGGAGACGTTTGGCGGCCATTTTGAAAAATGATGTTAAAATGGCGAAAAACTTGACATGGATAGAATTGAATGAAACTTGGCAGAAAGTAAGATCACTATGTGAAGGTGTGCAATCAGTACTTTTTTTTTCAAAATGGCCGCCATTTTCAAGATGGCTGCCAGGGGCGACATCTGCTATTGCTCGCAATTGCATCTAGTTATTATTCTTTCTTTCCAATGATTTTTGTCCGGCTTAGTTCTCGGAGATGCCGTGATAGAATTGAATGAAACTTGGCAGAAAGTTAGATCACTATGTGAAGGTGTGCAATCAAAACTTTTTTTTTCAAAATGGCCGCCATTTTCAAGATGGCCGCCATTCATAGATCGGTAATTTAACACGTTTATATCTCAAAAACTGTACCATAGAATTTCATTAAACTTCGTAGGTTTGTAAAGTACAATTAGAAGAACAAACTGATGAAAAAAAATGGCGATCGGTTGGAGACGTTTGGCGGCCATTTTGAAAAATGATGTTAAAATGGCGAAAAACTTAACATGGATAGAATTGAATGAAACTTGGCAGAAAGTAAGATCACTATGTGAAGGTGTGCAATCAATACTTTTTTTTCGAAATGGCCACCATTTTCTAGATGGCTGCCAGGGGCGACATCTGCTATTGCTCGCAATTGCAATTCTAGTTATTATGTCTCCCAAACAAAGTTTTGGGAGACATATTGTTTTTGTCCGGTTTCTTATTATTATTCTTCTTCTTCTTCTTCTTCTTCTTCTTCTTCTTCTTTCCTTTTTCTTTCCGTTCAATGTTGTCCGCGACGTTTCTCAAAGATGCAATGTCCAATCAATATGAAACTTTGGGAATATGTTAAGGGTGACCTGAAGTTTTGCAAACGACTTTTAAAATTTTCAAAATGGCCGCCGTTTCAAAGGTCATTATATAGGACATTGCAATAATTTGAATTTAGGGGGTTTCTGATAAGCTCTAGATAGTGGCAATGGGGGTTTGTTTGGGAGACATCTTGTGACTCGCTGGCGATCACAATCATACCTAGTTATGTCTCCCAAACAAAGTTTTGGGAGACATATTGTTTTTGTCCGGTTTCTTATTATTATTATTCTTCTTCTTCTTCTTCTTCTTCTTCTTCTTCTTCTTCTTCTTTCCTTTTTCTTTCCGTTCAATGTTGTCCGCGACGTTTCTCAAAGATGCAATGTCCAATCAATATGAAACTTTGGGAATATGTTAAGGGTGACCTGAAGTTTTGCAAACGACTTTTAAAATTTTCAAAATGGCCGCCGTTTACGTGGAAACAGAAAAAGGTCATTATATAGGAGACATTGCTTTATGTCAGTAACCTAGGTGGGTAGGATTCTGAAATTTTGTAGGTGAATAGAGCAAAAGGTGCTCTTTAATTATACGAAAAAAAAATTTGAAGCGATATTTACGGTTTTCGCGTTATTTACGAAAATGTGATTTTTCGGGCCCAAAATTCGAAATTCTTTCGAAGTGCTTCGATTTCAATGAAAATTGATATTTAGGGGTTTTAAATCATGGCGATTGCAAAGGGCTTAAAAAAAATCAAAATGGCCGCTGTTTCCATGGAAACAGGAAAAGGTCATTATATAGGACATTGCGATATCTCTGTAACCTAGGTGGGTAGGATTCTGAAATTTTGTAGGTGAATAGAGCAAAAGGGAATTTAGGGGGTTACTGATAAGCTCTAGATAGTGGCAATGGGGGTTTGGGAGACATCTTGTGACTCGCTTGCGATCACAATCATACCTAGTTATGTCTCCCAAACAAAGTTTTGGGAGACATATTGTTTTTGTCCGGTTTCTTATTATTATTCTTCTTCTTCTTCTTCTTCTTCTTCTTTCCTTTTTCTTTCCGTTCAATGTTGTCCGCGACGTTTCTCAAAGATGCAATGTCCAATCAATATGAAACTTTGGGAATATGTTAAGGGTGACCTGAAGTTTTGCAAACGACTTTTAAAATTTTCAAAATGGCCGCCGTTTCAAAGGTCATTATATAGGACATTGCAATAATTTGAATTTAGGGGGTTTCTGATAAGCTCTAGATAGTGGCAATGGGGGTTTGTTTGGGAGACATCTTGTGACTCGCTGGCGATCACAATCATACCTAGTTATTATTATTCTTTCTTTCCAATGATTTTTGTCCGGCTTAGTTCTCGGAGATGCCGTGATAGAATTGAATGAAACTTGGCAGAAAGTTAGATCACTATGTGAAGGTGTGCAATCGAAACTTTTTTTTTCAAAATGGCCGCCATTTTCAAGATGGCTGCCAGGGGCGACATCTGCTATTGCTCGCAATTGCAATTCTAGTTATTCTTCCTCTTCTAATCAAATTTTTTGTCCGGAACATAACTTTTTTGTTTCTTGAGCTAGCCTCATGATATTTGGAAGGTATATGCATCAGGTCATGGCGGAGTGCAGAGTACCACATTTGGGTCCCTGGGGGTCAGTCCCCACCCCCTAGCCTGTAAAATGTAGGCTAAAATAACAAAATACTTAATATTTTGAAAACCATTGTGATCCCCACCCTATAACCATATATATTATTACTCCTTATGATAAGACAAATCATTTGGTACCATAGGGGGGTCTGAGGGGGGTCATGCCCCACCCCCTCAAACAATAAAATACTAAATATTCTGAAAACCATTGAGATCCCCATCCTATAACCATATATATTATTACTCCTTATGATAAGACGAATCATTTGGTACCATAGGGGGGTCTGAGGGGGGTCATGCCCCACCCCCTTAAATGATAAAATACTAAATATTCTGAAAACCATTGAGATCCCCACCCTATAACCATATATATTATTACTCCTTATGATAAGACGAATCATTTGGTACCATAGGGGGGTCTGAGGGGGGTCATGCCCCACCCCTTCAAATGATAAAATACTAAATATTCTGAAAACCATTGAGATCCCCAACCAATAACCATATATATTATTACTCTTTATGATAAGACGAATCATTTGGTACCATAGGGGGTCTGAGGGGGAGTCATGCCCCACCCCCTCAAATGACAAAATACTTATTATTCTGAAAACCATTGAGATCCCCACTCTATAACCATATATATTATTACTCCTTATGATAAGACGAATCATTTGGTACTATAGGGGGTCTGAGGGGGGGGGTCATGCCCCACCCCCTTAAATGACAAAATACTTAATATTTTGAAAACCATTGTGATCCCCACCCTATAACCATATATATTATTACTCCTTATGATAAGACAAATCATTTGGTACCATAGGGAGGTCTGAGGGGGGTCATGCCCCACCCCCTCAAATGATAAAATACTAAATATTCTGAAAACCATTGAGATCCCAACCCAATAGTGTTCTTCTTCCTCTTCTAATCAAATTTTTTGTCCGGAAAATAACTTTTTTGTTTCTTGAGCTAGCCTCATGATATTTGGAAGGTATATGCATCATGTCAAGGCGGAGTGCAGAGTACCACATTTGGGTCCCTGGGGGTCAGTCCCCACCCCCTAGCCTACATTATCTTGGAAAGGGTTGAAATCCCCACCCTTAAACCATATATTTTATTATTCATGATAACAAGACAAGTTGAATGCAGTATACATCTGAGCCCTGGGGGTCATCCCCTACCCCTCAAGACCAGAAACCTTAATTTATCTTAAAAATGGTTGAAATCCCCACCCCTAAACCATATATTGTACTACTCATGGTTACAAGACGAGTTGAATGCAATATGCATCTTAGCCCTGGGGGTCATCCCCACCCCCTCAAAATCAGAAACCTTATTTTATCTTAAAAATGGTTGGAATCCCCACCCCTAAACCATATATTGTACTACTCATGGTTACAAGACCAGTTGTATGCAATATACATCTTAGCCTTGGGGGTCATCCCAACCCCCACAAAATCAGAAACCTTATTTTATCTTAAAAATGGTTGGAATCCCCACCCCTAAACCATATATTGTACTACTCATGGTTACAAGACGAGTTGAATGCAATATACATCTTAGCCCTGGGGGTCATCCCCACCCCCCTCAAAATCAGAAACCTTATTTTATCTTAAAAATGGTTGGAATCCCCACCCCTAAACCATATATTGTACTACTCATGGTTACAAGACAAGTTGAATGCAATATACATTTAAGCCCCAGGGATCATCCCCACCCCTCATGACCAGAAACCTTTATCTTAAAAATGGTTGAGATCCCCTCCACAAAAGTATATATTTCCTTATTCACAATGAAAAGACAAGTTGAATGCAATATGTCTTGACCCCAGGGGGTCATCCCACCCCCTCAAGACCAGAAACCTTAATTTATCTTAAAAATGGTTCAGATCCCTTCCCCAAAACTATATATTACCTTATTCATTCCTTGTTGAAGCACATATCTGTAGGTAACTACATGTATTATGTACCATAGCTCTTAATTTGCCACCTTGATGATCCCTAAAAAATGTTAAAAAAACTATGGGTATGGAAGGGGAGACATCAGTTTTAGCGTGCTAAAACAGTCCAGCATGCTGGACTCCTGTGACAACAGTACCTCTAGTTTAAAGGAATTTTCGGCTTAGTGTATCTACTTGTTTCAACTGCCAGTGGTGAACAGCCACTTCGAAAATTCGACAACATACGTCTATGTTGTCTGTTATTGACACGTTTTACATATAAACTAATATTTAAAACATTTTTATACATTCTGTATACACGTTGTTTATTATCGTTTTCTGTATTTCTATCGTTAAATAAATTCTGAACCCATTCATTTTTGTCTATATCACCAGGTTTTGAGTTGATTTCTTGTAACTTAATTATGTCTAGTTAATTATATTTTCAATACCAAAAGTTTGTGCCCTTTCAACACATTTTTTATCCCATGATCTAGATATGTTCACACTACACACATACTTGCCAACATATTTTTGCTAGAATCCCTGATAAAATTGGCAAGGGGTCTGGGTACCGCTCAAAGTCCCGAGTTGGTCCAGGGCGAAGCCCCTGGCCGAAAACGATTTTAAAGGTATTTGGATGCTGTTTCCAGAGTGCAAAAATTTGAATAAATTTTTATGAATATTACTTTATTTTCATGTAAAGTATTATCTTAATTCTTGATATTTTGACTGGAACAGCAGTAATGAAAACACAAGATGTAAATACATATGGGTATCCACTACGATGAAGACCTTGTGGTGACTTCTGAATAGGTGTCTTCATAAAGACAAGGGATTTTGTCTATCTTACATTATTATAAGTATAAGCACTGAAAAAATCCATGGGAAATTTACAAATCCCCGAGAATATTACAGTCAACCGGGTAACCCGGAAATGGGGTCAAATTTCCAGAGGTTCCGAGAGAAATCCGGAGCATTGGCATGTATGTATACAGGTGAACATTGTAAGTCAATCTCGTGTCGCACGCATTGCTCACACGAAGGAACAGACGAAAAATCTCTAAGGTTTCTGCGGACTTCGCACTATAAAATCCCATATCACCCTGAATGGCAATATTTGAAATATTCGACGCACCTCCTAAAAGTCAGTGACATGGTATACTTAGCATACAAAGCAGACAGCGCCCTACTTGTAGATTTAGTTACTTCTCGAACGGTATATTTATAATCAAGAAATTCATTGAAATGCAATCCAAAGTATCTATATGAATAGTCATATTCAACAGAAATGTCGCCACAATTAAATTCGAATACTGATCTAGAAATATGTTTATTACGGAAGTGAATTACTTTGGTTTTGTTTCTATTTAACGTCATCCTCCACTTCTTGCATCGAGAATTTAAACAATCCAACATATTTTGTAAATTTTGTTCATTAGGTGCTATTAACCCAACATCGTCCGCTTAAAGAAGAATAGATGATAAATCCAAGTCACCAACATCCGATTCAGCATTTAATGCTCGAATGTCATCTGCAAGATCGTTTACGTATATAGAATACAACATAGGGACATTTTAAACCCTTGTTTCACTCCATATTTCACCGGGGAAAAATCATTTAAGTTATTTCCTAATTTCACCGCACTTTTGGTTGTTCATACAATGATTGAATAGCATTTAAAAAAGTTCCATTAATTCCCATTTTCATTAGTTTTTACCATAGCATGTCACGATTTACATTGTCGAAGGCCTTTTTGGCATCAACAAAACAAACAAAAGTTTCTGTCTTCTCCAACTTTCTAATTTTAATAACAAATGATAAAACATATAAATGATCCAAACAATTTCGATTTACTCTAAAGCCATTCTGCTCTTCAGCTAAAATGTCAGTTTGTTCTTACCAATTTGTCAGTCTTTTAACGGAGCAGGACATGCTTACCATTCCGGAGAACCTGATGTCACTCCCGGTTTTTAGTGGGGGTTCACATTATTTTCTGTGCTGTCTTGTTTTTTTAATTTAATTTTTTTTTTAGTTTATTTTATGTTTTTTTATAGTTTAGTTACACATGTATCAATCACTGTGGCGTTTGTTTGTTGTGTTCCATTCTCATGACTTTGTCTTTTCCTTCGAATTTCGAATTTACGGACTCTTCCCACTGTTTTGTAGCTTTGAACAAAAAACTAAGTATGTTGCGAAACAGCTCATGCGACAATAGTCTTGCTCTGGGTTTCAAAGAGTCAACACCTTTTTATTTTACATACTCGTGATCAAGACCATATTGGTCGAAACGTTGAGTATTTTTAACTTTTTAGTTTGTTGTGTTTTTTTTTACGATTTTATATTTGGTTTTGTTCGACTTGTGTATTTCATACATTTTAGTCGTTTTACGCCCCTTTTGACAACTCACCATTTCCATTTATTTTTCTTGTTTTGTAGTTTTGCTATTATTTTGCCGATATGAAAGAAATCATGAAAGTTTCATTGAAACGCCTAATCACACTATTATTGCAAAACATCTCAATTGAAAAGATGGTTTTTATAACGCCATTAGGACACTCGATCTGGGTCTTGGTTTGGTCAGGGATCATATAATACTAACAGCTCCTGGTTTGGTACAAATGACGTTGACGCTACTTAAACTATATTTCTTCGTGGGTGTGGTTTTATTTTTTTTGTTTTTGTTTACTAATTTTGCTTCATTTAGCTATTATTATATTATCTTTTCAATTGTCTATTTCTCTAAAGTAAATTTTGTAAGTTATTCGTAGTCTCAGTTCGTAGTATACATATAAATCGTAGGGGTTGAAAATTTTCCCAATACACCGCAAAATACCGGAAAGTTTTTTCTGTCCCGATATCGTTTTTGCAATTTTTAAAATGGATCAGGAATCCTCATTCAACACAACACCCGACAATCAATCACGGTATTTATCGTACAGCTTTTTATCCTTTATCTGAATTTTTATTTATGGCTTATGTTTATCACTGAGTCATAATTCTTTATTTTTATAACAGAAACATTTTACAGCTGAATAAAATAGAAGATAACTTGACACGTTGCCTGTACGCAAGTCGAGTTCTAAAAATAACTCAACTACATAACAAACTGGTTTACGGTTGAATGTTCAAAGATTTAACCAAGAAAGAACAAAATCGGTAACAGCTAGCTGACCCTGTGACCAAGTTTACTGTAATAACCCATAATAACGATGGTCTAGTTTAAAGTTAAGGTTTAGTTATGATAGGATGATACAGTTTTTAAGATCACTTTTCGATGCTGCCCATCACATTACAGGACTTCTGTGAGTTTCTTCTGTGAAGACAATATGAATACAATATTAATTTATTTTTAAAATTAATATTTCATGTCATTTTGACCCAAAATCTAGATCACTTACTTAAATTTTTGTTTGATGTGACAGACTAACAAAAAAAATTATGTTGTTTTAAAAAGTTGAACTAAAGTAGAGTGAATAGTAAAAAAAGCGTCAGTGATGTAACTGAGCCAAAAACTTACCAGCAACTGAAAAAAGCACAATAATAACATTTACATATACAATAGCAACCACAGGGGTCCGACTTCTGGATATTTATTTCTTTTTCATTTTGTCATTTCATAAGTACTTTTAATAAACATTTACTATAACAACGAATATTCTGCGTTTATTATCAATGTGCTATACACAATCCACGTCCTTATACTAGAAAATCCTAAAGGGATATAAGCCGCCATATTGGATTTTCTACCCCTGCCACGATTAAAATCAATTAAAAATACTTCCATGTGACAATTTATTTGATATCTGCCCTCAATCTCCTTCAAAATGAATGATCCAGTCATCATTTTACCCAGATGTGGCATCAAACTCTTTAACTCGACAAGCAAAGTCAAAAGTTCGCGGATTTCGTGACGAAAGCATCGTTACTATATAAGTCAGTGAGAATCGGAGTTGCTTCCCTTTGACAGGAAATAGTGAAGTAATGAGAAACGCTGCTTTCGACGAGAAATATGACAACTTTTGACTTTGCTCGTCAAAGTATCGAGTTTAATCTCGAATCTTGGTAAAATCATGATTGGACTTTGAAGATCATTCATTTTGGAGGAGATTCAGGGCAGATATGAAATAAATTATCACATGGAAGTATTCCAAATTGATTTTAATCATGGCAGGGGTGGGAAATCCAAAATGGTGGCATATATCCCTTTAGGATTTTTTAGTATAAGGACGTGGATAGTGTATAGCACATTGATAATAAATGCAGAATATTCATTGTTATAGTAAATGTTTATTAAAAGTACTTATGATATAAGACAACAACAAAATAAAATGAAAAAGAAATAAATATTCAGAAGTCGGGCCCCTGTGATAGCAGCTAGTTTCACTGTTTACATACACATACATGTAAATTCAGTAATCTATTGAAAGCTTCCCCACTTCCAATAAAAAGTAAAGGATTGTTCAGTTATGGCAATAAAAAAATTTGAAATCATAACATTGTTCTTCAGTGATATTTTGTCATAAAAATCTGATGTTTGAAGTCATAGTAATAGCATGTTAAATTAAAATGCATTTTTTTTTTCAGATTTAGCTGGATTTATCCTGGGACTTGGTTCAACTGGGTGCCATCCTCAATGATGCATCTAGCACAGGCCGAATCAAAACTTTTGAACAGTAAGTCAAAAGTTTTTTTGTATACAAACATGAACTAGTTTGAAAGGGGTTGGAAATATCGATAGATTTACCCCCAGGTTGGAGGAGGGGGCTAAGGTGGCCGAGTGGTATAGGTAGTTCGTCTTGACTACTTATGACCACTAGCCTGTCAACACTGAGGATTGCCAATTTTCCTACCAAAGGTCGGTGGTTCTCTCTGGGTACTCCAGCTTCCTCCACCAATAAAAACTGGTGGCTGCAAAATAGCCAAATGTGCTGAAAAGGGCGTAAAACCCCAACTAGACAAACTAAAGATAGTTACATGTAAAGCTGGATGGACTTTTTTCCTGATTTTTGTCTCGCCTGCGACGAAAAGTTTTTTAAAACCTTAATAACTTTGCACACATAATACCTACAATTAAAATTTTTGGTCCACAGATACCTTATAGTATAAACTTTGCCGCAGTATACTTATGTTATGACCCTTACCTCGTTTTCATGGTTCACTACATAAACATAAATGTAGAATCTGCATCCAAGTTATGTGGTTAAATCCATTTCTCAGCAACTGTTAGACCTAGGCCAACCATATTTGGTCAATAGACAATTCTTAGTGGGTACATGGCAGTCTGACAACTGTCTCTGGACCTTGACATCAATTTCATGGTTGATTGACTTGTGTTGCAATTTCAGATTAAGACCATTTCTCAGCAACTGTAATACCTAGTCAACCCACCACATTTGGTCAATAGATAGTTCTTGGTGGATAAATGTCAGTCTGACATCTGCTTTCTGACCTTGACCTCAGTTTCATGGTTCTGTGACTTCCATCCAAGTTTCGTGATTAAGTCCATTTTTCAGCAACTGTAATACCTAGACCCTCCATATTTGGTCTATAGATAGTTCTTTGTGGGTACATTCCAGTCTGACACATGTCACATTTTCAAGATTTGATAACTCCATTTCTCAGCAACTGTAATACCTAGACTCACCATATTTTATCAATAGATAGTTCTTGGTGGGTACATGTCGGTATGACACCTGCCTTTTGACCTTGACCTCAATTTCATAGTTGAGTGACCTGTGTCACATTTTCATGAAGTCCATTTCTTAGCAACTGTAATAGTAATACCTAAGCCAAGGCTCACCAAACTGGAAGAAGTGGGCGAAAAAGTTGCCTTTTAAAGTCAAAATCGCCCTAAGGATACCCCAAAAGCGAAGTTGAAGTCACCCTATCATTTCGGACGTGTCTCAGTTCTGGTTTTAGATTTTTGTTAAATTGTCATAGGGTAAAGGAAAATCTTGTGATGAAATGATCAAAAACTTTGTTTTTGTAAAAACAACGGTAATTCTACAAAGCTGGGAGTGAAAATAACTCATCAATCTGTCATTTTATTAGCAAGAAGTTGCAAAATTGGAAACATTTTCTGCTATCGCAGCATTTATCGCAAAGGATAATTTGTCTCCCTTTGTCTAATTACTTCACAGTTAGGTGTTAATTCAAAACATGCAATATTTTAACAATAAAGAATTTATTTGAAAGAGATAATTGTAAACTAAACAAAATAGAACAGATAAAAGGAATGAAAGGATTCACCATGTTGGCATTAAAATGTCTTGAGACTTTTGATTAGGGTAATTGGATGGGGTGAAAAGAATACAGAATAATGCCCCTATTATAAATAAAGAATAATTTTTTAAAAAGATTGAAGAAAAATGGAAAGAAAGAATGAAAAAATAAGTCTTCAGAAATTTTCAGCTACATGTACCTTTTAACAAAACTCTATTTTCAACATTTTTTAATAATTCTGTCATAAGATCTTAAAATACACAATTTTTTGTAGGGAAAAATGAAAAAATAAAACCAAATTTTTGTGTGGCCTGCAGAACGTATGGTCGACACATAGGGACAACTGTCTTGTGTCTTGCGTCGTCACACTTTTCTTCTATCCTCAACTACTCGTAAACTGCTCTAAGGAATTTGATGAAACTTTCTCTGTGCATTAACCTAAATGCAAAGGTGTGCATATATATTTCATTTTTAGAAGATTTTAATTTTTTGTAAAAATTGACAAATTGACATTTTTGTAAAAGGGGGGGGGGGGGGGGGCAGGGGGCAGGCGACACATGTCTTCCTTGGAAGACTCACACATTTTTAATTAAAACAGAATCTGGAACCCCCCCTTCTATCTCATCTAATCTTATTTTGCTAGTACACAAAGGCAGAATTAAAGTTATGATAATTTATTGCCTCTATCAAATAATTCAAATCACAGTATCACATGGAATAAAGTAAAAACTTAAATAAGGGTTCAAAATGCCCAAGAAGCACAAATATATATGTGAAGGCACAAAAACATTGCAAGGATTCTGACTTCTCTCTCAAGTCTCCCTGTCAGGTCCTCACTTCTCCGTTTGGTTGCAAGGGATAAGTCACTTCTCCCTAAAATTGTGAAGTGTGGTGAGCCATGCTAAGCCCACCATGTCTGGTCAATAGATAGTCCTAAATGGGTACATGCCAATGTGACACCAGTCTCTGGACCTTGGCCTCAATTTCATGCTTGAGTGACTTGTGTTACAATTTCTTGATTAATACCATTTCTCAGAAATACCTAGACCCACAATATTTGGTCAATAGATAGTTCTTAGGGGTGAGTACATGCCAGTGTGACACCAGTCTCTGGGCCTTGACCTCAATTTCATGCTTGAGTGACTTGTGTTACAATTTCTTGATTAAGTAATATCTAGACCCACCATCAATGGATAGTTCATAATAGGTACATGACATTGACCTCAATTTCATGGTTGAGTGACTTACCTCCAGGTTTTGTGATTAAGTCTATAAATGTATGTAGACCCACCATTTTTGGTCTATAGATAGTTTTTGGTAGGTACATGCCAGTCTGAGTCCTGTCATCTGACCTTGGGACACAGTTTTAGGCTTGAATGACATGCATGAGATTTTTCAAACAAATGTTGCCTGGCCATTACTATTTCTTTTAACACATTTTCCTTTGACTTGCAGTTTCAGGTATCTGATAATCTTTGTCCATGAACGTACTTAGGTGAGACATTTAGTTTGTCCACTCTTGTTTATCTTGTGCGTATAACTTATGACTTCAGTACAGCCACTACTTTCTTTATGATAAAACAGAAACTAACTAAACTAAATCATTCAGAATCTAAAGAGATTTGTATATTTTTGTTATCAAAAATCAATAATGCTTTTGATCAGCTGCATATATAGCTAGTAAGGATTCTTAATATTTATTATCTTCTCATCGTGTGTGGTGACTACCGGTATATGCTCTTAGCTTGTACTTTGACCTATCGGTGTAGTAAATTTTCATTTGCCTTAAAACCTAGGGCTAGTGAAATTTTGACGGCAAAAACCATACAACAATTTTGTCCGCCTTCTAAATTTACATGGTACTACAGGCTCTTGGTCATAACTTACAATTTTGTCGAGCCTGCGACTTAAGTTGCAGAAAGCTCGATATAAGGATAGTGATCCAGTGGTGGCAGCATTAACTAACTTCTTAAAAGCTTTATATTTTAGAAGGTGGAAGACCTGGATGCTTTATACTTTGTATATAGATGCCTTATGTTACGAAGTTTCCGTCTGTCATATGTACATTGTCCTTGACCTCATTTTCATGGTTCAGTGACTACTTGAAAAAAAATGTTAAGATTTTTTTAATGTTAATTTCTCTCTTATTATGTGTAATAGGATAACTACATTTGGTATGTGCGTACCTTACAAGGTCCTCAACCCCGTCAGACAGTTTTCAATTGACCTCACCCCATTTCAAGGATAAGTGAACAAGTTTAAGTTTTGGTGGTCAAGTCCATATCTCAGATACTATAAGCAATAGGTCTAGTATATTTGGTGTATGGAAGGATTGTAAGGTGTAGATGTCCAACTGGCAGGTGTCATCTGACCTTGACCTCATTTTCATGGTTCAGTGGTTATAGTTAAGTTTTTGTGTTTTGGCCTGTTTTTCGAATACTGTATGCAATAGGTCTACTATATTTGGTGTATGGAAGGATTGTAAGGTGTACATGTCAACTGGCAGGTGTAATCTGACCTTGACCTCATTTTCATCCATTTGATGTATTCAGATATCTTGATTGAGATTCTGACCCATAAATCATACATGCTATTGCCTGTCATAAAAAGTTCAATTATTACATTTATATATTTTATTAGTCCGGGGTTGGGGATCCCCTCTCTTCTGTTTTATAAATGTTCAGATATCTTTAAAGGGGTTGAGATACTCACTTATGAATCTTTGGGGATTCAACATTTCTAATGCTTTAGCTTTTGAATTTCTTCCAAAGTTATTCTTGGCACAGAGTATCAAACAATGCATCTGATCTAAATCTTATTTCCATTTGTATGAATTAAATATCTTTGTTGATAAACTATCCCCAAAATACTTTGTTTTTGTCTTGTCTATCTGCTTAAATTAGTTTGATGGGAACTACTTGTGATAAATCAATGATATTTTCTATAAAGTTGCATTACCATCAGTACATCTCAGTTTGTCGACCATTTTGACGCCCTGCCTCCTAGGTAATGGTCCAGTGACTTTCAATTAATTAGCAATTTTCAATGTTAAGTTTTCTGCTTAAGTTAGTTTGATAGGAACTACTTGTGATAGATCAATGACATTTTCTATAAAGTTGCATTACTATCAGTAAATCTCAGTTTGACGACCATTTCGAGGCCTTGCCTAGGTCATGGTCAGGCGACTTTCAATTAAGAATTGTTGCTGTCCATCAGATTGTCTTTTTTCGAATTTTCTGCCGGTAGGCGAGACATATCTCTGTGTCAACAGTTTATTCTTACATATTGCACATTTTCATTTCTACCAATCCAGTCTCTTATGATCAGCTTACCAGTAATATGTGCAGACTAATGATGAATTGAATTTATTTAATACTAGTATTTACCTTAAAAAGTTTTCAGATTGACTTAATATTTTTCAGAGTTTATAAAATTAACCTTTGAATCAAAGTACATCTATATTCCTGCAAAGAAAAGTAGATTATGGACATTAAGTGTTAATAAAGACCATACAAATTTGCCATTAGTTATGGTCCATGGAATGGGTGGAGGAGTAGGTTTATGGTCAAGAAATATTGATGAACTTGCTAGTAATAGACCTCTTTATGCATTTGATTTGCTGGGATTTGGTCGAAGTTCTCGTCCAACATTCAGTAGCACACCCGAATTAGCAGAGGAAGAATTTGTAGAATCATTGGAGGAGTGGAGAAAACAAATGAAACTAGAAAAATTTGTTCTTCTTGGACATAGTTTAGGGGCATATGTATCATCTTCATATACATTAAAATATCCAGATAGAGTTAAACACTTAGTGTTGGCTGATCCATGGGGTTTTCCTGATAAACCTCCAGATAATGAAATAAAAATACCTGCTTGGATCAGAGTTATTGGTGCTATGATAAAGCCATTTAACCCACTGGCTGTTTTACGAGCTGCTGGTCCATGGGGTTAGTATTATTACTCTAATAATAAATTTGATAGAAATTTTTGAATTGGACTTTACAAAAATGAAAATAGCTGCATGAATTATGCAATGATAAAGCCATTTAACCCATTGATTGTTATACCTGTTACTCTCCATTTAGATTGTATAAATGCCGTCCACAATAGGACATGTTTATGATGGAATATCTGATAAAACATAGATAATGAAAATACTACTAAATACATTGCTGTTTTTAAAAATATTTTTTGTGGCTTTCAATTTGTGCTCTTGATAATGTGGAAAATGTCAAAATAAGAGATTTCAATTTCAGTTCAAGAACTTTTAAAGTTTAAATCAAATCACTGAAGAATATTGTAAAATTTGAATATTCCATATTGCCATGCTAATAGGGAAAATAATCTCATCAATAATATAACTTTATAAATTGAAATTCATAGGCAAAACAGAATCAGTAACAATATTGGTAAGGGAGGCATACAATTTTTTTACTGAGCACAGTCTATTCTGATACTAAAACGATATTTTGAAGTGGTGCTCTTCCAAAAAAATGGTTATGTCACAATAATAAAATAATTGGGTAACTGTGTAGTATATCATGTAATTTCGAAATAATGCTTGTCAAAATTTACATACATTGTTACTGTTTCTGTTTTGAGATTGTGTGTGTTTATAAGTTTTCACTGTATTAAAGTTGTAAATTAGGAAATATATTCTAGAGACAGCAAATGCATATTCATTTCAATTTTTTCTAGCATCTTTTTTGTGTTTCATTCCTTAAACTGATTGTGTCACACAATTATCAATTACAGGTTGAGATTAAATTTGAAATATTTCTTGTTGGTTTTTTTTCTGAGATTGCTAAATTTGAAGTTTAATCCTCAGCTAACTGTAGATTACTGTTTGATTTAAGAATTAATTTTTTTCTTTAAAGCTGAAACTGATTTTTTTAGGCCCTGGACTTGTGAAAAGATTCAGACCAGATTTACAGAAAAAATTTTCTGATTCCTCAGAAGATGATGCAATATTTGAGTATATATATCATTGCAATGCTCAGATTCCAAGGTATTTTTATACGACCTCAAATATTTGCGGACATATTATGGTATGAGCCTGTCGTCATCAGCGTAGTTGTCTGTAGACAGTTAGGTTTCTGTTCATTTCCTTTTGTTCCATTCAACGCATCTTTATAATATTTTACCACAATGGTCCCTTATAAAAAATACAGGTTTTGATTTTGGTGAATCTTGCCCCTCCTTTTTTTTTTTCAGGGGGTCATTAAGGGTTTCTTTTAAGGGATGTCAAAAGATCTGAAATTTAATACTCGAGTACTCGGTCATGACACTCTCAAGTCCATGGATAAATCTTTAAGGTCTGGTGAAAAGTATTGATTTTTGTTGGGATGTGGTATTTTTGTTATTACCTGTCATAAATCAAATTATAATATGATGACATCACTTGACATCCTAACGAAAGACATACGTATTATTGCAGAACTCAAACTGTATGACTACAAAATATAACTTGATCCTTGGTTATGTGTATCGCTCCTCCTTTTTTGTGGCAATTGAACATTGAATAACTGACTATTGTTTCTAAAAATAACCTATCATAATAGCAGTTATTGTTTGTGTGTTCATGTACCAAATCAGAAACATGCCAATAAAACCATCAGTATGTTAATAAAGTTCGACTTGATAGACAATCTGTATCATCTGTTCCCGTGGAGTTAGTAATTTTGATATTACGACTTGTCCCATAATTTGTCAACAAAATATTGGACTTCAAATTACTTGTACAAAACGATATTTAATTATAAATAAAAGAATAATAAAGTTTCAAATAAACATTTATTACATTCAATGTACATCTCATACCAATCACTTTTACAAAGAACTCTTGATTAACAATCAAAGGTAAGTTTACGGCTTGTGAGTTTTTGATCCATAAAAGTGTTGATCCGTGTACAAACACTGTTACAAATGTCTAATCGGTTGCATGGGGTTCACTGCAGGGCACTTTGATTTTGTTCTTGTTCAGAAATATCTTATCCACAATTTCAGATGAAAGTCTGTTTCTAAGTTTTGTTACAAGTCCTGCACATGATCTGTTTGCCCTTTTCAGATCTGGAAACGCGTAAGTGCCCCTTATCCTAAATAAATTCCCCTCTGCCTTTTACTGGTAATCCTAGCTGGAACACTGTACATGTATATCGAATATAATATTCATACATAAAAGGTCTTTGATTGTTTCTGGGTGACTACATGGTAACAGTTATGAAGGCATAGCATGAAATTTTGCTTATATTAATATAAGCATCTCATATTATCATAGAACAACTTGAACAAAAAAATACCTTTGTAATGCTAATGTGTCATAATTTTTTCAGTGGTGAGGCTGCATTTAAAACTATGAATACCTCATTTGGATGGGCAAAACGGCCAATGGTTCACAGAATTACAGACATCAAGAGAGATATACCAATGACGTTTATTTATGGTTCAAGGTCATGGGTAGACAGTAACACAGGATATCATGTTAAATACTTACGTCATGAAAGTTATGTAGATGTACAGGTGAGGGCACGAGGCAAAGAGCAGTGAATCCAGAAACACTATTTTGTGTTAAGGTCACCAGTTAACACTGAATTTCAATAGAAATTGGGAGTAACCTCCGTAGAATGGTCCTTCAGAATTGAGTGGTTGATTCAAACCTTTTACCAATAATGTTTCTGTTATTAATTCAAAGAAAAGTCTACACAATTATTTAAAATCATTTCTTTGAAAATTAGTAGGACAATTGAAACTAAATTTTTGTTCATGTGTTATCACTTTTCAAAGTTGTATACATTGTACAAAAATCCAGACCTTGGAGCAGTATGAATGATATTATAAAAATGAGAAATGTAGACCATAAAATTAACATTTTGGATAGTTAGAAAAGTCCAATCATGAATTACATCAAACACCTACACCGAAATTTTAGTCATGAACAACTTTGTTTTAGATAAACTTATCTGATAAGATCCACAAGAGCAACTAAAAGCAATTCTGAATGACTATTTTGTCAGCACATTCTGGGGAGTAATAAGGTTCATAAAAAATTTAGTTAATCTTCACAAAATGCCCACACACACAAACAAAAAAAGAGTGTAAAAAATTCAGGTAAGACTAGCAAGGATCCTAAAAAACAGAAGATTCCAAAGTTTGAAACTAAACAACAAAGAGACAGAAGACAACCACTGTCTAAAACACAGTCCTAGATTTTGACATGCACACAAACAGTCCTACACAAAGAATTCCTAACTAATTAAGGCATGCAGTTTAAAATATTTACTATTGAGAATACCTTTTGGCTATAATTTATTAAAGTAACTATATTCTCTTTACAATAGGTAGTTAGAGGTGCTGGACACCATGTTTATGCAGATCGTCCTGAACCATTTAATCGTCTAGTCCATAGAATATGTGATGCTGCTGAAAGAGACACTGTACCTCCAATACGGCAAAACCGTCAAAGTTCAACACGTGATTCATCCAGAGAACAATCAGATACTACTGTAGATCCTGTCAGTCAGTTATAATGATAAAATATGTGATAGATAGTGGCATTTGTATAAACTGGTACAAATGTAAAATAAATCTCTCAACAGCTGCTTTAAGTTGATCTGCTAGAGAGCATTACCTAAATAGACAGGCAAACTGGTAATTAATATAAGTTTCAAAGCATACTTATAAAACACAAGATGAAATTCAGTAGATTTCTCATAAATCAGCCCCTATGAAAATGGACTATTCACTCAGTAATGACTTGCATATAAAACATTCCTTTGAAAAACTGCTTCTTTTGAACACTGGAGGTACAAACTTTTTAAGTACACCGCCGAACTGATAGAAGGATTTACTTATTGTGAAACTGTGATAAAATGTTTTTCCATAATTAACAAATTTTTAATAAAAAGTATTTAATTCAGACTTATTGATATTACAGTTGCTGCATAAATAATCCATAAACAACCAATGAGCATGTTATTATTTTATTATTGAAAATGCTTCCAGCGTGATCACTCATGCTTGTAAAGTAAATAAGGGATTGGCACCATGATCCATTTATATAGTCCATGTTTATTTTAGCAAAATAATTTGTTAATAAGTACAACTAAATCCAAAAGAAAATATTCTTTTTCAGAATTATTATTCACCAACTAGTTCTTATAAATTTCAGCCTAAACTTTCATGCCCATGGTGCGTATTTTTAGTTCTCAGATGGATTGCAACACATGTATATGCATGTAGTTTTAATAATTATTTGAATGTTGTGAAGGACAAATAATCTGGATTGCCACTATGGTAGAAAAGTAATCAAATGTGGGGTTTAATAATTTTATTTTTGGGTTTTATAAGACAAGTTGAACTTTATTGTCCCTCATAATGACTTTGTACTGTTTGTGGTATGCTATTAACTTGTATATATTATAACAATGATGTCCTAATTTTTTTTTAATACCAAAAATTTTATCAGTTTAAAATTTTTATTAATAGGATCAAATAACAAAACTCATGTATATGTTTTTAGGGTTTCATGCTTATAAGCATAAAAAATACTGCAGGTAGATAGGTTATTTTATTTTTCTTAATTTTTTTACCTTATACCTATGGGAGGAATTGAAGTTTTTTAATGGTGTTTGTACAAAAAAAGAATGAAAAAACTGACCAGGATCAGTAGGGAAACCCTAAACACACATATATTTTGATTTGGCCTGATGAAAAATACCACTTAACTTTTTAAGACATGATTGTCTGTTTAATATATGGAAAATATGTTTTATATTATACATGTACTTGTTATTTTTTTTGTTCAAAGAATGAAGGATGATGTGTTGTTATTGTGATATTAAACGTTGACATTAAGTTGGTTTTATACAAAATGTTATGGTTGTTTTGTGATAAAATGTATGTATTGTTGCCAACTGTGCAGGTATATTTTCCCTATATTAGTAAGTCTAAGTAGCCTTTTAAAGAACAGTTGCCAGTTAAGTGAAATACATTGATGATTTTTCATAGTACTGTTGTCATCTTTCAGTGTTTTACCCAAAAGAACATGTTAACTATTGTAATCAATAAGCATCATTTGACCATACAAGCATTCAAGATATGTATCTACCACTGACACAACTTGACCATTTTGGTGTTCTAGAAATTTGGTTATCCATTTTTAATGTTCTTTGACCAGGAGTGTCTTGACTTTTTCAGTGCTGAAATGCCTCAGATTTTTTTGTCTTATCCAGATCAGAAATGTGCAAAATTTTAGCAAAGCAACAACTTTTTCATCAATTAATCAATAAATTGTAACTGTGTACTGTGCAGTTTGTCTTTCTCTTGCATAAGAGGTAAGTTCTAGATTCCCCATAAAGCCCAGAAATTATGGTAGCGATCATATAAGCTGGCCTTACAATAGATGATGAGAAGCAGAATCTCCAATTGGAAAACATCTTCTCTACACATTACTATAGGCAATCCTGAATATTACATGTTTCCACATGTGTGTTATCTTGATTTTGTACTGGTCTTTAGAATGTTATTAACCCATAACATCATTAGATATGTCTTCCTTCAATTTATGAACAAAAATAGACTTTAGTTTTATTTTAAAAATGTTCCTCAGCATTGTTTGTTTTTTAAATAAAAATATTTTATTATACTTTTTGGGTGCTTTAGATTTTTTTTGTAAGGAAACGTTAAGTTTGGGATAGTGCTATCCTATTGTATGGAACCGTACATGTTACATGGTTTTTTTGTCCATTAGCTACATTGAGCTGTTGATATTTCCCTATTTCAGATCCTTTTGAAATCAAATTAATTGCCATTACATAATCTGACAGATGAGATTCTATTAAAGCAGCAATCATTTGATTTTTAGAGCGAAATACTACTGTAATTTGAAAAAAGGTAGGCTCCAAACTTTGGCGAAAGAAAGGCATGCTAAAAAATCTTGTGAAAAAAGCAAGATTGAATATCACATGATATAAAACTGCCACATGGGAGATGTTTGAAATATTTGGAGAATGTCTGTTGTTAAAACTTCTGCTTGTTCATAGAAGACAGAAGTCAAGCATAAAAAGAAAAAGCTGTGGCTTAATTCTAGATTCAGTTATCTCAAATCTTTTGGCCTAGGATCATTTTAAAGGTTCATTGCCTCATCACACTTTCTTGTATTCCACTGTATGCATCATACTTCCATTTAATGAGACCACCGGTGGTCTCGTGGTAGCGTGCTCACCCCGAGTGCGGAAGGTCGCGGGTTCGATCCCCGGCCGGGTCAAACCAAAGACATTAAAATTGGTATTTGCTGCTTCTCCGCCAAGCACGCGGCATCTAGGAGTAAGAGCAAAGACTGGTCGGCTCGGAGTCAGTATAATGTGTCCGAGTGAGGTGATATGTCTTCCTGCGGACAGTTACCTCGTGAGCTAGCACATTAAAAATCCGACTTAGTGTGTCGGTCTAGTACAAAGCAGGGATCATATTCATTATCATATCAACATGTTCTCGTCCTGATATGCACCTGGTTGCCACTGGACGTTAAACAATAATTCATCCATCCATCCATTTAATGAATATGGCAACAGAAAGAAAGGGGAGACTGTCACATTTTTTGTGTCAAAAACAAACTTTCATTGACTTTGCAAGCACTCTTATGTCTACATGTCTCAACAGATTTCATTAAAAATCACTTCAAAGGTTTATATCAGCAATATCTGGTAAAATTTTGAAAACCAGAAACGAACATTTCGTTTTCTGTTAGTTAGGCACCTAGAAACAGTCGAAATATTTTAGAATTTACTTTGTAAGCGCTCTGACATTTACAAGTCTCAACAGAAAGTTACTGTCGAAATCGATAGTGATCCCCGCAAGTCAAAAATATCAAACCTCACTGCCCATCTACAAATAGCACGCAATAATTCTGTCAACAAATTAAATGACTAAACCTAATGAAAAATTAAAAAAGTTCGGTTTACAAGCTTTAACTTACAATGTTCATAATTCAATGCCCGTGGGCCCCAAAATTGAAAATCAAAATTCAAGCCTACTTGTAGGCAGTTTATGCCTAATAATCCGTTTTGCGTCACAGTTCTCGAAGTTTTGGATTTTTTTTCTTTTTCTTCAAAAATTGTTACCCGAATAATCCAGTCGTTATATTCGCTCACTTCGAGTACTCCATTAAAAGTTTACCGAAGGAGAGAATCGGATACGGCTTGAATTATTCGAGTTACAAAAATTGGGGCCCGCACGGATCGAATTTCGAAAATTGTGAATTTATGCTTGTGACCTAAATCCTTCTTTCATTTTCCACTGTATGCCTTTTATTTCCATAAAGTATTGTCTATATACATATAGAATAATGGCAAATTGTTTTCATTTACTGACTTTATCAGGTTTGTTATTGGACGAGCCCCATTGTGCACATTTGACGCAAGTCAATCAAGCATGAAATTGAGGTCTAGGTCTGAAAACAGATGTCAGACTGGCATGTACCCAAGAAGAATATCTATAGACAAAATATGTTTGATCTAGGTATTACAGTTACTCTAGTATCTCAAGCATGAAATTGACGTCAAGGCCGAATGCAGGTGTCAGACTGCAGGTACCAAGAACTACCTATAGACCAAATATGGTTGGCCAATACATATATTATAGTTGCTCAGAAACGGACTTGAAATGCAAAAATGTGTCAGACTTTCAAGTAACCACCAAGAACCATCTATAAATCTATAAATATGGTGGGTCTAGATATTACAGTTGCTGAGAAATGGACTTTATTGTGCAAATTTGATGCAAGTCAATCAAGCTTGAAATTGAGGCCTAGGTCTGGAGACAGATGTCAGACTGGCATGTACACAAGAAGAACTATCGATCGACCAAATATGTTTGGTGTAGGTATTACAGTTGCTGAGAAATAAACTTAATCAGGAAAATGTGACGCAATTCACTCAAGCATGGTTTATATGTAAATAAAAAAGAAAAGATCTTTGAAAGATGCTCTGACTAAAGTATCAGTTTATTTGGCCTAGCCGGTTCTTGGGAAAAATCAAATTGTGAAATATTAACAGATCATAGATAGCAAGTGATGACAATAAGCTCGCATAGCATTTCTTGCCCCATAATCTGAAAATTGAAGAGAAGGCCTAAGATTAGACTATACTAATTACAAACAAAATTTGAAATGGAAATTGAGGTCCGGAGACAGGTGTCAGACTGGCACGTACCCACTAAAAACTATCTATAATAGACCAAAATAGGGTTGGCCTTGGTATTACAATTCCTGTACATGTGAAATGAACTTGGACGCAGATTTGGTCTATAGATAGTTCTTTGTGGGTTCATGCCCATCTTTCACCTTGACCTCAATCTCACACTTGAGTGACTTGCATCACATTTTCATAATTAAGTCCATTTCACTGTAGCTTTAATACCTATACACACCATATATGGTCTGTAGATACTTCTTGGCCTCTGTCACCTGACCTTGATCTCAATTCACGTTTCATTGACTCTTGTCACATTCTCACAAAAAGTCCATTTCTCAGCAAATGTAATAAGTAGATCCAGTAATTTTGTCTATAAACACTTCTTGGTGGGGACATACCAGCCTGAGACCTGTCAGCTGACATTGAACACAATTTTAGGCTTGAGTTACTTGCATCAGATTTTCAAAGAAATGTTACATTACCAAAACTATTTCTTTTAATGCATTCATTTTGAGTTACAATGTCCGCTATCGGATAATCTTTATTCTGTATCCACATACCTACTCAGGCAAAACACTTAGTATGCCCACTCTTGTTTACCATATGCATTTTATTTCTATACATTGCATGTAGATGCGCAGTAATGTTTTTGAATTTTGATTTTCAAAATTTGGTGCCCATATTCAAATATATAATTGTGGAAGTAGTGCCGCATGCTTTGAGTGCAGGATAGACTTTGTCATTTCAAACTGTCTTTTAATATCATATATGTCATGTTATGTCGACTCTGAAATTTTCGCATATAAGTTGATCATATAATTGTGTAACAGCCCTTACAGACCAATTTCCTGCAGCGAATATGCCGCAAACATCTAGCGAATGTCCTGTGAATTCCCTTATTCACTGCAGCTAGATGTTCGCGTATATTTGTGAATATGCTGCGAACTAATCACTACTTTATAGAAAAGTTGCGAATAGTTTGTCACATATTCGCTACAGCAACTTAGCATTTTGTATGAATTTCATGATTCGCAGGCGGTTCTCCGAAAAACTTTAACTTTTCGAAACAATGCGCTGGATATTCTCCAGAAAGACAGTTAAATCTTTAAGTGCAATTCACAGCATATTCACAGGAACATGAGATATTTTCATGATCGATATTATTGGACACTTTAATCACATAACAATGTCAACTGCCGAAAAAGAATGAAGAACCATTCTGAATTTTGTATATTTGGACAAGCTAAAAGAATTATTGTGTAAAAATGCTGTTTTTCTGATAGTTGGATGAAATGCTGGTAAGTTATCTTCATAACATTGAACTTGTATTATTAAGTTGTAAGTGCTTCAAAGAGAGTGAAATAGAAATTAAGTTCATCGTAACTTATCTGATACTTTAACAAAAAAATGGTTTGAAAAAATATTTTGCCATATCCATGCATATATATGTATTCATTTAAATCTTACACATGCATTTTTTCCCATTCTTGAACTAGAGCTGTTACTTGTATGCCCAAATTCTTGAAACAAAATGAAAAGACCAAAATAAAAAGTAACAATATGGGATCAAATTTTTACATATTAATAATGTGAAAATAAGTATAAATATGGATTTACAATAATTCGTAGTGTATTTGCAGCTTGGTCCCCATATACTCACTGCAGGTAAGCAAATTAGGTTTGTGGTGAATATGCAGGGAACAGTCCCTGATCGCAGTGTATTCGCCACAAACATTGACAAAATTAATTGTGAAATGTGAATTACTAGCGAATACTCTGCGAATACAGATTTTAGCCGTATTCGCACGACAATCGCACAATATTCGCTGAGTATTTGCAACAAGTATTCGCCGCAGAGCCAAATAATTCGTAAGGGAGAAACTGTTTATAATTAGTCAACGATGATCAACGATGTTTGATATGATCTGCACAGCACATTTCCATGGAGTGTTTTTAGTCTAATTCGCTCAATAATGTTGTGTCGGCTAAATGATATATGTTCATACGTGTACGTGTAAGAGTTTAATAGAAATAGGAAGAGTTCACAAGAATCCAAGCAGTTTACGTACTATTGAGTATATATATCATTCAGTCCTTTGATTGTCTTCTTTCAGTTCATGGTTGCTGTGACAGGCGATCGAGATCATATCCATGTGTTAATATTCTATTTTGTTTGTTTCTTTCTGTTTTTATTTCAGACTTAAATACAATACTTGAATGTAAAAGACGCCTTGGGTGGTTTGGAGGATACCGTTACGAGGAACTTATCCAATACTGGAAGATAGTAAAAATTAAATTTGAATGCAAATAAACAGCGTTTTTTATTGCTCGGGGTCGGGTTAAGGATTTCCCTATACTTAAACACATTCTATTTTTATTTTACAAATTTTCTTTTTAATTCAACATAGTTTGGGTTATTTTCAGAGGTAAAATATGCGGTATTTTTCTGATGTGGATGATTTTTGGAAGTTTACACTTATTGTTTGGTATTTTTAAAGTTTAATTTTAGAAACAATGTTTAAATATTTTATTACTTATGTATAATATCATGATTGTCAACAAAGCGCCCTTTATCTAGTTTTATCTAATTTACATCACAGTGAGGTATTTTTGGGCAGGAACTGTATATGAAGTATTATATGATCCCTGTTTTGGGTGCTAATATTTTGTGGTAAATTTTTAGGGTATTTTTTCCAGCTATTTTTAGGGCGGTGAGTTATTAAGATTTGTTTTTTTTGTGAGCCAATGAGGTGTGTCTGGAAAAGTACTATTTCTTCTCATTTATATATACAGATGTTTCTGTGTATTAACTATTGCACAAATTTGTTCACTTGTCATTTACGGATTATATATTTGACGTAACCCGTCTTCGATTTGCGTTTAGTACGTTCTTAGTTACAGGGAGGCAACTCTACTGCTTACAGATGGCATCAAAACAAACTGTTTTAAAAATTTGTCCACCAGAAAATAGTTTTGTTGACGTTAAGACAAATATAAAATGCCCCATTCCTGATTGTGATAAAACAGTATTTTCATCTGGATCACTTCGAATGCATTTATCACGTAGCCATGGTATTTCTGAGGTTAGCATAACTTTACAGTGGTCAGTCACAGGGGCTCGTTACAATTGACACAGTATGTCATCTGTGACTGATCCGGCACCGATCTATAATACCATAACAAAAGGGAGGAATCAATTCCGAGAGCGCCAAATTTCAAATCGTCAGAATTTTTTTTCTGTTCTCCATCCAGTCTGCTTTTTTGCTTATTTCTGCAGTAAAATTATATTTTAACAAAATCCCTACCTTTTAGCTCTAATTTCCCACCAATCGGTTGTATTGGCTCATTTTAGTCCCATTTCTGATGAAATCAGACATTCACTCTCCGGAAGTGACCCACATTTGTATAATTACCGCCAAATTTGACATATCCATTCCGGAGATAATTTGGAACTAACTTTTTTTATCGGAATACCTTTGGGGTCAAGTATGTGAGGATAGGAAAACTCTGGTAAGTTCCAAATTATCTCTGGAATGGATATGTCAAATTAGCGGAAAAAAATTCTGACGATTTGAAATTTGGCGCTCTCGGAATTGATTCCTCCCTTTTGTTATGGTATTATAGATCGGGGCCGGATCAGTCACAGATGACATACTGTGTCAATTGTAATGAGCCCCTGTGGGTTAGTGCAGTACTAGTACTATAGTTTGGACACCTTGGTTCATAAAATGGATTTTTCATAATTTGAATACCTTAATCAATGTGAATTGTCTAGTCACTTAAGTGAAAGATGCAATGAGCAATGTCGTAACTGAAACAATTGAACTTGTCTAATTTTGTTCAATCATGTCTTCCAGAGAAACAACAATTCCGCCTATGGAGTTTTCAATGTAAAAGGTAGATAACTCTTCCTATGAGATTTTATAAAATTAAGTATTACAACCCCCTGATGCATGAAATAAGCACAAAGTGCATTAAAAATATTTGAAATAACAGTTTTACAAATTTTAGGATATGTCTGAGTTGATAAATTAAAATTATTAAGATTTTTTGAAATTAATGTGCATTAATTTTTCTATTGAAAATTCCCCATTTAGAATCATTTGTGTGGTATACAAACATAACCTTTATAAACAACTTTACATGTTTTACTTTTTCTTGGACGACTCAATAAGGTTAATTACCCAACAAAAGATTGTCTAATAATTCTAAAGTTTAGACTTTCAAAATGCGGAAAATCCATTTTATGAACTGATTTGGAAAATCCATTTTATGAACTGAGGTGTCCAGACTTTAGTAGTCAGCTTCTAAATTCTAGCTGTAAAGCCTGTAGGACGCACAGCTAGACACTTTTTGCATTCTATGTTGTGATCCATTATAATGTATATTAGTATTTTTGCTAAGGAAAGTGGCCATGAATTTACACTTTACCCTCATTGGCCTCAGACACCTGAGCACAGGCAATTGTTTCTATCAATGGGGTCGAGTTTAACGTGTTGTGTATGGGAAGGTACATAACCTTACATCTTGTGAGGGCAAAGTGCTTTAGTAGTTTGACACGGTTCTGTAAATATGTTTATCTTTATGATTTGTGTGAGTGAGGCTACACAGGGATGAATATATGATGAAAGATAAATATATAATGAAGAAAATTACATAAGATACAAGGAAACAGGACATTTCAGTCATGCTATCAGTTCATCCTTGGTCGTTTCAGCCATGGTTTTATTTGTTGTTATTCTCATTAACTGGTTAAGGGGATATTGGTTTAATAAATTTTATTACATTATGTAGTTATTTTTAAAGATATAATTATACAAAAAGTTATAGTGTACAGTGGAAAGTAATTTTAATCAACAATTTTTTTTCTTCTGTAATAAATCATTTATTTTTACCAAATAAAATTTCATTAAATTATAGTCATTACTAGATAATAAAGATTTGAACTTTTCTGATTTGTCTTGGAAACTAGGCAAAATAGATTTAATAAAATAAAATGGAGCTTGTCATGAATTTCACAATAGTTCAATTAGTATAATAGTGTCAAATTGTTCATTGTAATGTCAGCCATATACGACATATATAACATTTAACTGAGCAATAAATATATAATATATGTACTTACTTTAATCTCTTTAGCCAAAAGCCATTCATAGAGTTAATAATTTTATGTCACTATACCATTTGTTCCATATACTTACTTGTATGTTATATTATATGGCTGAAACAACCAAGGCCGAAATGACATCGGGCCGAACTGGCTTGTGGCTGAAACGTCTCGAATTCAGATACAAGCCGTTATGGGATAAATAGTGACAAAGGTAATTTTCCATGAGAGGGGTCATTAGTAAAAAAATTTGTAAGCTACCTTCCCATACTCGACCCTCAATGAAAGATTCAAGTGCCTGTGCACCCAATCAAATGCCACATTGATTTAGTGTGTTGGTACCCCCTTTTTTCCTCTGCCTCCTTTTCCTCTGCAACAGCCCTGATCTCCATGGTCAACAAAATTTATATAATTTTTTATATATTTTTTTATTTTATGAATGAAATAAATGCCAAATCCAGGGATTACCACAGAAAATAATTCAAGGGTGGAGGAAAATTGAAATTTACATCTGATAAAACATTGGCAGTCAAACTCATTTCATCTTGGGCCAAATAAAAAAATACATGTGTTTAGGGTAACACACTGAAAAAAGTTAGGTAGGGTAGGTAGGGAAATGTTTTTTTTTACATTAATATTTTTTAGTTAGGTTGTATACTGGAGTCACCTTGACTTTAACAGTGCTTGTTGAAGAAAGGTTATAAAAAATTTAGGGTAGGCACTAAAAATAAGGTAGGGTCGGGTTACCCTAAACACAACTATATTTTTTTTAGGCCTTGTCATTAACTGGGACTAAGTTCCAAAAAACTCAAAAGGCACTAAGTTAACATATTTCCATAATTATCCAGCAGTCTGGGACTTTCTTATTCATCAATCAAATGTCCTACTGGCTAAAGTAAATTTGTTCCTTCCAACTGCAGTCAACTCTCGATATCTTGAAGTTGTGGGGAACCTAGAAAAAGCCTGACACAATTATAGTTAGGCTTAAGGAGAGGCTAATTAAACATAATAACAATTTAATTCAGAATTGAAAGGTGTGTCAATAATTCACTAAGGATCTAAGATAAGTAGTAACCTCATGTTAAGACGGGAATGTCATACATCATTCAGTGGTTAATGACCAGAAATTTATTGATTTTCTGATTAACTATTGAAGCCATTTTTATCCCCGAGGTAATAATTTGATATGGGTATTACTTCGAGCTAATGAAAACAATTTAAATGCATTTGTTAATATAGGGACCTAAATTTGATTTCCAGACAACCAAAATTTCCACTCCTTGAATTGTGACACATCAGGAGTCAAAATACATGTAATTATATGGAACAAAGTTCTTGATCACAAGATAATTTCGACTCAAACAAGTTCGAGACAACGAGAGTTGATTGTAGTTGTTTTTTCATGCTCATACCCCATAGTCAAATTCTTGTTGAAATATTTGCTTCATGTCATAAGATTAAGAACCAAGTGTTGCAGTTTTCCTGAATACCATATTAGCCTTAAAGTTAATTAGTAAATTTACATATATTTGTGCAATACATCCCAATATGTCCATAATTAACATGATCTTAAAATCAAAATACTTTCCAGCTGTTCTTTTTGTTAAGTATTTCCACTCAAATCAAGTTTGGAATCGTTCTCAGTTTATTAAATATTTTTTATTCACACGGATGCATTATTCTGGTATTTTTTTCGAAGGGAAGATAAAGTGTGCAACAGATTTATATTACTTTTGTGTCTGATTTGATCAATCTCTTCCAAGTATACTATTGATGAGCTTACGAACTAAACTTTTTACATTCCTTTTTATCTGTTCTGAAGTGCAACAAAAATCACTGTTAAGAATGAAGCTGAAATTTCAAGGGGGCAGACTTCCACCCTTAAATAGCTCATGGTGATTCCTGCATATCACACTATTATAGCAAAAATCTTGTGTCCAAATTTTGTACACTGGAATGGATGTTTTCAACTCAACGATTCCTATATTGCTGGACCCCCTCGTTGGTCTGGTGGTAGGGTGCTTGCCTGGAGTGTGGAAGGTCACAACGAGAGACATTGAAATTGGTATTTGCTGATTCTCTGCTAAGCGCATGGCATCTAAGAGTAGGAGCAAAGGACTGGTAGCTTCAGAGTTGGTATAATGTGTTAGGGTGGGTTGATATGTCTTCCTTGGGACTGTTACCTTCGATCTAGCACATTAAAAAGCTGGCTCAGCATTGGTCTAGTACAAAGCAGGGTTCATATTCATATCATATCAACATGTTCTTATCCTGATATTCATTTAATAGTTGCCACTGGATGGTAAACAATAATTCATTAATCCATTATCCATCCCCTATTGCTGTCCTGGCTGCGATATCCTATCCTAGATTTCACTTGTGGATCTTTTGTAAATCAGTGAATTGGTAAAACATTTGCTTTATTCAACATCAGTTGTCTATGTTTCATAAATAAACCATTGGTATCACATGCATAATACATATGTACATGTGTATACTGACACTGTGGTTTAAACTAATAATTTGGCATCAAATTTATACAAAAGACAATTTTTGACAAATAATTTAATGAAGTTATCAAGAATTTTGTAATTTATATTAAACTTTATAGAAAAGGTATAAGTAATATAAAAATGTTGATATTTGCAGACAGAAAATGATACATCTTTCCATACCAGGATCAAGGTCAAGCAGAATGTACTCCGAGAATTTCATTGTCCCAGTGAAGAATGTGTTTATAATATAAGATCTGAAAGACATTTTTCAACTATGGGCCAGCTGAAACAGGTACAAATAAAGTGCACTTTAAAATTACACATGATCTCATATAAAGTTAATCCTGTATGTAAAGCAAGATCTGAGAATGACAGTTTGTCATCTTACAAGTAGTCAATTCTACACAATATTGATAAATGACTAGATTTGTACCTACATGGGCAGATTTACATATGTTGATGTGATATACAAGCCGTCAAAATTCAGTATGGACAATGCATGGGCGAGTAAACTGACCTGCGCAAACACTACCTTGGAAATTGCATATGTCACGATGAAACAACCACTCACACACGAGAGACAGCAATTGACCACGTCACGCTGAACTTGTACGAACATCCAATCAAATCATGTTTAACACGCACACCTCCCAGTTCAATGAATGGATTTAGAAATAGTAAACAATGAAACGTGTACGCTAGTAAACAAAATAAATGATCGATATTAGATGCTTTATCAAAATATAATTGTGACATAAAGAAAGAATTCGCATCGTAGTAGGGTGCAAAAATATAAAAAACTTATGTCATCAGTGAATTGATAGGAGCACTGAGGGTAATCAAGAGAAATATTTAATATTTTGATTATTTAAAAATTTCTTACCATTTCCAAAACATATTTCGGGTATTATTCCTAATCTTTCTACAAACTATGTGAATAAAATTTTATATTCAGCCAAACAAGACAATTACAATTTACGTGTTTTTTTTAATGTATTCCAAAAATATTTTTTCCTGAACCTTTCTTTCAACTTCTAACTTTAAATGCATAAACATAAGTCTATCTATCATTTTTTCATCATATACATGTATTTAAATTTCAAACATGTCTAAATATAATGTGTACAAAACACGTTTAAATTGAGCACGCATTTCGTCGTATGTTTAAAGCTTGTGGTTAGATTAACATGCTTTGTTTGTCGTAACTTATAGCACGTGCTGTTTACTATTTTCTTCTCTTACGTAGTAAAACATTTTACAGGTGAGTAACCACCTCTTGACAAAAGCGTCGATAGTAAAAGCGCGGGTACACAACAAGCCTTTTATGGTAATTGTTATTGCTCTCCACAACAAACAGAAAATCTCGTGCAAAAACGAACTGATGACCACCACCCACATTTGAATATACCACCAAGGCGGTGCTTTGCAGGATTTTTTGGCACGATAATAATTCGTTTTTATTTTTATATCGCGATTTGTAAGTATTGATCATTTGATTGATTGAATTTGTATGCTGAACTTCTTACTTGATTAAAAGAAATAGTAAAACTTGATTTCATTTATTTATACTTTGAATGGGAATTTCCTTCATTTGCGCACATCAGTTGGGGCATTATGTATTACTCTTACGAAGCGGATTGGTCCGTCGTATTTGACGTCGTGGAGAGAGTTTGCGCAGGTCAGTGATTGGTTTTTAAATTGTGACGTACACTGTTTATGTCTTTTTCGAATTGAGTTTTGTTTGCGCAGGTTCAGATCTTTGTCCATACTGAATTTTGACAGATTGTAAAATATATTTTGTATTTGGTTTGGGCAGAGGTAATGATATTTACTATCCAGTTTCATAGTAAGAATATCATCAGGCTGTACTATGACCTCTTTTTGTAAGTCTTTGCTCACCTGGCCTATGGGCCATGTGAGCTTATGTCATCACTTTACATCTGTCCTTCATAAACTTTTCACATTTTGATCTTCTCTGAAACTACACGGCAAATTGTAACCAACTTAGGTAGGAATGATGTATGGAAGAACCTCTGTAAACTACCTCAGTAACCACCTTTGGTTGTGGTTGGATGAACAACATGGCCACCAGAGGTCATCTTTGATTTTTATTAGCTAGCTCTGCAGCTGCTGAAAGTTTCCATGGAAACCATATGTGAAATGACTTTTTTGTCATTTCCTTAGGAACTAATGAGCAGATTGTAACCAATGTTGGGATGAATGATGTATGGAAGGGCCTCTACAAAACTATTCTCATTTGCTTCTGGTTGGATGAACAACATGGCAGCTAGAGGCCATCTTTGATTTTGATTGGCCAATTTATAAATGATCCTCTTGTGACTGAATTTCAGTCTCTGACCTGATGACTTTGACTGCTCAAAGTTTCCATTGAAACCATATGGGAAATGACTTATTTGTCATTTGCTCTGGACATAATGAGCATATTGTAACCGACATATGCAAATGAGTCACATTTTCTTAGGTCAGAGGTCAAATATCAAGGTCACTTTGACATTTTGCGTTTCTTTAACAGCCTTGTGGATACAACAGAGCTTACATTTTCAAATGTGCTATTAAATGGAAGCTAGATGAGCGATACAAGCTTAGGTGAGCCTCTAGTCTAGTTTGTTTCAAGTTTGTTGTCAAATTTACCCTATATCTCCCATCATTTCTATTTACATGTACATGCAGCTTACACAATAATTTAAATACAGACATCATAGACAGACGTCATTGTTACAATGCAGCAACTATTTGATTTTGGATGCTTGAAATGTTTTTGCAGCCTGCATTTTTTTCATGAAATATACTAAATTCTGATTGATTCCAGTAATGTATAATCACAACATTTAAGTTTTAAGGTTACAATTTCAGGTATTAAGGCGATATACATACTATGATAGTGACTCCGATCCTAACATTACAAAAAGGCTTGACCTGCTGTGGGCCTCAGTTTTCTATAAAAATCAAAATTCTAAAACCTTATTGCACATCTACATATGGTGTATGACAGAAATGCATAACTTGAAAGCTCTGGACACAAGCTTAAAGTCACAATTTTCAGAATTCAACCCCTATGGGCCCCAAGTTTTGAAAATCAAATTTTAAAACCTTATGGCACTACTACAGAGCCCCTCTGTAAAGAAATTAAAACCCTAAATCCAAAACTGAAGGAGAAATTGATGTCACAAAGTGTGCACATGATTGACAGATGAACAGATACTTACAATATCCCATTATTTTTGAAAGGGGGATAAACATTAATATGCATCTCACTTATACGAACAGCAGAAATGTAACTAAAGTTATAACATATTAGTCCAATCAAACTAAGTTTTAACCTCAAACTAATTGCAACAGAAAATGTTTTAGTTCTAATCTATCGCATTAAGCCCCAAATATACACAGAAAAAAGTCCCATAAAATCTAACTTGAGGAAAACTCAAAATCAGCAATTTTAATTTCCTATGGAAATTAACATTGGAAAGGGGAGATAACTTCGCAAAAATTAGTCTTTTTTTGTCAGTTTTTGGTTGATTTTTTTTAAATTCATGTAAAGTATGATACTTTGATGGGGTTATAAGTTCGTATTTGACTATATTATATAATCTTCTGCTCATGAAATGTACAAAATCGAAGTGTTATTGGTATTTTTATTTTTTTTTTGCACATTTTTCATTAAAGAAATTGCAAATTTGTGGCTTTGTGACCATTTTGAAAAAATAATTTGAAAATTTGGTATTGTTTATATCTGTAAATTATATTTGTTTAGCATCTTCCTTGTTTAAAGAAACTTTAAACCACAAAAAGAAGAATATGTGCTTCATCATTTTTATTAAATTTGAGATTCTTTACCTTGACATGTTGAGAAATTTAATAAATGGTCAACTAATGAATTACGAAATCTAGGTTGTGGCTGGATAAAAGATATGAAAACACCTTTAGAGTTGTTTGTTATACTCTAAGACGGATAAAATATCAAGAATCAATACATTCTGCTGTATAGAAGCGGTAAAGTTATAATTTTGTATCAATTTTTATTGATATTTCTGCCTTTTTTGCAGAGTTATCTCCCATTTTCAATGCAAATCTCCATAGGAATTTTAAAATCGTGATTTTTTAGTCTTCCTCAGGTTAGATTTTGTTAGACTTTTTTCTGTGTATATTTGGGGTATAATGCTAAAGATTAAAACTTAAAAATCTTCTTTTGCAATTACTTTAAGGTTAGGGTCAAATTTATGCTAGATTGACTGGACTATATTTAATCAAATACATCGTATCTGTACTTAAGACATTGTTATATTTCAGCACTTTATGCAGGTTCATGCTGAAAAGAAATATAAGTGTTGTAAATGCAGCTCAGCATTTGGTTTGGAAAGGGACTTAAGAAGACACACGGAAAATTGTGGAATTAAGTTTGTTTGTAGTACTTGTCAATGTACATACATATCTAGAGAATCTCTATTAACACACTGCCAGAGAAAACAACATCCTGTTCCAGAAAAATATGTTAGGTAAGGGATGTAATATGTGATTGAAAAGTGAGCATGTGTATCTGGAAATTACTACATTTCCATGACATGAAATGTAGCCCAATCCTGAGTTTATAAAATAGTTCCAAAATGAAAATAACTCTCACTCTGTGGTGGAGATTGAAATATATTTTTGAAATCTCAGCTTGTGGATGTTGAAGATTCCATACATGTATTAAACCTTCCTTCAGTTTTGGTGAACAAAGCTTTTTCTAATAGACTAATATGCTACTATGAACACTTGCTGCAAGCACTGTATTGTTAATGATGATTCAGAAGAACACAGAAGCAGGTTGTAAATTCTGAAGAATTGAAATCTTGCAGCTTCAGTGGCTTTGGGAAATTTTTATTGCTTTACTACTTTATATATCATGACTATTAAGAATAAGATTTTGGTTCTTAATCAGTATGATTAAAAAATAATTTCCTGATACACAAAACTTGTTAGAGTGTAGTGTATCAATACCTTGGGTTTTGATCAGATTATTTCTAATTGTATTAATTAAAATTCTGACATTAGGAACTGGATATGTAGTCATTTCAAAAACAATAATCTGAACCAATTATAGTAAGTCATATTAAAAAAATAAAACACTCGTTCATACAGCAAGCTAAAATACGAAATAAAGATGTCCTGGTTAACAGCATTTACAGTCTATGCGGGCAATTTTATTTTTAATCTTCAATTTGAACATATTTGCCTGTAACCCTTTTTACATTTTTATACGACCGCAAAATTTTTGCGGTCGTATATTGGTATGATGTTGGCGTCGTCGTCTGCGTCGTCGTCCGAAGACATTTGGTTTTCGCACTATAACTTTAGTATAAGATAATAGAAATCTATGAAATTTAAACACAACGTTTATGATCACAAAAGGAAGGTTGGGATTGATTTTGGGAGTTTTGGTCCCAACAGTTTTAGAATCAGGTCGTCGTCTGCGTCGTCGTCCGTCGTCTGCGTCGTCGACCGAAGACATTTGGTTTTCGCACTATAACTTTAGTATAAGATAATAGAAATCTATGAAATTTAAACACAACGTTTATGATCACAAAAGGAAGGTTGGGATTGATTTTGGGAGTTTTGGTCCCAACAGTTTTAGAATCAGGGGCCAAAAAAGGGCATAATAAGCATTTTTCTTGGTTTTCGCACAATAACTCTAGTATAAGTAAATAGAAATCTATGAAATTTAAACACAAGGTTTATGACCACAAAAGGAAGGTTGGGATTGGTTTTGGGAGTTTTGGTCCCAACAGTTTAGGAATAAGGGGAAAAAAAAGGGCCCAAATAAGCATTCTTTTTGGTTTTTGGACAATAACTTTAGTATAAGTAAATAGAAATCTATGAAATTTAAACACAAGGTGTATGACCACAAAAGGAAGGTTGGGATTGAGTTTTGGAGTTTTGGTCCCAACACTTTAGGAATTAGGGGCCAAAAGGGTCCAACATTAAACTTTGTTTGATTGCATCGAAAATTGAACTATTGGGGTTCTTTGATATGCCGAATCTAACCGTACATTTAGATTCTTAATTTTTGGTCCCGTTTTCAAATTCTTCTACATTAAGGTCCAAAGGGTCCAAAATTAAACTTAGTTTGATTTTAACAAAAATTCAATTCTTGGGGTTCTTTGATATGCTGAATATAAACATGTACTTAGTTTTTTTATTTTGGGCCTAGTTTTCAAGTTGGTCCAAATCGGGGTCCAAAATTAAACTTTGTTTGATGTCATCGAAAATTGAACTATTGGGGTTCTTTGATATGCCTAATATAACCGTGCATTTAGATTTTTAATTTTTGGTCCCGTTTTCAAATTGGTCTACATTAAGGTCCAAAGGGTCCAAAATTAAACTTAGTTTGATTTTAACAAAAATTCAATTCTTGGGGTTCTTTGATATGCTGAATATAAACATGTACTTAGTTTTTTTATTATGGGACCAGTTTTCAAGTTGGTCCAAATCGGGGTCCAAAATTAAACTTTGTTTGATTTCTTCGAAAATTGAACTATTGGGGTTCTTTGATATGCCGAATCTAACCGTGCATTTAGATTCTTAATTTTTGGTCCCGTTTTCAAATTGGTCTACATTAAGGTCCAAAGGGTCCAAAATTAAACTTAGTTTGATTTTAACAAAAATTGAATTCTTGGGGATCTTTGATATGCTGAATCTAAACATGTACTTAGTTTTTATATGACCGCAAAATTTTTGCGGTCGTATATTGGTATGACGTTGTCGTCGTCGTCGTCGTCCGTCGTCTGCGTCGTCGTCCGAAGACATTTGGTTTTCGCACTATAACTTTAGTATAAGTTAATAGAAATCTATGAAATTTAAACACAAGGTTTATGACCACAAAAGGAAGGTTGGGATTGATTTTGGGAGTTTTGGTCCCAACAGTTTAAGAATCAGGGGCCAAAAAAGGGCCCAATAAGCATTTTTCTTGGTTTTCGCACAATAACTCTAGTATAAGTAAATAGAAATCTATGAAATTTTAACACAAGGTTTATGACCACAAATGGAAGGTTGGGATTGTTTTTGGGAGTTTTGGACCCAACAGTTTAGGAATTAGGGGCCAAAAGGGTCCAAAATTAAACTTTGTTTGATTTCATTGAAAATTTAACTATTGGGGTTCTTTGATATGCCGAATCTAACCGTGCATTTAGATTCTTAATTTTTGGTCCCGTTTTCAAATTGGTCTACATTAAGGTCCAAAGGGTCCAAAATTAAACTTAGTTTGATTTTAACAAAAATTGAATTCTTTGGGTTCTTTGATATGCTGAATCTAAACATGTACTTAGTTTTTTTTATTATAGGCCCAGTTTTCAAGTTGGTCCAAATCGGGGTCCAAAATTAAACTTTGTTTGATTTCATCGAAAATTGAACTATTGGGGTTCTTTGATATGCCGAATCTAACCGTGCATTTAGATTCTTAATTTTTGGTCCCGTTTTCAAATTGGTCTACATTAAGGTCCAAAGGGTCCAAAATTAAACTTAGTTTGATTTTAACAAAAATTGAATTCTTGGGGTTCTTTGATATGCTGAATCTAAACATGTACTTAGTTTTTTTATTATGGGCCCAGTTTTCAAGTTGGTCCAAATCGGGGTCCAAAATTAAAGCTAAAAAGGGGGTAAATTATTTTTTTTGGGGGGGGGGCAATTCTCCACAGCATATTGTATTACACAAAAGCAAAAAATTGAATATAAATTCAAATCATATGACCAATTCTAAGTCCTTATTTCAGTTATTCTGTGTCAGAAACCTATTATGTGTCAAATATTTGAAGAAATTTTCAATTGCACAGTATTGTGCAATAGCAAGAAATTGATATGTGTGCCCTGTTATCAAAACTTTATTATTAACAAATTCCATTGGAAATTTGCCAATATAAAATGTGCTGATGAAGCTTTTTTGTTTATCTTATCTAAACTGCTTTTAAATTATGTATATTTAAAATTTGCCATCCATGACTATGATGTCATTTTCTATTTTAATATGTTATGGTGTATTTAAATGGGCTGTTATGGTTGCAAAGTATAAAGAAATGGGGGGGGGGGTTGAAAACAAAATTGGGGGGGGGGGGGGTAAATGAGAAATTGGGGAGGGGGTAATTTTTTCTCATTTCATATTTCATAAATTAAAAAGAAAATTTCAAATTTTTTTTAGCAAAAAAAGGTGGGGAGGTTACAATAAATTTTATTGTTTTTTGTTTTTTTTTTTTGGGAGGGGGTGTCAATGTGCAACTTCATAGTGTATTGCACAAAAGCTAAAAAAAGGGGTAAATTATTATTTTTTTTTTTGGGGGGGGGGGGGGCAATTCTCCACAGCATATTGTATTGCACAAGAAGCAAAAAATTGAATATAAATTCAAATTATATGACCAATTTTAAGTTCTTTGATTTCAGTTATTCTGTGTCAGAAACCTATTATGTGTGAAATATTTGAAGAAATTTTCAATTACACAGTATTGCGCAATAGCAAGAAATTGATTTGTGTGCCCAATTTTAAATTTTAAATTGGTTATTTCTGATTTATATATAAAAACAAATAATACTGATATGGTTTGAATAGGTAAATTAAAAATTTTTAAGTTCTTAGACAACATTCATTCTGTGTCAGAAACCTATGCTGTGTCAAATATTTATTCACAATCCAAATTCAGTATTGTATCAAGCTTGAATGTTGTGTTCATAATTGCCCCAACTATTCAGGGTTCGACATCTGCGGTCGTATCTAGCTGCGCCCAGCGGAGCATTTTATATTCTTTCCTATGATTTAAAAAATCATTAAAAATGTATGATCATATGGAAAAAGCCTCTTATACAAATCGGTCTTGGCCTGGAACTTTAGAACCAATTTGCATCTTGGATACAGCGGTTTGAAGATAGTTGCAGAATTCTATTCATTACATTGTAGGGGTGTAATGATACACTTCATTCACGATATGATACATTTTGTAAATTTCCTTCACAATACTATTACTTTCAATAAGATACAATACACTGTATGTATTATTTAGTTATCAGGACAAATATCCCATATATGTATCTATATATATGAAATATAGTGTTTCACATTAGTATTTGGATTATTTCATCCCTGGCCATGCCGGTGTCCTTGGCCGTTGCCATTATTGATTTATCTGCACCTCCTTTGTGGAGAATTACTTTCACTTTCAATGAGACAGCTGAAATAAGTATTCGAAAAGGTAACGATGACAAATTAAACAAACAACGAAAATGGCAAAAAAATCTTTTTTCGGTACTTTGGAGTATCGTTACACCCCTAATTCATTAACCCCGACCAACACATCCATTGAAGTCTACTGACTGTAAACCTCAGTTCACTAGAATTTTTAAAGTTTAAATGTTAGAATTGTAAGATATTCTTTTCTAGGTTAATTCACATTTTTCCAGAAAAAGATCCCCCTAGTGGTATCAGGGGTAGATAATCCAAATTTACGTGTAAGACTGAATAATTAGCTATGTGGAAGGCCTAACAAAACATGTTTATACTATCAATTATAACACCTGTAATGAACAAAATACCAGGTGGATGAACCTTGGAAGGTTAGGTGCTATTTGTTAATTTTATATTAACATTCATGTTAACAGTTATATTGATAACTGACAAAATAAATAGAAAGGATAATATAGTATTAACATTTTCAGAACAAAGACTGCAAAAAAGAAAGAAAAAGAAAAAAATAAGAGTTTATCAAAGTTTCTACAACTACAAGACATGAAGATCCCTGTTATTCTATTGCCTGTTGCAGTACCAATTAGCTCAAACAGTGTAACTTCAGAACAAATAACTGCAAAAGTAAAGTCATTGGGAAATAGAATATTATTACCTAGTGGAAAAAATAAAAGTTGCAAGGATATGTCACATTTAATAGACCATGACTATCAGTCCAACTTTAATAAATATTCAAATAAACCTCTGTTGGAGAAACCATGTGATGCTGTAAGTAATATAGGAACTCAGACAAGGGATAATGGAGTTTACACAGAGAAGGGAAAACTAAATTATATAGAGTCATCAATACAGACAACATTAACTTTACCTTTGAAAAAAAGCAGAAAAACTGTGGCACAGACACAAACAGTTGGGGATCATATATTAAAACAGGCAATGGCAAGTGCTAATATACCTATACAATGTGCATCTGTTGGAACACAAGTAACACCTGTTGACAAATTTGTAGACATACAAACACAGGTAACTCCGAAGGGCAAAAGTAGAAAACGAAACTGTCCTGATAAAAAATCTTTGGAAATAGAACATAGTAGAAATAATTTGTATTCTAAGCCTGCAGTGTCATTAGCCTCACATGATGGGTTAAATTCTTCCAAGAAAAAGAGAAGAAATAAAAATCATCTTAAAAATGAGAAAATTTCTAATGCTTTATTGTCGGTTGACAGTTTAACAGCAATGACTCATCAAAGTTCTTACAGTCACCATTCATTTTCACAGGAGGATACAGGAACAGAAATGACATTTGATTGTACTCAGTCTTCAAATTTGTGTAATGTAATGTTTAATGAAAAATCTCAGAATGATTTAACGCAGAATAAGGTAACTTGGACAGACACGGAGTTTGTTTCCGAGTCCATGGGACATGGAAATGAACAAACAATTGCTACATCAGTAGATGAATTTGATTTTGTTAACACTATAGGTGTTCAGACTTATTCTAAAGAATTCCAAGATTTCCTGCTATCCGGAAGTGACTATTGTAATTCAGGGAGTTTTACCAGTACCATAGGAATAAATACTGATACATCATTACAAGAGAAAAGTAAATTATTGCAGAACAAATGTGTTGGAAACGACCCTCCGTTAAGTGCTGATTCTGTTGCACAAACTGTGACCTTTGATTTTCTTGCTAATTCCCCAGATCCACAGACAGATGTGATGAACACACAAACACAGACTGTAGACCTGGACATTGAATCCCTGGAATCTATTGTCTCAAGTATACAAACACAGACAGCTAGCAATTACAACTCAGAAATGATGTCATTTAATGTTCAGACACAAACAAAGGATAGTTCCTCAGTTAACACACAGACTGCAATGACAGAGACAACCATAGATTTTAATTCTTTCTTATCTTCTAGTAGTCAGACCCAGACATATGATCATTTTCCTGATTTTATTGAACTTCTGTCATCAGGTACACAAACACTAGATTATGGATTACTTCAGGATACCCCTTTAATTAACATGGAAACACAGACTGGGAATTCAAGGTTAAGTTTTGGCACTCAGACATCAATGATAGAAAATACAAGTACATGTATTACTGGACCAATAGAATCTAATAAGGAATTCACTTCAAGCACATATTTTGGGCAAGGAGAAAAGGATAGTATGAATGCTGACTGCAATAGTTCACAGGGTCAGCAGTTTGAATTTTTAGTTTCAGAGGTATTGGAAATGATACCAGTTGAAACCCAGACTGTAGAGAAAAATTATCCTTCACCAAAGATAAGTGATGAAAACATTTCAAACCAAACTGGTTTGGATCGTCCTACTGGGGGAGAAAACAGTAAGAACAGAGATACATCAGGAGATAAATGTCATTATGTACTTCCTCAGATAACAAACCGTTCTAAGAACTGTCATAGATTTAATGAAGTACTTGCAGCTGATAGTTTCATACAGAAAAATTCAAGGCCAATAGATGATAATCGCTCACAAACTGGCCCGAATAATTGTGGAGTTGATAGCCATACTCAGACAAACCCAGTAGCTAATAACAACCACACCCAAACTATATTTTCAGGACAGGAGTTGACAAATTCTCATACACAAACTATACCTAAAGACATGTTCTCAGGACAGGAATTAACTAATTCTCATACACAAACTATACTTAAAGATATTGATCTGACAGATTCTCATACACAAACTGCCTGGAAAGAACTAAATGATTTATTGGCTGAATTAGATCACTGAGCTTTGCTGTAATAAACTTTCCTGTTTCTAGTACAAGGTATTTTGAACTATACTTGGAAATGGGTTATTAGCCTAGGATGTCTACTTTCGCTCATCACATATGCAAATTCTATCATGTTCATGCTATGCAGTATGTATACATGTATGATAAATCTATTAAATAACAGAGTGTGATTATTTGTTACCATTATAATATTTTCAAAATTACAAAGTAAAAAGTCAATTATACGGGTATTTATATGTTTGTTTTTGTAGTTATATATAGACCTCGTAGAGTGATATCGACCAAGGACAAAGAAAAAGGTTGATATCACGTTACCATGCCTATAGATGATATATTGAACGATCTGAAAGTACTTAAATGGTGTATTACATAGTACTCAAAGTAACCTCTTTATATGAAAAACCCATTCTCAATTAAAAGGAACACTCATAATTTTATAATGCACATATCAGAATTTATTTCTTTTTAAATGAACCACCCTATTTGTCTCAGACAAGAAGATTTTTAAGTAAATTTCACATAGGGTCCTGTGTTAATCTACTGGGTATGTTTGGCTCTAGCGGTCGTCTTGGATGATGGGCCGGGTCATCGGATACACTTAATTCTTAAAGAGGACCACCTAAGGCAAAAAATGTAAGGAATATGGCTGTTAAGTTTTGTTCCAATTGGACCAGTGGTTTCAGACAAGAAGATCTTTAAGTAAATTTTCCATAGGGTGCTATGTTAAACTGGATAACGAGCTGGGTCATCGGATACACTTCTGAAAGAGGACCACCTAAGGACCATTGCTGCCAAGTTTTGTTAAATTTGGCCAAGTGGTTTATGCAGCACAACAGGCAATCTTTTGTAAAAGTGTTCAAATCACTCTGGTATACGTAAAATAGCCTTGACCTCATTTTCATGAAATAAATTAATTAATATACATGAGAACTACATGCAAAGTTTGGTAATCACAAGTTTGGTAATCACACTCAGAATTTAGTTGGTTATTGGTAGATTTACTATATACATGATATAATACACATATACGTAGTTAAAATGTCCATGAAAGGCTTGTTGAAAATAGCTCGTGCGGTTTACTATCAACGCTTGCGTCTAGATTTGTTTATTCACTGAAATGTTTTTGCTTAGTTTCTTCTGTTACCTTTTTTATCATCGGACTCGGACATCTTTTGAACTGAGTTTTACTGTGTGTATAGCCGTGTTTGTTTATTCCACATTGGCTAGCGGTATAGGGGGAGGGTTGAGATCTCACAAAATATGTTTAACTCTGCCGCATTTTTGCGCCTGCACCAATTCCGGAACTTCTAGCCTTTGTTAATCTTGTCTTCTTAAATTTTGGTTCATTTGTATGTTTCGGTCCATTTGCAGAACTAGTATACATTGTTGTTTAGGAGCCAGCTGAAGCCCGCCTCCGGGTGCGGGATTTTCTCGTTGCGTTGAAGACCCACTGGTAGCCTTGAGCTGTTTTCTCTTTTGGTCGGGTTGTTTCTTTGACACATTCCCCGTTTCCATTCTCTATTCTATATACGATTGGCTGAATGTTACGCTATTTTTCTATCACAAATAAATACAGACGTGTTGACTACCATTGTCCTCTACCGACTTCTTTATGTAAACTGTAACGGATTTTTCAGCTGATTAGTGGGTAATGCATACGGAGCTGGACATACGTACCATTCTGGAGTCTCTCACACATTCCCAGTTTCCATTCTCTATCCTATTTCACTACGTGACGCATTAGTACTTCGCACAGCTGAACGGAAAATAGTAGTGCTAATACAAACCTTTTATGATAAAGGCCGATCTCCAACAATAAAATTTAACTTCGACACGCGGATTGATGGTTTTCTCGAAAGTAAAAAAAGGTATTGGCAAAAGAATACAGAGCAATAATATCAGATCGCTCTTCAATAGGAAAAACTCCGGAGACAAGGTGGGTATAAGTTAAAAATGAACCATGTGCACCCTCCCCCCTCCAATGAATATTATGTCATAGATAACATACTAATAGTGCGTGCAATTTGAAAGGCCCTGCGTTACATTCATTTGATGTCAAACCGCCTTATTCGTAATTTGCTTTGATTTGAACGCATGTAACAAAGAAATTAAGACCTTATAGACACCAGTTTTATATGTCCAACAAAGTTAATCGGGTAGTATTTCTGTGTAGAGGAATATGATGTGTTACGACAGAGTAAAAGGCACAGTAATGTATGTAGATTGTCGACTGTTAAATTTACAAGTGAGTGTCTATTATGGCAGCAAAAAATCCTCTTTCTAGGGCATGTGTAAATCATTCTCCAACATTAATTTTAATTTTTGGTTCATAGGTAAAATTTCTTGAAAGATGGAAATTGCGGTTTAGATTACGTAATTTCACTTGAATACGAAATATTCATGTTATTTACAGGATTTTCCTCAATGTGCAATCTGTCTAGCTTTCCTCCTATATTACATATCACAGTCTAAAAGTTTTTCATGATAATTAAGGAAGCATGCAACCATTTGATTTTTATGGGAGGTGGGGGGGATTCGAAATAAAAAGGCAAGACCAGGGTTTTGGCAAAATAACAAGCCAGGATCACTTTAGGTGTGAAAAACAAATGCAGAGTCCGTGTCAAATCTTTTGGTTTTAAAAATTTAGACCGAAATAAAAAAATCCTGGACCAAAATTTCGTTCCTGTTTTTTATGTTATCCAAAGTAAATTTGATATTTAATTTTCATAAATATATTTTTAACTTAAAAGATGTACATATATAGTTTTTTCTCCACATTGGATCGTGCCTGGATAACTGCCTTATTTGATGACGAACATCAATAAAAACGTTGTTCCTTTTCTTAAACTTTAACGAATTAATTCACCATATACCTTCTATGTATATTAATATATTTTAGTTTTTTTTAGCTCACCTGACCCAAATGGTCAAGTGAGCTATTCTCGTCACTTTGCGTCCGTTCTCCGTCGTCGTCCGTCGTCTTTTACAAAAATCTCCTCTGAAAGTACTTGGACAAATGGAACCAAACCTGGCCACAAGCATGATTAGGGTATCTTGTTTAAAAAATATGTCCAATGACCCCGCCTGCCAACCAACATGGTCGACATGGCTAAAAATAGAACATAGGGGTAAACTGCAGTTTTTGTCTTATATCTCAAACACTAAAGCATTTAGAGCTAAATTGACGGAGTAAAAATGTTTATCAGGTAAAGATCTACCTACCATGAAATTTTCAGACGAATCGGTCAACCCTTTGTTGGGTTATTGTCCCTGAATTGTTAATTTTAAGTAAATTTTGCAGATTTAGGTAATTACCTTGAATATTATTATAGATAAAGACAAACTGTAAACAGCAAAAATGTTCAACAAAGTAAGATCTACAAATAAGTTCGCATGACCAAAATCATTTATTGACCCCTTATAGGAGTTTTTGCCTTTTAAAGACAGGGCCCGGCATAAACTTTCCTTTAAAAGATCTTCTCCTCTGAAACCACTGGGCCAATTGGAACCAAAATTTGGTGGAATGGTCCTTGGGTCGCCCTTCCCAAATTATGCCCGGCATCCCCGACTTCCAGCCGACAAGGCTGCTGTTACTAAAAATAGAAAAAATGGCGGATGAATTTCAAAAATCTTCTTCTATGAAACTACAAGGCCAATTGTAAGCAAACTTGGCAGTATTGGTCCTCAAGAGGTTCTCTTTTAGGAATATGTCCGATGACCCGGATTGTTAACCAAGATGGCAGCCACAGCCGAACTTAGTTTAAAATAGGGCCCTAAGGGAAAATTCATTGAAAAATCTTCTTGTCTGACACCACTTTACCAATTGGAACCACACTTGGCAGCAATTGCCCTTAGATCGTCCTTTTTCAGAAATATGTCTGATTTCGTAGACTGTGAACCAAGATGGCTGCCACAGCAGAACTTAGTTTAACATAGGACCCTATGGGACATTCATTCAAAAATATTCTTGTCTGAAACCACTAAGCCAATTAGAACTGGACTTGGTAGCAATGGTCCTTAGATGGTCCTCTTTCAGAATTGTGTCCAATGACCCAGACTGTCAACCAAGATACCCGCCACAGCCGAACTTAGTTTAACATAGGCCCCTGACGTAAAATTCATTGAAAAATATTCTTGTCTAAAACCACTAGACCAGTTGGAACTAGACTTGGCAGCAATGGTCCTTAGGAGGTCCTCTTTCAGAAATATTCCGATTTCGTGGACTGTGAACCAAGATGGCCGCCACAGCAGAACTTAGTTTAACATAGGACCATACGGGAAATTCACACAAAATATTCTTGTCTGAAACCACAAAGCCAATTACGACTAGACTTTGTAGCAATGGTCCTTAGATGGTTCTCTTTCAGAAGTGTGTCCGATGACCCGGACTGTTAATCAAGTTGGCCACCACAGCCGAACTTAGTTTAACATAGGGCACTATGGGAAAATTCATTGAAATATCATCTTGTCTGAAACCACTTGACCAATTGGAACCAGATTTGGCAACAAAGGTCCTTATGAGGTCCTCTTTCAGAAATATGTCCGATTTCTTGGACTGTGAACCAAGATGGCCGCCACACCCGAACTTAGTTTAACATAGAACCCTATTGAAAAACCAGTCAAACTGACTGCAATTCTTAAATTTAAAGTCCTGTTCAATGTGAAAAGTTAAATCCAGGTGAGAGATTCCAGCTCTTGAGAGCCTCTAGTTATAACCCCCCCCCCCCACCCCCCCCCCCCCAAAAAAAAAGATGTTTTTTAGTATATAGGAAAAGAGATAGTCTGTTCCACTGAGTTTTGACTGAGTTATGGCCTTTGGACTTAGAAATTTTGACATAATTATATAACAAGATGGTTTGTTATACAAGTAAGGAACTTGATGCATTGTCATATCCTTCTGAGCAAATGTGCTTGTCGGTGGGATTTTTCAGTCCATATGCGTTTTTCCGGAGTTATTACTATTTTTTTACATTTTACGGTCACCTTGCCATCGCAACTCCTGAAACCAGTGGGCCAATTGGGACCAAAATTTGATGGAATGTTCAAACTTTGGTGGAATGTTCCTTTGATGGCCCCCTTCCAAAAGTGTGAACCAACTTATGGCTGCTTTTACTAACAAAAATAAAAAAGTGTGGTGAATTTTAAATATTTTCTAGGAAACTACATGGCCAAATGGAACCAAACTTTGCTGAAATGGCCCCTGTGTAGTCAACTTTCAAAATTGTGTCTGATAATCTGGACTGCCAACCAAGATGGCTGCCACATAGAACTTAGTTCAACATAAGACGCTATGGGAAAATATTCTATAGTTCATGTAGTTTGAAACCAATGAGCCAATTTCGACCTTGGAAATAATGGTCTTTGTGTAATCCTCTTTCCGAATTATATGCTCAATGACCCGACCTGTCAACAAAAATAGTCGCCATATCGACTCTTAGGTTGACATTGGACCATATGGGAATATTCATTGAAAAATCTTCTTTTCTAAAACCACTGAGCAAACTTGGCAGAAATGGTCCTTAGATGGTCCTCTTTCAGAAGCGTCTCTGATGATCCGGCCCCGACAAAGATGGCCGCCAAGGCCGAACTTAGTTTAACATAGGACCCTCGGGAAAATTCATGTAAAAATTTCCTCGTCTAAAAGCACAGGGCCAACTGGAACCAAACTTGATGTATTTTTTGTTAAATGAGTACTAAAATTTGGTGCATTGTTAGATCCTAGTGTGTGGATGCCCGCGGTGGGTAGGATATTCCATGGCTCAGAGGTTTCTCTCGAGTTTGAATTTTGATATTGTCATGTATATAGACCTTTTCGTCGAAACTTCTCCCACGTTGTTTGTTATATACATATGAAACATGGAGCTCCTGTGTAGATGTGCATGAGGGTACGTTGTTCTAGTCCATTGAGTTTAGCGTTTGAACTTCGATTAATGGTTTGTATACATGGTATATTGTCGTCACTATGATTCCTTTAACACAGCGTGTACATATTGAAGCTGCTGCAACTGTAGATCATGCAAAGCTCCATTTCCACTTTGCAGATTACTTTCTTTTCATTTATCTGATTCGTGCTACCTTTGAATGTCAACAAATTCTATCTTTATCGTTTCCCATATACAATAGGTCAAAATTATCAATTTAGGAAGAAACATAAAATCCTTATTTTCCATCCGATTTCAGTGAGGACTTTTTAATTGATCTTGATTTATGATTTCAGCAGTATGCCAACAGATTTCTTAATTCTACTTTTTATGAGGTTTGAGATATCAGTTGTTAAAAGGGTCAATTTAAAAGGTAATTTGACATGATGCATAATGTTTTTGTTTTCTGTCGGGTTTTGTGGTTGGTCTAATATATATCTGTTTAATCTGTTTTAAAATGTATATTGTAATATCCAACACTTTATTGTGTCAAGCATAATAACATTAATAATGATATAGTGCAGACACACTTACTTCAACTTTCCACCTGTCGCAGTGGCGAATCCAGAACTTTTGCTAAGGGCTAACTATTGGTGGGGGGGGTCTGGAAATTTTGGTGTAAAATCCTGAATTCTGAGACATTTTAAGCTAAATTACAGACGTAAGGGGGATCCTTTCACTCTTGTCACCCCCTCCCCCTCCCCCTCCCGGATCCGCCCTGTGTTATTTTGTCATATTCTACCGCAAATTGTTTTGGAACCCTTTTCCGAACATTTTAATCAAATGTAGTTACAGATACGACATGTAAAATACAGGTTAGACAAAGGTAATTTTGCATGCAAAACAAGTATATATGTGTCCAACGGACTGACTACATGCCCCGCCAATGATGTAAGTATTTAGTAAATAGATCATATCTTACAGGCGGGGCATAAAAATATAGTAAATTTTCGCTCACAGTTATCGGGTGTTCAGTCACGTAGATATCACACACTGAAACAATTAGGCGAAATGTGAATGAATATATATTATATTTAAATTGTATTGAAAAATGACGATCTCGTTTAGCGGTGCAGCAGATCTGAATCTAAAAACTGATAATGATGAAATATCAAAACCAAAAATAATCATTTATAAAACTTCGAATTATCAGACGAACGAGTCTGAAGCACAAGCTCTTTGAGTACCTTTAAGAAAAGCGTCTGAAAACATATCTTTGACTAAGTGACCATCCAAGTTGATTTGATTAGCACTGTAAAGTACCACACAAAAAATAACTTGTTTCCACTGGATAACGGAATAAGAAATTTTTTAAGAAAAGGGATAAAAAGTATAAAGTTGAAAGTTGATGAAGGGAAACAGGTTTCTGAAAAGAGATACACCGATTTCAAGAAATCAGATTAAACATTTTATAATAACATAAATTATATAATAAACTTATCGGTATAGTATCCTTAATTTTAAGTTCTTTGGATAAATGACTGAGATACAAAAGATATTGTTATTTGACGGAAAAAAAAAATAATCTCAATTAAATCCAACTGAAAAAAAAGCTAAAAAGACCTTTAACATTCCCAATTTTATCATTTTGGGAAAATTCCATATATTTTATATAAATAGGGCTTATAGTTATAAACAAAAACATGAGTTTGAAAACTTCGAGTTTCTCTTTAATAGATATTAATGAAATTATTTTTTTTATAATATCTGATATCAGTAGCCTAAATACGGGAAGTATATCAATTAACCACGATAAATTACGTCCTGTGAACTGAGGCGAAATTTACTTTCTTAACAAGTTTTAAACTGTAAATTCATAAAGGAAAAAAGCTTGCTAGAGTTTACGTATATTCGATCATTCCAATCCTTTGCAGAAAATGATCTAGATAAAAAAAAATCAAGAACTTTTTAGCTCACCTGGCCTAAAAGGCCATGTGAGATTTTGCCATCACTTTGCATCCGTCGTGCATCCACTTTTCATCTTTTTCTCTGAAACCACCAGTCTAAATGGAACCAAACCTGGTAGGAATATCAATTGGATGGTTATGTACAAAATTTGTGTTTTTTGTGCCGATTGGATATTCAACATGGATACCAGGGCATATAATTCGTTCTGACTGAACTTATCTTTTAAGCTTTTCTTGTCAGAAATTGCAAGGCCAACTGAATTGATTTGTTGCATGAATGATCCTGGGATGAACCTCTACAAAACATATGTTTTTGTGCCGATGAGAAATTCAAGATGGTCACCATAGCTAGACTCAGTTTAACATTGGATCCTATCGGGAAATTTATTCAAAGGTCTTCTTTTCAGAAACTACTAAGCCAATTGAAATGTTCTTATGTATGAACAAGCATTGGATGAACCTCTACAAAACTTTTTTTGTGCAAATAGAAATTCAAGATGGCCGCCACAGCCGGACTTAGTTTAACATTGGACCCTATGGGGAATTTTGTACAAAGATCGTCTTGTCAGAAACTACCAAGTCAATTGAAATGTTTTGATGTGTGAATGATCGTTTGATATACAACAACAACAGATATGTTTTATTTGTCGATTGGAAATTCAAGAGTGTCGCCACAGCCTGACTTAGTTAACCATTGGACCATATGGGGAAATTTGTACAAAGGTCTCCTTGTCAGAAAATACTAAGCCAATTGAAATATTTTATTGCATGAAGATCCTCCGATATAGCTTTAACGGGTGATGGAAGCATGGTCTTAAATGGCCCCTTGACCAGCCGTGAGGAGGCATTAATTCAGGCGGCGGCATGGGGGCCTCCAAGCCCGGGGGGCACCTTGTCAAAAACTTGACAGGTGGGTTCTTCCAGCACATTTGAACCCCGACCCCTTTCCAGAAAAAAAATGACCATGTTACATACCCCATTACAGACAATCTGTGTCTAAAATAATTCCCTTTTTGTACCAGCAATCCAAATGTAGCACACTGGCATCCAGATTTGTCTTCAACTACTTGTCTTATGTTTGTTTTCCCCGTAAGTATGTAGGTTTCTTTTTTAATTGTGATTGTGACTGAAATTCTATGTTTCCTTCAAATTATAACCCGCCCGTTCCAGATGTTCTTGACATATAACCTCATTCCAGATAGTCAGATATTACCCCTTTGTAGAAAAGAGAAAAAATATACCCCTTTACAGTCGTTTTGCGGAAAAACGGTCCCTTTTGTCAGAGCATACTAGCCTCCCACAGGCCTCAAGACACCCTAAGCAAAGAAAGTCATGTACTGCACTTCCCTCCACTCTGAGACATTCCAAGACTTACTACACGTTTCGACTAAATGGCATTTTTTGAGTGGGGGTGGCAATTAATAATGAAAATGAAGCAGAACAAAATATGGAACAATTTGTAGAGACTTTGTTCTAATCTTCTTTACATGAGATGCATTTTACTCAATCAACCCGGCTATTTTTTTTTATTTTGGTATTATCTTTAATTATTTAATTGAGGCCTCATTATTTTTTTTCGCCCGAAAATTGGGAGGAGGAATTTGAAAGAAGTTTGTTTTAGGTACAAAAAAAACTGTACTAAACACCGCCAATTCATCACCATTTAAATGACACTGAGAAAACGCCCGACGGTGATATAAATTCGTCTTGTGTGTATTTTTCTGCGAAGTTCGATAAATATATTAACCTATTTCTGACATGCGCAGTTATCGTGAATCGATAATTTCGAAAGTCGGCTTCCATTAAAGACCATAAATTCAGGTCATAGCTTAAATGTCCGTCAATCAACAGAACTTTAACTCTTCAGTTTGATAAGAAAGATTTTAATGGATCCAAGAATCGCTTGGTATCAACCTGAACATTTAGGAATAGCTCATGACATATGGACGTACATTATAGAAGCACAATTAAACGTGAACCTGTCAAATATGTCGCTGAATAATAACGTGAACTCCAACATGGACCAGAAGCAAAAAGAATTCATTCCATTAGATATTACAAACAATTTTGACAAGAAACATGCACCAACTAATAGACAATTGAGTGTGAAGAATGCCGAGAACAGCTTCAAAAGAAAAAGAGACAATCGTGCTAGCACCTACGGATTGAACCATTCCGGGAATAAACATTTGCTTGATGGGATGACCCCGTGGAAGCCTAGAGATAAAATTTATTCTCCTGATGTTATTGGGTAAGTATTCTGTTTGTAAATCAACTATGATGCGAGAAAGCTTCCACTTACTACCTGTAGTGAGTAATATATTTCAAAAACTAATAAACAAGACAGAAGGAGGAGAAACATTAACTATGACATGTGGTTGTGTAAGGCCCCATTCAATTTCGGGGGCACTTAGGGGTGGAATTTTTTTTATCTGCATTTCAAGTACAATTACCTTTCAAGCAATGACAAATAAGAATTGAAATAACAATTGAGGTAAATTGAATTTATAGATAAAAAAAGCCATGAGAAGCGAATGATACAATGTAAATGCAAAATGACAGTTTACCCATCCCTTAAATTACATGATTTGATTTTTACGAATTTTACTTTTACTTTCACAATAACTCTACAGTTTAAAGTGTTTTCTTATTTAGAATGTCTTTTATTATTCTTGACTGAGGCATGTTATACTTCTTCAAATTACTTCTATATATAATAATTTGGATTATGTTTGTTAAGGTGTCAAGGCCATTTGTTATTCTTGTCAGACTTTCATATGCATACATAGATTCATGTACACCTTAATTATTAAATTTCACTTTTTGAAAGTTGTTCTTAATCAAATTAACCGACACAAATTTACATATTGCGAGTACATTGTATATATATGCATTTAAATATATAGAAGATAGTGTTGTTCCGGTGATCGATTTTAATAGAAAATCTGTTGATTATTTTATTTCCAGCTACACTCTATCTTCTCAAATCCAGATAAAAACTTTTTTTCGATACTGGTACATATTTACATGTAGTGTGTCTTAAACGTTTGTAAGTAAACATGTTTTGTTCACACTTTCAAGTTCATAAATGACCAAGAGCGTGGAGGCTGCATTCAAAACTTTTTTACCATCCTTTGAATAGAAAAGGCATTGTTTGGAAATATTTCGGCTTCTAAAAAAACTGCAGATATTCGACTTTAGATGAGAGCAAGGCTTTTACCACCTGTGCAGTATACAAACAATCAGACCGATGACAACAAACTTTACAAATTTACTCTCCCCGGCATTATTTTGAAAGTATTGGAATAAATAAGGTTGAATTTTATGAATAATAAATACGAAATTGTGTATCAGCTAAAGCTTACAGTCATTATTTTATCTAACCAAAATGGTCATATTCCATGCAGACCCATTTTCCTTTTTGATACATTGACTAAGACAACTACTAGAAAAGAAACACCACAATACAAATTTTATTTAATATTTCATTGTTCAAAATAGAGACAATGGGATCAAACACCAGGTCTTCTCCTTAAGCATGAATATGTTACAAACATCACAAAATGAGCATGCAAATAAAACTGTATATATTTACTGCATTGTTATTATTAATGATTACGTGAGAATAGAGCACAATGTCAATAAACTGATAACAACTCATGTAAGAAGAAAAATGGGCATTGAACTGACTCCATCAAGTACTTGGGAGTCTGGACATGGTGTACTGGTAGTGTAAAAGTCAACTGCTTATACATGTAGACACCTATATTATATTAAACATGCACATAATGTCTGTATGGCAGATGTTAGTGAAATCATACCTTGATAAGTGTTCATTTTCACTTTAAAATATTAATCTTCTTTAACCCTATTATTTATTTCATTTCATATTAATAGCTTGGGTGATTAAAAGTCATCTGAAAAATACTTCAATTTGAAAAAATAATTTGGTGAAAAAGCAGTAGACAAAGATGTTGCCTTTTTTGAACGTTGACATAATTCAGACTTTCGAAACAAAACTAGTACTCATCACATCTGTACATTTTGTACATGATGTCCTATAGAATGAAAAAACCCAATGAACTGTACACTAAAAACGGAACATCTGCTCTTGTTTAAATACCAGTAGAAATTGTAACTTCTGACTGGACTTGTGAAAAATCTTTCATAAATGATGAGACCAGGTTCACCAAGAAAAAACCTGAGTAACCTTGCACAGTAATTTTATCCAACATATGCATGTAAAATTTGTAATTCCTGCTGGTTGATAAGAAATGAAATACATATTTAGACACATTTATCATAACATAACTGCAATTTTTCTTTCAGATCCTTGAATTTTTTCATGAATTCACTTTTTAGCTCACCAGTCAAGAGGGACATAGTCCAGGTGAGCGATACAGGCTCCTATGAGCCTCTCGTTGTTTTTCTGAAGCAGTTGAATCTATGTGTCCCTCATATATATGGACTTGGTTTAACATTTTTAACCTCAATTGAATGACCACTCTGAGGACAATTCAGTTTATACACTAAGATGGTATTTATATTAGTCATGAAATTAAATATGCATGCTTTTTAACACCTTTAAGGGGTGTTTAAAAGCATTATATCATAAAAATTTCCAATCTGCAAAGATTGTGGTGTCACTTCCGGTTTAACATCAACAAGCTCATGTGGAACAATCAATGTTTTATTAAAACAAAATGGTGCTTTGGCGATTTTTTGGTGACAAGTTTTTGAATGCCAGGGCGACCCATGAACAGGGTAGCGAGGTATCATCTGTTGTTGGGAATTTACTTTTAAATAAATTTATTGTCAAAATTAATTGTGCATTTACTAATTCATTCTAATGGACCCATTATTCGAAAAAAACTTACAATTATTAACATAGACATGCGTGTGAACCTAAATTTTTTAAGTCATGTCAAGAAAATTATGATCCAGTAACAGATATTTTATTAAAATTTTAAACTTAAACACATTGAAATCTTATTGAAAATTCCCTTTGCACCCCAGTATGTACATTGATTTTGAATTAAAAAAATACTCTGTATTTCAAGAGAAAAGGAATACATTCATTGTAATTGATCTCACATAGTAGAGAAAAAATCCATTTGAAATCATACTCAACTACAGTTGCAATCTTTCCAGCGGTGATTTCCATCATTTTGGGTTAAAAGGGCCAAAAAAGCAATGCTGCCTTGATACAACGTATGTAAATTAAAAAGAAATTTAATCTAATTTTAAAGGGGATTTTTTTCTTTTAATTTACCTTGGTGAATGCTTTCTTTAGTATGTAAACAATATTTATCTTATTTTTTTCTGAGATACAAGGGTTCAAAGTTAGCAATTTTGGAGGAAACTTAAATTTTTTATTTTTGGTCCGATTTTAATTGACATTTTTTCTTTTAATTCATCTTGATGAGTACTTTCAGTAGTATGTCAATAAACTTTTACAATATTTTACAGTTCTTGAGATACAGGGGGTTAAATGTGCCAAAAAAGCATGGTACGGTCATATCATGCCGTGTTTAGCGAAGCCCTTAATTATGTTTTATTCAGATATATTCAATTATTGTTCCTTATAGCCATAAATTAAAGGACACTGTGCCCTTTCTGTTCTAGCAGGGCCCATCTGCCCTCAGTAGTACCTCGATAATGCCATTCTGTTCTGCATAAATTTCTTAAAATAAATAAGATATCGATCATAATTCAAATGAGTTGCCCAGAAAATTATTATTCACCTTAGCTAGAGTCAAATACAGTCATTGGCTTTGTAGAGACAATACATCCTGAAATTACTTAGAAACTTTTAATAAGAATGTATATTGCTGAAAGGTGTTCAAGAATGCGCAAGTGTTAGTTTATCTGCAAAGCCAAAGAGACCAATGACAGAAAAGAGACTGTTTGCTCACACCAGGGGTTATATTTGATGTGAAGCTATAGCTAGTACATTGAAAAAGTTTTCACCGGGGAACCAGGCTACACTTTCATCACTAAAAAGTTTCTTTGGGAGACTAATTTGAAAAATAATTCTCAAAAAGAGACGACCTACAGGGTGCCTGTTTTCCCTGTTGGCACTCTGTCCCTTTTGAATTCTAGCTGGAACACTGTTAATGATTATATATTTGTTAATTGGAGCACTTGATTGGTTGTTGGTTGAACTCTGATGTTGATATGTATGTATTATCTGCATTTTGACAGCTAGATATGTACATATTATCAGGTTTTCTGCAAACGTATATCGTAAAATATCAGCCGCGAGACACAATGTGAAGCTTTTTCTGAGAGTGAGCGTAGCAAACGAGCTCAAAGCTTCAAAGTCCCAGCAGACATTATCTGCATCGAGGAAGACACATTTTGTTGATGTCACTTTTAGAAATTTCTTCATCATTCATTTAAATAAAACACCATAATATGAAAAAGGAACACCAAATCTTGATATATTTATTAATATTTAGCAATTTTGAAAGCCATTTAATAAGTTCTAAGCTGCCAAACATTGGGAGAATTTGTTGATAAGTCCTGCTGACTGTTGATAGCTCAGCGCACATGCTTCTTGATACAAATTTTTCGGAGCTGCTCAACAAGCTGATAGAATCACAGGGAAGGATGATAAATTATAATATGGATCTAGAATTGAAGGAGACAATTAATGTTACTCAGTGAAAACAGATAACTAATTCTAAAACTAAAACATCACTAAATATACATTGACAATTTTATTTCCGAGATTTACATCGCATGACAAATGTTTATTTTATCTGAATTATTCAATTTATTTACTAAAGAAATTTTATTGTAAATGTTTTATAGATTACATGAAGAGATAAAAGACTTCTATGAATACATGTCACCTACTTTAGAAGAGGCCAACATGAGAAATGAAGTTGTTGGGAGAATTAAGTCTGTAGTTGATGATTTATGGCCTGAAGCAAAGGTAAGATTGACGGAAGAAAAAAGTGAAAAAAATGATTTGTAAGACTTAAACATGTTAAACTAGTAACTCTTTCTTTGGCTGATCTTAAGATATACAAAGATGTTGAAAATAAACAAAGTTCTGTGAAAGGAAGATTGGGCATCATGTAGGGCTCTACAGTAATGGTTTTTCTATCAGATCAGACTTTACCAGAGCACTTGTTCAACAGGAAAAGTAAAAAAAAATTGTCATATCATCAAAATGCAAAGAAATCCAATTCAGAATCTTCACATTATGATCTAAGTGAGGAGTTTTTAGGTCATGTTTGCAAGAAATTTATTGGTTTTTTTTTTAGGGTTCACTAGTTTAGCCAGTCACTAATTCATTGTAGCTGCATCAGAGTGATATATTTGGCATAGTCAATAGAGGATTAAAAATAGTAGTTTCAGTTTATGTTCGAAATGTTATAATTTCTCAGGGATCGCGCTGGCATTCAAAAGTGTGTTGTCAAAGCATTATTTTTGTCGCCAGTTTCAAAATTTGTCAACCAAGTCACCCTCCCCCTTTTTGAATCATACATGATTGTTCTTTTATTTATTACTGTTTGAAATAACAACCTGAAAAGTATGTTAGATGATTAAAGATTTAATGACAATTAACTTTCATCTGAAATAACCTTTATTTTGATGGCAAGCTGAAAAAAACATTGATTGTTCCACATGTGTTTGTTGATGTTAAACCTCAAGATAATCTTTGCTGATTAGAAATTTTATGATATAATGCTTTTAAACATCTGTTAAAGGTGTTAAAAGGCATGCATATTTATTTTCATGACTAATAAAAATTTAAATAATATAAATACTACCTTAATGTATAAACTGAATTGTCCTCAGAGGGTGGTCAATCAGTTGAGCAGTCAAGTGTAAACAATCTGAGCACATGCAAGTTATTGATTATGTGTTTGTTAGCTGATGTACAATGTAAACTGTTCAATTATCATAGATAATTATATAAAACTTACAAATGTTGTTTCTTCCTCACCATTTTAAAATGTTTTCACATGATTGACATATTGCCAGAATTTTTTTAAAACAAAGATTGAAAAATTCTGTTGCCAGAAAGGTCGCCAAGTATAAAATTCTGTTGCCAGAAAGGTCGCCAAGTATAAAATTCTGTTGCCAGAAAGGTCGCCAAGTATTAAATTCTGTCGCCAGATTGAATAAAAAATCGCATTTTGCAACATTTGTAAAGCCCAGCGCAACATTTTGATACGACTGCAAATACTTACATGTATGATAATTTTTGTGTAACTAATGATTTTTTAAATTAAATGTTCCTTGGTTAAAATGGAAAAACTTGTTTTCACTACCTCTTACCATTTTAGAGATAAAAGGGTTCATAAAGGGAATACAGCTTAATTTTCAAAGCTTTTTTTATTTCTAAAATTCTTATCCGATTATGAGGATTTTTTTAAGTGGTTCATCATAAGAAATGTAAGAAAAGTAATTGCAGGCTATTTTGTTTTACTTTTGTTGTTTCAGAGATAAAATGGATTAAAGTGGCCAAAATTAGCCATCTTGCAGGACACCTAAAAATTTTATTTATTGTCCAGTTTTAATGGGAATTTTTCTTTTAATTCATCTTTATCAGTGATTCCAGTAATGTGTCATTATTTTTCTTCTATCAGTTATGATTTTTGAGATATACATGTAAGGGGTAAAAAGGCCACAAAAAGCTTTTTATGAAAATTATTTTTTTTTACTTTCATCCAAATCTTGTGGGGACTTTTACTTTGATTTCACCTTGATGATTGCTTTCATAAGTATATTAAATTTTTTCTAACTTTATTTTTTCTGAGATATAAAGAATCAAATTTGGGTTTGTATGATGCTGCAATTAGCAAAGCTCTTTATTATATGACCGCAAAATTTTTGCGGTCGTATATTGGTATTGCGTTGGGGTCATCCGGTGTCGTCGTCCGAAGACATTTGGTTTTCGCACTATAACTTTAGTATAAGTAAATAGAAATCTATGAAATTTAAACACAAGGTTTATGACCACAAAAGGAAGGTTGGGATTGATTTTGGGAGTTTTGGTCCCAACAGTTTAAGAATTAGGGGCCAAACAAGGGCCCAATAAGCATTTTTCTTGGTTTTTAACCGGATTTTCATAGGAAAATATCGGTTATTAAATTGGTGATGTACGGCGGGTGGCCGGGCGGGCGGACGGGCGGCTGCCAAACAGTGTCCGTGCAATAACTTATGAACTGTTCAACCAAAGCTTTTTAAATTTTAATATGTTGTTACTGATGACAAAATGGAGGTCAAGTTCGATATTGACGATTTTCACTTTCACCGTTCAAGAGTTATGGTTCTTGAAAGATTGAAAAATGGCTTTTCCAGTGGTGTCCGTGTGATAACTTATGAACTGTTCAACCAAAGCTTTTCAAATTTTAATATGTTGTTACTGATCACAAAATGGAGGTCAAGTTCGATATTGACGATTTTCACTTTCACCGTTCAGGAGTTATGGTTCTTGAAAGATTGATAAATGGCTTTCCCAGTGGTGTCCGTGTGATAACTTATGAACTGTTCAACCAAAGCTTTTCAAATTTTAATATGTTGTTACTGATGACAAAATGGAGGTCATGTTCGATATTGACGATTTTCACTTTCACCGTTCAGGAGTTATGGTTCTTGAAAGATTGAAAAATGGCTTTCCCAGTGGTGTCCGTGTGATAACTTATGAACTGTTCAACCAAAGCTTTTCAAATTTTTATATGTTGTTACTGATGACAAAGTGGAGGTCAAGTTCGATATTGACGATTTTAACTTTCACCGTTCAAGAGTTATGGTTCTTGAAAGATTGAAAAATGGCTTTTCCAGTGGTGTCCGTGTGATAACTTATGAACTGTTCAACCAAAGCTTTTCAAATTTTAATATGTTGTTACTGATGACAAAATGGAGGTCAAGTTCGATATTGACGATTTTCACTTTCACCGTTCAGGAGTTATGGTTCTTGAAAGATTGAAAAATGGCTTTCCCAATGGTGTCCGTGTGATAACTTATGAACTGTTCAACCAAAGCTTTTCAAATTTTAATATGTTGTTACTGATGACAAAATGGAGGTCATGTTCGATATTGACGATTTTCACTTTCACCGTTCAGGAGTTATGGTTCTTGAAAGATTGAAAAATGGCTTTCCCAGTGGTGTCCGTGTGATAACTTATGAACTGTTCAACCAAAGCTTTTCAAATTTTTATATGTTGTTACTGATGACAAAGTGGAGGTCAAGTTCGATATTGACGATTTTAACTCTCACCGTTCAAGAGTTATGGTTCTTGAAAGATTGAAAAATGGCTTTTCCAGTGGTGTCCGTGTGATAACTTATGAACTGTTCAACCAAAGCTTTTCAAATTTTAATATGTTGTTACTGATGACAAAATGGAGGTCAAGTTCTATATTGACGATTTTATCTTTCACCGTTCAAGAGTTATGGTTCTTGAAAGATTGAAAAATGGCTTTTCCAGTGGTGTCCGTGTGATAACTTATGAACTGTTCAACCAAAGCTTTTCAAATTTTAATATGTTGTTACTGATGACAAAATGGAGGTCAAGTTCTATATTGACGATTTTATCTTTCACCGTTCAAGAGTTATGGTTCTTGAAAGATTGAAAAATGGCTTTTCCAGTGGTGTCCGTGTGATAACTTATGAACTGTTCAACCAAAGCTTTTCAAATTTTAATATGTTGTTACTGATCACAAAATGGAGGTCAAGTTCGATATTGACGATTTTCACTTTCACTGTTCAGGAGTTATGGTTCTTGAAAGATTGAAAAATGGCTTTCCCAGTGGTGTCCGTGTGATAACTTATGAACTGTTCAACCAAAGCTTTTCAAATTTTAATATGTTGTTACTGATGACAAAATGGAGGTCAAGTTCGATATTGACGATTTCCACTTTCACCGTTCCGATATTGACGATTTTCACTTTCACCGTTCAGGAGTTATGGTTCTAAAAAATTGAAAAAAGGCAGTTCAAGTCGTCGTTTCCATGCAAAGGTCATTTGTTGCAGGAAAATCCGGTTTGCTGTCATTCGACAGCCTCTTGTTGTACAATAACTTTAGTATAAGTAAATAGAAATCTATGAAATTTAAACACAAGGTTTATGACCACAAAAGGAAGGTTGGGATTGATTTTGGGAGTTTTGGTCCCAACAGTTTAAGAATTAGGGGCCAAACAAGGGCCCAATAAGCATTTTTCTTGGTTTTCGTACAATAACTTTAGTATAAGTAAATAGAAATCTATGAAATTTTAAGACAAGGTTTATGACCATTTTTGGGAATTTTGATCCCAACAGTTTAGGAATTAGGGGCTAAAAAAGGGCCCAAATAAGCATTTTTCTTGGTTTATGCACAATAACTTTAGTATAAGTTAATAGAAATCTATGATATTATCTTGGTGTAAGGGAGGTAATCCAAACACATTTAAAGTAAAATATTGTGTATGATTCAATTATGTATAAAGAAATGTAGATTGTCTTGGGGTGATTTATAGCTGTCAATTTATTTTTATACAACCGCAAAATTTTTGCGGTCGTATATTGGTATGATGTTGGCGGCGTCGTCGTCGTCTGCGTCGTCGTCCGTCGTCTGCGGCGTCGTCCGAAGACATTTGGTTTTCGCACTATAACTTTAGTATAAGTTAATAGAAATCTATGAAATTTAAACACAAGGTTTATGACCACAAAAGGAAGGTTGGGATTGATTTTGGGAGTTTTGGTCCCAACAGTTTAAGAATCAGGGGCCAAAAAAGGGCCCAATAAGCATTTTTCTAGGTTTTCGCACAATAACTCTAGTATAAGTAAATAGAAATCTATGAAATTTTAACACAAGGTTTATGACCACAAAAGGAAGGTTGGGATTGTTTTTGGGAGTTTTGGTCCCAACAGTTTAGGAATTAGGGGCTAAAAAAGGGCCAAAATAAGCATTTTTCTTGGTTTTTGCACAATAACTTTAGTATAAGTAAATAGAAATCTATGAAATTTAAACACAAGGTTTATGACCACAAAAGGAAGGTTGGGATTGATTTTTGGAGTTTTGGTCCCAACAGTTTAGGAATTAGGGGCCAAAAGGGTCCAAAATTAAACTTTGTTTGATTTCATTGAAAATTTAACTATTGGGGTTCTTTGATATGCCGAATCTAACCGTGCATTTAGGATCTTAATTTTTGGTCCCGTTTTCAAATTGGTGTACATTAAGGTCCAAAGGGTCCAAAATTAAACTTAGTTTGATTTTAACAAAAATTGAATTCTTTGGGTTCTTTGATATGCTGAATCTAAACATGTACTTAGTTTTTTTATTATGGGCCCAGTTTTCAAGTTGGTCCAAATCGGGGTCCAAAATTAAACTTTGTTTGATTTCATCGAAAATTGAACTATTGGGGTTCTTTGATATGCCGAATCTAACCGTGCATTTAGATTCTTAATTTTTGGTCCCGTTTTCAAATTGGTGTACATTAAGGTCCAAAGGGTCCAAAATTAAACTTAGTTTGATTTTAACAAAAATTGAATTCTTTGGGTTCTTTGATATGCTGAATCTAAACATGTACTTAGTTTTTTTATTATGGGCCCAGTTTTCAAGTTGGTCCAAATCGGGGTCCAAAATTAAACTTTGTTTGATTTCATCGAAAATTGAACTATTGGGGTTCTTTGATATGCCGAATCTAACCGTGCATTTAGATTCTTAATTTTTGGTCCCGTTTTCAAATTGGTCTACATTAAGGTCCAAAGGGTCCAAAATTAAACTTAGTTCGATTTTAACAAAAATTGAATTCTTGGGGTTCTTTGATATGCTGAATCTAAACATGTACTTAGTTTTTTTATTATGGGCCGAGTTTTCAAGTTGGTTCAAATCGGGGTCCAAAATTAAAGCTAAAAAGGGGGTAAATTATTTTTTTTTGGGGGGGGGGGGGGGGGGCAATTCTCCACAGCATATTGTATTACACAAAAGCAAAAAATTGAATATAAATTCAAATCATATGACCAATTCTAAGTTCTTTATTTCAGTTATTCTGTGTCAGAAACCTATTATGTGTCAAATATTTGAAGAAATTTTCAATTGCACAGTATTGCGCAATAGCAAGAAATTGATATGTGTGCCCTGTTATCAAAACTTTATTATTAACAAATTCCATTGGAAATTTGCCAATATAAAATGTGCTGATGAAGCTTTTTTGTTTATCTTATCTAAACTGCTTTTAATATGTATATTTAAAATTTGCCATCCATGACTATGATGTCATTTTCTATTTTAATATGTTATGGTGTATTTAAATGGGCTGTTATGGTTGCAAAGTATAAAGAAATGGGGGGGGGGGGGGTAAATGAGAAATTGGGGAGGGGGTAATTTTTTCTCATTTCATATTTCATAAATTAAAAAGAAAATTTCAAATTTTTTTTAGCAAAAAAAAGGGGGGGGTTACAATAAATTTTATTGTTTTTTGTTTTTTTTTGGGAGGGGGTCAATGTTCAACTTCATAGTGTATTGCACAAAAGCTAAAAAAAGGGGTAAATTATTATTTTTTTTTGGGGGGGGGGGGGCAATTCTCCACAGCATATTGTATTACACAAAAGCAAAATATTGAATATAAATTCAAATCATATGACCAATTTTAAGTTCTTTGATTTCAGTTATTCTGTGTCAGAAACCTATTATGTGTCAAATATTTGAAGAAATTTTCAATTACACAGTATTGTGCAATAGCAAGAAATTGATATGTGTGCCCAATTTTAAATTTTAAATTGGTTATTTCTGATTTATATATAAAAACAAATAATACTGATATGGTTTGAATAGGTAAATTAAAAAATTTTAAGTTCTTAGACAACATTCATTCTGTGTCAGAAACCTATGCTGTGTCAAATATTTATTCACAATCCAAATTCAGTATTGTATCAAGCTTGAATGTTGTGTTCATAATTGCCCCAACTATTCAGGGTTCGACATCTGCGGTCGTATCTAGCTGCGCCCAGCGGAGCATTTTATTAGAAGTTACTATTAATTAATATTAATTTTAGCCATATGTCATTTTTATTTTAAGACTTCAATGATGTACATTTAAATGGGTAATTATGTTTGCAAACTTCATGAGAAATTTGAATAGGGATTATGACCTTATCTTGAGGGAAAGAATTTTTTTTTTGGAAAAAGGGAAAGGTGGGGGGGGAGGTGAAAATTTAGGGGGTAAATAAAAAAAATGTATGTTTGTACTAACGCGACTGACCCATTAAAAAGGACCGACTCAAAATCTTTATTGCTCTTTTCAAAAAGATTTTTTTATGGATGTCATTTCCGGAAAATGAATCCGTCATTGTTTCTTGACAGTGTCGAACAAACTTGATATATCTGCTGCAGTATTTGAACCTGATTTTTATGATGTATATAATTCTCGATGTATGCCACTCACCATCTGTTTGATTTATTTCAAATTTTCCCATTCTAGATAGTCTACCAAAGCTTGTAAAATTGTAAATTTTTGAAGTAAAATTAATTTTTATTAAATAAATACTTACCACTATAAATTCTGAGATAGTCCCTAAGCGACTTAACCAGCAGGAAAGAAAACAAAAAACTCTTGAGATGACCCCCTGCCAGCCTCGAACCAACTTCCCTTATAATCATTCATTCAATTTCCTCAAAACAAAAGAACTCCCTCAAAACAGGGGATGAAGGGGAGGAAAAGAATGGGTGGGGCCTATAATTTATAGTGGTAAGTATTTATTTAATAAAAATTAATTTTACTTCAAAAATTTACAATTTTATAACAATAAATACGTTACCACTATAAATTCTGAGAATTACAGAATCTAACACATAGCTGAATCCCCTGAAGAAGAAGTTGCAGGGGGGACATTAATCCTTTGAGCAGCTACAATAGGTCCCAATGAGAAAAGATTATCAGCAAAAGAAGCCAAGGAACGCAGGTAATGATCAGTAAAAGAGTTTTGACACCTCCAATAACCTGCCATCAAGACTTCAGAAATGGAAGCGGAATTAAAAAGAGCCCATGAAGAGGCAATGGCTCTTACCTCATGAGCCTTAACCGAATGACGAGATAAGGTTTCGTCACCTGAAGCTTTATATGCCATAAAAATCGTATCACAAATCCATCTGGAGATGGACTTAGCAGATAAATCAGACACCCCTTTCTTCAAAGGAAGAAAAAGTCTGGAAGAAGAGGCAGATCTAAGCTGTTTGGTCCTATTCAGGTACACTTTTAGTGTTCTGACAGGACAAAGCATCAAGTCAGGAGAATCTGAAGGTAATGCAGGTATAACAATAGGAACTGCACCTTTATCAGGAATTTGATTTTTTCCGAGAAATGATGGATCCGTTAACAAGGTAACAGAGGATTCATCTCTGGAAAAACGAAGACAAGATTCCGACACAGATAAGGCATGAATCTCGCTCCTTCTCCTGCCTGAAGCTAAAGCTAATAAAAAACAGCATTTGTAAGAAACAAATTTCAGATCTGCTTCGGAGATTGGTTCAAAGGGTGAAATTTTGAGAGCTGATAGGACCAGACTCAAATCCCATTGAGGAACCAATCTCTTCTGTTTAGGCCTTTCAATGTCAAAATTCCGAGTGAGCAAAGACAAGTGTTCATTATTACTTAAGTCTGGGCCACCCGAAATATAAATAGTGCGAGAAATAGCTGATTTATATCCTTTGATAGTAGAAGGAGACAGTTCCTTAACTTCAAAGAGAAAAACTAGAAAATCAGCTAGTTGCTGAACAGAGATTTTGATTGGATCAATTTCCCTTTCAGCACACCAATGACAGAAGATTCCCCATTTTGCATCGTATACTTTCTCTGTAGACTGTCGGACAGCCTTAGAGATGTGTCTGGAAGCCCCAGCAGAAAATCCTTTCTGTCTGAGACCTTCCCGGAGAGTAGCCAAGCGTGCAGATGAAGATTCTCCGGATGAGGATGCAAAACTCTTCCTTTGAACTGAGACAGAAGGTCTGTTCTGAGAGGAAGAAGAAGGGGATTGGCACACGACAGAAGCAGAAGATCTGAGAACCAGGCTTGTCTGGGCCAAGCTGGTGCAATAAGAATGATCTTGCATGATTCCTGATGAATCTTCTGAAGAACTTGAGACAGGAATCTGAATGGAGGGAAAGCGTAGGCGAACATTCCCTCCCAAGACAGAGACATAGCATCGACTGCGTATGCCAGAGGGTCTGGAACTGGAGAAACGAAAGTGTCCAGTTTGTGATTCAGAGCTGTGGCAAACAGATCTAAAAGAGGACGACCCCAATGGAGAGTGATGGCCTCGAAAATCACTTGTAGTAATTCCCACTCCGTGTTCACTGGTGCTAGTGAACGGCTTAGTCCGTCTGCTAGCACATTGAGGTGACCTGGAATGTGACGTACTACTAACTGAATCTGGTTCTCGAAACATAGAAGAAGAACTTCCTTGCAAAGTAAGAACAGACTGTGACTGTGAGTTCCTCCCTGATTCTGGAGGTAAGCAACTACTGTAGTGTTGTCTGTGGCTACCACCAGAGTCTTTAGGCGAATAAGGTCCAGAAAATGAGATACAGCCAAGAGAACTGCTCTCAACTCTAAGAGGTTGATGTGTTCCTGCTGTTGAGTAGGAGACCACAGACCCGAAATGGACTTGCCTTCCAGATAAGCTCCCCAACCTAGTTGGCTTGCATCTGTGTAGAGAGTGAGGGAAGGAACTGGAACTGACAGAGACACTCCCTTCAGAACATTCTCCCGCTGACACCACCAATGAAGGTGAGGAATTAAGGTTGGGAGAATAGGAACTGGAGCTTCCCAATCCTGAGAGGCAGGACACCAGTGCTGGAGAAGATGAAACTGAAGAGGACGTATAAACAGACGACCCAAGGGAACCACATCTGCCAGAGAATTTAGAAAACCCAGAAGTTGAGAAAATTGCCTTGCTGTCACAGACTGGGAATTTTGAATAAGAGCAATTCTCTGGACTAGAGAAAGAAACTTTTCCTCCGGTGGAGAAACAAGTCCCAGATCTGTTCTGTAATGTTCCCCTAGAAACTGAAAATCTAGAGACGGATGAAGTTCCGACTTCTTCCAAGACACTAGAAAACCTAACCTCTGATACAACTGGATGACCACCCTGGTTTGAGAAACCAGATCTAGATGACAAAAATTCCTGATCAGAGAATCGTCCAGATAGGAGTGAATCTGGATCGACAACGTATGAAGATGGGCAACTACTGTTTGAAAAATTCTGGTGAAAGTTAGAGGCGCAACAGAGATGCCGAATGGGAGCGCTCGAAACTGATATACTGTCCCGTCCCATACAAAGCGAAGGTACTTCCTGAACTGAGGAGCTATGTGAACATGGAAATATGCATCCGTAAGGTCTAAACTGGTAGTCCACATACCAGGGCGAATACAACCCCTGATGGAACGATTGGTTTCCATCTTGAAATGAGGGATAATAAGATAAGTATTCAAGATCGAGAGATCGAAAACTGGGCGCATTCCACCTGTTTTCTTCGGTACTAAGAAAAGGCGAGAATAGAAACCTGGAATGGCTGAAGGATTGTGAACAATCTCTATAGCTTCCTTGCGTAGCAAGGCCTGAACCTCTTCTGACATCATCAGAACCTTCTCTGGGTTGGAAGTGTGAGACAAAAACAGTGGATCCACCGACAGAGGAGGATTGTTCAGAAACTTGAGATGAAGACCCCCCCGAATTACTGACAAAACCCAAGAATCCTGGGTTATTTCTTCCCACTGACTCAAAAAGTGGGTAAGCCTCCCCCCTACAGGAATCTGTGGATGTGGGACAGGAAACTGTTCCTCTCCCAAGGGGGTTGTCAGTAACGAACGAGGGGGCAGATTGCTAAACTCGTTTCCCTTGCTTCTTGCCACCTTTTTTCTTGTGAGAAAATTTAGGAGGCCTAGAAGCAGAAGAGTCGGTTGACTCGGCAACTTTCCTCTTTTTGGGAGCTGAGTATGAAGGAGCAGAAGAGGAAGAAACAGGAGTAGAAACTACAGAACGCTTGCCCTGAGAGAGCTGTACATTAACCTTGACAGGTTGAGGTAGCTTCTGAAGTTCCTCCTGAACCTCTTTAACTGAGAGTCCAAAAATTTTGTCAGTCAAAGGAGAAAACAAAAGAGAATCCTGTAAGGAGGATGGAATCGTTGATTTCTCCAAAATTTCACTCCTTTTAGAAAGGGTGAAATTACAAAGAGTACCCATCAAAAGAAGTTGAGAGACACCAAGTGCTTGATCAACTTGAAGAAGAAAGGATTTAAGTTCAGAGAACTCTTCACCCTCCTTATTCTGGAGAAGGGTACCAGCCGCTGACAGAAAGTGTTCGGCATTGCCAAGGACATGAGACGTACTCCTAAGTAAGTTTTCAGATTTATGCCAAACTGACTGAGAAAGCCTAAGACCATCAGTGCTCTTGGAGCCTATGGTAGCGGCTAAAGTCTTGTCACAAGTAGGAGCAGTTTTACCAATCGAGGATTGGTGGATTTCATAATCCTTGCTCCTAAACCTGCCTGGGAAAGAATTTGCACCAAAAGCTTGGAATTTCCCAGAAGAAGACCGACTTGAAGGAGAAGACAAACCTTCCTTAATGACCTGAAGAGCAGAGGTAACATGCTTAGACTCTGGAAAAGACTTGTATGACGTAGAAGATTCTTGTGAAAAACCACAAGATGCCTCAAAAGTTGACAGAGATTTCTTAACCCTGGGAGGAGAAGATAAGGAAACCTTAGCCTTGTCCCTCAGTAGCGAGTAGACTTTAGCCTTGAGTTGATCTTTAGACACAACAACATCCTCATGATCGGGCTCCGATTCAGACTCAGAACCCTCCCCTACAGCAGATTGGCTGACCAAGGCAGCTGGTCTGCTTTCAGGGGGTTCCTCCTCCACCAAAAAAGAACCTTCTGCACTGTCAGGTGCAACAGACACTGAGTCCTCATCATCCTGAACAGCATGAGACTCTTGAACAACAGCACAAACAGGAGTACTTGAAAGAGAAGGAGGGTGAGACTTGGAGGACTCTTGATAAGCCTTTTCAAGAGCCTCAACTCTGGTTAAAAAAGAACCGAGGTCCTTACTAATAGCCTCCTTAAATGAACCTAACATATCCTTCACCTCAGAAACAACTGAAGGTTGAGAGACCGGTTGTGACTGAGGGACTGTCACAGGGGTATCCGTCCTAACTCTAGGAGGAAAACCAGAAAAACCCCAAAAATAAGAAGGGTCAAAGTTTCCAAAGGGTGGAGTAGGAAACGGCCACTGAGGACGAGACCAAGTGGTAGGAAACTGACCAAACGAGGTGGCAGGGGCCTGAACGGGTCTCGAGGCAGCATTAACTCCAGTTAAAAACGAGGGAGGAAAAACTGTAGAGACAACTGTATCAACAGGTCTGGTATATGTATGTGTAACCCCTGAAGAACTGTGAGTGACAGTAGTGGAACCCGAAACAGGGACCTCCTGTCTAGCTTGGACAAGGTCCACCCTAGACGTGTTACTCGGACCTGCAACTACGGGGGAGTTCTCAGGTGACATTTGAGTGAACAAGTTGTCTGGAGGAACACTGGAGACGGGGACCACTTCAAAGGGATTACGTAATGTACCGTCCCAGAAAGTATCACCATTTCCAGAAACGGGATAAAATGGACTAGAAATATTATTTAAATTGTCCATTATTACCTGTTGTCTATTAATACTCTATATAAAATATACTTAGTAACAAAAAAAAAATCGTTTTCTCTGTGTCAATTTCTTCTCAACCAAAAAACACGTGCGGTTTCCGTCGCAGCAGGAAATTGAATGAATGATTATAAGGGAAGTTGGTTCGAGGCTGGCAGGGGGTCATCTCAAGAGTTTTTTGTTTTCTTTCCTGCTGGTTAAGTCGCTTAGGGACTATCTCAGAATTTATAGTGGTAACGTATTTATTGTTATAAAATCTATATGCTGGTATACCCCTAGGATATACATACAAAGTGGAGATTTTCATATTGCTTGAACATTGAACAATAATATACCCTCCCAATTAGGTTGAGTAGCATATAGTTTTTAGTCTGTGTTTACATCCATTTGTCTGTTCATCCCACCATCACATGTTCGGTTTTTTTCTATGAAGATGGGGGTCACATCTTTATGAAACTTGGTGTGTACAGGTATAGTGAATTGGAAAAAGTTTTACAAGCTTATGCTAATCCATCACCACTTGGCGGTTACAAGAGCCACCCTTTTAGCGGCATTTCAGCCTACTCTTTTTCTACATCTAGAGGGGAGTCTTTAGCATGCTAAGGGTCTTGCTCTATCTTAACACGGGACAGCCATTTTTCAGCCAATCCAGCGGACAACTTTATTGAGACCAGCCTCTCAAATGGTGTCACAAATTTATCCCTGAAATTTTCATCCCGAACTTGAATCGAACCAGATACCTTTTGGCTTCATAGTCCAATGCACTAACCACTACACCATGCCGGCCTTTTATGAATACACTGTTCTGTGAACATTGTTAACATTTCAAGCACACTGTCGTTACATTCTCACACTTGTTCTTATTGTAATGTTTTGAAAGAAAATTAAACACTGAATAAGAATTTTAGTTCTTCATTATTTAACGATGTTCTTAAAATAAATCATACATCATATACATGTTAAACCATGACAAGATAAACACTGTGACCTGTGTTAAATTTCAGCAAGTTAGCATTGTTGAAAAAGAACGATATTTTTTATTTTGACCAAAAAAAAAACCCTACCTACCTACCCACTGCTACTAGTCACGGGTAGGGTTAGTGCAAACAAAAATGTTTTTAAATGTGGCCTTAGCTACAGTGTATCTTGTACTTACCTTACTTCATTGTCAAAAAATAATCTGATATGAGCTACCTTATAGATTATAATTGTAAATTTGTTCTCTATTTTAGGTTGAAATATTTGGAAGTTTCAGAACAGGTTTATACTTGCCGACAAGGTTTGTATATTGTTGAGATAATCAATTTTAGTTTTCTTTTTACAAATGTCATAATGGAAGAGTATAGAGTTAGAAAAATGTGTTAAAATACAATTCTTTTTTTATTTATTTTGCAAATGAATAAATAATATATTGGATGCATGCAATTCAATTGTATTGGAATTGTAAGATTTTATATGCTATTATAAATAGTTATATGTGTAGGTGATCACAGTGTACAGTTATTAAATTATCAGAGGTGTTCTTGAAATGTATTAAGGGGGGGGGTGTGTTTTAATTCGATTTTATCACTCCATGCCTAAAATTTAAATTCATTGACATTGTCACTTTAATGGTTTTAGATGTAGATAATTGTATATTATTTGAAAAGTATCGTCTGAAATATATTTGATTCTTCATTGATCATTGCATGATGTTGTATAATTCAGCTTTTATTTTGATTGGTTGTCAGTATTGTGAAACTGTAATGGTGTTCTAAATGAAAATTCTTACATGCAAAGCAAACAGTTGATATCACACACATAATTATGAATGTTTGAGAAATAATTCAGGTTGGCTTCAAAATATCCTGATTGTACCATTTGACCCTTTATGTCAATACTGATAACCAATCAAAATAAAAGCTGAATTATACCATATCATGCAATGATCAATTAAAGACTAAAAAATATCAGCATAAAGGGCCTGTTATATTCTAATAGGACAGTTTCTACAATATTTTGAAACGCTCCAACATACATGTAGGTATTCTGGCACAAGACACAATTACACAATAAAAGTTATTCCATGACATCGTTAAATTTTGTGGGAAACTTAACCATGACGTTGGCAAATAAGCTATCTGGCATCTGTGGCATTGGAATAATATTTTTCCATGATGTAGACTGAAAGCATTTGAAGCGGGTCATAATTGTATAGAATTTATGCACCATAGATATGGAAAAGCACACAAGTAATTTCAAGTAAATCATAACATAAAATGATTTTGTGATAATTGAATTTTGCTTGCTATTTTTTTTATTATTATTTGAAATGACAACTAACAATTTTCAATTATAATTCTTTGTGAAACCTATGAATATCCTATCTGTATTGTTTTTGTTGCACTTGAAGGTTTTTGCCTTAATGAATAATTACAATAAACTAAACTACTCATAAAAATTATTTTCCATTTCAGTGATATTGATTTGGTGGTTTTTGGAAAATGGGATAATCTTCCATTGTTCACACTGGAGAAAGCCTTGTTGGAGAAGGGAGTAACAGATCGTAAAAATTTAAAAGTATTAGATAAAGCATCCGTAAGTTTTTGTTTCTGCTTATGTATACATTTTGTTTGAGCAGAACAGGCTGGGATATTTTATTTTTTACAGTATTATTTGATTCATTTGAATGTTAGACATGTTAGATATAAAAAGCTTAAAACAAGAATGACTTCAGACAAGAAAAATTATAAATGACTTAACTGAAATGACAGAAGTGAAAGGGAGCTACCTTTATAATTGATCCATGGAAAGCAAACTTCTTTTTTCTCATAAGATAATATAATGTAGGCAAATATTTGTTTTCTAGTGAAAAAGATTACATTATTTTTTTTTTCTACTTGCAGGTCCCAATTATCAAACTGACTGATAGACAAACAGAAGTCAAAGTAGATATTAGTTTCAATACTAAGAATTCTGTAGAAAGTGCCAAGTTAATTAAGGTAATGAAAAGAATGGAATAAGTACCAGCTGGCTTGCTTATGAAGTGTTGATGGAAAAACATTTGTATCACTTATATATTTTCAATACAAGAAAAAGAGTTCTGTAGAAAATACCAAATAGGTAGTTTGGTAAGGCCATCCTAAAAACTCAACCGTTTAATTTAGTAAACCAAAATCAACATAAATTCCATGATTTGGTGTCCGCTGTTGCATACTTGTATGTTACACAGATGTACTAATTTAGGATTTAATGTGTACCATTTGAGGATGCATGAAATATCTTATTCACAGAGTTTGTGAATACTTCAAATTTTCTGTCGGTCATAGGACTGACAGAATGCAAAATTCTTCCCGTCCCACAAATAAATTGGTGGTCTTACAATTTGCAAAACTTTTAACAACAAAAGATGATTAGGCCATATTCATTATTAGGGTAAAACTGGAACATCAACAGCAAACCTAAAAATAAACTGGAAAAGTAAAAAAATATCTTTTATTTGTATAATTTATGTAATATTATTTATGTAATTAGAAAAACTGATAGAAAATTAGGTTTTTTGTTGTTATGGGATCGTTGATCGATTTGTGTAATGAATGGTAAGTAAAACAACATGAAATTAAAGCCCATATTTTCAGAGTTGTTACTTCATTTGTTTTTCATGAATTCATTATCAGTATTAATGAAGATTGCTATTTTAAATCCATAAACAACAACAATGACAAACGGGACCGATAGGAACGACGATTTTGCGAAACTCTGTATTCACACACCACCATTTTATAACAATTGTGACTTCAATTATATTATAATCACATATGGTCTAGATATATTTAAGCCATTTTTTTTTTTTTTTTATAATGTTAAGTTTTATAATTTCTTAGTGTAACCCCAACAAACTAATTCACAGCAAACTCTAAATAGACAGGATTTAAAAAAGTATAATTGACATGACTGAGGAAAAGTTTTTAAATCAGTTAGGCTGTGTCTATTTTTAGCTCACCTCCCCAAAGGCCATGCAAGTTTTTGTCATCACTTGGCATCGTCATCTGTCCGTTCACATTTTAATCTCCTCTGAAACCACTGGGCCAAATGGAATTAAATTTGGCAGGAAGCATTTATGTAAGGTCCTTTATAAAGATTGCTCATTTCGCTCTGATCGGATATCAAACATGGCCACCATGGTCTATTGTTGTTTCTGATTGGCTTAGTTTTTAAAAAAATTTTCTCCTCTGAAACTGCTGGGCCAAATGGAATAAAACTTGGAAGCATATATGGGAGGTCCTTTATAAAGTTTCCTCATTTCGTCCCGATCAGAATATGGCAGTTCTTGTTTCTGATTGGTTGATATAAGAAAATTTTCTCTGAAATCACTTGGCCAAATGGAACAAAACTTGACAGAAAGCATCTATGGGAGGTTCATTACAAAGTTTCTTCATTTCGTCCCGATTGGGCAAAAAACATGGCCATCATGGGCAGTTCTTTTCTTTCATCAGTTGATAATTTTCTTCTTTGAAACCGCTTGGCCAAAGGAAATGAAACTTGACAGGAAGCTTCTGTTGGAGGTTTTTTACAAATTTTCCTCATTTTGTCTAGATCAGGTGACAAACATGGCCGATTTTGGCAATTCTTGTTTCTGATTGGTTGATTTTAAAAAACTTTTTTTTTTCTTTTAAACTGTTTGGCCAAACTTGACAGAAAGTGACTATGACATATACCGGGTAACAAAAATCAACAGAACACAGAATTGCATGAAAACAAACATGATCTGAATGTTCCTCTTAAGGTGCCGACCAAGTGTTGTTACTCTGGTGCCAATCCCTAATTCAAAATGGCCTTCAGCAGAGGACTTAGGTTAACATAACACCCTGTGGAAAAAACATGCAAAAATCTTCTGGAGAACTGCCAAATTATAGAATATGCTGACCTGTAAGTAGAAAAATTCGGTTCCTACAAGGCTTACCACACTTCATAATGATAGGGAGAAGTGACTTCTCTGAGGTACATCAATATAAATGGCTTTCATACCAGGTGAGTGATACAGGCTTAGCCCTATGAGCCTCTAGTTTTTTTTGTTTTGTGTCACTGAGTCTGAAAACCTACCAGCCAGCCAGGAAAAAACCCACATCAAAAAATATGAGGCAAAAAACCTACCCGCACGTAGATGCAAAACTGCTATGGCCTTATTTTGTTGCTTTTATATACAGGCATAAAAAATTAAATAAATGATAGATGTTTATGTATCATAAAAACATAAATACTTAATAATAATGATTTGTTATTATTTCATATCTCAATCTTTTTCAGAAATTCATGGAAGATTTTCCAAATCTGAAATATCTAGTCCTTGTTTTAAAACAATTTCTGTTACAAAGGGATCTGAATGAAGTATTTACAGGTGGAATAAGTTCTTACAGTTTGATATACATGGCTATTAGCTTTTTACAGGTATATTATCATAGCCTTTATTAGGTGATTTTGCATCCATTATATATAATTATAAACTTTCCTTGTAAAAGCTCTGGGCCAATATGATTGTTAAATATCATGTCTGCCACTGGAACAAATCTCATATTAGTAAGGCATAGTACCATCTGGTTAAATGCTGAGCATTGGGTTATGGTTAAAGTTTTTATATAGTGTATGGAATTATGAAAAAAAAAATAGCTCCTCATCCTTCCCATGATAAAGGGGTTATAGCAAGGCAGTTTTGTAATTTTTTTTGTAATGATGGTTATTCACACAATAAATGATGATTTTGACACTTGTTGCATTTAGACACTGCAGGATGCAAGATTGTCTAACTAACTGGTAAATGACTTAATAAAGTCAGTGTGAATGACAAGTATATGGTTGCCGACATGATTCAAAACATTTTTGTGGAGTGACCAGAATGTTACTAAAAATCTTCTGAAACTACTATAAAATTGAAACTAAACTTGAATGATGAATGATCCTTAGGTTAAATTTTATCCAAAGACACTGTCTTAATAGTTTAACACAAGATCCTATTGGAAAATTCATCTGAAGATCTTTTTTTGTCTGAAGCTAATTAGCCAAATGAACTAAAATTGGGAGCAAAGTGCTCTTTCAGAAATAGATTATCCCAGCTAGTAAGCAAGATGGTCACTATAATATAAAAGACAATTTAAGATTAGACCGTATGAGAAAATTCACTGAAAGATTTTTTTGTCTGAAACCACTTTATAGTCTGTTGGAATTTAATTATGCAGCAATGGTCCTGACATGGTCCTTTTTGAAATTTTATTCAATGATCCTAGCTGCCAACCAAAATGTCCACAAAAAGTAGTCTTAATTAGAGATACCATAATAAAGATCTTCTTGTTTGAAAACAAATAGCTAATTAAAACAAAACTTGCAGCAATGGCCCTGTTTTAGATTTATATTCATTTACCCATACTTCCCACCAAGATGGTCATCAAACTCGATCTAAGTTTAGCATAGCAACTTGAAAAATTTACTTACAAATCCTGTTGTCTGAAATCACTGAGTTAAATTGAATTGGAAGCAAGTGAATTCCATGCTCCTTGGAGTATTTACTTTTCTGCTTCTATACTTTACTAGATAGTATTTAAAAAAAAATCACTGTTCATCATTAATTCACTTGCATTTCCTTTGATACTACATGCTTAACATGTTAGTATTGTGTACTGACACTTAGAATAATGTTATCTGTTGAGAGTCAAGGTTGAAATCACCTTGCTATACCTTAACATTGTTTTTTTATGCCTCATTTTAATGAATGAAACTTAGTCATTCATCAAACACCACAACTTATAACAATGTTATGTCCTCTAAAACTGTTAATTTTTATTTTTCATATTATTTAATTCCTTAAGAAATTTGGTAAAAACTAACAATATGCTTTTCCTTACTATAAGCAAGGCAATGTCTATTCATTTATAAAATAAATATTTTATTTGTATTTAAGCATATTACTTGAGCTTTTTTGAAAGTAGAAAAGAAATTTTGAGTTATCTTTCTTTTAACAGAATGTAATCTGTTAAGAGCACAAGAGAAGGTTTTGATAACTTTATAACTGTATTTAATAGATGTAACATAATAAACCTTAGTTTTAATTGCTTGAAAAAACCATACCTTACTATCTGCCTTCTACAGATGCTTTATGCAAACCAGGAGATGCTTACCTGTCTGAAACATTTGAAGTTATTAAATTAACCAAATAATGTAGTCAGAATATCTGAATTTCTACCTTTCTGTTTTGTCCCTGCAGTATTCCTTATTATACCCCACGCAACGAAGTTGCGGAGGGTATAATGTTTTTGACCCGTCCGTCCGTCTGTCCGTCAGTCCGTCCGTCCGTCAGTCCGTCCGTCAGTCCGTCCGTCAGTTCTGTTCTTGTCACTGCAACTCCTCTGTAACCGCTTGACGGATTGCTTTCATATTTAGTAGGATTGTTGGTTATGATGTGTATATGTGCATACTATACCACCATATTGATTGGATAATTTTTGTGGGAGTTGTGGGACTTAGACTATTTTCAGTTAAAATACCAAAGTATCATCTTGTCACTGCAACTCCTCTAAAACCGCTTAATGGATTGCTTTCATATTTGGTAGGATTGTTGGTCATGATGTGTAGATGTGCATACTTTACTGCCTTATTGATCCGATTAATTTTATTTCAGTTATTGGACTTAGACTATTTTCAGCTAAAAAAGCAAGTATCATCTGTCAGTCCTGTTTCTTGTCATCGCAACTCCTCTCAAACCGCACAACAGAATTTCACGAAACCTTTTTAGATAATAAGGACATACTATGTAGTTGTGCATATCGACAGGAAATTGCGTTTCAATTTTTTTTCTAGGAGTTACACCCCTTTGAACTTATATACTTTAATGTACTACTACAACAGTTTGTCATCGCAACTCCTCTCAAACCACACAACAGAATTTCATGAAACCTTTTCAGATAATAAGGGCATACTACGTAGATGTGCATATCGACAGGAAATTGCGATTCAATTTTTTTTCTAGGAGTTACACCCCTTTGAACTTATATACTTTAATGTACTACTGCAACGGTTTGTCATCGCAACTCCTCTCAAACCACACAACAGAATTTCATGAAACCTTATTAGATAATAAGGACATACTACGTAGATGTGCATATCGACAGGAAATTTCGATTCAATTTTTTTTCTAGGAGTTACGCCCCTTTGAACTTATTTACTTTAATGTACTACTGCAACAGTTTGTCATCGCAACTCCTCTCAAACCACACAACAGAATTTCATGAAACCTTTTCAGATAATAAGGACATACTACGTAGATGTGCATATCGACAGGAAATTACGATTCAATTTTTTTTCTAGGAGTTACGCCCCTTTGAACTAATTTACTTTAATGTACTACTGCAACAGTTTGTCATCGCAACTCCTCTCAAACCACACAACAGAATTTCATGAAACCTTTTCAGATAATAAGGACATACTACGTAGATGTGCATATCGACAGGAAATTACGATTCAATTTTTTTTCTAGGAGTTACACCCCTTTGAACTTATTTGCCTCACTATACTATTACTGTTGACTACTCTCGCTTGGAATTTAAATTTCCCAATATGCTGCCATTCAAATTAGGATAAATATGTGAAGGTAAGCATTTGATTGTGTTCATTTTACTTGTGAAGTGAGATTTTGTTTCTCCAGTGACAATATGAAGACGTGGGGTATGTGAGCGTGCTCACAAAGGTTCTTTAATTAATTTATGCTGTATATTTTTCAGTTACACCCAAGAATTGATGCTACTGATCCACGTGCAAATTTAGGTGTATTATTAATTGAGTGTTTTGAGCTTTATGGGAGAACATTTAATTATTTGAAAGCTGGTATTCGTATTAAGAGTGGTGGATGTTACGTGCCAAAGGAGGAGATACAGAAAAACATGGACAGTGGTTATAGACCTTCTCTACTGAGTATAGAGGATCCTCTCACAGAGGGTAGGTATTGTTAAACATTATAGTTGTCTTTTTGTTATCGAAAAATTGAATGAACTGTCAATAAATTTGAGATGAGGGATTTCAGGAAAAAAGATGGTCAACAGAATTAAATACATGTAGATAACGAATTAATTCCACTAAACTCCAAGCCTAGTGATGCATACAACAAAACTGACATGGTGAACAATTCGTAATGTTCATTTGTTCACAGAACAAAGACAAGATACCTATATTGATTCATTTCAATGTACCATTACTACATATATGTTCATTAGTTCATAGAACAAAGACAAGATACCTATATTGATTCAATTCAATCAATAAACTTGAATGTACCATTACTACATATATGATATACATGGTAATACACAAAATTGAGAAAGCCTATTTAAAAAAAAATGGTATTGCATATCATGATTTTATGGACAGATCAGAAAGAGTTTGTCAGAGCATTATTTAATTGGTAATTTTCAGGCATCCAATGAGAACTAAGTTTTGGTGTAAATAGTGTTTGATGAAATCATGCAAAAACTTTTGATAAGCTTGGCTGCAGTTCAATGAATGAATTCTGAATGTAAAATGTTTTATTAAATTGTATTTATATTATTATACCCCACGCAACGAAGTTGCGGAGGGTATAATGTTTTTGACCCGTCCGTCCGTCTGTCCGTCAGTCCGTCCGTCCGTCAGTCCGTCCGTCAGTCCTGTTCTTGTCACTGCAACTCCTCTGTAACCGCTTGACGGATTGCTTTCATATTTAGTAGGATTGTTGGTTATGATGTGTATATGTGCATACTATACCACCATATTGATTGGATAATTTTTGTGGGAGTTGTGGGACTTAGACTATTTTCAGTTAAAATACCAAAGTATCATCTTGTCACTGCAACTCCTCTAAAACCGCTTAATGGATTGCTTTCATATTTGGTAGGATTGTTGGTCATGATGTGTAGATGTGCATACTTTACTGCCTTATTGATCCGATTAATTTTATTTCAGTTATTGGACTTAGACTATTTTCAGCTAAAAAAGCAAGTATCATCTTGTTTACTTTAATGTACTACTGCAACAGTTTGTCATCGCAACTCCTCTCAAACCACACTACAGAATTTCATGAAACCTTTTCAGATAATGAGGACATACTACGTAGATGTGCATATCGACAGGAAATTGCGATTCAATTTTTTTTCTAGGAGTTACGCCCCTTTGAACTTATTTACTTTAATGTACTATTGCAACAGTTTGTCATCGCAACTCCTCTCAAACCACACAACAGAATTTCATGAAACCTTTTCAGATAATAAGGACATACTACGTAGATGTGCATATCGACAGGAAATTGCAATTCAATTTTTTTTCTAGGAGTTACGTCCCTTTGAACTTATTTACTTTAATGTCCTACTGCAACAGTTTGTCATCGCTACTCCTCTCAAACCATACAACAGAATTTCATGAAACCTTTTCAGATAATAAGGACATACTACGTAGATGTGCATATCGACAGGAAATTGCGATTCAATTTTTTTTCTAGGAGTTACGCCCCTTTGAACTTATTTACTTTAATGTACTACTGCAACAGTTTGTCATCGCAACTCTTCTCAAACCACACAACAGAATTTCATGAAACCTTTTCAGATAATAAGGACATACTACGTAGATGTGCATATCGACAGGAAATTGCAATTCAATTTTTTTTCTAGGAGTTACGTCCCTTTGAACTTATTTACTTTAATGTCCTACTGCAACAGTTTGTCATCGCTACTCCTCTCAAACCACACAACAGAATTTCATGAAACCTTTTCAGATAATAAGGACATACTACGTAGATGTGCATATCGACAGGAAATTGCGATTCAATTTTTTTTCTAGGAGTTACGCCCCTTTGAACTTATTTACTTTAATGTACTACTGCAACAGTTTGTCATCGCAACTCCTCTCAAACCACACAACAGAATTTCATGAAACCTTTTCAGATAATAAGGACATACTACGTAGATGTGCATATCGACAGGAAATTGCGATTCAATTTTTTTTCTAGGAGTTACGCCCCTTTGAACTTATTTACTTTAATGTCCTACTGCAACAGTTTGTCATCGCTACTCCTCTCAAACCACACAACAGAATTTCATGAAACCTTTTCAGATAATAAGGACATACTACGTAGATGTGCATATCGACAGGAAATTGCGATTCAATTTTTTTTCTAGGAGTTACGCCCCTTTGAACTTATTTACTTTAATGTACTACTGCAACAGTTTGTCATCGCAACTCCTCTCAAACCATACAACAGAATTTCATGAAACCTTTTCAGATAATAAGGACATACTACGTAGATGTGCATATCGACAGGAAATTGCGATTCAATTTTTTTTCCAGGAGTTACGCCCCTTTGAACTTAATTGCCTCACTATACTATTACTGTTGACTCCTCTTGCTTGGAATTTAAATTTCCCAACATGCTGCCATTCAAATTAGGATAAATATGTGAAGGTAAGCATTTGATTGTGTTCATTTTACTTGTTAAGTGAGATTTTGTTTCTCCAGTGACAATATGAAGACGTGGGGTATGTGAGCGTGCTCACAAAGGTTCTTTAATTATTTTCTATTTTTCATTGGTAATATTTATTCTTTTTTTTTTAAATTTAAATGATTTTAGGTAATGATATAGGTAGAAGTTCTTATGGTGCTATGCAAGTCAAACATGCATTTGAATATGCATACTTGGTGCTCAGCTATACAATTACACCTCAGGGTACTTTTCTGTCTAAAGCTAATCAAAGGTAGGTACAACTATTATCAAAGTGAACATTTTAGCTCACAATCTGGCCTGGAGGGCCAATAAAAAGACCTGTCAAAATTGTGGTTAGGAGATCAGGATACCGGTTATTGAATTGGTGAAGTCGGGTGGGTGGGCGGCTGCCAATCGTGTCCGGCCTATAACTTTCTTGTCTTAAGACCTAGACCTTGGATCTATGGTATGTGGATATGTCACCTCAGGACGATGTGTCATGTTTCAAAAATGTTGACCTATGACCTTGACCCTTGACCTTAGGGTGAATAAATAGGTCATTTTAGATCATCTTCGTGTTCGGCCTGTAACTTTTTTGTCTAAAGACCTAGGCCTTGGATTTTTGGTGTGTAGGTACGTTATCTCAAGATGATTTGTCACATACCAAGAATATTGACCTTGACTGTTGACCTCAAGGTCAATAAATAGGTCATTTTTAGGCAGCTGCCAATCTTGTCCAGCCTATAACTTTCTTGTCTTAAGACCTATACCTTAGATCTATGGTATGTGGATATGTCACCTCAAGACAATGTGTCATGTTTCAAAAATGTTGACCTATGACCTTGATCCTTGACCTTAGGGTGAATAAATAGGTCAGTTAAGATAATCTTCACGTCCGGCCTATAACTTTTTTTGCCTTAAGACTTAGGCCGTGGATATTTGTTGTGTACGTAGGTTTCCTCAAGGTGATGTGTCGCATATTAAGGATGTTGACCTTGAATTTAAATTGCTAATCATGTCCAGCATGTAACATTTTTGTCTTAAAACCTAGCTTGGATCTTTTATGTATGGGTAGTGTACCTCAAGATGATGTGTCATGTACTTAAGATGTTGACATCTGACCTTGACCCTTGACTTCTTTGTTGGAGAAAAGTTACTTAATAAAAATGAAATAGAAGAAAAACCCGGTTTGCTGTCACTCGGACAGCTCTCTTGTTAAAATCTCATCTGAAATTACTGCACCAGTTGGACAGTAAAGATGGTAAATGGTCCTAAAAAGGCCCTTTTAAAAATGTATTATGGTCACTCCTCTCTGATATACAAGAATAGCTTATGGTTACTGAGTGAATTGTTTCTAGATTTTAATTTGTATACCCCCTGCTAGTGCTACTAGCGAAGTTGGGGATATATAGTGATTGGGGATTCCATTTTTCCATCTGTCTGCACCCTATTTACCAGTGGTTGGATATTGTCAGACTTCAGGCAATCTTCAGTGTGCATTGCCATTGTGCACCATATATTTTATTATTAATCAGAATTATTTTTATGGGTTTCCCATAGACAAACATGGACTTCTACATTTCTCCATGTCATGTAAAAGGTTTGGGGGGGGTTGCCATGCTGCCTAAACCAGTGAATGGATTCTGTGAAACTTTAAGGGAATCTTCAGTGTACATTGCCATTGGGTACCACATATTTTGTTTTTTTTATTAAAATGATTTTTGGGGTTCCCCATACACAGACATGGACTTATACATTTCTTTGTATTATTGTCACCCATAGTGAGGGATATACATTTGTGAGCTTTCCTCACAGTATTTCTAGTGTATTTTGCCTGGTAATCTTTTAATAACACTGCATTTCCTAATTTAGAATGTTTAACATGTGAAACTTCATGACTCATGTTGACAAAAATGTGGTGTATTGTATTAAAGCAAGACAATATTGAACAAGTAATATTTATATAAATAAACTTGAAAGTATATTACACAGCTGCAAGTCAAAAGAAATACAGTTGTATTTTTTGCAAAACAGTTTTCAACTTTTATTATTTTTAACTGCATTTCCAGGGGAAACTGGTTCACCTGCCTGCAATGTACATTAGTGGCTCCAAGTATTTATTAGGAAAACATGGTATGCTGTCAATTTGACTGCTCATTTCTTGGTTTTAATTGTTATAATTGTTTCACAGTAGAAATTAAGTGAAAGAATTGTGGTGAAATATCTACCTGTCTTGTGTAACCATCCATTGGAACATTGAAATGGGGTCACATAAGACAAATTATTGCTTTAAGTTGATCATGATAATGCCAGCTTGAAATTTGATTGTTTGACTGTAGGTAATCAGAATTATATGTAGTTAAAATTATCAGGATTATAAGGACAAAGGAGTGGCAACCAGTCTCATATGTATATAAAATATTGTAAATATTTTCTGTTTAGTATATTGGGAAGAATTGTTCGTGTGACTGATGAGGTTGTGGAATATCGACAGTGGATAAAGGAAAACTTCCCAAGGGAAGTGATTCCAATTAATACAATTGCTGAAAGAAAAAGTTATGCTAGTGTTGCTAATGCCAAAATCACAGATAAAGAACAGGAAAGCAATAGGTACTAAAACTAGAATACGTGGTATTTAGTCTGATGACTTATTTTGTCAGAAGATAAAATTTACTTTTATCTGTCTTAGCTTAGTAAAATTGATTTGTTTATGTATAATTAAGTCTCCCAAAGGAAGTTTGGAGACTTGTTGTTTTTGCAGCGTTTGTAATTAATCTTTCTGTCTTGGCAACCTTGAACTTGTTTGGCCCATAGCTTAGATACAGTATGGAGGATTTTCATGAAAATTCACGTGATAGCCTTCCATTTGGAGATTGACCTATCGATGTTAAATAAATGGGGAACCAGAGGGGCTTGCCCCACCCTAACAAACCCCCTTTTAATATTAATTTGGAACGATAGGTATAAATTACAGTACAAAATAGTCACATAATTGCAATATTAAAAGTTGTACACATGCACATATTTATAAGATATATGAAATATATTTGTATTTATTTGTGTAATTTATTTTGAAATTTATAGGGCAAGTCCAGATGTTTGCAGAGTGATAGGAGATGAACAGTCTGATTCAAGCTCTATATACAAATCATCATCTAGTTCAGCATCCAATTGTTCCACATCCAGTTTAACCAGTGATTCTGTAAGTTATATGTTTAAAAATCTTTTTCATTGAAAAATTGTCATTTGGGTGTAAATTTGTAATCATGTAGAGAAGACGTTTTGTTGTTTCTTAGATATTTAAGTAAACTTAATTTTACTTGCTATTTAATTTCTATGTTTTATGGAAAGAAAAAGATAAATATATATAATCATCAGTATAGTACATTTTGGGAATAGACTGGGATCTCAAGGTCTTTTATGTCGGCACTGCAATTTTTATTATTATTATTATTATTTTTTTTTGACTGATGATAAAAAAGAGACACTGGAAATATTGAATTCCAGTTAGTTAAGACATAAAAAAAACCTTAGCTGTTAAAAGTGATGGAAAAGCGGCTCAAATCAGTCCTGATTTTCTTCTGCTTTTTGAAGTCCAGATTTGTCCATTACAGTTCCATTTTTATACACAGAAAATGGCTGCTGAAGTATCATTTCTGCTCAGTTCACATGGTTTTCAAAATCATCTCTGTAAAATTTTACCATTATTTTCTCCTCAAAACACTCATATTTGAAATGAATCGCATTGGACATCCATTTGCCCTGCAAGTCATTTGGAAAATGAATGCATTTGATTTACAAGTTTTAAGACTCCCCCCACATCGATTGTTGCCCACTTGTATAAAGATGTCTTACCCCCAACAGATCATTCAACTGATCAATAAAATACAGCTAAACTTTTTTGTCTAGGGGTGATAATTACAATATAGTAGCATAAGGGTGTAACGATACACTTTTTTGACATACGATACGTATTGCGATATTTCAATAGAAAACGTTTTAAGTACGATCCATTGATTTAGAAATTGCTTCAAGTCCCTCGAGTTTCTTTTCTGCCATGATGCGCCAGTGATGTTCATGAAAAAAAAATTATGTACATCGACTCCAACCAAACATTTAAATACCTATGGCTTATAAAAATTTTGCCCCAGTTCTAAAAATACGTAAATAAAATCAACCAAATTGTTAAATCGTAAGCAGCCGCCATGTATCGTGTATTGAACCGTCAGGGAAAAATAACGCAATTTCAGTACATACGATGAATCGTTTCCCAGTTATGGTAGCAGCATTTTCCTTGAAACCTACACTTTAACTGTTCAATTAATCTAAGATAAAGCTAGCAAACATATGCAAAAGAATACTGAAGCGACAAAACAGTGGCAAAAGTGTACAAATTCAAATTTCAAGGAAAAGACAGTCAGGAGAATTGAACACAACAAACACCACAAGCATACAAGTATAACGAAAAGAATAAAAAATTGTGTAATTAGAATTTGGTAAAATTCTAAAATTTGGGGTTTTTTTTATTTCAGGAGACAGAAACAGACAGTATTCAGAAAAAAGAATCTTCTCAAAAACAATCAAACATTACATCTAATAGCAGTAAAACTGCAGTAAAGCAAAACTCCATTCAGACGAGTAGAGAATTTGTTCGTAGCAGAGAGGGTAACAAGAATCCCACACATAAACGAGATGGAAGCTCAAGTAGTGTGTCATCAAACAGATCAGGAAGTCAAAATCGAAACCGTCCTGTCTCTAGTGGTGCTAGTTATGATTATCATGGACATGGCAAATCTAGTGGCCATCATTCTCATGGCCATGTTGTGCATGGATATCATAAAAACTATAGAGGAGTTCCAAATACTAATCAGCAAAGTGGTAAAGTGTTCTCTAGAACTCAGAACAAAAAAAGGAAAAATAACACCTTTAACCCACAGACAAACAGTAATTTTAAAAGAGACAATTTTCAAATGAATGGAACCAGCACTAGATAGTTAGAACTGCTTATAACAGAGTGCGAGATAGATGTGAGTGAAAGCGTTTGTGAGTTTGTTTCTACTAAGACTTTAATGGAGGCTGACTTTTGTTTGATGTGTAAATAGACATTTTTCATGAACATTTAATGAATTTTGATTAGTCAGAAAATTCATTTCAAACAATTGATGAATTAATATTAAAAAAAATATTTAGCATTGACATTTTATTTTGGTAAAAAAAAAGTAATATTCATCAGAAAAAAAATAATCACTTGAAGATTTCCACAGTAATAATCCATTCCCTTGTTACCATTGTATATATATATATCATGTAAAAATCAGATTGTTTGTCATTAGGGACAGTTTTTTGAAAAATTATGGGAAAAAATAATGCTTTACATTTTAAACAAGAAAGCCTTTATTCTGTGTCAAACACAGAGAATAAGAGTTGTGATAAAGGAATGATTGTGTAATGAGCATAAATGTATTTTAGAGTGTTTTAATTCCATATTCTGAAGTGAATGTGATATAATGCATTGTTATTTTTTTTCATTGGAAACAATTCAATAGAATTTGTTATATGCATTTGAATGGAAGTTGACATGTAAAAAATATGACAAGAACCAAAGACAATCTAACTTTGAGAAATTTAAATCTACTTAAAAAAGTGAAAATCTTCATTGACATCTGAAGTGCTATGTAGTGTTTGAGCAAATGTTAGCGTGTTAAACTTGTGAATGTGGTTAGTCTTGACTTGAGCATCAATGTAGTCTTCTTTATGTCTCTCAAGTATTAATTAAAACTTTAGTTCATTGATTTTTACAGGAAATTTCAGGAATGTTGAATTCCTTTTTGAATTGGAAGCCAGTAGATAAATATTATATAATGGATCTTACTTTATACATGTACTTTACAATATTATTGTAAACAAGTCTCATCTGTATTTAAAACTGGCCGCTGTGAAATAGCCAAATGTGCTGAAAACGGCGTAAAACCCCAACTAAACAAACAAACTTCTATATTTAAAAGATTTTAATATTTGTGAAAAATGGGTTTATCTTTAAAAATGATCTTCATTGTCTTTTTAGTTCTTAAACATAAAAACAGGAATATGTTCAAGGTTAGAGGTATACATTTGACAATTCTAATTTATGTTTTGATGGTGCTTTTTTTTTTTTTAAAAGTTAAATATTTCAAACATTGGGAAAACTAAGACCAAAAATGCATGTTAAAATCACCTGTGGATAACAAGTTCATTAGTTCATATTAAATTTTTGCCATAGTATGGTTAATATTCAATCATTTTTATATGTAAAATATACTTCTTGAAATTTATATTCCTTGATATGAGAGGTTATGAAGCTTTCAGAATTGCAGCTTCTGGTCAGATAAAATTATACTTCAAAATGTGTTGCTGGCATTAATACAGATCATTCTGTTATATATTTATACTGTAAATTCAGAAATTTTTGTGTGCACTTATTATTGCGATTCTTTTACTCCAGACAAAATTGCGAGGTTTAATTATTGCGATCACTGCCCGTGTGAAAACTAAAAAGTTATTGCGATATTAAAGATGGAAGTTTTATTAATGTAATCATTTTAATTAATAGTTTTAAAAATATTAGAATATAAAATGTCATTTATAATAATAGCTATCCACACAATAACTATACAACTAATTATCTACCAATTAACCTGTGTCCTGATGTCGGCAATCAATGACCAGAAACTTACCTCTGTAAATGTAAACAAAGGGTGACGTATCTAGAATAAATCAGACATGAAAATATGCATTAAAAGTGCGAGTTTTTAATATTGCGATCCCAAACCGATCGCAATTTTCGCAATAATGAAAACATCGCAATAATTTCCATATTTACAGTATTTATATAGTTTATAGGTATTACAGGAACTTGGGTCTTTATAGTGTAACAGTAGTTTTTACACCTAATCTGCTTAAATTGATACCAAAGATTTAGTGGAAGTGCTAAGAAACATGTGCAGACTTTTGCATTCAAGCATTTATATTATAGATTCATTCAAAGTATGGGAATGCAAGTTGAAAATCTGGAATATACAATGTATGGAACATTGAAATACAGTAATAATGTTCCCAGATGGATGAATTTATAAGTTTTTAAAACTGTATTTCAATATTTTATAGTGCTAAAATTCACAGGGATATTATGGATAGTTAATTTTGTGAAATATGTAAAATAAAGAAAAAATACCATATTTCTTGTGTACAATGTGCATTTGTGGATTAACCTTTATTGGGAATTATTATTGTAGGGACTTTGTTAGGAAAGATATAGAAAATCTGATTTTAGTATTATGAGATTCTAAATGACTTCATGCAAAAACTTTATTCACTTTATATGTTCATCTTTAACTAAAGTGGTTTGCTTGAGTGTTGGAAGAAGTTTTTCTGAAAGTCAGAGACCCTTTATTTGAATAATTTAGGGATCAAGATGTCTGTTGTACATATCTTGTTTTTATCAATGATCTTTTATAATATGCAAGTGAATTGTATGATTCTGTATATGATATGTATGTGAGGGTATCTTCATCTTGTTTATAGTCATTTTAACCATGTCTTCACATTTGTAGGTATAAATCATAGCTTATCATTACAGAAATATAATGTAGATATCTGCTGTTTTCCTATGGATACCTGTATTCTGAGAGTAGTTTTACATTTCTTTAATATGCAGGGTTCTACAGTTCAGTGAGTAGCAGCTTCAATGTTTTTATTGCCTGAAGTGGTTTTGTAATAATAAGATATGTCGTTTATATACCTAGCTCTAATGTGAGCTGTTGTCATCACTTGCTGTCTGTTTTCCATTTACTTACTATCTTTATGGTACTTCACCCCTATAAAAAATGTTCCTTGATCTATCATGAAGTATAGCCGCATTGGCTTCTAATTTGCTGAAAGATTCCCACTATGTTATCTAGTATGTCTGTTTGGATATCTGATAAAATTAAAACCCATTTTGCAAATCATGAAATGTGAAAATTTGGTAATTTAAAAAAAATCTGGGAGGTATTCAGTCATGAATCTATTTATCATATCATATCATTAAGAACATAGTCCTAGTTAAAGGACATTGAAACAGCAAATATTTCAATCATTGTATGTCGCTTCTGAACTTTATCCTCAATATACATGTAACTTCATATATAACCAGTTGAGCGATATAGTTGGTATGAGCATGTAGTTTGTTAAAAATTATTACATGAGCTAGTCAGTATTTTTTTGTTTTAAAGAATGCCAAATTTCAGTTGGCTGTATTCCTGGCACTTGTATGTATTAAGTTCTTTCATTGTGCGAGTCCAATTTATGCCGTAAAAATTTTGATTGTATCTTCTACATAATTTTTGCAATTGATGAATGATTGATATTATTTTCACTTAATTTTGAAGGCAGCAATTAATACTATGTTTATCATAGTTTTGGTCAACACATTAAGCCTGTTCCTTCCTACATTATTGTTTGCAGCAGTAAATGATATTGATGGCTGTAACTACACAAATTATCTAACAGAAATTTCAGTGTTGAATATACAAGAAGTCTGATTTCTTTTCTTTCAAATCAATAAAAATAATGATATCAAGAAGATTTTGATTAGGTTAATTGCGTGTTATTGTTATATTATGGAAATTCAAGTCAATTTTCTTGAGATTTTTTCTAATTTCATGGATTCATAAAATTTTTTTTAATCATAGGAAGGTAAAAGACACTTAAAAAATTAATTCATACGTATATTTTACCTTTTCAGGTCAATTATTTTTTTCATTTTTTTGATAGAGTAAAATGGCAGTCCTCGTTGAGAACTCGTGCATAGAGACATATTTTAGGGGTAATTTGCATTCTTTTGCATTAGTATGTGCACAGTTACCAAGGTGTGCATATCAAAAGATAAAATGCTATTTTAAAGTCACTTACAAGCTAAATGGCTAAAGAAATATTTTGAAAAAAAATGTTATCAAGGATTTGAAACAAGCTGAATATACACCTTCAGACTTTGTTGTCTTTATACCCCTCAGAAACAGTTTTTTTGTAACTACTCTTTAAACATTGGAGTTGTCAGTTTGGAGCCAAAACTATAAAAAAAAAAATATGTTCAGTTTTATGAAAAACAAGGATGCCATAGGATGATAGTTTTCTTGCTTTATTCAGACTTCCTTCACGATATAAACTTCAAGTTTGCTTTAACTTGGTTACAGTTGTGTCAAACATTAAACAAAGAAACAAAACAAAAAATGACTTACATGGAGGACATTAGAATTTGATTTGGTATTCAGTTGTATAGTAGTTTTGTTAGGAAGGATGTTTTATCACATGTAATTTTAATATTAATTATTTTAAGTCAAGAATTTTTCATAAAAAATCGTTTTTAAAGATTCATCTGTTTTTAGGCAAAGCAATTATGTTGTATATATCATTGGTAAGTTTTTGTTTGTTAATCATTGTGATGAACCAGATGTACAACTCCATGATAATTATTTTAACTGCTCAAATATTTGAAATGTTGTTTAAGGCATGTTATCTATCTATAGATAAATGCTCCAATGGCCAGTTTGAGATGCATTTTGCCTTGAATATATATATTTAAGGTGAACAACTCTGTACAACAGATGATTTGAGAAAAGAATTCATTTTGACCTTTGTTCTGTTCATATGTTTGTTTTTGTTCTGTGAATGATACAGAAATCCTCATTTGATATTTTATTTGTTGACATTTTGACATTTAAATTGTGTTAACTGTGTAATTTATGAAATGAGAAAACAAAATATATTAAACCTACACAAAATACTTAAAAACAATTCAAATTTGTGTTTTGCTTAGATTTTTGTTACCATTTCAAAAACCATTAAATGTTTACATGTACATGTATTTACATTTCTGCACTTTAAATGTTGACAAACATGTATATACAGTGAACGACCAATGTATTACAACCAAAGAGTTGAACAATAGTAGTATTTCTTAGAATTATCTGAATATTTTTCGAAACATTATCTGAATATTTGCTGGAGGCAGCTTAGTTAAAAAATGTATTAAATTTTGAATTTTTTGCATGAATTGAGCAGAAACCACAGCAGATGAATTCTGTCTTTATGAAATTTATGCTTGATGGGGAAATTTTTGAACTTTGTGACTGGGCATTATTTCTCTATTGTTTACTCTTTTGAAGTGTTTGATTTTTTTTTTCTCATTTCACAAATTTTGGTTTATATATTTGTGTACTTGTGTTCATGAATCTTCAAAAAGAGTCTTTGTTCTTTTATATCATATATATGATTTTGAGGAATTGTACAATAATGTGAATATATTTAAACAATTGAAATTTTAGACCTTTCTCTTGAGTATACAGATTTAAAACTTTGTCTTGAATTAGGTTTTAATCTTGCAAAGTTGCAGTTAATTTTTTCAAAAGAAAAACCTTCAAACCAAGTATTTACTATGTAGAAACATTAATTCTCTGGATAATATTTTGCAGTTTTGAAGTCTAAATGCTAGATTAACTTCATTGAGTCATCCAAGATATTATAAAAATTTTACCCATGTTTGTAAAGAATATATTTTTAAATGCTAAAAGTTCCGTATGTGAAATTTCCAATAACAAAATAAAATGTAAAACATTTTAAAATTTGTAAAAACATATTTTAGTATTTTTCATTCACTTTGTGCATATTCTGTTCCGCTTATGCAATACCTATTAAATTGAGGAAAATTTCACAAGAAGAGTTATCACATTGAAAGGTCCTTGGGTAAACTAACATTGTTTCTTTGGGAGAAATGATTGAACAAAAATGCTTAAGAATAATGGTTATGACAGGGATAGTTCTAACAGCCAAGTGATCAGACAATTTAAATTGATAAAGTACTTAATTAGTGATAAGTCATTCCATTAGCCCAGGTTTACCAACATTAGGTTTTATCTCTTGTTTGTCAGCTTAGTTGTATTCCAAACAGAAATTTGGTGAAATGTTTTAAATGTTTTTTGTTATGGAGGTTCTAAATAAAAATTTACAAAAGAAACTGATACTTTTTCTGATAAAACTTTTGTTATTGCAGAAAATAGAAAACCAGATGATGTCTTAATAATTGAACATGTTATTGCTTTTTTTAATCTACCTTATAATTTCTTATATCAGGCGTCTTTATTCCCTTTGTTCCATGACATCAATTGACAATAGATTTATCCCTTCTTTTTTAGCTCACCTGGCCTGAAAGGCCATGTGAGCTTTTGTCATCACTTGGCGTCCGTCGTCTGTCCGTCCGTCCGTCCGTCTGTCCGTCCGTCCGTCCGTCCACAATTCACATTTTAATCTTCTCCTCTGAAACCACTGGACCAATTTCAACCAAACTTTGCAGGAATGGTCCTTGGGTGGTCCCCTTCCAGAATTGTATCAGGGGTCGCAATCCACCAACAAACATGGCTGCCGTTACTAAAAATAGAAAAAAGGGGGTGGTTTCTTAAAAAATCTTCTCCTCCAAAACTACTCAACCAATTTATGTCAAACTTAAGTGGAATGGTCCTTAGATGATCCTCTTTCAGAATTGTATCCGATGACTCCACCCGCCAATCAAGATGGCTGCCACAGCCGAACTTAGTTTAACATAGGACCCTATGGGAAATTCATTAAAAAATCTTTTTGTCTGGAACCACATGCTCAATTTGAATCAAACTTTGATGGAATGGTCCTTAGATGATCCTCTTTCAGAATTGTATCCAATGACCCCGCCCACCAACCAAGATGGCTGCTTCAGCCGAACTTAGTTTAACATAGGACCCTATGGGAAATTCATTAAAAAATCTTCTCGTCTGGAACTACTTGCTCAAATGGAACCAAACTTTGGTGGAATGATCATTAGGTAGGTCTCTTTCAGAATTGTATCCGATGACCCCACCCGCCAAACAAGATGAATTTTAATGTCAACTTTGGCAACTGTATGCCAGGTGAGCGATTACAGGCTCCTGGGAGCCTCTGGTTTGATTTCTCTCCCTTGTATTGATATAAAACATTTCGATGGATAAAAAACCTAATTCTAACCTATATTCTGTGAACAATTTTGGCTACATTACTTTATCAACAGGAATATATTGGATGTTTTTAAATTTGAAAGGATTTTCTGTAAATAACTACTAGTATACAAAATTAGAAACAGAATTCCCAGCAATATTTTTTTTCCTTAGGCTTTTCTAGGCATTAAGTTTTTGGGATTAATTTTTAAAATTTCAATTTTTAACAAAATAAAATTGTAAATTGAAGTTTAAGTTCTCAGTAAAATATGTCAGCTTGCATAAAACTACAGATTTCAGATATAATAATAAATGGCTTTTTAAAATTGTATTTGTTAAAAATTGGTGAAGAAAAAAATTTATTTAGTTACAAAGAGCAGAGATACTTTATTATCTGTATTATTATGGTAAAATCTTTTGTCATAATTTTCATTACAAATTTTGTGAAATAAGACGGCCATATTTTTTTTCTCACTATTACTATAATATAAACATGTCTTGTGATGTCATTTGTTGAGCTTGTTGGTGCTCTTCATTGCAATATATGTTTGAGTAAAAAATGCTGTGGTACAGCTATTTAATGTAAGTTTTTTGTTGTATATTTTCAATATTTTGTTTGATGAAAATTATGCATAATAATTATGTAAAGTAATATTTAAAAAATTGTTTTAAATTTAAGTACATGTAAGCAAAAAATTAGTAGATCTTTGGAATTTGGAACATGTGAGGATATTATGAAAATATTAACCCTTTAGAAGAAAATTTAAAACAAATTTTATTTGTTAATGCAGGAAAATATTTTAGCTCAAAATAACACAATATTTAATATTTATATACTGCATCAGAATTTTGAGAAGTATTTAAAACATATTTTATATTTTAACAAAATATTTTTTATATTAAAATAGGACAGATAATTTTATTCAGAATTTATATTATATTCCTTAATTTGAACATTGTTATTAAAAAGACTTCACAAATTCTCCAACAAAGGACATTTTAAGCCTTGTTTAAGATTTTTTTTCAGCCTACCTTGAATATAAGAATTAAACAAAATTATTAGCTATTTTGACACTTTAAATCTGCAAACAAATAATTTGTAACAAAAGATTCTGACTTGGTAACTTTCTACAATTTTGTTTCTTGTCTACTTTTGAAATGCTTACAACTGAGGTGATAGTCACTTATCATTTATTTGTTTTAAAAAGAGTACTTGATAAATCAGTATAATTGAAGAGCCAATTAAAAAATGTATAGAAGTTAAGAACTAAACCCTTACCTTATCTGATGCCTTCTCACACAAAGCAGTTTCTGCTGGATGTATTTATACTGAAAATATGTTTAAATTGTTTATATTGAGAGATCGTAAGATCTGTGCAATATTGTTACTTGTAAAAGATATTTTAAAAAAAATCAATAAAAACAATAAAATGAAATAAAAAATAAAAATGAATAACAAGCTTCTTGTTTTTTCTTGTATATTTTTAACCAGGTTTCCCTCTGGAAAAATCCGGTTATTGAATTGGTGAAGTCGGGCAGGTGGGTGGGTGGGCAGGTGGCTGCCAATCATGTCCGGCCTATAACTTTCTTGTCTGAAGACCTAGACCTTAGATCTATGGTATGTGGATATGTCACCTCAAGACGATGTGTCATGTTTCAAAAATGTTGACCTATGGCCTTGACCCTTGACCTTAGGGTGAATAAATAGGTCATTTTAGATCATCTTCGTGCCTGGCCTGTAAATTTTTTGACTAAAGACCTAGGCCTTGGATTTTCCTTAGGGTAGGTAGGTTATTTCAAGATGATGTGTCACGTACCAAGAATATTGACCTTGACCGTTGACCTCAAGGTCAATAAATAGGTCATTTTTGTAACTTTTTTGTCTAAAGACCTAGGCCTTAGATCTTTGGTGTGTAGGTAGACGATGTTTCACATTTCAAGGATATTGACCTTGACCCTTGACCTCAAGGTCAATAAATTGGTCATTTTGTAACTTTTTTGCCTTAAGACCTAGACCTTGGATATTTGTTGTGTACGTAGGTTTCTTCAAGATGATGTCTCGCATATTAAGGATGTTGACCTGACCTTGAACTTTGACCTCAAGGTAAATAAATTGCTAATCATGTCCAGCCTGTAACTTTTTATACGACCGCAAAATTTTTGTGGTCGTATATTGGTATGACGTTGGCGTCGTCGTCGTCGTCGTCCGTCGGAGTCTGTAGACATTTGGTTTTCGCACTATAAATGTAGTATAAGTTAATAGAAATCTACGAAATTTAAACACAAGGTTTATGACCACAAAAGGAAGGTTGGGATTGTTTTTGGGAGTTTTGGTCCCAAAAGTTTAAGAATTAGGGGCCAAAAAAGGGTCCAATAAGCATTTTTCTTGGTTTTCGCACAATAAGTCTAGTATAAGTAAATAGAAATCTATGAAATTTTAACACAAGGTTTATGATCATTTTTTGGAGTTTTGATCCCAACAGTTTAGGAATTAGGGGCTAAAAAAGGGCCCAAATAAGCATTTTTCTTGGTTTTTGCACAATAACTGTAGTATAAATAAATAGAAATTTATGATATTAGCTTGGTGGGCTAAGGAAGGTAATCCAAACACATTCCAAACACATTTAAAGTAAAATATTGTGTATGATTCAATTATGTATAAAGAAATGTTGATTGTTTTTGGGGTGATTTATAGCTGTCAATTTATTTTTAGAACTTACTATGAATTAATATTAATTTTAGCCATATGTCATTTTTTATTTTAAGACTTCAATGATGTATTTAAATGTTTAATTATGTTTGCAAACTTCATGATAATTTTGAATAGGGATTATGACATTATCTTGAGGGAAAGATTTTTTTTTTTGAAAAAGGGAAAGTGGGGGGGGGGGGGGGGGGTGTCAAAATTTATGGGGTAAATATTAAATTGGCGGGGGGTGGGGAAAATTTTTTTCTCATTTCAGATTTGTACTTAGTTTTGTTATTATGGGCCCAGTTTTCAAGTTGGTTCAAATTGGGGTCCAAAATTAAAGATAAAAAAGGGGTAATTTTTTTTTTGGGGGGGGGGGGGTGGGGCATTTATCCACAGCATATTATGGTGTATTTAAATGGGCTGTTATGGTTGCAAAGTATAAAGAAATGGGGGGGGGGTTGAAAACAAAATTTAGAGGGGGGGGGTAATGAGAAATTGGGGAGGGGGTAATTTTTTTGGGGGGTGGGGAATTCTCCACAGCATATTGTATTGCACAAGAAGCAAAAAATTGAATATAAATTCAAATCATATGACCAATTCTAAGTTCTTTATTTCAGTTATTCTGTGTCAGAAACCTATTATGTGTCAAATATTTGAAGAAATTTTCAATTGCACAGTATTGTGCAATAGCAAGAAATTGATATGTGTGCTCTGCTATCAAAACCTTATTATTAACAAATTCCATGACTATGATGTCATTTTCTATTTTAATATGTTATGGTGTATTTAAATGGGCTGTTATGGTTGCAAAGTATAAAGAAATGGGGGGGGGGGTTGAAAACAAAATTTAGAGGGGGGGGGGGGGTAATGAGAAATTGGGGAGGGGGTAATTTTTTTCTCATTTCATATTTCATAAATTAAAAAGAAAATTTCAAATTTTTTTAGCAAAAAAAGGGGGGGTTACATTAAATTTTATTGTTTTTTGGTTTTTTTTTGGGAGGGGGGGGTTGGTCAATGTGCAACTTCATAGTGTATTGCACAAAAGCTAAAAAAAGGGGTAAATTATTATTTTTTTTTGGGTGGGGGCAATTCTCGACAGCATATTGTATTGCACAAGAAGCAAAAAATTGAATATAAATTCAACTCATATGACCAATTCTAAGTTCTTTGATTTCAGTTATTCTGTGTCAGAAACCTATTATGTGTCAAATATTTGAAGAAATTTTCAATTGCACAGTATTGCGCAATAGCAAGAAATTGATATGTGTGCCCAATTTTAAATTTTAAATTGGTTATTTCTGATTTATATATAAAAACAAATAATACTGATATGGTTTGAATAGGTAAATTAAAAATTTTTAAGTTCTTAGACAACATTCATTCTGTGTCAGAAACCTATGCTGTGTCAAATATTTATTCACAATCCAAATTCAGTATTGTATCAAGCTTGAATGTTGTGTTCATAATTGCCCCAACTATTCAGGGTTCGACATCTGCGGTCGTATCTAGCTGCGCCCAGCGGAGCATTTTATTTGTCTTAAAACCTAGATCTTAGATCTTTGATGTGTGGGTAGTGTATCTCAAGATGATGTGTCGTGTAATAAAGATGTTGACATCTGACCTTGACCCTTGACTTCTTTATTGGAGAAAAGTTGCTCAGTAAAAATGAAATAGAAGGAAATCCCGGTTTGCTGTCACTCAGACAGCTCTCTTGTTTATATATGTTTTCAAAACTAATTAAATGTGTATGATTTCAAAATCAGTGGAGTTGATAGAGATTATTACATAAAGAATCTTGCTGCAAAATCTTGTGTACAGTACCCTTTCTAAGGCAGCTCTTCTGATCTACAGTCATGCCCACATGTATATAAAAAGTGTAAATTTATGATGGGCATGTAAGACGAGATAAAACAAAGGTAAATGGGTTTAATTGCTGTTGTGCAGCACATCCTACTGTAACTTAGAATTCCATCACTTGTTCGAATTACAATGTATATTCTTTACTAAGTTTAAGACATATCTGTACTTAATGGACAAGGGCAAATGCTTTCATCATTTACCTTATCATTTCACTGATTTTTTTTAATTTAACACGAACAGAAACAATTACAGGGCAGATTAAAATTCAGATAGATAAATTGGCAGTATAAAGGTAAATAACATTGGTTGTGCAATATTTTAAGTGGAATATTTATACATGTACTCTTACAACGCCCTTAATAATTGGCCAATTGAAAAAAAAAAATGTTTTACTCCTTTGTTGGTTGTGCATCATAATTGTATCTAATTGTCCTACTTGAGAAAAAATTGTACCATATTAAAACATTGCACATCAACAAAATACTTGACAACTGCTTTAGCTATTAAGCTTACTCAGAAATTGCATTGATTAGAAATCCCATCAAGCATTCAGCACCAACACCATAGCTAGAATAAGGAAAAATGCACACAGTTTACTTAAAATTTTGTACATCGGTTCTAAGGAGTTAAACTCCTTAGAAACGCTTTATTCGGTTTTCATAGGACAAGACGAAAACAGTTTCTTCAGTACCAAAGGTCAAGGTAACAAAGAAAAATTTTTTGTGCTTACTGGAATGGAGTAAACCGATTACCTGGATAGTCAAGTCCATGGATAGGTCTTATAAATATAGATTATTATACCCCGCTCCAAAGGAGAGGAGGGTATACTGTTTTACCCTTGTGTTTCCGTCCGTCTGTCCGTAACCAAATTTGTCGTCAAACTCTTCTCTACTCGAGTCCTAACCCCAACCCTAACTCTAATCCTAACCTTAGTTCTAACCATAACCCCAACTCTAACCCTAACCGTAATCCTGCCTCTAACCCTTATCGTAGGTCTGTCTCGCAGTCCTACTCTAACCGGTCAGTACCGCATCGTCGGTGGTTCACCTTAGCAAACGTGACTGTTTGCCTCATGTTTGTCACGCTTGCACCCGTGAACCACCGGCGTGGAATGAATAGACAAAAGCAATCTTCGTCACTATGACACCAATGGAAAGCTTTTAACGAAAATATAATTAGAGGTTTTGTTTAATTTCGTCAGTTGTTTGAAGACCGTCAAACAACACACACGTATCAATGGAATCGAAAACGCCTATCGTTGATTTAGTGGTTCCTGCTAGATATTTAATACCTGTGGATCTTTCTAACACCAAAGCAAAACCAGAAATGAAAAGGAAATTACTTCCAACCAAAGTGAAGAGAACCAAACGGCTGGACAACACAAGTGGAGGACACTGGAAAGTGGATCCAAACAAGCAATGTACAAAGTGTCAAATGAACTTTGAGCTTTGAGGAATTCTACAAAAACATGAATATCTGCAAGGGGTGTAGAAGGATTGACAACGAGTGGACAAGACTTAAAAGAGACCTCATCAAAAAAGTGAAATATGAACTGCAACAATCTCGAATCGAATACTTTGCCAAACGTTCGTGTATGAATCAACAAGCCGTTGAGGAACCTGTAGCTAATATAAGCACTTGCAGGACGACTGGGGCTCATTCTACTATCGAATCCCAGGAAAGAAAGACGTCTTAAAAGTATACCTGTGACATATGTGGATACCAGTCCAAGCGAAACTTCAACCTAGCGCGACACAAAAAGAATGCACACGGTATGGAAGAGGATTCAACATACTATAATGATTCAGTCTCAGATACCACCACAGAAGCCGATAACGAGGAAACGGAACAAAGTAGTGAACACGAGTCCAATGAAGACTCCGAAGAGCAATGCGAATAGTCTCCATGGGATGTCATTTTGAATAGAACATTTCAAGTACATCAATCGGAATACTCACAGAAAGTAAACGAACTAGTCGAAGCCGGAATGGAAGAAGACACGCTTGACAGCATATAGAAACATGTTTGACACATACAGAGACGAAATGCGAAAGCATTACATCGGACTGATGTCCTGGTATCAAGACATGAATAAAGACCCCCGTACATAGAAAGATCAAGAAAACTGCTAAACGCTTGAAAGATGAGGAAGACTACGAACCAAAAGAATCATGGGAATATGCCATAGAAAAACGAAAATATCTACTTAACCGTGTATTGAACGAGTACGACCCACCACCATCTGAAGACAGCAATGACTCTGTGTGACGGAGGAAAAGAACATATTACAAAGAAAAACAGAAAAAAAATATAACAAAAAAGGGAAGGAGGGTAATGCAGCCTATATAAATTTATACATATATATAGCCAGTCACAAGCCTGGACAAATGCAGAGTGACCTTAAAAAATTGAGGATTAATGCAGCCTATCTTATGATAGCCAGTCACAAGCCTGGATAAATGCAGAGTCGCCTTTCAAATGACCTGGATGTAAGGGTGCTCTCGCACAGATCCAATCTTTGACTAAAGACAATCGACCACCAGCAGCAGCAGCCCCAAAACCAAAATGAGCACGCGAGTAAGGTCATGATTAGCGATGAGCAACAAAGAGCAAGAGAAAAACAGCGATGCACAAGAGAAGAGCAGCGATGACGAACAGCAACAAGCAGCAGGACCGAAATGAGCACGCGAATAAGGTCATGATTAGCGATGATCAGCAAAGAGCAAGAGAAAAACAGCGATGAACAAGAGAAGAGCAGCGATGACGAACAGCATCAAGCAGCAGGACCGAAATGAGCACGCGAGTAAGGACATGATTAGCGATGAGCAGCAAAGAGCAAGAGAAAAACAGCGATGAACAAGAGAAGAGCAGCGATGAAGAACAGTAACAAGCAGCAGCACCGAAATGAGCACGCGAGTAAGGTTATGAATAGCGATGAGCAGCAAAAAGCAGCGTAGAGCGGCATGGAGCAAGAGAAGAGAAACGAAGTGCATCATAGAGCAATGAAATGGACCGCCGTTGCTAAGGCGGTTGCTAAGGACACCCCTCCATTGATCTAATGGTGACAGCATCACATGGAGGTAAGGGGACATAATCCAATCCTACCTTTAGTCCTCACAGAAAACATCACCCGCAGATGAAAAGAGCGGAATAAGGGGAGATAATCCAATAGTGTACTTCGTATACTCTCGGACCTCGACATAACAGTGAGAATATCAGTCCCTAGAGACCGATGAAAGATCCAGAGACGACCGAGAAGTGCGGGAAAAGGGAGATAATCAGTCAAGCATGACACATCCGGGTCCATGACTAACGTCACTTCCGTAAACAAATCATGGGAAAAACACACTACTTCCGGTTGCGCATGCGCGCAAACCACTTCCGGTTACTTCCGGTTCCGGTCACACATGCTCAGACCACACATTCGTGTCCTGGCACTTACGTCATTTCCGTAAACAAATGGCGGGAAAACACATCACTTCCGGTTGCGCATGCGCGCAAACCACTTTCGGTACTTACGGTTCCGGTCACGTGACATCCGGTTCCGGTGGCGTCACTTCCTGTGACGTCATTTCCGGTTGACGTCACATGTACCTCATTCTTTCAGTAGGGTGATCCCCCCATAAATCAATAATGTCCAATTATCTCATAAACCGTTAAAATGCCCACCCCTAAACCATATATTTTCTTATTCCCCATGGTAAGACGCACCAAATGACACACACCTCGCTTTCCCAGGGGGTTATCACCACTCCCATCAAATCAATAATGTTCAATTATCTCATAAACCGTTAAAATGCCCATCCGTAATCCATATATTTTCTTATTCCCCGTTGTAAGACGAACCAAGTGACACAGACCTCGCTTCCCCAGGGTGTTATCTCCACTCCCATCAAATCAATAATATTCAATTATCTCATAAATTTTCGACGGTCAAGGAAGAAACGGCATAATAGCGGCGCTGAGAGCGATGCGTATAAACAATACCATGATTCCCTTTAAATGATACATAGCCCATTACTCGATGGGCGTCATTCTCGCCCCCTTAAGCCAATTATCTTGAATTATATAAAATTAAAATCCCCAACCCCTGGGATCTTTAGTCTAATTATCTCGTAAAGCATTGAAATCGCTGGCCCTAAGTCATATATTTTCTTTTTTTCCCATGATAAGACAAACAGATTGATAAAAACCTAACACCCACCAAAAAAGGGGGGTCATCCTCGCCCCTCAAAGCAATAATTTTTAATTATTTCAAAATCCGTAAAAATGTTTATCCCTTTAACACGTTTTAATACGCAATGTTCAAATCTCACAAATCATTTAAATACTGATACAAGGAAGACATGAATGTATCAGACATAATATGTAATAATAGATATTATTTCATTTGCTTGGTAATAAATTTAAAAAAATTCTAGTTGTGTTGCAATGCATTGTTTTATATAAATATGATCCAAATTACACTGACTTGATGTTGGGAGGACTTATCACGGCAGGTAAGAAGTCTTATTATTATTTTTATTTAATGAAACCGAATGCATTTTATTACACCATACAATAAAATCAGTTCTCGTTAACGGTTCTTGGGATATATCTCTGTCAATGCGGCATGTCGACAAGCAAAAGTTGATTAACTGTGACATTGTATGATTAAAACTCGGGTCACAAGTATACCCATATCACGATTTTCAAATAACCTCTTCATTAAGTATGCATAAAGTTTATAAGAACAATTTCCCCATTCTGAAAAACAAATAATTTATTGAATATATTGTAAGGCATTCGAGATATCAGTTACTTCGTTTGGGAGACTTCGTAACAGTTCACTGTTAACAGTTATTACTCGTTTGAAAGGTAATTTTCTTACTAAACGCTCGAGAATGTAACAATCAATAAAAATTATTTTATTTTTATTCAAGGCGCGGGAATAGTAATGAAGAATGAAACGAATAAAACCGAGGACTTCAAAATTCGCCTGACGGATTTCGCGGGTGTTTACAAGAGTTCGTACTGTTATAATATTATTCAAATCTACAATAAAACGTGTTGAAAATGTTGGTCTTTTCAGTGATAATCTACACGAGTTGAAAGATAACCGCGGGTATACAATGAAGAATAAGCCCAAGGATTACCGGAGAAAATCATTTAGAAATAAAAATTGGCATTCCTACATCAGGCTTACCGTAATTTAGCCAATCGGAATTGTGAAATATATATAGCTAACCTAAATCAGCTATTTTTACCAATATTTTCTTATTATATGATCTATAACAAACTTCACGGTGACTTGTATACTAGTGCTTGTGACCCCAATTAAATATTTAGCATGTAAACCATTAGAATTCAGCTCGTTGCGAGGTCTGATTTTGACTCCGATCATAAATGATAGGATTATAGGTTTTCTTGCCGAAATCTGTGGTACTCTGGCTTTCCCTAAAAATAAAAGTAGATCGCCACTTCATATTGTCACTGGCATTCAAGTACAATAAGACGAAGCGGTCCTTAATTATTCAGATAATTATAATACATGACCTACAGAGATAATGAATTTTTAAAGTGTTGTAACAATATTAAGACTTTAAATAATATAATTATATATTGTTTAGAATATGAATCAAGGGACTGTTTCAAATAAAAGAAGTTCTTGGGTTATTTAGATAATAGATAACAATAAACTTGTCAAGTTTTCCTTTACTTTCTTAAGTTGCGTGTTAAAATTTCATTAAGAATTTTTAATTTGGAAAATCTTCAATTTTAGTCAATGAAACAGAAATAAAACAATTACATTTTTGCCAATAATTGCAAATATGTGTTATTTGTTTGATTATTATCTTGTTAATTGTTTTAATATATTTTGAAAGTGAAATATATGAACCAAGTTCAGAATAAGTATTAACATATCAACTATTTACTGACGGCTGTGGCTGGCCACTCTTATATAAGGTAAGTTACTTTGGTATCTATAATATAGAAACCGTCCATACCGTGAAATTGATTAATATTTTAAAAATGTATCTAAAGATTGTTTTCTTGGGTAATAGATGCACAAGTACTGAAATTTTGTTTCGTTTTTTCTTTTTGTTTTTTTTTTTGTTTTTTTTTTGTTGTTGTCTATACCATTTTGAGTCCTACATTTAAAATCCATCTAGAAATTTTAGCTTTTCTCGATTAACACAGAGAGTTCTGAGAACGGTATTTTCATCTTGTGGGTATTTTTTTATGCAAGATCCTTTATTCTGGCAGGGATTTTTATAAAATTAGTTCTCTTATTGGAACTGACCCAGAATTTAGGGATAGGATTGATTTATTCAATACCGTTAAATTATAAAATACTAGTATATTCTTTTCCAATAGAGAACACTATTTTTAGTGACCGTCTCTTTGTCTTCTTATTGCTATATATCTTTATTGTATGGTATATTTGTTAAAACTGGTACCTCTTGTACAATATTCGACACACTGTTTCTAGAGCCATTTAATCTATTCTTATAGTATAGAGGCTGTTGCTCTACGCAGAATTAATCTGTTCTCATGTTCAGACTATCTTGACTCTGTTGTGTTCATGTTTGTGTTTTATACTATTTTAAGTTATTTTTTGTCCGGAGATCTGTCAGTTTGGTTGCTTTAATTGATTGGTACATGTATGTCATTGTTGACCTTTCCTGTTATCTATTTTGTTATTTATCAATCCTACAGGTTGTTGTCTTATTGGATCTTACCCGTTATCTTTACAGTGTCATAATTCAAAATTAGATGTTATATTTCCCATTTTGTAAAGTAGAAATTTCAAAATTTTATAGCATTTAAATGTCAAAAAACATCTTAATTTCAAAATGCATCGATAAAGATCTAGATTATGGTTATAGATACATTTTGAAATTTCTAATTTATAAAATGGGAAACGTAACATTAGTATACCATATTGTTTTTAAAAAAAATTGAAATGTCTAATCAAACGATATAACACATTTTTTTCACACACAATATGTCGTATATTTCGACCGAAATTGTGTCCATTGAACAAATGAATATTACAATAGCTTAAATCTAGAAGTTCCATAAACCATTCTATGTAAGATTACATTATATTTCAGGAAAAATTGAATACAACAAAACATGAAAATTTTTGGGATACTTTGGATGTTTCTGCTTGTTCTTCTTGCGTTAGTGATTGGTCCTACCAGTGGACGGCATGCATACGAAAGGCAGAAACGAGATAATGGTGGAGATCGCGGGGAAGTTCATGCTCCTCCACCAAAATTAGGAGATGAATTGGTCAGAAGGTGAATATAATCTACTTAGTCAGGATTCAAGGATATGTCGAGACGGTGAAAGGGTAAATACACTAAACAAAGGGATAGCGATTTATTACTGTTCGTCATCCTAAAACAGTGAAGCCTTCAACAAAGAAAAACTCTCACATCTGCTAGGTCAACTAACAAATTACACACAATAAAACTTTTAACATTGAGTGTCATAGTATGCCTGAAAATCTGACTACTAGTCCGGTCAAACTAAGTTTTAACCTCAAACTAATTGCAACAGAAAATGTTTTAGTTCTAATCTATAGCATTAAGCCCCAAATAGACACAGAAAAAAGTCTCAGAAAATCTAACTTGAGGAAAACTCAAAATCATCATTTTTAATTTCCTATGGAAATTAACATTGGAAAGGGGAGATAACTCTGCAAAAATTAGCCTTTATTGTCAGTTTTTGGTTGATTTTCTTAAAATTCATGTAAAGTATGATACTTTGATGGGGTTATAAGTTCGTATTTGACTATATTATATAATCTTCTGCTGATGAAATGTACAAAACCGAAGTGTTATGGGTATTTTTATTTTTTTTGCACATTTTTCATTAAAGAAATTGTAAATTTGTGGCTTTGTGACCATTTTGAAAAAATAATGTGAAAATTTGGTATTGCTTAAATCTGTAAATTATATTTGTTCAGCATCTACCTTGTTTAAAGAAACTTTAAACCACAAAATGAAGAATATATGCTTAATCATTTTTATTAAATTTGAGATTCTTTACCTTGACATGTTGAAAAATTTAATAAATGGTCATCTAATTAATTACGAAATGTAGCTTGATAAAAGATATAAAAACACTTTTAGAGTTGTTTGTTATACTCTAAAGACGGCTAAAATATCAAGAATCAATACATTCTGCTGAACAGAAGCGGTAAAGTTATAATTTTGTATCAATTTTTATTGATATTTCTGCCTTTTTTGTCTCCAATTTTCAATGCAAGTCTCCATAGGAATTTTAAAATCGTGATTTTTTAGTCTTCCTCAAGTTAGATTTTGTTGGACTTTTTTCTGTGTATATTTGGGGTATAATGCTAAAGATTAAAACTTAAAAATCTTCTTTTGCAATTACTTTAAGGTTAGGGTCAAATTAATGCTAGGTTGACTGGACTATACGTAATTTAAGTCCATATAACATGAAAAAGATATAAAAAATTACAGGGCACATCAAATTAATAACTTTTCAGTCAAGTTTGAATGAACTGGGCAAATGATACGGATGAGCTATATATATGTATTGGCTGAATCGAAAAAATTACCTCATGTCTAAAAGAAGAACAGCATATACCTAAGCTTGGAGACACACTTTCTATACGCTTAATTTGGTTTTGCTCCCAAAGACTAGGGTGCGCGTAAAAGTAATGTGTAATGCATAAAGCTGGTAGATAAGAGAAATGATGTGTAAATAGTCTAGTTACATATGTACAAAGTACTTTCAGTTGATGTTTTGCATTTTGACGACTTCATTGTGCGTTGAATCCTTTTCTATTCACAGGAAATGAACAATCACAGATATTATTGTCGACCAAATTTGGCAGAGAACTGGCATAACATTAATCTATCACCTGGTCTTGGTTTTCATGTAAACTCTTATCATTTTTTCCGACATTTTCGTTTATTGAACTACAAATAAAATAACATCTTGACATATTTTGCTTTTTTTAGGCCGAACGTTAAATGTTCATAATTTTCTACTTCTGTTTCTCCTTGTTGTCTTTTCATAAGAATAATAGTAGTTTAAAACATTGAAAATAAATTAAACAAATTTAAACAAATTTTAACGGGATCAAAGAATAAAAACTGTAACAGCAGCAATATTTGTAATCGGTGACACAATTTTCATTTGGTTTTATAATAAATTCTTTGATACCACATTTTCTGCATAAGATTAACGACTCCACTGTTGTTGGAACGTTGAAAATTTATCAATCCATAATTAATTAGTAAGGTATATCAGATCATTATATGCGAAATATTTGCCATGTCTGAGTGACATATTACCCTCCGCTTCGTGTCGGGTAATATGTCACTGAGACCTGGCAAATATTTCTCATATAACCGTAACAAGACCCTAATATTATGTTAATATGTCCCGCGGTTAGAACGCATAGTGAATGCATATAGAATGCATATAGAAAAGTGTATTAGAATTACAAGTGGTACAACATTAATTACAATTCGCCTTACCGGAGGGAAGATACTTCTTTTAAATATACATATTATAAGTTTGATATAAGATTTGACAACAAACTTCAGTTTGTTTAAGCAATATTTACGATACTATTAGAACTTAGTGTATTTGCCTGTTTGTGCATCGTAGGGTGCAATAATTTTTCAAGGACATAAAAAATGAAATTTCTATGAAAAAAGTCACACAAAACAGTCAAGTTGATTGAACTCGGTATAGAAAGTGAAATACAAATATTCAGTATCTTTTCGCCCTTGGTTATTCTATGATATCTGTTGTAGTTTGTCCAATGTTTCATCACAAAATATGGAACTCCAAGGGATATGTCATAATCAAAGTCTAGAGTCCTGACTTGGTACAGGCATTTACGAACGAAAATGGTGGGTTAAACCAGGTTTTACGGCATGCCAAACTTCCCACTTACAGTTGTACATATTATCAGGTTTTCTGCAAACGTATATCGTAAAATATCAGCCGCGAGACACAATGTGAAGCTTTTTCGGCGAGTGAGCGTAGCGAACGAGCCAAAAAGCTTCATATTGTGTCGAGCGGCTTATATTTTACAATATTTGTTTGAAGAAAACTTGATGATAAATTTATCGTATTGTTAACTAGCAGTCTTAGTGGAATTTCTTACTTTTCAATGGTCATCCGCCTATAACCGGATGTTTTCCTGATATATTCGGGTCAACGTTGGGTCAAACATTATGACGTCGCTGATATATTCGGGTCAGCTCATATTAGGGTCGGGTCAACTCTTTACGACGTCACAGTGCCGAAATATGGGAAATTCTGAAGGCCTCAGCAGGTCGATATAGCCATAGGGAAATACGATAAGCTATAATACTGGGTTGTTTACGGAAATGTGTAGCTGTTGAATCAACCGACTCATAAGTCACATCAGTAAATAGTGGTCATCATATCTCAAGGAAATTCACCAAGACTATTCTTTATAAGGTTTGAAATAGGAACTGAATATGTTTCTATCAAGTCTTGATATCGGCAAAAGAATTTTTTTCACAGAACGAAAAACGCGTAATTTCTCATAGCCGTGATTTAACAGTCTTACTACTCAGACGCTTATGTCTTATTTGAAACTCCGAGTAGTCGCTACAAGCTCTAGCATAGCGATTAAAAAGAGCGATATAGACTCCATATTCTGGAGAAGCAGGTATATTACTACTGAGATGTGGAAAATTTATAAATTCAAAATGAACATCATCCCTCTTGTCATATATTTTGGTACTTAGTCGACCACTGTTGTCATACTGGAGATTAAGGTCTAAGAAAGAAGCGGAGGAAGAGGTCTCTGTCGTTTACTTAATTTTAAGTTCCGAAGGACATATTAATGGAATCCATTTTCCAAAGTCAGGATTAGATCAGATGATTTGATTTCTATAACTTCATGTGTGTGCAAATAAACCATAATTTTTTTTAACCATTTTGACTTCTAGTATATATCAAATTGTTATTTGCAATGCACTAAATTAACTTTTTCATCTAGGAAGTAGGATCGTGAGTACCAGGGACAACTTTCAGCTGGTATTGAAACGTTTCAATTACACCAATCTCAACATACCAAAATTGCTTAATTTTTATTATGTCTAGCCTTCGTCATCATTATTACTCGTTTTTGGTTTCCTGACAGCAAACTAATTGATCAGCATACAATGAGCATCTTAAATAAACAAATGAAATTGAAGATCTTCGACTGAGTTTCCTTTCCTTTGTTCATGGAATAGATAACAATCTTGGCAAACTTTCAATATGCTCCGGATTTATTGTACGAGTTCAGAACATAAGTGATTCAATTTTTGCTTTGTCATTTTAACTTCCCTTTTCTGTTAGCTTTGTGTTTATGTAAGTACTCTTATTTTCCTCTCTTTTTAGCTCATCCGGCCCAAAGGGCCATTGTCAGTGATTGGCATCAGTTCGCGTCCGTCATCCGTCCGTAAACTTTTACAAAAATCTTCTGTGAAAGCACTCGGCCAACTGGAACTAAACTTGACCACAATCTTCCTTAGGGTGTCTAGTTTCAAAATTATATCAGATGATATAACCTACCAACGTGGCAGCCATTGCTGTAAATTGAACATAGGAGTAAGACAGGCAAAATGTGATTTTTATGACTATCTCTGTAATTTAGGTTAATTAAAATTGTAAAATAAGTAGAACGATGTAGTTACAGATTTCTTGTAGGTTTCATTCCAGTTGACCTACTTTTGACCTAATTACGACCCTTGCTCTTCAGAAATATAATTTTTAACATTTCAACCATCTCTAAAACCGTCTTTGAAACCACTGGAAGAAAAGTTTGCAGCAATAATTCTTAGATGGTCCTCTTTCAAAATTGTATCCGATGGTATCGATTGCCAATTAATATGACCTTCGTTTTACATACGACCGTATAGGAAAATTCATTTAAAAATCTTCTCGTCTGAAACCACCTGGCCAAGCGGAAACCAGACTTAATAGAAATGTTCCTTACGTGGTTCTGTTTCAGAATAGTGTCAAATAATCCAGACTGTCAACAAAGATGGGCGACAGAGTCGAACTTAGTTTTACATAGGACCCTGAGGGAAAGTTCACTTAAAAATCTTCTTGTTTGAAACCACTGAGCCAATTAGAACCAGACATGGCATCAATTGTCCTTAGATGGTTCTCTTTCAGATTGTAACCAATGACCCACAGTTGAACTTAGTTTAAATAGGCCCCCACGGGAAAATTCATTTAAAATCTTAGTTTAAAATAGTTTAAGAAAGTACTCTGTGTCAACATTCATTTACAAAACTTCTTGTCTAAAAAACACATGGCCAATTGGAACCAGACATGGCAGCAGTAGTCCTTAGATGATTCTCTTTCAGAATTATGACCGATGACCCGGGCTGTCAACCAAATAATGACCACCATAGCCGAAGTCAGTTTAGAATAGGCCCCTATGGGAAAATTTATTATTACCAGATCGAACCAAACTTGGCAGCAATGTTCCTTTGGTGGTCAATTTCAGAATTGTATCTGATGACCCGGGCTGTCATCCAAGATTCCTTACACAAAGTATAACATAGGACTCATGGGAAAATTCATTCCAAAATCTTCTTGTCTGAAACCACTTGCCCATTTGGAGCCAGAGCGATAAAAGCTCCTGGGAGGCTCTAGTTTATTTAGTCAATTTAGTTAATCTTTTTCTTTCGTTTTCTCTGTTCCTAATCTTTTGGTTTGTGCTTCGTTAATCTATCGAAAAGTTTTAGAAAATTAACTACCTAACTGTTTCAATTCCAAAATTCAAAATATTGTTGACCTCTTTAATTAACCCATTAAATAAAATGTCGAGTATCTTGAAAAAAAATACTTCTATCTATACTCAATATTTTGATATACCCTTGTTTCAACTGATGTTTTCCTGGAAATTCGTTAGGTGGAAACTTCAATTTTATGTTTTTATCTCCCTCTGGTTCATACGTTAGACCATTTTCATCAACCTCAGTCGCATTAAGTTTATGTCTGGCTATCGCTACACACTCCAGATGTTCTAGGTGTTTTAATGGTATCTCTACCACAACGAAAGCGACATTCTACAACAATGGATGACTATTAGAAAACTATGTGAATTCACATTTCCATATAAAGTAAATGATAAAGTCTTAAGGTAAAGCTCTAGAAAATAAACCCTTAAATAAAGGTTCTGTCACCGTCCTTTTATCAGCTATCGAATTTATTTTACAAGATTCTATACTTTTTTATCTTAATATTGAAAATTGTCACAAGAAAGAGCGACTTAAAATATTAATCATTTCTCTTACACAAATGTTTCTCATTTTTGCTAAGTCAATCTTTTTCATAGAAAGTTTTATCGCCAAAAAATATCATATGTTCAAACCAAAACTGCTACAAGTATCTCTCAAAACAGCATAAGTCTATAACTAATCAAACTACATGTACAAAAGCACATTCAAAAGTGGCATTTACATAAATGTAAACCTAAGGCTCCTTCTAAGCCAACAGCAATCAATTTTTAATATTTGTCTATCTTTCCTCTCATTGATTACATACCAGTTTTTCTGCTTTTGGAAACACATAGACGCTGATTTGTAAGGTGCTAGCTCTCGAGGTAACAGTCAACCTATCCGGGCACATTGTTCTGACTGCTAGTCTACTCATACTCCAAAATGCCGTGATTAGTGGACAAACAGTAAATGCCAATTTTATGGTTTTTAGCTGACCCAACCGATGATCTAACCCATAATATTGCTATTTTCGAAAAATTAAATATGCGTAATTGTAAGCGAAAAAAAAGGAGAAATGATAATTGTTAATGTAAAAGGACCATAGGTTTACAAAATCAATACGATCTTTATCTTTATACATGTAATCAATTTCCGATTGTGAATTGCCATGGTTATATTCATCGGACAATTACTGCTTGTCCATGAGGCATCACAGCGATGTAAAAAATGCAACTACCCTATTACCATTTATAATGTTATGTGATGGTGTCTTACCTTGACATATCTGTATGTACCCTTTTTTTAATATTGTAAGATTTTCATATACCGTAAAGTTTGGAAGTTTAACTTCAGGGAGTTATTTTCCTGTTCTCCTATTCTTTCCTTTTATCGAGAACTTTAATCTAGCCTCACGTTCCTTGCTATGTGATACTATGGGGACGTACACGCGGATAGGCAGCTGAATTATATAATGGACTTGTCAATCATATACTAGTATACATTAAAGTTATGTATAAGTTGATTAATTGGTATATCACTGTTTCCTGTTATCCATTTTGTTGTTTATTAATGTATAACAAAATAACGCATACTAGTTTTTAAGGGGATTACACATCGGAAGAAACTTGTGCAAACATTACCTTCAACATTTAATGTACCAGTAATTTATTACACTGACTTGGTGAAATACATGAATTTCATCGGCTATCGATTTATCTGGTTGACTGTGTAATACACAGCTTATATTGAATGAAAAGAAAAGGTACGAATACCGAAGTGTAAAAAGACGGGAAGTCGGTGGACAAAAAACACCACTGGAAACATCAAAAAGACGACAAAGGACAAAGTAACAAACAACACAAAGAACCAAAAAGTACAGTTAACAAAGTATGTCTTGTCTCTGCCTATATTGAGATACTAATTCCTGCGTTTCCCATTTATCCAAAAAGCAGCGATGAATTAAAATCTTCAGTCTTTATTTTAGCTGCGGATGTGGAATTATAGTATAGAGGGTATAGAAATCAAAGGGTTTAATGCTGTTACAAAAATAAAGAGATCTGGATGTTAGATTCTCTGGAAGTTCTTTCGAGTTCTTCAAAATCCACATCTGATTAATGCCATTCCTAGCATAGCAAGTGTCACAATAATTGTGGAGGCCGTTTTCACAGCTGTTTACTTCCATCTTGACGATGGAAATAAGCAGCTTAGAAAGGGGTTTAGTAGTACACTTGGCAGACCAAAAGAAAATATCGACAAAAGAATACCAAAGCGACAAAAAAACAGTGGGAAAAATCCGTAAATTCGAAATTCAAGGAAAAGACAGTCAATGGTAATTCAAATAAAAAAGCATATTATAATATTTAAAATTCTCTTCTCAAACTACTAGGCCAGTTGAGACAAAATATAGATCAAAATTAGATCAAAATTGTTTCCGGGTTCCGGAACTTTGACCAATATGGATGTTGTTGCTGAAAACAAAATAGAAACTATAAGCCACCAGCAGCTTGTATCCATCACCTGAATTAAATTTGCCGATCAACGGTTATAAAAGCAGTAACTGAAATGCTTCTTGGTTGGTGATTGCCATCAATGGACGATTTTTTGTATTAGATCACCTACATGTAATTACAATTTCTACCAAGATTTGTTTAAACTGGACCAAATTGGTGACCATCTTAGTTGACAGTCTTTGTCATAGGATAAATATCATTGCTGCCACGTTCGGCTCCCTTTTTGCTCATTTGTTTCAGGGTTAACATTTCATACATGTCATCAGGCACAATTCTGAAAGAGGACCATCTAATGACATTCCGGTTCATTAAACACAACTCTGGAAGAGATAATCTAATACAATTGCTGTTAAGTCTGCCTCCATGCAAGTTTTTTCAGACAAGAATGTTTTAAAATGAATTTTCCCATAAGGAAACTAAGTTCGGCTGTGTCGGCCATCTTGCTTGGATACAAGGTCTGAAAGAGGACCACCTAAGGACCATTGTTGCGAAGTCTTGTTCAAATTGGCTTGTTGGTTTCAAACCTGCACGCGAATTATAGGGTTCTATGTTAAACTAAGTTCGGCTAGATTCTTAAAAATTTGTTTCTTATCTTAAAGTTTTAACCATGCTGTAAACCTTTAGTAAACGAATAGATTATTACTTACTTCAAAATTGATCTTCTTATCATGTTTTGACTGTATTGTGATAATGGATGATATGATCTGTTCATCTTTTGCCTACAAACATTTATCAAGATGATTTTCGTCGTCAGAGCCATGACATACAAAATCATCCTTACTAATGTTGCCAGGCATTGTTAAAACAATGCAACAAATTTCTCGGCCAAATTTATTCTCCCTTTTGTTACGATATCTGTAAAAATTGATAAGTACTTAACTCTAGTTTATTTCGTTAATAATTTGCTTGAAAGACTTTCTTTTCAAAACAATTATTTTTAAAACATTTTTAATTTAATTGAACTTATAAACTGAAATGAAAAATATTTCTTACTTTTCACTTACTTTTTAGAATATGGTCAATATATTTTAAAAAGATAGACTGCTCCGTGGTCAGTTTTTTCGTACCAGACAATTAGTTTTGTGTTCATTTCTGTTGTTACTACATTAGTTCATCGGACAGTAACTCTTCGGTAATTCTCAACTGACCATTAAAAAAGAAGCTATTTGAAAAAGCACTTGCGTGAAAGGTGGCCAGTTTTTCCAATCTCTTCGTTTCTTTTCCTCCTTAAATCTTCTTCTTTTCTCCTCCGCTTCTCTCTCCTCTATTTCAATCCGTCTTCGCTCTGCCTCTTCCTTTTCCCTTTTTCCCTTTTTTCCTTTCCTTTTCTTTCCAAATTCTTCTGTCTTTGCGTTCTTTTTCTTCTCGAATTCTTCTCTCTTCCCTTTCCTTTTCTTTCCGAATTCTTCTGTCTCCCTTCTTTTTCTTCTCGAATTAATTTCTCTTCCCTTTCCTTTTCTTCCCGAATTCTTCTTTCCTTCTCTTCTAAGGTTTCCAATCCATCACACCACTGTTTCATATGATTTTTAACTCCTCTGACACCAGATATAGTTAAATATGCATTTTCTTCAATTTTAGTCACCAAATGTTCTGTTTTGGCTATAAATTCCATAAGCTCTTGCTGTTGCTTTGCTAACCTTTGAAGCGTTTGAACTTTGTTCGAACTTTTTTAAATCAGTGTCCTCCCTCAAATAGATATAAAACATCTAGTTTAATAAACATGGAGAGCACTAAAAATAATAACTCATAAAGAGAAAAAAACATATTTCATCAGGTAATTGCAGCAAACAAGTTCTAAATTCTCACATGTACTCTTGCTATAATGGTAACGTTCACTGTGGGTCGATAAAAAGAAATAAGGACTATTTGGGATTTAATCTTGACACAAACTTCCTTCACGCACGTATCAAAAGACCAAGTATAGAACAGCTCAAGCAGTGCTTAAAATCAAAGTGTTGCCTCCGACAGGCAGACAAATCTTGCATCTCTATAACCCAGGGAACTCAAATTGCACCGGGTACAAAATAAATATCACCACTATTACACTGTGAACGTACAATATATGTGCAAACAAATCAGTAAATAATTAACATGGAGGATTGGCTTTTACATGAATGATTTTTACAGATTTACAAATTTGATCTAGAATAACATGATTTTTCGAATTAAAAGGCTGTTCAAATTTATTAGTACATATTAGGATTATTACAATAGAACTTCGGTAAAAACGTATTTCTGTCACATTTAAGAGCAACACAATTCATGATATTTGCCTGCGATATCGGTTGAGTCGCAGAGATGACACTGCCGGTGGTTTCAAGACAGTTCTTGCATATGTACCAGATTTGACATGGGCAGCATGGCGGATGTCCTGTAGGAAGCAGAGACTGCTTTCTCTTCCGGAGCACCTGAGTCTACCCCGGTTTTTTTGGTGGGGTCCATGTTGTTCATATGTTTTTAGTTTTTGATTGTGATGCATGTATTGTTTTATTTTTGTCTTCGTTGTTCTCCGGAGTTTGTCAGTTGTTTCGATTTTTCCCACCTTCGAATATCCCTTTGGTATTTCTTGACTTTACTTCTTGCCATCTTACTCTTTCAATCGACAGTCAATGACTTTCACGTCTACCTTATAAGCGTATTACAAAAGTCTATCAGGTAATATTGAAAGATAATTTTTAAATTAATTTGATATATATATATATTATAAATTCTTCAGCATAAAGTATTTTGGGATTAATTATTTTGAGAGAAACAAATTTGTTGAAACTGATCGTTAAACTTTAATTCTTTCGTCAGTAAACTTCATTTGCCGTAAATTATAATTTAAATAAACTACACCCATCCATTATCTAAGCCATAATTGTTAAAATTAAACTACACTACAGTTGTTAGACAAGCGATGACAGGATAAAGGACCTATACTTTTTGCTGGATAACATTTTTGTTCGACAGGTCATTGGGATTCCTATGGATACAAACTGTGCTTTTCTTTTTGCCGACTTATTTATGAAAAAACTCCTTAAAGGTGAAATACAGAATCATGATGAATTAATTGATATTTTTAACTGCAGGTTATCTTAATGATCTACTAACTGTTGATAACCCCGAGTTTCTTCAATATTCTAAAGACATTTATCAAGAACTACATTTGAAAAATGCTAATACGAATAGTAAAAGCTGTCTTTTTAGATCCTACCATTAGTATTGAAAATGGATAGATTTATACTAGAATTTATGGTAAAGAGAACGACTTTAATTTTCCAATTACTAACTTCCCTTTTGTTGCTGGTGTGTACATTTGCACATATCGCAGCACGGCGGGTGTCTTGCAAGAAGCGTGAACTGCTCACTCTTCCGGAGCACCTAAGTTTACCCCCGGTTTTTGGTGGGGTTCGTGCTGCTCAATTCTGTGTGTACTTTTTTGTTTTTTGTTTTTTGTTTTTTTTTTTTTTTTTGGGGGGGGGGGGGGGGGGGGGTGTTTGTTACTTTGTCCATTGTGGTCATTTTGGTGTTCCCGGTTGTGCTTTTGTCCACGGACTTCCTCTCTTTTGACACTTCGGTATTTATACTTATTTTAGTTTTGCAAGAATATGCTCAAGGTTAGATTTTTACGAGCAAAACCATTCGATTACTAAAAAGCCCCTGTTACAGGGTTATAGATTTCACAGGTTGTATAAAGCCTTTAAAAAAGTTTTATAATAGATATCAAGATCTTTTAGCTAAATACCCGGTTTCCAGAAAAGCACTTATCAAGAACGCGTTTTTCCATTCTAGTTCCTATTGTAATATTGTAAATAAATGCAAAAGTCTCGCCAATAACCCACAGAAACTTGAACGTTACTTAAGTTCTTTTCACAGTAAAGGCTACATATATGAAATTTTGTGTAATTCTGTAAAAATTTCTCTTTCCAAATGACTTGAAGACTTTAAATTTATACTGGCCTCTCATGGATACTGCCTCTGATGGATTTCTATTGAACTCTATGACGAAATAGCATTAAACCCGTTATGGGAGTGTTATTTCTGACCTTTAAGTTTAATAGAGCGACAGTATCCGAGCTGGAGCTATGAGAGCCTTACCCATTTTCCAGTTACGACGAGCACATTCTATCCCCTCTATCGTAATTATGTACCGTGCAACCAAATTTTGCAGTTCTAGCAAGCGGTCACCTTGTTCTGTGTCATACTGTATTGACTTTGATAGTATGTTTTATAGACATAAGAATGTCAGGATAGATAAGGAGGAGGTTTGGGTAGCAATAATACCGGTTTAACCCAACTGCTGTTCGTGCATGTACCACGTTAGACTATTATGTATATATTAGAAATGCCATTCTTACATTTCAGTAAATTATTTTTCATTAACTCTTTGATCTCTTCTTCAATTTTGATACTACAAAGCTTAACTAGATCTCTAACTTCTATTAGTTCTGATGATATTTGATCTGCATAAGTTGATACCTTTATTATGGTGTTTTGTGTATTTGACATGGTTTTTGACGTGATTGCCTGAAACTTTTCAACTGTAATATCAGGATCGGATGGCGATGGTAGGGCTCGAAGAGCCTGTTTATCGTTTTGTAGCAAATATAACACTTCAATATCCATAGTGAGTAGAATTGTAGGAGATTTACCTGAAATTAAGTACATGTTTAACGATTGTGTCTAAGCTTCATAAACATTTTAACTATAAATAGTAGGTCTATGTAAGAGCGTTTTTAATGACGGCTTTTTAGCTTATTGGAAATCCACGAGGGCCGCCAACATCGGGCTTGGCTAAATAGGACCCTGTATAGGAAAATTGTTCTTCTTCGTGCAGAAAAATCTAATAAATTGATACCCGACTAGGGTTTTATATATGTAAGAACTAGATTTTTTATTACTTTGGTACTATCCTAAAATCTTTGCAAGAACGACTTACCCGAAAAAACCAAATATGTTTCTAGAAAGGCCCTTAACAATTGTTACTTTGGTGCCGATGAGAAATCTGTAAATGGGCAATAAGGTTTTAATTTCTTGAATTTGGGTTAGTGTCCTATCTAAATGTTGGGGTGCGGGGATCACTGTCCATTCTGACAGAAGCTTTCTAGCTTATATATCAATTGGCAAAATTGAAAATCAAGTGAAATTTCTAGTAAAATATTAAGCTGGAATATATTCTTTTTAATATTATGATTAAAATTTCTTTCCTGCACCTCTGAAAGTACATAAAAAAGATATCTTTTCTATCTCATTGTCACTGTAATATATCAAATTTCTCATTGGAATGTTAGACAAATTTGTGAAGAGCATAAAATCTGCATTATCCAAATGCAGTGCAAGGTATTAATGAAAAAATTGGGCCAGATTTCAGGGCTTCAGGATCGGCCTAAGGTATTTTCATTGATAAAAGATTTGTTGCTATCTGAAGTACAAAATGAAAAAAGAAAAGTCGGTTTTGGAATTTCATTTAGTATGATAAATGGAATTTAATTACAGCTAACATTTCTTTAATTAAGAATCTCACATTTATATTACTTATTTTTGTTGTATTTTCATCTCGGCACAGTAAACTACACTTTTTAATTACAAATGTATTGCAGCGATAACATTTTCAATGTCTGTCATCTCTAGTTGTCCTATAGATAACAAACAACAATTAGCCCTTCTATGTTATTTCCCATATGGGGGTACCCCAATATGCAATAAATTTTAATAAATTTCCATATGAATTTATAGAAAAATTATAGCAATCCGTTGTGGCGGAAGTGTAACGGAATAATGTAAACAATTTAAAATATATGGTCCCGTTGCTTTTCTTGCCTGACAATAAGATTGAAAAAAGGGGGGATGCAATTTTCCCGAAAATCCGGGGTCCACCATTTGAATCTTCAATTTGCATACATTTTTAAACATTCATGCGAAATACTTTGATTTAAAATATTTCGAGTAAAGACCCACTCTCGTTTTAAATCATTTACAAATAATATGATATTGACCAATCGGAAGCGAGTGTGATATTCATTTTGGGGCTCAATCATTTCTTCATAAAATGGCTGCACCCAGTGAATCTTCTAATGGTGTATTGTAACCTATACTGTATACACATTTATAACTATTCTCCTCTTAGTAAGTCGATGTCTGCAACACTGTGTTTGTACAAATATATTGGCGAGCACAATATTATCAAGGACTTTTAAGGTAAATGTGTTTTCCATTCATTCAAATGTTGGAGAACCGTGATTAATCAATATTATGGAAAATCTTAACTAAACAGTCCTTTTAAAATTTTTATGGAAGCACATTATTTGTACAACACTCACCTTGATAATGTTCGAATCTTCAGACTGCAAGCTTCATGCTCTTCAATTGTCACTAATGTTATATTAATCTATAGAAGTAATGTGATATCTTAGTTCCAGGTCTTTTCCTCTTTGGTATGGTAATTATGTTTATTCAATTGAAATGTTTTCTAACCAACCATTTATTCTAAACTTTTAAAATGTTTAAATGACATGGAATTAGAGAAACTAATTTTCATTGACTTTATGTGTAGATGGGGTTGAGAGATTCAGGATTTGGGTGGATATCATTCTTTAAAATTTGATAAATTAACATGAAAACTGGTGTGCGGTTAATGTTCATGAGAAATATACGTGTTACGGGAATAATGCAAACTTTTTTCATATTAAATGTTTATTCAGAAAGCACACTTAAAATTGTGTAAATTTATTTGTTGTAGCCTCTATTGTTTTCTAGATATACCGTGTTTTTTTTATACTTTTTTGATAAATTACATGCTGTTTGCCATCGTAAAAAAATCCATTATATAATTTCTGAGTATATATTATTCAATGTATATTATATCGAACGAATGGAATCTCTGTAGAAGTTAAAAATAGCGCCAGGTCTACAGTCAAAGTGGAAATGTTATATATCTAAATCGATTTTTTTTCTCTTACGGAATTGCATGGATCTCTCCATGTCGAAATAAAATGATCGTCTGTAAATGACCAAAAGGGATAAAGTCAAAACGAAAGGCAGAGCTATCCACGAGACGGATTGACGGACCTTATTCAATTGACGGAACGTTCGTGTATATTGTTCACATGGTTCTTTAAACGTTTGACTTCGTGTGAAAAGACTTGTTTATTCAGAAAATTTCAATTTTAAAGCAATAACATTCTTTTACGGAATTGCATGGATCTCTCCATGTCGAAATAAAATGATCATCTGAAAATGACCAAAAGGGATAAAGTCAAAACGAAAGACAGAGCTATCCACGAGACGGATTGACGGACCATATTCAACTGACGGAACGTTCGTGTATATTGTTCACATGGTTCTTTAAACGTTTGACTTCGTGTTAAAAGACTTGTTTATTCAGAAAATTTCAATTTTAAAGCAATAACATTCTTTTATTGTTTACGAACAGTAAAATGGCAAGCATGACTTGCATGTATTAATATCATTTTAATTATAATGATTGAAATATAATGTTCGTCTGGGTGTTTACGTATATAGGATAATTCGATTGACAGGATGTTCCAGAGCACATAACATATGAATGCTGGAATATTCATATATAAGATAGTTTATCATATATCATGAAATGAAATCCTAGGCTAGTTTCTATGTTGACCTGAGTTACTTGCAAATGTAAATCAGGACATAGATGCTTTGGTGTGCGTGGTTCACTCGGTGTACTCAACCATGTCACTTTGTGTTGTTGATAAATGAAACCTTGTTACAGAAGCGTTTCAATATGGTTATTTCTGTCTTCTCAGTACTCAGAGATACCGTCTGTCACCTCTAGAATTAAGTCTTAAAAAGTATATAACTATCCTCCTCTAGTCGAATTCTACATCACCTATGTGTTCATATTTTGTCTGACACATCTTGGGTAACATGAATTTGATTTTTTTTTCAATTTTAGAGAACCGTGATTAAATCGTATTTTGCCAGTAGAGGACACAAATTTTAATGGAAACACGTAATTTGCAGAACTCTCTTTGGTAATCTGCAAATCTTCATACTGCAAGTTTTATGCTCTTCAGTTGTCACTAATTTTATATTAATCTATAGAAGTTATGTGATATCTTAGTTCCTGGTCTTTTCCTATTCGGTATGGTAAGTACTTTTATTCGATTGAGAAGTTTTCTAACCCACCATACATTGAAAATTTCATTGTTTATAAATGGAAATAAAGAAGCTGAACTTTTGAATTTATGTTTGGATAGGGGTGACAGATTAAAGATTCGAGTGGATAACATTCTTTAAAATTAACACGAAATATGGTATGCGGTTAATGTTAATAAGAAACACAAACCGTATGCATGTTACGGGAATGTGAACCTTTTTCATTTTTTTTAAAGCTTTATGCAAGGTCGTCAACGAAGAACAGAAAGCTCACTGAAAATCATGTGAATGTATGCTTTGTAGCCTGTATTTGTTCCTTGATATACCGTATTTGGTTTCTTGACAAATATGCTGTTTCACATGGTAAGAAACTGTATCACAAAATACCGAAATAAATTAATGCACTGTATGGCCATTTCATTGCCTGGCAACTCATCAGCAGTGCTCGAGATCAAAATGTTGGAAAACAGGTTAAAGATATAATGATGAATTAATAAGCACAACCATCAAAAACCAAAACAATTAAAACAAACAGGAATCCAAACTCAACTAAGGGTTACCTCTGCATCAAAAGGAAGAGCCATAGAAATTTCTAGAAATTTTTGTCAAATTTGAACGGAATATTTTAAAGGTATGTAAATAATGAATTATTCCAGGACAAAAATATTCTAGCTACTGGGATGATAATGCCCTTGGGGACTTACAGTCCACCAGCAGTGACATAGACCCAGTAGTAGTAATAAACTGTATCACAAAATACCGAAATAAACTGATGCACTGTATGGCCATTTCGTTGACCAACAACTCAGTGCTCAAGATCAAAATGTTGGAAAATCGGTTAAAGATATAATGATGAATTAATGAGCACAGCCATCAAAAACCAAAACAATTAAAACAAAATCAACTAAGGGTTGTCTCTGCATCAAAAGGAAAAAACACATTCTCTTAATTCGGAATATATATAATAAATATCATACAATGTGTAATATGTCGAACGAATGCGATCTCTGTAAAAGTTGAAATAGCGCCAGGTCTTCGATCGTTTAAATCGATTTTTTTTGTTTCGGTTGTCTCCATGACGTGTATTCCTTACACTATATAAATTTAATTTGCTCAAGTATGAAGTAAGTTAATGGTGCTTTTTAAGAATCATGAACCACAAATGGCAAATTGCAAACAGCAATGACTCAGCTTATTACATTGTAATATTATATGTAGTTAGGAAACTCCTGTGAAGAGTATTACACTGATCACAGATACATTGTGTACATTTTACACGTAAATCAATATCGCTCATTTTTGTCATTATCTCACTTTTTTATCAGGCCTGTAAAGATTTTTCTATCCTCGCATTGATTGCCATCACCCTCAGGTTCAGGTGGGGTATTCATTTAAAATGACGGAACTTTCATGTATAGTGTTCATATATATGAAACTGTTAACGGATATCTTTTACATTGGCTATTTCAGACTACCTTGGTACATTTGTACTTCCTTTCTGTATATAATATTTCCTGAAATGTTTGCCACACTGACCAAAGTCTATTTATAGAAATTCATTAATTAGGTTTTCTTTATGGGAATAACAGTCATACAGTTTTCCACAATTTTTATCTGAATGTAATGTTTTATATATCAAGTCATATTTTTTTCTCAATCTCTTCCATTTTTCGGTCTTATCTTTCATGTTTTTGAAAGGGTTTCCTATAGAAAATTGTGAAATCATCACTTTTTTCATGATACGTTAATATTTCTTCTGATTATTATAAGATTTCCGTTTTTGACCAGGCAAAATGAAATTAGGTGACAATAATTCGTCATCTATACCAATCAGTTGTATAAATTAAATTCTTTATAACTATTTTTCAACAATGAACTTTTTTAATGATAACAATGGTAAAAGAAGGGAAGAGTATAAGCTGTTTGTTGCAGAAAATTAATGTATTAGATGAAAAATAATGACAAAGCCGAATTTCGACAGAAGCGTTAAATTTCTCAGTTTTTAATAAGGAGAGATTTAAAATGACAGAGGAACCGCGGACTTATATCTAGGCTGCAACAAAGCGAACACTTACATAAACAATGATTAAAATCCTACAACTAGCGTAAGTGCAATGTTTATCATACCACCCTCTCATTTCTAAGGTATTAGAGTTTATAAAGATGGAATCTGTATTATTTTTCATGTAATATTTCACAATACCTGGAATTTTGATTGTTATATTTGCATGGGTTTCTTAGATATTGTTGCCCACAATTTCAATGTTTTTTTTTTTATTAAATTACATGTAGAGTTAAAGTATATATTATTTGCTTACAACATAAAAGAAAAAAAATATACTTTAATTAAATAATTTAGCAAGAGTTAACATTTTAAGACTAAATTCTAAATCTTTGAGAAAAGGTATAAAAGGAGTAATTACCAATATTCAGAAAACGAAATGTCAGAAGAAGCGAGCAACAATACGTGTACGAAATTCAAGTCAAAAATGTCATGAAGCTAATCCAACATTATTGACAAGTGATCTGTGTGTGTGTGAGATAGTAATCTAACCCTAAATCACAGAATACCATGGATCAATGAACTTTCGTAGCCATCACCTTAACCCAGAAAGGGAAAGATCACTAACACAATTAGTTTGCTTGCTATTTAATTATTTGTGTTACATTTTGTAGAACATGAAAAGTTTTATGCAAAGACAATCCTCTACTATACTTTTTATTAACGCATGGTAATCTTTGTACTGTATTTAAGACAAGAATAAGGACAATGAAAAGATATAAGATTGATTAAATGCATAGATATTCTAAAACAGCTGAAAATATTTTCAAATTCTATATAGTGTACTTGATATTACAAACTACATATAAGATATAAATAACAATTAAAAATGAATAAGACCTTTTCCTTTAACAAGGATACAACACCAGATATGTCTGTCAAACTGACCTCCCAGTATCCATTATACATGATTAGATATCATGCTTAACAATTTTGCTCCACATTGAGCTGATTTTGCTGTGTCGTGAAAACTTTTAACAAGATCTGTGCCTTTTTGAATAGCAGAATCAGAGAGACGCCATAAATCCAACATTCTAAGTGTCTGCTTTACAGTTCCAGCTTGACTGCTCTTTATCTTGTTGATTTCGTCACTTGAAAATCCAAGTTTCTTCGCCATATTTTCCCAGTCCATAGCTATGACATACGCCATTTTTTCCAAGCTGTCGTTTGAAAAGATTCCTGTGAATTTAAGATGGAAATAAAATAAATTAAACAAAACTAAAATCTAGTCTAAGATTATAAGGAAACACTACTTCGTTCACATTGTATCCTCTATAACTTATATTGTCCTTACTCTCATATGTATTTTCAAATAACAATGCTAAGATAAGGTAGTATCATATTTGTTTTTAAAATGGCATTCGAAATAGTATAGTACATGTATTACTGACTCTAAATATTAAGGAATTCAACAAAGTTTTTTTGTTTATATTCTTGACATGGATCGAAGAACCTGCAATGAGACGTTTACAACCGAATTCATTAAATATTTGTTTACAGAGAACTTCATAGAATCTTACTTCACGAGCTGTTGATTATGATATTTCTATACAATCGAGATAGATAAACATTCAAATTTCGAGCCTTGACTCGAAATTTGAAGGTTGTAGAAATATGATAATCAACTGCTCGCGAAGTAATATTGGTTCATTTACACTTGGCCAACATTTAAAAAAAAACACTTTCACACTTAGCCAACATGTCAAAAATAACAAACTTGCCAACATTTATTTCTATACCTGAATAGTTATAATAAAACGTATTACAAAATACCGAAATAAATTTGATGCAATGTATGGCCATTTCGTTGACTGTGCTCGAGATCAAAATATTGGAAAACCGGTTAAAGACATAATGATGAAGTAATAAGCTCAACCATCAAAAATCAAAACAATAGAAACATATATAAACAAAATCTAACTCTCATTTAGCATATTCTGCTTATCTAATTCTTTCAACAGCTTTCAAATAGCTGAAATAATAAATAATTTGCTATGAACCCCGCGTTGACCCTCTTAATTCTTTCATATGACACAATATCTCATGTTAATACGTCATATTTTGAAATCAATTTGTAGTTGGACCCATTGATTACCCCCTTGGTCCACCAAAAAGTCTGACTGTTGTTATTTCTCGTTAAGAGTTTATTTTACACAAACGTTAGCGGTAGTTTTATTTACGTTGCTACGTAATCTTCGTAAAACATCGAGAAAATCGAAGGGGAATATCATCAACCAATCAGCGATCGAAAACAATAAATCACACGTGGATTATCAAATTTTTCTCCAAACTGATCGGATACCCTGAAAACAGCCAAATAATTAGAGAAATTATATTACACTTCATATATGTTTATACCATCTAGAGGTCATATAGCTTTCAGTTATTAGCAACAGACCACAACACGAAAATCACTAAATAATCCCTCCAAAAAAGTAAACGTTTCAAGATTTTTTCTGTTTAAAAACTGATCTACGGTTAAATGGAAAAGCTTTGATTTCATGATATCGAAGAATGCTGGCATATTCTGTACAAACCAGGCCCCTCTATCTGCCTTATATTATCATTATGTTATGTTGTCCATCTATAAAACTAGTGCTTTTCTTATAATCATTTAAATTTACCTTGTTTTAATCATGGAGTAGGCTTAACTTCATAATCTCATGACTACACTTGTGTGTTTACATACTGACTCCCAAAATAATCGTTATTTTCATACTAATAACAAATATAATATTAGTGTTTGTATTTGCGAGGGATTAAAATTGTATACATGTATATAATCTGACGTACCTTTTCCTGGAATAAAAGATTTTATGAACTGTCGAGCCTCACTTTTACGGTTATCATCGTGGTGAGCAGATATTATTTTCTCAATCTGAAATAACAGATGAAATTATACAATTTTTATGTATATGTGTGTAGGTATTTTTAAATTAAAGCGTATGCCTTAAAACGGCATAATTGAAAAATTTTAATCCCATCAATAAGATGTCCACCTTAGTACCCAAAACAACATTCTCTACAAAATAATGACTAGTTGTTTTGGAAATAATTGTGGTCACAACAAATCGAGAATAAGGTCGCTGGTGTTTGTATATTCCAGTTATGATAACTGCTATAATTGCTCTTAAAACAAAAACATACACCATATACCTTACTTAAACTATAAAAATAGTAAAACTGTCAGAAACAATCGAATTTCAAATTTTGGATTAAAAATATATAATATATACAATAATAATTACTCTTTCTGTGTGATCAGTGTTTGTTGGTGCATGATGGATAGACCAATATAGTATAAACTTTTCGCATCGCTCACGCTGTGGTGCATCTTTCCTTTCTTCGTCAATGTGATTGTAAATTTGATGATACAATTGTTTATCACCATCAGTTAGGTATCCAGCATATCCCACTCATCTCGTAGAATTGAAATTGTCAAATGTAAGCTGCCATGCTATAAATTTTGCCAATGCTTTAACTAGGAAAAAGTAAATAAGATATATCAATTCTTGATTCACATTGGAGCACTTCGTGTGGGTTATAAAGCAGAGCAGGTAATAAATATTAAATTGGAAAATGGTCAATTAAGAAGATGTATATAGTTTTGCGTAATGCTACAATGTGTATTTCTTCACTTAACAAAGTAGGCCCGTGCCCAAAAATTTGGAAAACCGAAAACAACTAGAAATCAAGGAGATGGAATCCATCTCTGTGGGCTCTACCGTAAATAACTTTTGGTCAAAACTTTGTATCACAATGTTTACCAAATAATATGGGGTTTCCACATTTTACCTCAGTCATTGACCTTGATCTTTGACCTAGAGATTTGTACAATAATCGCAACAACCCTTTTGACAGTGATGAATAACGGTGTCAAGGAGGTACCTAAATCCGCTAAATTACGGATTTTCTAATTTAAAATCCTTAAAATGATGGTCTTGTACTTGTACTGTAGATTTCATATAAAAACTGCAAAAATTTGACTTTAAATCGTCATTTCTCAAAACCAATCCCTAGGATTTTCCATAAAAACTATATGTTATACTTGCTGTAAAAACACTAAAAATCTACATTTTTATCGCGACGTCATGACGACGTTACCCTCTTTTTTTTAGCTTTTTGACGCTTATTTTCACTCTTCATATAACAAGAAATATAATATACTAAAAAACGAATCAAGTGACTCCTAATAGATTTGATATCAATAAAAAGAAAAATTCAGTGGCAATAATATATCATTTCTTTTTTTAAATTCTAGGGACTGGATGTTGAGAAATTATAATTTAAAGTCTTCATATTTGACTTAGCGATATCTACGTGCGTTCTATGTATTTACACACCTATTTGCCAAACACTTGAAACACCATATGTCGGGAAGTATTAAAGGGAGATACATTATTTTTTTTATATTTAGGTGCAGTTCAGCGTACTCTTGTTGCATGCTTAATTTTATAAAAATCTGAAATATAGCACAATTAGGTACCTCCTACCTTAACATCAAACCAGTCTCAAGTTATAGAGCGGACATAATCTTTACAATAGGACATGGGGTTCTCAAGTTTGACCTAAGTTTTTGACCTTTAACAAAATCCAATATTCATCAACTAAATTTTCAAAATGTATACCTATTAATTATATTATTGCCGAAGCAATGACTATTTTGGAACACTTATAATCTTGCCTTGCTGGTAATTTTTATATAAGTACACAGAATACTGGAACAAGGAATTAACTAATATATATTATTTCACAAATCTAAGTAAATTTGAAATGTTGAATAAAGATTTCATGTTACAGATTTCCGTAGATGTATAATGTATATAACTTTTTCCGACGCAGTGGGTTTACGTACTTTGTATAGCTTCGTTTTTTCCCCATTGAGCTTAAAGACATTTGCGTGGACGTTGTCAATTAATTCTTCTGTGAATGGACGAAAAATGTGCTTTTATGTTAAAAAAACGCCCTTGGTTATTATTTTGCTACATTCAGTATGTGAAAAGTAAAGATTGTTTCGTAACTAAAAATGTTATCTTATAACACTACAACTACAAAAAAGTTTTTGATAAAAAGCTACTTCCTACAACTAAAATACTGCATATGTAATTTTTTTTAACACCAACCATCAAGTGAGGTGCATACACAAATGTCATCGACAATAAATGCAGGACTTTCGCGGGGTTTAAAATGAACGAGAATCTCTACATCGAAAAATATATAAGGTACTGTATCTTTTTTAAAGATTGTACTTGTTAATTATATACCTGGAACATCAAGCGTGTATGGGAAGTTGCCGATGATTTCCTCTAGAGGCTGAAATAAAATGTTCAGAATTGTATAATACATATTTTTAAACTGTTTTGTTGGGTGTTCACCAATATCGAACTATTTCTTACTTCGTCAGATATCAACAATAATTTCATTAGCTTTCATCTACATGGAATTATACTCTTTCAGTTTTTATAATCCATTAAATATGGTTTTTGCGTAAAATAATGCAAACTGTGAATAGAAGGACTGAATTCTATCCAGGATTCTTCCTACAAATTAAATAACCACCAATGATCATTATTAGATTAGCATGATGCAAATTATAGCCTTATATTCGTATAAGACAAAATTTGAAACAAACGTATACAGTACCTTAGCAACATATAATTTCAGTGACCCCTCTCTCTTCATGGAAATTCGACCAGGTTTTACATTATATGCCAGATACCCATGATACTTTTCATCTTCACCTTGGTCTGCCTTGTTCACGATTACCAAATGTCCTGCATATCTATCCATGGGAATATTTTTGTAGAATTTTATCTTTAATGGCGAATTTCTGAACTTTTCAAAATAAAGATTAGATTCAAACTTTATCTCTACTTCCTCTCCATCTACAACTCCAAATGAGGTACTCTCAGGTGGTCCATCATTGTAGCCTAAACTATGCAGATGATGCATGGTATCTGCCACCTTTTCCGACCTAACTACTTCTATAATAACGTCATGCTGATTTGCATGTTTCTGGCGGCAGATAACGGACACATTGGTGACACAATTTAAGCTTTCAAGTATCTCGGCTGCTCTACAAATATCCTCGTCTGGCATGTCATCAGGAACTACAAGTCCTAAAACTCTGGAAAATGGAAGATTATTATATTATAATTTCTGTTACATTGATAATAGGAGTATCCAAGTACAAATGGTAGATTAATTCATTAACCACTTTTCATTTTGAAAAATTATAACGAATTCAAATCAAGATAAAAAATTAATAGCATTAAAAGGACAAATATACCTAAGGAGCAATCAAAAAAACGTAATCCATTGGACAGACAAACCCGGGAAGACAAACGAACAACCACAAGCACAACAAATAAACACAGAAAACTAAAAACAATGAACAACACGAACTCCTATAAAAACCAGGAGTGAACCCAGGTGCTCCGGAAGGGTAAGCAGTTCCTGCTCCGTATACGGCACCCGTCGTCAAGTTCAACAAAGTCAATCCGGTGGAAGTCACAAATCGGAGGAGGCACATGAAAGGTTACGACAGTGGGAACAGGTCCAACATCATCTTAGATATTGGAACACTGTATTGGTCAATCAATTCATGATGACGACCGAAAATTTCTTAAGTGATGACATCAACTTATCCCTGATAAAACCCTGGTTAAGAAGCTTTTGTGACAGCAGTAATCCTCTTTTTCGAAAGTCAGGGTAACTCACGCATGCCCTTGAAAATCGGATAAACTGAGAAACGTAGACGCCATATGCAGGCGATGCTGGTATATTGCTACTTAAGAAGGGAAAATTAACAATAGGAAAGTTGAAGTCATCACGTTTGTCATCACGTTTGTCATAAAGTTTTGTCTTCAAACGTCCCTCATAGTCTATTTCAAGAACCAAATCCAAATATGAAGCGGACTTTGGTGTATCTGTAGTATCCTTAATTTCAAGCTCACTGGGGTAGATAAGATGTAGAAAGCCTTGGAATTTGTCGTTATTTAACGACAACACATCATCTATATAACGAAAAGTGAAATTAAAGGATTGGGCTGGTTTCTTTTTGTTTTCACGTAGTAACCCTTGAATGAAGTCCGCTTCATATGAGTACAGAAACAGATGGGCGAGGAGAGGAGCACAGTTGGTTCCCATTGGAATGCCGATTGTTTGTTGAAAAATTAGACCTCCAAATTCAACGAATATGTTGTCTATGAGAAAATCTAACATGTTTGTAATTTTATCTTCAGAATACTTTTTGTCAGAATCAGAGTGGTTCTTCACGAAATAAGACTTTTCTCTACCTAGAACAAGGAATTTATACCTGCGTGTCCCATTTTTCTTGAAAAAACATTGATGAACTAGTTGCTTTAAGCGATATTTTAATTGTGAATGTGGTATGGTAGTGTAGAGTGTAGAGAAGTGGAAAGTTTTTATGCTGTTTTATGTATGAGCCAGATTTATCTGCGGTTTGCAGAATTGTATGCAAGGTGTGGTATAGCTGGTTATTCTTTAAATTATGAAATGTTACTTACTGATATACATCATTCCCTGAGGGTAATTTCAGGAATCTTGCTTTTGGATTTTCATCATTTGTCTTTATTGGAACCAATTTCCAAGATTTCCCCGTAATTTTAGATACAACCCGTACACTTCCTTCTTTTTTCTCAAAGTCTGAAAAATATTTGATTTTATGGGAAAACATCGATTAACTTTATATCCAAGTCAAAGCGAATATAAAATTAGTTTTAAACATGTAGTTATGTTGAATTATATAAATCTCTGGTTATTATCACTGCATATAGTATAAACCTTTGATTCCTTGATACTGCAGACACGTTTTAAGTATTTTGGTCGTATTTTGTTCATAGATATTTAAAAATTGTTTTAATGTTTTGTGTAGTGTAGTGAAGATTTAAAATATTCTTCCTACAAATTGATAAGACAGTACTTAATACAGTACTGAAAGGCCTTGATTTTTTCGTCAAATAATGGAAATGCGTTGGAATATAAAGTAAATACACTGGCAATGGAAATATTCTAAAATTCCATACCTGGATCAAAATCACTGGCAAAATTGTCTTCCGATTCTGTCTCGCTTGATTTTCGGGATATACGAACTTGTGTTCTTACTTCAGATATTCTGTCTGCTACGTTTCGTTGTGTAGAATTTAAACATTCGATAAATTTATCAAAGTCACTGTCGTCTGCGTCATGTAAATGATAGAGAATGCTTCTGTTCTTGTCTCCTTGAGTTTCTTTTGTCTATATTTATACAATGATAGTATTAAACAGATGAGACAAAACGAAAAAAAGCAATTTATTTAATGTATACATCTATTGATGTTTTAGATGTTTATTGGTGTTAAAGTAGCAAAACACGCTGCAATATATCTTATTAATATGAATATGTTAAAAATAGAGAGGCTAATTTAATACTCTGCTGGACTAATCAAATGACCATTGAACGTTCATCGATACTTGGGCTTCAATCTCAAAATCGTTTATACATTGCCCTTTTTAAGGATGTTCGCTACTCATTATTTTGACACAGTTCGCGCACCGTAGTTGAGAATGAATGCCGTAATATACTTTTTAGGTTTCATAACATTTAATAAAATATTTTTCACTCAAAGTTATCAGATGTTATATCTTACTTTATTTTTTGTGACAGTTTGATTTCAAAACAATTTTGAATGTCAAAATAATCCCGAATATACGACAATAATTTACGCGGCATTTCCGGCAATTGTTTACATTACGACAACAACACTCGTCAACAGATCATTTACCCGTATATTTTGACCTTCTTTTTAGCATTTTACGTAAAACTTTTTTATGCATTTTGATAGTAATTTACTTCATTATACATCGCAGCTGTTTTTATAAGATTTTTATTCGATGGGAAAGTTTAGACGTGGATTTCTGTCTTGTAAACAGAAATTGAAAATAGAGTCCATTAGAAAAGGTCAGACAATCCGACAAACGGCTCGAAAAGTATTATTAGATCACTCATATGTAACTTCACACCCATCACCTTCATTTAAACAACCAGATGTCTCAGTTTATACATGAGGAAGTTATAGATGAAAGCAATGTAAATATAACAACAGCCGAAAGTTGGAGAGATGGAAGAAGGGTCGTAGAGCTGGGAGTATTGGCAGATCATCTTGCCGCATGCACACAATGTGGTCTTCCGCTTTCTCTACAGAATTGTTTGAACATTACAACGTGTGGCCTGGCTGCTGTATTGAAAGTGTTATGTGTAAACCAAAGTTGTAAAAACATTAATATTATACCAACAGGAAAACAACACAACAGAATATGGGATGTAAATACAAAGTTAGCAACAGGTAAATACATGTATAATCATTGCATTCATTCAAGGATGTCTAACTCTATAAATCCTTGATTTGTTGAAAAAAATTAGTCATGCCTAAATCAGAAAAAAACTTTGTAAGACACCAAAGATTTCCCTCTGTCTATAAATTGAAAATTATGGCAAAAGAAAATAAGCAGATGACAAAAAAAGAATATTCTGAATCCTCTTTTCCCCTTACCTTATAGTGTTAAAAAAATAATTTGATTGATAGGGTTGAAAATCTAAAAAAAAAAATGTTTGCCCTTTGTGCGAAAAAAATTTCAGACTCAGACAAAAAGCCGTAACCCCTCTTGAACATGTTGAAGTTTAAATGATAAGTATATGTTACAAAATAAAATGCCTTCAGGTACATGTACATAATATACGTACATTAAAATATGTGGCTTCAGTGAAAAGTTTATATTTTGCTACATGTAGCTGAACTTTTCATAACAGACAGATATGAAAAAAGATAAATACAAATGCACATAAAAGTGCACACAGTAAAAATCTTTCCCAAATGAATACAACCCAATAAGATTTAGCTATATATCAGTACAATATATATTATTATAGCCTAAGGGAGTATTATTCTATGCTTTAGGCCAAACAAAAGAATATACATCTTTCAAGTATCATGTCATAAAAAATAGGGTAGGTATGCAGGGATTTTTTTCTACAATATTTTTTACTTTGAGTAAATAGGAAGAAATCCAAAGTTAAACTGTGTTTATGACTAAAGTCCATAAAAATGCTAGAGGTAGGCACCAAAAAATAGGGTAGACGTAGGGAAACCAGGGGCTTTGTTTTTTTTTCAGTTTTGACTAAATTCAGATAGATACCTATAATTTAGATATTTAAATATGACAGCAATAAACCAAATTACCAAATAACCTGGTATTTTGTAAGATACTGTACATGTAAATATATAATGGAGATAGCTGTAGATTTTGATGAAAATCCAAGTTGCTTTGAAATAGTTATAAAAAAATTTAAAGATGACTATCTGAATTTAGTCCGAACTGAAAATTCTAGTTTTTGTTACCTTGATTAATTAAATCCTTAAATTTAACAGCAATATGCCAAACAACATAACAACCTGGGATTCAATAAGATCAATATACAACTGAGATAGCTGTATAGTTTTATGAAAATCCAAGTTAATTTGAAAAAGGAATAAACAAATTTAAAGGTGACCTTCTGAATTCAGTTTGAACTGAAAATTCTAGCTTATTTAATTACCTATCAGGCCAACCTTAAAAATATGTTTGTTTGCAGTTTTCCGACTGTACCTACAGACTGAAGGGTCGGTAGGTAGGAAAAATGTTTTATTTAATCAGCCAAAATAAAGTTTAAACAAGCAGTTACACAAACCAAGTTTCTCATGAAGAAAAATTTTTTTAAAACAACAAACACTGAAAACCAATTTGAAATGAACAGGCATTTTCAAATTAAACACTTTTTAATCAAAACTGAAACTATAACATAGTGTCATTATCCAATATATGACATAAAAATATGGTATTATCAAATACTGGAACACTTATAAACAAGGAATGACTAGAATAGTTTTAAAAGAAATATATTAACTGACATAGTATGCTTCTCGACTAGAATGCTTTCAAGTGTAAAGTATTTTCATCAGAAAAATGTAAATATTGAATCTTTATAAACACCTGCCCAGGTTTCTTGTCTAAGAGTGTTTTCAATAAAAAAAATCAATCATTGAATCTTCCTCAATTGAACAAAAAAGGCATCTTAAAAAAAATATATTAGACATCTGACTGTTTTCAAGATAATGTTGAGTCTAGTGCAGTAAAATCTGTGCTCGACTTTACTGGTCGAGCACAAAATATGGTCTTTTCAGACTCTGAGCAGTTTGTAGTGATAAGAAATACTTTTTTTGAGATTAAGGATGATAACAAATAGCCTATTGTAATTTTGTATCACAGTAGGGACTTAACATTTCAATTGATGTTGATGTTTCAAAATATATTTTTCAATAATCAATATATATCAAGCTGTGCAGTAAGGGAAGGAATCAGCTACCAGTCTGGCATAGACATGGACGAATCTAGATTGGATCCAGAAAACATAACTGAAATACCCCCTCCAAGAACTTCAAGAATAGAAGCCTCACCCAAGCATGATTCTGTTACAGAAATTTTCTTTGATATAGAAGCTACAGGGCTAAGTATGTTATAATGAAAAATATTTTTTGCATTACAATTATTGTCCACGCCACAACGTGATGGAGGGCTCTAGTGATGCTCTGTGTCTGTCCGTCAGTCAGTTACTTGATATGGTCAATTCCTTAGAGTTCACTAATATGATTTCATTCAAATCTTGCAGGATTGTTAGTCACCATATGTACTTGATCTTATTGCACCTGCCATTATGATTCAACACATTTTATTGGAGTTATTGGACTTTAATTTTTTTGAAATACTAACACTTTGTAAGCGTAACTCCTCAGAGAGTTATGGGACTTTAAATTTTTTTAGCATTCTTCACTATATAGGAACACTTAGTCTGGCATGTACGTTGAAATAAAACAAATGTATTTTGGCATGTTCCTTGAAATACATGCAATGAATATAGTTTGGCATGTGGATTTCTTGTGTAAAATAATTGTTCATTATACATGAAATTAATGGCATCACTACTCATTGCTATACAACTTGTAGTGATATTGGTAAACTTGTCTCGATACAAAACCTTTTACAACTACTGATACATGTAATGCTTATGTAATCATCTAGGAACTGGAATAAGTTGTATTAATATTGCTTTTGTAGGTAGATCATCCCATATCACACAATAAGCAGCAAAGAGTGCAGGAGAATCTTTTTCCAGATTTGTTCTACCCCAGCACCAAATAACACCAAAGGCGGCAGAGATTACTGGATTGACATTTGAGAATGGGCAGTTGATATCAAACAGAAATGTGTTGCCTGCTGTCCATATCAAAAAGTACCTCAATGACTTTATTTCTTTTCTTAAAAATACTAAGAACAATGTTTTGATAGGCCATAACGTGCAAACCTATGACTGTGTGTTATTGTACACTTCACTACAGAAATGTAATTTGCCTGATAAATTCAAGACAACTGTGATCGGTTTTATCGACACATTGCCATTATTTAAACTTTCCCATCCAGGTCTGAATTCATATTCACAGACAAATTTGTTTGAAACATTTATGGGCAAATCATATGATGCCCACAGGGCTGATGAAGATGTTGATGCACTTTGCACACTTGTAAATAAAAATATTGAATTGAATGTTCACTTTGAAAAAGTATATATACCAGAATATGTCATATCAGACAAATTCAATTCTATGAAAGAATTGCATAAAAATTTGCCTTCTTTGAAGTTGTTGACTGACCGTAAGATACTTTCATTAGGAATGGCACGAACTGTTGCCAGTAGTGGACAATGCTTAGAGCACTTGAAGTTGGCCTTTTCTAGGAATGGTAGTTAAGGTATCAAAGATCTTTTCACAGAAAAGTGTGGTTCAGGTGTATGTGTCACAAAATCAGAAAAGATCATAAGACAGGTTTCAGAGTTTTTACTTAATCTTAACCAATTGTAGTTCAGTGGAGCAGTAGATTCTCTCTGTGAATATAGTATCTTTTGTATTATAGAAAATTGTAGTTTGTCTAATAAGACTCTCAAGAATGTGAACTGAAATAAATGTAGAATTTTAAGTAGCATTACAATACAGTACAGAAAGAGACTAACCATGACTGATCACTGTGATAGTGGTTCCCACTCTTTTGGTTGTATGGATTAAAATTTCTACCTGTTCATCGTTTATGGGGTAAAAAAAATGCACGCGATCCGGCTACGTGATTAACTATTACTTTTACCAGTAAATTTCATCAAGTTAATTTAATACGCTTATTGAGAATATCTCTCTGGTAAAATTTATTACCAGAAAACATCAAAAGCCTCACAGGTGTGAAATTGGTTGTAAACCTTGACCAACCCAGCATGTTTTATTGCTGTGGTCAGGTCTAACTTAGTGGAAATACATGTATATCAGGGTAATAAGTCCAAAGAATTAAAATTTCCCACTTTGTTGGTGATCAGTCACAGTAAGTCCCTTTCTGTAGCAGTGTTACCCCGTTTTGTTGCCAAATACATATTTCATTAAGTATTGGGCCAAAGTTTAAAAAAAATTGTAATATTCATGTGAATTATAATTGCAAAATTTCAAGTTAAAAGTGATTACATAGGCTTTGTTCGGCCTTACAGATACTAAGATAATTAGATGTCATTCTAAAGATTGCTGACTCTGAACCACTGGGTTTATTCTGACCTTGATAATCTCATCAAAAGTCCCAATAGCAAAATACAGATATTAATGCAGAACAATTCAGTTTAGTATTTTACACCTTCTTTAGTGTTTTTCTTCAAATTAATTGCAATTTTAATTTTATTCTACAAATGTTTGATATTTGAATTGAACCATAATCAAATCAGAATTATGGCTTCATTATTATTTCCAGAAATGAAATCAAGGAGCATATTTGTTTATATAAAGGAAAAAACATGACTTATTTATATCAATTACACAGTGCTCCAGATTTTTTCAAATTATTTTGTTGAAAAAGAGTAATAGATTATTTAAAAATGACCTTTGAAAGAATAATGTCAAAATTTGACATTTTCCAGCACTTTTTGGTGTTGTTTTGAATGTTTTTCAGCCCTTAGTAATATATTTGAAGATTTTATTTAATGAAAAAAGGTCTTTGTTATATCAAGTATGCAGTGATTTAAATTTAATACAAATTATTTTGTTAAAAAAGATGAAAATATTCGGTAAATTGACATATATGTTATGGAAAATGTCTAAATTTAAATTTCCCGTACTTTTTCATTGAATTTTGAACGTTTTTCGGCTCTCAGTCAAAATTTTGCATATTGACCTATACTTTTCTATTAATAATTTCCAAGAATAAAGTCTTGTGAACAATTTCTGAATTTTTTGAAAATTTCTTGTTATTTTATAAAGGTCAAATCAAAGATTTCATTTGGATATCATTCTTTTTCCCGTACTTTTTTGTTTATTTTTTTATTACGGGAAAAACACATTGACTATATGCCTTGAATGTATTATTTTTGTAGAAAATAAAACAAAGGTATATTTCAATTGATATTAAAATAAAATATATTTATATTTGTATGAATTGTTGTTGTAATTAAAACTTCAATGCAGATGTTCCAATTCTTTGAAAATACAGGATTTTGCAATACTGACAGTATGAGTGACCATTAATGCCCTCCTTACGAAAAAAAAAGCGTATTGACCTATTTTTTTTCATTTTTCCACTCCCATATGAAAGGAGTTTTAAAAAAACACAACAGGAAAACTTTCTTGTTATTTTGAATTTCAGTAGCGAACCTCCTTAAGACAGACTGAGTAGATATTACACTTACCTTTAATTGTTCAAGGAAGTCACTGTCAAACACATCATCAAGTGGGAGTGCCTTATTGTCTGGGTTCATATTATTTACTATCCATCTACTGCATCTGTTCAGAGTTTCTTGATTAACTGACTGATCTTTCTGTAGGCTTTTGTCAACTGCAAATTAACATTATAGAAATGATGGTATGAAACGGTATAAAGCCAATTTTATATGATATCGATCTTAGAATAATAAAAAAAAACAGTGATGCGACATCAGCTCGTAGAATAAAAATGTGGGTACGAAATTTCTGGTGTTTGGCTGAGATTGGCAAAGTAGCTTCAGAGGAGAAGATTTTGAAAATTTTGACTCCCTTTTTTTCTATTTTTAGCTTGACCGCCATCTTGGTCGAAGTTCGGGGACAGCGAACACAATTTTTGAAGGGGACAATAAACGGACCATTCCACCAAAGTTTTGTCACAATTGGTCCAGTGGTTTATGACAAGATTAAAATGCGGATTGTTGACGACGCCAAGTGATGTCAATAGCTCATATGACCCTTCAGGTCAGGTGAGCTTACAATTAGGGTACGAAATCTGATGTTTCAAATGAAACAAAACTCATCAACAATCCCTAACAACTCAGTATATATTTTTTAAGCACCAACATTTCAAAGGGAAGTTTACTGCTGGTCCTTTTAGCTGTGGGTGACCTTTGTGTTATCAATCCCGTTGGGGGGGGGGGGGGGCAAATACGATGTGTCCATACCTTATATACTAATATTTCTATAGATATCTCTGTTAGTTTATCAGCTTTCTCATTATATCCCTATTGTGTATTTTATTTAAGAATTAAATGCTTCCTTTTGTTGTTTTATTGGGGTGTAAAGCCTTGACAGAAGCATATTTTGATTGAAGCGCAGAGGCACTTCATATAAAAAATATGCGCTCTGTCAAATCTTTTACAACCCTATAAAACTACTAAAGTGATGCATTCATTTCTTACAATCACATTTTTAATTTGACAAGTGAAAAGAAATTACTGCAATTTTACAATATTCTCCGTATTGGCTATAATAATTGGAAGATTATGTTTTGTTTAATCGATGTTTACTCATGAGGTACGCGTTAAAGTAATTCGGTCTCCCTGTTTTAATAAGTTGAAACCAGTTGGTCGCTACAGTTGATGAAGAAAGGGAGCCATGTTATAATGGGAATTTGAAATTCGGATTTCAGTTTTCAATTTGCTAATTAGAATATTTTGTTTTACTCCGTTCTGAACACCGATAGCTCTGTGTTTAAGTGAACTATTGTAACTACTGGACTAAGATTCTCTAAGATTCTCTTCCAATGTCCACAAGCTCCTTGCATACAACTGAAATATGAACTAGTGCAATTGTCAGGTACTATTGATTTGGGATTTATTTGTCGAACTGACACGGTAAGCTGTTTTTATTAACTTTAAATATGGCTTCACGAAAATCTAAAAGACAGATGAACAGATCGCATTCTTACACAAGTTCTTTGTCAACAAAAGAAGCAAGCGACCCCACCCATATGAGTGTCGAACAATTACAAGAAGCCCTTCAGAAAATTGTAATTAAAGTCCCAAACAACCTTTCAAAAACAGTTTTAAGGAAGTTGTTGATTGAGAACACAGAATCTAGGGATACATCTTCAGGTAGCTCCGATGCCAGTACTATATCACCGGAGACATCTTCACCGCAAATATGTGATTTGCCAGCTACAGTTACACTACGTATGGATTCCGCTTTACAAACATGTGATTCTTCTAATGTTAACGCCCAGCTTCCAGACAATTCTGACTTGCGCTTGGGCGGAAGTAACAACATGACAACCATATTATGAGCGCTATCTTCAGTTACACAGTTATGCAATAGCGTGCAAGACACTGTCAAACAGCTGTTGAGGGCACAACCTCAGAAAGAGATTTCTGATGTAAACAGAGATGGTTTTAATCTACAGCAGCGGTATAATAATATTGATAGTACAGATGTTAATACCCTTTCACGAAATCCCCAAGTTTGTCAGGGTGTTAGATCTGATTCATATAGTAATGTAGACACAATATCTTCAAATCTACAAAAACAAATTATAGAGGGTAAGGATATCAATTTAGCTGCTTTATTAATACCAAATTACGAGTGCCCCAAAAAACATAATTTATCAACAGAAAGTTTAGAGGTACAGTTAAGTGAGAAACCTGATCCTAGATTAAACCGTTCATTATCTATATCAGAATTCTTGACAGCATTTGGGAAATACAAGAGAGTAATGACTAACATCTATCCAGACAGACGCCTACGATGCGTACGAAGATGATATGATAGTCATACATAATATATTAGGTTCAAAATTTTATGATTATCACAAGATGTTTTCTGCTAAGGCAAGTAAAAGTAGACTGGTCAAAACGCGACCGAGATATCATGTCCTTGATATCTTCGGGGCACAAGTTTACTCATGCAAATTGTGCAGTTCAGTGGATCACACGACCCCATTTTGTCCTCGTCAGTTACAACCAGCTGATATAAATCATGCAGAAGTCAAATTACGTTCTCCACTTACTGATCGATATGGGCGACTTAGAGTATATTATGAAGGTAAAGAGATTTGCAACAACTTTAACGGTTTTAACGGTTGTGTCAAACCATACTGTAACTTTGCGCATGCTTGTTTTAAGTGTAAAACTCCTGGTCATCCACAAAATTTGTGTGTTAAATCCGTTTCAGCGCCGTTTATTTTGGGGAAACAAGGAAACACGCCCGCAGCAGTAGGTAAACCTACAGCTAAGAAATCACAAGTTAAAATTGGTAATAAAAAGATATGACTAACCGATTTTCCTTCGCAAGGCACTACACCTGTTAATGTTGATATTCTAGAATTTGAACTTTGCAATCATCCTGACAAAAACTTTGTAAAGTACTTATGTTCAGGTTTACGTTGCGGATTTGATGCTATGGTACAATCCGAAACCTTATTACCTAAGGAATGTAAAAAATATCTTAAGTGCACGTATGAAGGAATCAGTAGTATCAGAATTAATCAACAATGAACTTGAAAATGGTTTCGTTTACGGACCTTTTTGTGAACCTCCATTAACAAATTATCGCGTGAGCCCTATCGGTATAGCAGAAAGTAAATATTCGAACAAAAAACGACTGATTGGCTGCTCCTCATAAAGATAATGATATAAGTATGAATGACCTCATAGATAAAGAACAGTGCTCTATGTCTTACGTCAAAATTTGACGATGCGATTAAAATCGTCACTTCTCTCGGAAAAGGGCGTTTTTTGTGCAAGTTCGATATATCCAACGCTTTCAAAATTATTCCAACCAACCCGAGTCAGTGGCCTTTATTTTGTATGAAATGGAAGTCATTATATTATTTCTATGCTAGATTATAATTTGGTAGTAGAAGCAGCCCAATCATATTTGATAATTTATCTAGAGCTGTCTGTTATATAGCAAAGTTTAATTATAACATACCACATATTTTACATTTACTTGATGATTTTTTGACAGTTGATCCCCCGAACGCTATAGCAGACAGGACAATGGCTTTAATGACAATGATATCTAACAAATTAAATATTCTGACTGCTGCACATAAAACACTAGGGCCTGTGACATGTCTAGAATACTTAGGAATAATATTGGATACTCATAAATTTGAGGCCCGTCTTCCGATGAACAAAGTGACAAGAATTTGTCATTTTATTAAAAAGTTACTTGGAAGAACATCATGCACCAAAAGAGAACTGTTACAATTATAAGGTCACTTAAACTTTGCATCTCGTGTTATTATTCCTGGTAGATCTTTCGTGTCGTATCTAATCGACTTATCAACAAAGGTCAAGGAACTTCATCAATATGTTAAGTTAAGTAAAGAATGTCGTATCGATCTGCAGTTTGGTGCGATAACGAGGCCACTGTGGCAATTATCAGGAAAGGTCGATCAAAGTGTTTAGTAATAATGAAACTTATGAGGCAATTCACTTGGTGTGCATGTAAAAATATAACTTTACGTTTTCTGGAAAACATGTTCCAGGCGTACAGAACAATATAGCTGACTCGTTGTCTCGTTTACAGATAGACAGATTCCGTCCCCTTGCGCCACAGGCAGAGAAACATCAGCAACCTTGTCCAAAACTTTACGACGTAATTTGGAACTGAATCAAATAGTTGAACAATTGTGCACGCATGTCATATCTGACAATACCAGAGAAGCACATAATGTTGGTTACAATCATTTTGAGCTATTTATATTGTCAAATAATATACAGTTGCATGCTAATAATATGCCTCCAATTTCAGATGAGATTCTTATATATTTTGTTGCACATTGTTATAAACATTTAAAGTTACAGTATTCCACTATCAAACTGTATTTATGCGGAATACAATATAAAGCAATGTCCAAAACCCTTTCAGAATCTCGATCAGAATAATTTGATGAAACTCGATATGATACTAAAATCTGTTAACAGACTGCAAGGTATGAATCCTAGAGTAAGATTACGCATCACTTTTGATATCCTTGAAAAGATATGTAACAGACTCCGTAAAGGTGTATTTAATAGCTTTTTAGATTGTTTGATGGAAGCAACATGTACTGTAGCATTCTTTGGATTTTTAAGATGTGGGGAATTTACTGTGCGTAATGTCATTGACTTTAACGAATCTGTTAATCTTTGTATATCAGACATAATTTTTTATGATGATCATTCTGTTTTGAGGTTAAAAGAGTCTAAAACAGATCCCTTTCGACGAGGCATTTGTATACAGTTACACAAAATTAATCATTCTATATGCCCTTTTCGTATCTTAAAAAGATATGTTACTTCTAGCGTTAAGCCTAAGATACATTCATTTTCAAGCGACCCTCTGTTTATTACAGAACTTGACCAACCATTAGATAGAAATTATTTCATTTGTAAATTTGCAACTTATAGGATATGATTCTACTTTGTTTAATGGTCATTCATTTAGATCTGGTGGTGCAACTAGTACAACCCAAGCCTTGCATGAAGACCACATGGTTAAAACGTTGGGTGGATTGTCGTCTGATTGTTATTGTAAATATATCAAAACGTCAAAATACGCAATCAAACAAGCCCAATTTTGACAGGCTGTGTAGGAGTTGAGCACGCGACCACCATTCTCACTCTCATTTCAGTGTCTGGAGAATATATAATTTTAATAGATATTTGACAGTTGTTGAGAAACATCAGATTATTTCGACGAAACGTGTGTATTTATGCTTCAAATTGATACATGTATATAAGAACGTATATCATGACGTCTACATGTATCTTATTAATTATCTGTTATTGATATACGAAATACTCATTTATTATGCACCTAGGTTGGTATCAGAAATTAATCAATTATCTTTCCGAAGAAAACAAATTGACCAAATATCACAATAAATAGTTATATGAATAAATGGAAGATTATGTTTTGTTTAATCGATGTTTATTCATGAGGTACGCGTTAAAGTAGTTCGGTCTCCCTGTTTTAATGAGTTGAACCCAGTTGGTCGCTACAGTTGATGAAGAAAGGAAGCCATGTTATAATGGGAATTTGAATTTCGGATTTCACCACCTCCACCCCGCCACACACCTTCAACACTTAGCGAAAGAATGGGTTTCTTCTCTAATTCAACAATATTGTGTCAAAAACCTCTCATGAAATTTTCAGATATATATTTTTCAAATTCCATTATTCACCCCCAAGGATTCAGTATTTATGCCGTTTCTCCGTCAAAGCAAAACTCTTTGCAGCCCCTGCTGTGCTGCACGTCCCCGGAGCCTTGCTGTGCTTCCCAGGAACCCGCTGTGTTCCTTGCAGCCTTGCCGTGCTGCATCCCATTGGAGCCTTTGCTGTGCTCTCTGTTGTTGTTTTGACGGGAGTACCAACACCATAAATTTCAATCATTTAAAATTTCAGTTAAAATTTATGGCTGAGGTCGAACGAATTTTCCCCCTTTACACAGCTGAGATGAACCCCAAGGGCTGAGAAACATCATATTATATCGACGAAACGTGTGTATTTATGCTTCAAATTGATACATGTATATAAGAACGTATATCATGACGTCTACATGTATCTTATTAATTATCTGTTATTGATATACGAAATATGCACAAAAGGTTGGTATCAGAAATTAATCAATTATCTTACCGAAGAAAAAAAATTGACAAATATCACAATAAATAGTTATATGGATAAATACTCCGCTGCATTGCAGCGACATCTAGAATGCAAAGTACCAATTCGGTTTTTATGTTAATCACCATATGTGAAAGAAAATTTCATAAAAATAAAAAATAATTTCTTGACAAAAGTGGAAATATATTCGATTGAATTAATGCAAAGAATATGGCACGTTCCCATGGCTCTTCGTGCCGAAAATTGAGGCTAAAACAAGGGAGTGAGTTTTGCTAAAAATCTGGGGGGGGGGAGGGTTCCCATTTTAATCATTAAAATAACCTACATTCCTAAAAACTAGTTTGAAATTGTTTTATCTCATATGTTTCGAAGGAAGAACCACTGCCGTTTAAAATGATTTATTATTTAATTTAATATTGACCAATGGGCAGCGAGTCCCACATTCATTTCACCGCTAGTATTTTATGAATTGGTACATTGTATCCTAAACGAACTTTTGGTCAATTCAGAATTAAGCAAATATTGTACGTATTGTCTTATTGTAATGCCTATAGGTATTATTATTTCCAAATTGCATCGAATTGAGTTTATTCATTATAGTTTCCATTTAGGCAGAACAAAAATTCGTTTTGTGGGGATTTTCTGTTATTTACGTTTTTGAAACAGACTATAACCTTCCAATGCAATAATATTTCCACATTTTTATATGTTCAATTTAACGCAGTGTATTTGAGAAAATGCAAGTGGATAATGTTTTAATGCAGCGTTCGAATAATAGATCTGGCGTTCGAATAACGAGGGAATGGATTTTGACGATTTCCAAAGAACTAAAGATTATTTTGGGTGGCCTTAAAAGCTAATTTGAAATTGTTTTATCTCTTATGTTTCGTAGGAAGAACCACTGCCGTTTGAAATTATTTAATTTAATATAGACCAATGGGCAGCAAGCCTCACATTCATTTCACAGCTAAATGTTCCCTTCACAAGATGACTGCGCCCAGTATTTTATGAATTCTTACATTTTATCCTCAACGTCGTAACGCATTCCTGCAAAACAAGATTTTGACTTTTATTGGGTTATAAAACATCACTTTTCAGAACCCCGTGACTAGAGTCTTCCTACAAAAATTACGTATTTCAATGAGACAAACATGTAATGTATTTTTTATATTCTAATTGGGCATTGAAATTTAAATAAGAGATCGGATTTTAAATTTTACTTACCAACCCAGCCAAAATCATACATCATCAAGTCAGAATCTTCTTTTGTAGAATTTTCACATGTAATATTTAGATAAGATCCAGCAGTTTTTACATTCTGAAGTTCTTTATGACGTTTTGCTGCATTTTTAATATCTTTATGTGTCCATGGGACCGTCTTTAAAAAAAATTCTTTACAAAATATATGCAAATACAACAATGATATTTTCTAGATTTTATTTTTTTTTAAAATATAATATTGATTGATTAAGAATATATATTTCTGGAATGGACAAGGCTATATTTGTGGAGTTAATGGATCAAAAGTAATTACAATGGAAATACATTGTAGAAAGTATTGCATTCAGACTCTTGTGAATTTCCTTGAACACCCTCGGGCTTAATAATTGCATGGGACATTTTCAATATTTACATGATCTCCGATCGCAATAAAAAAAATTGACAACGGCGGCGATCGCAATAATTAAACCTCGCAATTTTGCCTGGGGTAGAAGAATCGCAATAAAAAGTGCACGCGAAAATTTCCGAATTTACAGTATTTGAAATTCAAACGATTGCAATATTACATGAACGATTCTCACAGTAGAAGTTTTCTTTTCGAATCAGCCGAGAAACATATATTTGGAAGAATATTTGGAAATGATAGTAGAAAATATCTCAGATGTATGCTTTGTTTTCTTTGTTTGTTTTGTTGGGGTTTTACGCCGTTTTCAGCACATTTGGCTATATCGCGGCGGCCAGTTATTATTGGTGGAGGAAGCCGGAGTACCCGGAGTAATCCTTGTCAATTAAGATCGGAGTCGAACTCACCCCGCAACAGGTGAGATTCGAACTCACAACCTCAGCGTTGACATAGTATGGAACGCCATAACTGTCTTATAGTGTAGATATTTAATGTGTTTTGTCACTTTGTCTTTACGTCCTGTCATTTCTACTTAATATTATGTGCAAGTGCCTTTATTTCCTGACACTTCATCTCTGTGTCATGTCAAATATACTATTTGTTTTGTCAATCAGTTGTAGCTTATGTCATTGCTAATCTTTGTTATGTGCAATATACATTACACAATGTTGTAATTACTGTACATTCTATGAATACCTATAAACTTTATGATTAAACACCTTTACGTTCTGTCACCTTTCTTCTATGTTTTGTCTATTCTTCCTTTCGTTATGTCAGTTAATAATTGCGTCCTGTCTCAAATAGGTTTGTTATGTCGAATGTTCTAAACGTTTGGTCTGATCACCGTCAAAACAATGTACATAGTAATTATAGCATAGTGTAATGTATATTGCACATAACAAAGATTAGTAATCACATTACATACAACTGATTGACAAAATAAATAGTATATTTGACATAACACAGAGACGAAGTGTCAGGAAATAAAGGCACTTGCATATAACATAAAGTAGAAATGACAGGACGTAAAGACAAAGTGACAAAAACATTAAATATCTACACTATAAGACAGTTATGGCGTTCCATAGGCTAGTATCATTAGTAGTCATGACGAACTACCTAGACCACTCGGCCACCTAGGCTTTGTTTTCAAAATACATTGTATCTAAATTTTAGACCCAACTAATTAGTTTCTGAAAAAACTTTGAGATAGATTACTTTGGAGCTGGGTGTGTTTAAAATTTGAGTGCTAAGTTGTTTTGGGCTGTGAAATGACCCATGACAAAATTATTATATTAAATGTTACTCTCGGTGTAGCAAAGAGAAAAGTATCAATATCTTATTCATTCTATTATCTTGAACGTCAGTGTCACCATTGTAAATATATAACAACAATAATTCATTTGACAATTTCTTAAGCCTGTTTGGAAAATTAATCACATACCTTTACAATCTCCTACATTTCTGTTTAGTACTAACGAATCAAGCAAGTGACCCTAGTCTTAATGTTTTTCTGTGAGACATATATTGGCTATACAATACAGAGTACTTTTTAATATTGGAATGATTCCCCAACAGTCGCTAGGAATTCTCACAATACTTAATACTGAAATAAATTTTAACAAGATAAGAGCACAATATATAAGTGATATACCCTTGTTTCAACTGATGTTTTTCCTGGAAATGCGTTTGGTGGAAACTTCACTTTTATGTTTTTATCTCCTTCTGGTTCATACGTTAGACCTTTTTCATCAACCTCAGTCTCATCACGTTTATGTCTGGCTATCGCTACACACTCCAGATGTTCCAGGCGTTTTAATGGTATCTCAACCCCAACGAAACTAACGTTCTACAAATATCCAAATCAGTTAGATGATTCATTTATTTGATGTAACATGTACCTGTGTATTGAGCGTAGGCATGCCTGAAACAAGCACAAAGAGGGATTTAAAAAATTCAGCTCTTATAATTTGTTGATTTATTTCCATTATGCAATAATATAGGGTGTCTAAATCAATTTCAATAATGTGTAATTTATGCAGATGGAATAATTATGCTCGTTGATACCTGGTTCCACCGGAAATAAAAACAAATGGGCATGTTACAATATTAATGTGTATACTTCAGTGTACATATTACAGAGTAAATATAAACAAAAGACCATGTGGCAATAATGTATAATACAATGGCGTATTTGGATGGAGCATTTCAATAACAACTAGAGGTTCCTGTATCCCTCACCTGGATTAAATTTCATTGAAGCAGTAACTGAAAGGCTACTCGCTGGTGATTGAGATCAATGGACAATTATTTGATATTTGTTCATCTTTTGTAAGTACCACCGCTGCAAAAATTTATTTAAACAGATTACGCTTCACACAAGATGACTATGAAGTGAATTTTTCCATCTTGTCCTATGTTAGGCATTGGAGGCCATCTTAGTTGACGGTCTTGGTCACAGAATAAATATAATAATTTTCAAGTTCGGTGCCCTTTTATCAGTGGTTTCTGGGTAAGTTTTTAGGTAAATTAAATGGGTCTAAATGGATTCTGTTTTTGAAAAAGTTCGGGTGCGGGGGCAGATCTTTAAAGAAAAGTTTACGACGACAGACACCAGTCCAAAGAGATGACAATAGCTTACATAGACCTTTGGCCAGAGGAGCTAAAATGAAAGTTTATGGCAATATATAATTCTTTTACTGAAATTATTTAAATAAATTTCAATAAAAATTAATCTGAATAGCTGGGTAAGGTTAAATATACGGCTTACGTGATCTTGTATGCGCATGGTCCTACTCCTTCGCCAAACTCTAAACAACAACATTATTTTGCTACAAACATAAAATGGTAATTAATTTGCAGGAAAAGATTTAACAAATTTGGTAGCTATTCCTGTATCAAAATATTTTTAGGAATATCTCATCATTAGGAATAAACGATTACAAACCTTGACTTTTGGCGGTTTTATTTCAGGGAGAGATTTCCCTGTCCTCCATCTTTTTCCTTTTATTGAGAACTTTACTTTAGCCTCTAATTCCTTGTCATGCGATACTATTGGAATGTAAACACGGATAGGCAGCTGCAATTTGAACATATCAATTGATCAACAACAAACCAATACAAATTTCAATAATAATATAGGAGAGTATAAATGTCTGGAGAATCTGACTTCAAAAGACCTACTAAAACGGTGATATATGTATTAAACTTTCTCACTGTATCAGTAAGCGCCTTTTTTCTGTAATGCTCTATTAAGCCAAAGTTATGAAATGAAGCATGTCCGAAAATACAAGCAAATGAGCTAATGATACTTTCGTTTACTATCAGATGAATATTGTCCAATTTAATAGTTATTCCGATAGCATTTTGGGTGTTTTATACATGTTGTGTACATGTACTGAAAGCTTTACTGGCATATCTCATGGAGTCCATACGGCCTATGTAAATCTATTTTAGTCTTCAAGTCACTTGGAGGAAGACAAAATTTTACAGAATTTTGTATTCATATTTAACAATTATCTCCTTTATTCAGATGTCTTATTGGTTAATTTGGCATTGAATGTGCTTCACAACACTTTTTATTATTGTTCCGGGTTTTACTACATTTCGATTTTGGTTTTCAGTGTTTTTTATGAGACATAATTTGTCATAATGTGTATATTTGGTGCATTTAAATGGGTTCGAGTTTTGATGTGAATTTTGAATACCTTTAGAATGCATTAAGCGAAACCTGATGACTGCTTGATGTGAATTTATACAATTGTATAGAATTTGTTCAACAGTATATAAATATTTTTTTATAAATTGTATAATTAAATTTAACTTATCTTATTTCAACCGTTTCTATAGAAAAAAGTATAAAATACTTCTGTATACATTATTTATCTGTATTTTCAATATTACGCATTTTAAAAGTGAATTCCCTGCATCCCATCTTTTGTAAAATTTCTCTTTTGTATAATTGCTTGTTCTCGTGACTTCTCCTGTTCCTGAACTATTGGAATCCTACCTCAAAATCGATCTTCTTCTCATTTTTAGGCTTTATTGTAATAACTGATGATATAATCTGTTCATCATTTGCTTCCAAACATTTATCAAGATGATTTTCGTCGTCAGAGCCATGACATATAAAATCATCTTCTCTAATGTTTCCGGGCATTGTGAATACAACGCAACAAATTTCTTGACCAAATTTGTTCTTCGTTGTGTTGTAGTATCTGAAACAAGAACATTACTGTCATCAATTAACAAGCTTACCAATATGGAATGTGTATTTCATTTACTTTCTATTTACAATCAATCGGAAAAACATTTGCTTAACGTGTTGATGTTTCTCTGTGAATGCTTCTTTTTCTCTGTATTTAAATTTCCCAATAAGAAAATATTCTACCACATCCAGAAAAAGTATAAAAACTTGCATGTAAGGTGGCCAGTTTTTCCAATCTCTCCGTTTCTTTTCCTCCTCAATTCTTTTTCTTTTCTCTTCTGCTTCTCTCTCTTCTTTTTCTCTCCTTTTCCGTTCTGCCTCTTCTTTTTCCCTCTTTTCTCTTTCTTCCCTTTCTTTTTCTTCCCGAATTCTTCTTTCCTTTTCTTCTAAAGTTTCCAATCCATCACACCACCGTTTCATATGATCTTTAACTCCTATGATATCAGACATAGTTAAATATGCATTTTCCTCAATCTTAGTCACCAACTGTTCTGTTTTGGCTATTAATCCCATGAGTTCTTGTTGTTGTTTTGCTAACTTTTCAAGCGTTTTAAGTTGTTCAACCTTTTTCAAATCAATGTCATCTCTGAAACAAAGTTACGGTATCAACTGATCATAGAAGAGTAAAATCCATGAAACAAAAGAGTACGTTCTTCAATTAAGGAATACATTATTGTATTAGGAAGTGTTCACTCGACTCACCTCGGTCGATTACGTTCCTCCATCTAGATGGGGAGTAGCGGAGTCAGCCGAGGTTTAATGATGAAGTAAATGGTGAAATAACTGTAGAAGAAATTAGTTATGTTATAAGAGAATTGAAAAATGGGAAAGCGCCTGGTTATGATGAAGTGGTTAATGAATATATTAAAACAACAAAAGATCTACTTATGCCTTTATACATGAAATTGTTTCATTTGATTTTAGATTCAGGAGTTATCCCCCAAATATGGCTTCTAGGAATTATTGTTCCTGTATATAAAAATAAGGGTGACCTTAGTAACCCGGATTCTTATAGAGGAATTACTTTACTTTCGTCCACTGGAAAAGTGTTTACGTCAATCTTAAACAACAGAGTTTTCAAAATATGCAGACCTCCTAGATATTATTCCAGGATCACAAGCGGGGTTTAGAAAAGGGTATTCTACTTTAGATATTTTTTGTCTCCATGTTTTGATGAATTATATTTGTCTCTTGGTCAAAAGTTATATTGCATGTTTGTAGATTTTCGAAAAGCGTTTGATACAGTTTGGAGAATAGGCTTGTGGCAAAAATTAGTGAAGAGTAAAATATCAGGGAAAATATTGAAAGTTATTCATAATATGTATGACAGCATTAAGTGATGTGTTAAGCTTAACGATGAAGTGTCTGGATTCTATGCTAGTGGGATGGGGTTCGTCAAGGTGAAAATTTGTCCCTTTATTGTTTTCTATATTTTTGTCAGATATTGAATAATTGGCCGGGTTGCACAGAATGCAAATCCGGGTTATAGTATGGTGAATGTCGGGCAGGCGGGCGGCGGGCGGCGGGCGGCGGCCGCGGCGGGCGGGCGGGGAAAATGGATACCTATTTTGTGAAATCAACTCCTCCTACAGTTTTTCACCCACATCCTTGAAACTTCATAGAATGTTTCTATATACATGTATATTGAAGATGTGCACCTCACTTTATGGAATTATTTCAGGAATTATTTCCCATTTTTCCAAACTTTGGAACTTAGTCGTTTTTTATTGACATCTTCAATAGAGGGTACCTATTTTGTGAAATCAACTCCTCCTACAGTTTTTCACCCACATCCTTGAAACTTCATAGAATGTTTCTATATATATTGAAGATGTGCACCTCATTTTATGGAGTTATTTCAGGAATTATTTCCCATTTTTCCAAACTTTGGAACTTAGTTGTTTTTTTTATTGACATCTTCAATAAAGGGTACCTATTTTGTGAAATCAACTCCTCCTACAGTTTTTCACCCACATCCTTGAAACTTCATAGAATGTTTCTATATATATTGAAGATGTGCACCTCACTTTATGGAATTATTTCAGGAATTATTTCCCATTTTTCCAAACTTTGGAACTTAGTCGTTTTTTATTGACATCTTCAATAGAGGGTACCTATTTTGTGAAATCAACTCCTCCTACAGTTTTTCCCCCACATCCTTGAAACTTCATAGAATGTGTCTATATGTATTTAAGATGTGCACCTCACTTTATGGAATTATTTCAGGAATTATTTCCCATTTTTCCAAACTTTGGAACTTAGTCGTTTTTTATTGACATCTTCAATAGAGGGTACATATTTTGTGAAATCAACTCCTCCTACAGTTTTTCCCCCACATCCTTGAAACTTCATAGAATGTGTCTATATGTATTGAAGATGTGCACCTCACTTTATGGAATTATTTCAGGAATTATTTCCCATTTTTCCAAACTTTGGAACTTAGTCGTTTTTTATTGACATCTTCAATAGAGGGTACCTATTTTGTGAAATCAACTCCTCCTACAGTTTTTCCCCCACATCCTTGAAACTTCATAGAATGTGTCTATATGTATTGAAGATGTGCACCTCACTTTATGGAATTATTTCAAGAATTATTTCCCATTTTTCCAAACTTTGGAACTTAGTCGTTTTTTATTGACATCTTCAATAGAGGGTACCTATTTTGCGAAATCAACTCCTCCTACAGTTTTTCACCCACATCATTGAAACTTCATAGAATCTTTTAATACATATTGAAGATGTGCACCCCACTTTATGGAATTATTTCAGGAATTATTTCCCATTTTTCCAAACAAGTATTTATCAACATGTAATCAAATAAAATATTGCTTACTTCACCTATTTTTAATTAAATTGATGGCTGCCTCTGTGCTCGTACACCAACATACAATGTGTCTGATTTTGTCTATATAAATATTCGACTGCCAACGTGCAATATGATCTTGTAATCACCTTTGTCACCACTACAATAAACACCCAGCAACCCGGCCATTTGTGTCTTTGACCCATTTTTTTATATTTAGAATAGAATATCAGGTTTGTGTAATATCACAAATGAATGTCATAACTTTCGATTTTTTTTTATATTCTTGTGTTGTTATATGCAGACGATACTATTATACTAGCAGAGAATGCTGCAGATATGCAGAAGTCTTTAGAGGTATTTGAACATTATTGTAGCAGATGGAAGCTTTCCATTAATGTTAATAAGACAAAGATTATGGTGTTCTGTAAACGTAAGTTAAGAAATCAACAGGAATTTTATATTAACGGATCAAATATAGAAATAGTCGAATCATATTCCTATCTCGGCTTATTGTTTAATTACAATGGTCATCTTACTTCTGCTAAGAAAAGGATAGCTGAACAAGCCCAGAAAGCATTGTTTGCACTGTCCAGAAAGAAACGGAATATAAATATACCAGTTGATTTGCAACTTAAATTATTTGATACAATTGTTCAGCCTATATTATTATATTCATCAGAAATCTGGAGATTTGAAAATATTGAAATACTTGAAAAAGTCCATCTCCAGTTCCTAAAAATAATTTTGCATGTAAGATCCAGTACTCCTACATTTATGGTATATGGAGAAACTGGAACGTATCCTATAAAAATAAATATGAAAGTAAGAATGTTGAATTTTTGGGTACAATTAATAAATAATGGCAATAAAATATCAGGTACACTGTATAGATTATTATATCAAATGCATACTTTGGGATATTGTATATAACTCTAAATGGATTAACTATTTCAAATCAATATTAGATCATACTGGATTAAGTTATGCTTGGGACAACCAAGATTTTCTTTGTACTGCAGAAATAAAATTATGCGTTAAGAAGATATTACAAGATCAGTTTGCACAAAAATGGAATAGTGATATGATTAATTCTTCAAGAGGTAAATTTTATAACATTTTTATGACCGACTTTGTTTTAGAAAATTATTTATTGCGATTAGTTAAAAATCGTCGTATTTTTATAACTAAACTTAGATGTTCAAATAGAAAATTTCTAATTGAAACTGGTCGTTGGAAAAATATAATTCGTGAAGAACGTTACTGTAAATTGTGCAGTAACGGTATTGGAGACGAATTTCATTATTTATTTTTTTTTGTCAAAATGAATTGTTGAAAACTCGAGAAAACGGTATATTCCAAAGTATTTCGCTACTTATCCATCAGAAAAGAAACTAAAGGGGATGCTGTCATTAAGTAACCCGAAAACTGAACATTAAATATCTCAAAAAGTAGCACATGAAGGTCTAATTTTCTTTGAATTTTTAGAAAGATAGGTGAAAAAACTACCAGAATTGAACAACTGTCCGTAGTTTGAGTCAAATTCGTAAATGGCAGTTGCAAATTTTCAAAAACAGTATTGTCATTGATATTCTAATTCATACCAAAAAAATCTAAAACAGAGTTAAATAAACAAGAAGCTACCAGGAGAGTTTATCTCTATCTTTATTGTCGATAGAAAGCAGAACTAAGACTGCATCCCTCACCTTCCTATATTTAATTGGTGCATGCGTCGTAGTTGGTAGATGGTGTTAATTGATACACTTTGGTAAGAGAATGTAGGTCAAATCGAAATGAGAACACTAGACTAAGAAAGGAAATTTGGTATTGCGGGATAGATAACCTAAACACTAGATCTGAAAATGATAATCAATTAGCGCCATCCAACCGACAAACCTATAGAAAACAACATAAAAGAACACAGAACACAAACATAACATTAACAGAGCCCCATGGATAGTCTGATTTGGTAGAGACACTTAGGTGTGGAGTTAAATGTCGGCAAAACAATACCGAAGCGACAAAACAGTGGGAGAAATCCGTAAATTCGAAATCTAAGAAAAAGGCAAAGTCATGAGAATAATAAAAACTAGAGGCTCAGAGGGCTGAGCCTGTATCGCTCACCTGGCATGAAAGCCATTTTTATTGATGTACCTCAAAGAGAGAAGTCACTTCTCCCTATCATTATGAAGTGAGGTAAGCCTTGTAGGAACCAATTTTTCTTCATCAAGGTCCTGCTACGTACAGGTCAGCATATTATAAAATTCGGCAGTTCTTCAGAAGATTTTTGCATGAATTTCCCATAGGGTTTTATCTTAAGCTAAGTCCTCTGCTGAAGGCCATTTTGAATTAGGGATCGGCACCAGAGTAACAACTCTTGGTGAGCACCTTAAGAGGAACATTCAGACCATTTTTGGTTTAAAGCAATTCTGCGTTTCTGTAGATTTTTGTTATATGTCATAGAAACTTTCTTTCAAGTTTGGCTCTATTTGGCCAGGCAGGTTTAGAGAAAAAACATTTTTTTAATCAACCAATCAGAAACAAGAACTGCCCATGGCACCCATGTTTGTCCAGTTTCGTTCCATTAGGCCAAGCAGTTCCAGAGAAAGAAAAAAAATTAATTAACCAATGACAAACAAGAATTGCCTATGGCGGACATGTTTTTTACCCGATCAGGACGAAATGAGGAAACTTTTAAAGAACCTCCCAATTAGATGCTTTCTGTCAAGTTCCGTTCGATTTGGCCGAGCGACTTCAGAGGAGAAGATTTCTTTTTATATCAACCAATCAGAAACAAGAACTGCTTATGGCGGCCATAATTGTATTCCGATCGGGACAAAATGAGGAAACTTTATAAAGGACCTCCAATATATGCTCCCTGTCAGGTTTGTTCCATTTGGACAAGCGATTCCAGAGGAGAGGATTCTTTTATATAAGCCAATTAGAAACAATAAATGCCAATGGTGATCATATATGGACTCCGATCGTGATGAAATAAGGAAAGTTTGTAAAGAACCTCCCATAGATGCTTCCTTTCAAGTTTCGTTCCATTTGGCCAAGCAGTTCAAGAGAGAAAAAAATTAATCAACCAATGAGAAACAAGAATTGCCTATGGCGCCATGATTTTTTCCCGAACAGGACGAAATGATGAAACTTTGTAAACAACCTTCCTTATCGTATTTCCCCATGCCTATATCGACCTGCTGAGGCCTTCATAATTTCCCGTATTTCGGCACTGTGACGTCGTAAAGAGTTGACCCGACCCTAATATGAGCTGACCCGAATATATCAGCGACGTCATAATGTTTGACCCAACGTTGACCCGAATATATCAGGAAAACATCCGGTTATAGGCAGATGACCATTTAAAAGTAAGAAATTCCATTAAGATTGCTAGTTAACAATACGATAAATTTATCATCAAGTTTTCTTCAAACAAATATTGTAAAATATAAGCCGCTCGACACAATATGAAGCTTTTTAGCTCGTTCGCTACGCTCACTCGCCGAAAAAGCTTCCCATTGTGTCTCGCGGCTGATATTTTACGATATACGTTTGCAGAAAACCTGATAATATGTACATATCAGCCGCGAGCCACAATATGAAGATTTTTGGCGAGTGAGCGCAGCGAACAAGCCTAAAAGATTCATATTTTGTCGAGCGGCTGATATTTTACAATATATTTACTTAGAAAACCCGATAATCTCTTTATCGTACAAATTCTGTACATTTTAGTCGCCCCTGTAAGACATTTTTTACGTTTTTTGTCGTCCTGGAGGTAAGCTTGATAACGTCTGCCCTCACATTGTGACGTCGCTAATGTATAGGATAATGTCTCCTAATACGTCACAAAGCCTTAATACAGAGATTACAGAGCGGCTGAGCAGGGTGATATATACGCAGGAAATTACGATAGGTCGTGGTATTTAGTTTTAATTAAGGGATTGAATTAATTAATTCTTCTCTTAATACAAAGATGTAATACTTTTTCATATAATCACAGCGATATTGGCTGCCTTATCTGCTGAAATAAAAACAATTTTTTCACGTCAGACACTTAATCTGGTTTTGATTGTATGTACACATTCTGCATGGTGCTTTTATTAGTATTTAATCCTTTTCGGGAAAATATTCCTAACTTTATTTTGAATACTTAGAGCATTCTAAATCCATTTTGCACAGTATAGTTGTTCACTTTATCTCAGAATATTATGTCTATTCATATCCATGCACTCGGGGTTTAGGGAAAAGGTTAATTTTAACCCTGCCAAATTCTATATGTGCCTGTCCAATTACAAACTATGTACTTTCGATGGATGTCGTTCGACTACTAACTATCATTTGTTTATAGAATACTGTCTTTACTCGTAGTTTGCCATTATTGTGTTGAATTTTTGACACAATGATTTTTCATGGCTGTTTGGTGTTTGTCTTGTTGCTTTTCTTGTTGAAGACCAAACTGCGACATTAGATTTAATTATGTTTTTTACAGTTTCAGTCGTATGAGATTTTATCTCATTGGCGCTTACCCATTATCTTTACAGACACCGTAATTCAATATTAGGGGTTTGGGCTCTCCTTACTACGGGTTTGTATAAGCTCTTAAGCAATTTGATAATGCAATAATAAAAATCGCATATTGTACTTGCTAATTAATTTACATGTGTTAAAACCAAATTAAGTGTATAATGAAATTATTGAAATTGATATCCATCCGTAATAATCTCACATTGTATATATTACCTTGTTATTGGAACCCCGCCTGGTTTTGAAATGACCTCACCTAAAAAAAAATGATATTATTGTACTATATTGGTTATTGAAATATTAGATTTATATTAGAAAATTTTTGAATAAAAATTCATTTTATTTCATGTAATAAAGTAAAGAAAATCAGACCCAAATGGAACTCTGTTATTAAAAACAATTATGGCACGTCACCGAGTGCAATATTATACATTTATTTCCCTTGCATTAGTGAAATATGAAGATTTGTTCACCAGAGGAAAGGCATGCTTCCCGAGGTCTTACCCGAGGGAAACATGACTTTTCGAGGATGAACAAATCTTCATATTTCACTAATGCAAGAGAAATTAATGATTTATTCCATTATCCCTAGTGTATTTCGAATAACTGGGATATGATGTTGAAACACGAATCTGAGAGGGAAACACGATGTTTTGTTCAATATCACGTGGTAGAGTCTCAACCAATGGAATACGTACATAGCTATGAATTAATATATATAGTGGAATAACATGTTTTATAGACCACTTAACAGCAATATTGCACAAGGTTTAAGTGGTCCATAAAACATGATACTGCACGTCATTGAAATGCTATAATTGTTTTATTACATATTACTCTTAAACAAAAGAGAAAATCAATACGAAAATAAATAGAAACAGATAACTACTGTCGGCATCGCCATAATCATACCCCCCCCCCCCCTCCCCCATCAAGCTACTTAGCTTACAAGCTTGACTACAGTTTTCGGAAGTTTTGAAAATCCAAACAATTGTGTATCTGCATAAGGTGTATGATAATACTGTAAATAAATATAATGCATAAATTGAAAAAATGAAAGAGGAGTTTAGACCACAAGCTTTAATTCACAATTTTTGAATTTCGACCCCTGAAAGCCTATAAAGTTTAGAAAATCAAAATCCGAAACATCTATTCTGGAAGTCATTAAATCTCCAAACTCAAAAGTGAAGGACAAGAAAGTGTGACACATTGACGGAACTAAGATTTTACTAAGGATTTCCTTAGCTAAGGAACAAATCTAAGTGTAATTCATAAAACATCTTAAGTGTTACCTTAACTAATTGACAATACGGAACTTCTCGAAATTTTGGCATTAAATTGGCTTAAATATTTTCCGGATTAAGAAATTAAAATTGGTGTTTATAATGCTTTGACAACTAAATTAACGTGTGCAAATTAATTTGAAACACTTCTTACGTAAAATAATATATTAAGAGTCTGTGGAAACCGTTATAACATTATTTGAATTGTTCGATTGAGAGTTTAACGGAATTCAGATCACTAAATATAATTATTATTCCGTGCTACATATGAATATACAAAAGGCGATAGGAAAACAAAAGATGACGGGATACACAGCATAAAAATCTCAACAATTCTGACACAAACGCTTACTTAATGGAAGGGTAAAAAATTCTTCAGACATAGAAATGTTACTGTATAAAAAGAAAAGGAAATTCATCATAATCAGTGTAAATGAAGAGATGCTTCATACGAAGTTTCAGTTCATTTGGCGTAGGAGTTTCAGAGGAGAAGATCAAAATGGCCAGGTGAGCTAAAAATGGCCGGGATTTTTGTCTTTCTTTACTTCGCTACTAGGATTTTTTTCGTGCACAGTGTCTTTCTTTCAAAATGCACAACTATTTGATTACAATAGAATATCTGTCCTGAGATTTACGAGCCTGACAAAAAGACTACCACCACCCTCTCCCTATCCCCATCCCCCCCCCCCCCCCCGGAATAAATCGTATTAAATTTATTAAAATTTAATCTCTCATAGAATTTATATTAAAACAATTAGCTGTTTCGAACAGGTTTTTCCTAAAATCTTCGTATAACGGACACTTTAAAAACAGGTGAGCTTAATCTTCTATACAATTATCACAGAAAAAACAAACTTCATTCATTTTATTAATATTTTAAAATCTGCCAGTTTCAACTCTTAGTTGGGCCAAAGCCACATCTAAATTTGGGTCAAGCATACGACAATGGTATTTTACAATAATTTTTAGTTTCAAACCTTTCTTTGAATAAATTAATAGTTCGAAACCTATTTCCCCCTCTACCATGTACTGAACTTTGTACTTGTAAATTGCTATACCACTCATTAACATGATAACTAAACATGTTTGGTGTAATATTATGAATAATAAAACTGGTATTAATATACATGTATTCAGATGTATTGCATAAATGTCCTAAATTATAGTAAAAAAATGTTTTTCGACTCATTTTATCAGACCCGACAAAAACATTTCTATTTAAACGATTTTAACTCAAACTATTAAGACGGCACCAAAGCCGTATTGTACATTTTCACTTTTTTTTTTTTTTAGAAAACTGGAATCCATGCGAGGTCTATTTACCAAAATCAAAATTCGACAATCTATGTTGGGTATTTTATTAATACATGAACATTTTTTATAAATGCCTAGATGCCTGCAACATATTCTATGATTGGGCGTACTAAACTTTCATATAGTTTTGTAAACACACTATAGGATACATTGCCCAAAATTTTACATTTAACAATAACAAGACTCAGTGCAACTTGATATGGGTGCATAAAAAATATTCTCATTTCTACTTTCTAAAGGACACTTCTTTTGTTTTCATTGTAACTGTATGTGACTTCCAAAGATTTCGATATGAATTACTACACACCGAATACCATCGTCGGAAACCCACGGCCGGTCGCGCTAAAGCTTTGCTTCCACTTACCTACCGTGGGTCAATTCATTCATTTTTTCTCGTTCTCGCGAATATATTCATGAACCATTTTGATTGGTTTCCTTACGATTCTGTAATGGGAATACAGCCAATCAAGTGATAGTTAAAAGACGAGTTTTGGGTCAAGATATATGTCATCGCCGGTACGCAATTCCAGTGTATTTTCGATATAGTTTTCAAACAAAGCAAACAAGTTTTCATACTTTCAAAGAGAATGCATTACTGACCACGTAAAAAAATCAATACACAACAAAAATTGATCAACTGCATTACGCATCTGGGCACCGTTTTACTTTCCAAAGAACTTTTTAATCTCCAAAGTGGAGAACGTCACTATTGTTAAAATCTCCAAAGTGGAGAATTCCATTATTGTTAGCAGCATGGTCAATTTGATTCATGAATATTCATGAAAACGAAAAAATTAATGAATTGACCACGGTCTGTAAGTGGAAGCAAAGCGTAAGCGCGACCGGCCGTGGGTTTCCGACGATGACTGAATACATGAAATAATTTTGCACTATTTTAAATCATTATTACTGATTCTACAAGACAGAAATAAAATTCTTTGATAATAATTTTGATGCACAAGATGTGCATATTTCGTCGATTTACGACTCATCAGTTATGCTCATGACATAAAATGTTGAAAACCAAAACAACAATCCAAAACGTAGAAGGCCAAATTAAAAAATGCCAAAAGTGGTAAAACCAAAACCATCAAAGGACAGAGCTATGCACAAGGAAGACACTCCTTAGTTTTCACAATTTTTACAATTTTGTAACAGTAAATTTTAAGTATCAATTTCGGATTTGTTTCAAAATATTAGCAACTGTGCTTCGGATACCCTCGGGGACTTGGATTCCAGCAACAGCGGCGTCGACTCAGTGGTAAAAAAATTCTCATCATTAGAGCCAGTAAAGAACAGTAAAACCCATGGTAATTTCTTTGTATATTTACTTCATGTGTTTTGAGATTACGTGTATTTATTATTGTCAATTTTTCTTCTTATGGAACAGGGGAACACCCAAAGCAAAATGCTATTATTTCTACTAAGTTAAGCTGTTAAGGCTAGTCATAAACATTTCATATAAAATGAAGTTTCAGGTCTGCTACTAAAACCTCCCGAATTTGAATGATAATAAAAAAAACTGTCAGAAATCATAAAATCTATTTCGCAGAAAAAGTCTGTCTAATTTTCCCCCAATAAATATACATATTTTGTAGGAATATGCTTCACTTTTTATTAGAAATCCTCAGAGTAAAATAAGACACTGAATTATACCTTGGACTAGTTTGTAGAGAATAACTATACAATATTCCTGTAACTACAACAGAAACTTTTTACAAAATGATGAACTTACGTCATACAGTATTATGGCTTATGACTGATTTGTAATGACGCGCAACTGTAAATTTAATTTATTGTTAGATGAACTGACAGGTTCATTAATCAAATAACATGTACTCTTACCTTTCAGTAAATTATTTTTCATTAACTCTTTGATCTGTTCTCCAATCTTGATACTACAAAGCTTAACTAGGTCTCTAACTTCTTTCAATTCAGATGATATATTATCTGCATACGTTGATACGTTCTTTATGTTGTTTTGTGTATTTGTCATGGTTTTTGACACAACTGTCTCGAACTCATCGAATGTAATATCAGGATCAGATGGTGCTGGTAGGGCTCGAAGTGCCTGCTTGTCCTTTCGTAGTAAAATTAAGGCTTCAATATCCATATTTATATAAATACTGTAATTTAAAAATAGTTGACTCGATTAAGCAATATTTTCTAGACGCCGTGCTCAATTTTAAAATAACAAGCGTTTCATTACACTGGCAAATATTGATAGTGGATTAATAAAGGAACTAAAAGAGCGAAAACAACATTATAGATCCGTGTGCCTGTTTTCGAGATATAAGACATTGAAAAGTTGGCGGGAAAAATGTGCTCTCTTGATTTTACTTAGCTTTATCGTTGACAAGTTTTATTTCTCAAAAACTATTATATAATATCAAGGATTTTATAAGATTTTTACAAATGGCTTATTATTTTGCATGCAAAAGATTTATGAAAAGAAAAATGGGTGTTAGCGGGAAAAATAATTTATGGTATTCAAATGGATATCAATAGATAAACAACGCATCGAAGACAAACAGGATTTTGCAAATAAAATCAACCAAGTTAACGACAGGTAGCCGCTTTTTCAAAACAAATGTGTACAAATGACGAACACCAAATAGAAAATTTACAAGAAATTGAAACCAGTGTCAAGCATGTAAAAATTGAACAAGACAAAATTTTTAGTCAAGTTAACAATAAAATGCAAAGCCTCTTTGATAGAGTAAAGGATATACCAAGCCGTATTCAGTGCAACGCTAAACAACTCAAGTGCAAAAAAGGAATATCGTAATATTAATATTGTTGACAACAGCAACAAAGCTAGTACATCAAAAGCATTCGATTAATCTCAAACAAAAAGTAATGACTTTCAAACATTCCCGGGCGGTCGGAAAGATAAAACTTTAGTTCATTAAAGGAACTGATGCAAGAAAAAATGGAAAATATGTTGATGTACGAACAAACAGATGAGCAACAGTCCCAATTTTAACCGGAAAAATTAGGAAGGCAAATTTACAACATTATACAAGTATAATTATAGTCGTTGGTGGAAATGATGCCTCGTCCAGAATACAACCAGAAGCCTTTAGAAATAACTATGATTTAATGATAAAAACTGTCAGATCTATTAACCCAAGCATAGACATTGCCTTATCAGAACTTTGCCCTAGAAGAAATGTTGATATAGAGGTATATAATACTATTATACATAGGATTTCTACAGAACATAACTTTAACTTCATCAAACAAACGAATGCTTTTGTCTCCAGAGACGGCGAGCTTGTTTCTACTTACTACCACCGTGATAGAATACACCTTAATAATCAGGGTACAATTCAGTTACTTAGAAACATAAACAATGTTGTAAACATCTTTATCCGCACAGATCGTTATCAGTCCAATGATGAAAATAATGAACAGCATGGTAAAAGACAAAGCATTGTAAATGCATTCAATGGTATCTGTTTTTATTGTGGGTTTTATGGTCATCATTATAAAGACTTACACATTTTAGTATCTCAATTTGTAGACAAATTCTCAAATCATAGTAAATCATTACTTCTTCATAACACTTTCGATATACTTCTCAATTTATGTCCAAATTGTAATACTAAAAGTGATAAAAACAAACATTCTGAAAAACTGTCTTAATCTAGAATGTAAAGGTTTCAATGCTGTATGTCTTAATGTTGGACATATTTTATCTAAATTTGACGAGTTAAAGAATTTTATTACTATAAACAACAGATACATAGATTTATTTGGATTAGTTGAAACATTTTTAAAACCTGATATGAACGATGAACAATGTAAAGTGTCAGGATACAAAATTTTCAGAAAAGATCGCCAGAGTAAGAATGGTGGTGGACTATTGGTTTATGTCACAGATTTAACTATTGCAGTTAAAAATCTATCCGATTTATCGATAAATACTATAGAAACTTTATGGTTAGAGGTAGAATTACCAAAATCAAAATCTTTCTTTATTGGTACTGTTTATAGACCACCAAATTCCCCTCAGTCCTGGATAGATCTTTTTGAGGAGGACTTTGATACAGCTCTTTCAGAAAATAAAGAGATTATTTTAATGGGAGACTTTAATATTGATCTGATAAAAATTGAAAATAAAAAATGGATGAATTTCATAAACCATTTTAATCTTCAACAACTAGTTAACACTGAAACACATATTTGTGAAAGATCAGAGACTCTTATTGATCATATTTACACTACTAATCCTGAGAATATTGTGCATTGTCATGTTCCCTCATATGATTTGAGTGATCACTACCCTGTATGCTTAAATAGAAAAAAATTAATATAAAGGTAAAGAAAGAAAATTATATCGAAATAAAGTACAGGTGTTTCAAAAAATTTAATGAAGATGCTTTTTGTGCAGACTTACTTCAAACCCCATTTCATATTGTTGAAATAGAAAATAATATTGATCTTGATGTCAACAAATAGTATGAACTCTTTGAACAAGTTATTGACAGGCATGCACCAATGAAAATTAAAAGAGTGAAAACATTTAAACAAGCAGAATGGTTCAATGAAGAAATTAAAATTTCCATTCAATACAGGAATATGTATCATTCAAAAAAAAAGACTGGGTAAACTTTAAAAATTGGCGAAATAAAACAACGTCGTTAATATCTACTGCGAAAAAAGAATATTATCAAAACGCTATATCCAGTTCAAAAAATAGTAAAGAACTTTGGAATCATATTAAAGAGTTAAATCCAAAAATGGATTATATTTTTCCATCTAAAATGCAGTATGAAAATGAAACTGTTTATAACCCCCAAGATATTGTTAATACACTAAATGTTCATTGTTCTTCGGTAGCTGAATAACTTATTAAAAATAATACTTCAGATGTGGATTAATCTGTGTTACAAAATTTTACTTGTAAGAAATTGAAGGAAACAGAAAGTTTTAAATTAAACCTCATTTCTGTTGGAGAGGTGGGTATACAACTGAAACACCTTAATATTAATAAATCAACATGTTTAGATGGAATTGGTCCCAAATTTTTAAAGCTCAGTGCAGAGATAATATCGCTATCACTAGCTTTTCTAATAAACAAAAGTATAACATCTAATCGTTTTCCGGAAAAATTAAAACATGCTAGTGTAACTGCTATACATAAAGGAGGACCAACAGATGTTCCCTCCAATTATCGTCCAATTTCTATTTTAAATACCATATCTAAGATTTTTGAAAGACATGTATGTTGACAGTTATATGAATTCTTGAATAATAAAAAATGTTACATATAGCTCAGTCAGGTTTCAGGCGAGGTCAAACCGCCCTGACTAAACTAATTTACGAATTGTTAAAATATTTAGATAATGGAGAAATAGTTGGCACTGTGTTTTTGGATTTCAGTAAGGCTTTTGATCTTATTAACCATGCCATACTTTTAGAAAAGCTAAAATTTATCATATCGGAGAACATATGATAAATTGGATAAAATCATATTTGTCTGAAATACAACAAGAAGTTCAATACGCAACATTAAATCTGATAAAACATTTATAAAATATGGAGTGCCTCAAGGTTCTATTTGAGGTCCTCTGTAATTTTTAATTTATATCAATGATTTACCACTTCATGTTAAACAATCCAACATGGATTTATATGCTGATGATTCAACATTGCATTTTCATGATAAGAAAATTGAAAAAATTAACAGCATATTGCAAAACGATTTAAATGCTGTACAATCTTGGTGTAACAATAACAGTATGAAAATTAATGCACAAAAAACAAAGTGTACGAAATTGAGTTCAAAACAAAAACTTACACAACTATCGGAATTATGTATTACCATCAACGAAACCTGTATTGAGAATGTCCTTTCTTTCAAACTACTTGGAATTGACATTGATGAAAATTTAAGATGGGAAGAACATTTTGATCGTATATGTAAGATTGTCTCATCTAAAATACCACTTTTGTATAAACTTAAAGAATATTTGCCTATACACATAAGACAACTATTTTATAATGCATATATTCTACCATATAAAGACATTGTAGTTCAGTTCGGGGAAATTTGTTACAAAAAGATTCAGATAGAATAATAAAACTTCAGAAAAGAGTAGCAAGAATTATACTTGAATGTGATATTTCTGTTCCACCTAATTTTATGCTTTCTTCTTTAAAATGGCTATCCTTTACAGAAAGAATAAAATACCAACAATCAATTCTAATGTATAAAATTATAAATGGACTAAAACCTGATTACTTATCAATGCTAAATAATAATTATGTTCAACACTACAACTTACGATATGTCTCTAATAACGATCTTTTTGTTCCAAGATCAAATACTAATTTTTATAAAAACATCTTTTCATTATTCTGCTACCAAGGTATGGAATAATTTACCATTCACAATAAAAAAAATTGTCGTAATGTGGGATTATTCAAGAAACATTGTTACAATCATATTTTTGAAAATTCTATGCAAGTCAAATAATTTTTCTTTTATGATTAGAATATGAAATCTTTATTAATTGTTGCCATTTAAATATGTGTGTGTGTGTGTGTGTGTGTGTGTGTGTGTGTGTGTGTGTGTGATTTTAAATGAAGAATTTATTATTATATATTATTATTATTATTCTATGGTACGTTGTTATCTATTTCTCGTTATTTATTTGGACATGATAGAAAACTCGCCAAGGGCTCGTTTAGTATTATATCCAAATTAAACAACTCGATTTGATATCAAGCGATATCTAATTCTCATTATGTGAAACCTATAAATATAATCATTTTTTTACCATTAATTTCAGGGGGGGGAACAATCAGTTTATACTAAATTTTCCGGTGAAAACTCAGTATATACCCGTTTTTCCCGGTGGAAACTGGGTAGGGGGGAAATTTAGTATGTGACACCGGTCCGTATGGAATACCATTTTGCCCTGTTTGGATGGATGGATGAATTATTGTTTAACGTCCAGTGGCAACCAGGTGCATATCAGGACGATGCCCTGTTTGGACCAACATCATCAAGTCCAGCTGATTTGGACGTTTCTAGCTTAGAAAGTAGTTTCTTAGTTTCATCTAGTTTAATAAATGGAATATTAAATTAACATCTTGGGGGATTTTATCTTGAACATATTTATTTAATTTATTTGCTTGAAAGGAAGTATTAGTTGTAATATATTTATCACATATTGTTGTAAAGTATGTGTTAAAATTCTTTACTATATCTTGCATATTATCATACACTTTATTATCAAAAGTCATTGTAGATGGAATTTCATTTTGTACTGTAGGTTTTAAATCTTTGAGTAAAGCCCAAATCTCTTTAGGTTTTTTGTTATTTTCTGCTGGAAATAGGACTGTTTAGATATTTATATTAATGTTGTACATTTATTGTGCCAATAACGGAAGTTATCCCAGTCCCTTTTATTCTGATAAAAAATTCTTTTCTTCTGAGCTTCTTTTACCTCATCTGTAAGCCAATCTGTTCAGGGGCGGATCCAGAGGGTCGACGAGGGGAGGCACAATTTTGAATAATTATCAGCCCTTGTTTTTTTGTTTTTTTTTTATTGTTGAGGAAGGGGGGATACAGCATCATATCTTCTTTTTGGTTAACGTCACAGAAGCTTATGCAATTATTATATTTTTACTGCTGTTGTCATGTTGTAGAACAAAATATCAGGATATTTAGTTGGAATTCTGGTCCTCCATGACAAACCCGGGAAGGAAAATGAACAACTACAAGCACAACAAATAAACACTAAAAACTAAAAAAAACAATGAAAAACACAAACTCCTATAAATACCAAAGGTGAACTCAGGTGCTCTGGAAGGGTAAGCAGTTCCTGCTCCGTATACGACACCCGTCGTGAAGTTCAACAAAGTCAATCCGCCATCCGGTGGTAGTCACAAATCGATGGAGGTGCGTGAAATGTTACTATAGTGGGAACAGGTCCAACATCATCTTCGATATTCGTGATGAAGACCGTAACATTTTAAAAGTGATGACATCAACTTATCCCTGATAGAAAAACGTACAATGAGCGAATTGAAAAGGGGACCCAAATTAAGTAATTAGTTAGACTTTCAGTAATTAATAATTTTGTTCTTTCAAAAATGTCATGCAAAATCATTGAAAGATGGCAGTTTTAAAGTTAAAAATATAACGATTGAAGTGGCTGCACTTTTGTAGACAGTGCAGTTTCTCTGACGATACATGTATCAAATTTCAAAATGGATCTCAAACTTTTGTTCTTTTACACGGCCACCAAGGTGCTAAAAACAATCAACTGAGAGAAGAATTTTTTTGACAATTATTAATATCTTCAAGTTTAAAATAAAATAAATAAAACTTTATTAAATTAAAGGTTTTAAATTTATATTTCAGAAGTCTCACTGATATAAAAAATTAAAAAAAAATGTTGATGTACCTCTCATATGGCGGAACAGTTTAAACACATCATGGTAGTAGAGATTTTTTAGATATTGTAAATGCCCATTTGTACTAACAACACACTTAAATTAAAAAAGAAATAGTCCAGATATTTTTAATTACCAATTATTGGATTTCAAATATATTAATTTAAAAAAATAGATAGACATCTTTTAGTACTCTTTTCTTTGTATTTAAAACAATACATGTGACCTAACAATTACGCAATAAGTAATTAAGACATTGTATTCTATTATATTCTTTATTAACATTAAACCATACAGTTTATCGGTACAATATAAGCAGTAAATGGTAATATAAGTTGCGTCAGGACATTCACAAATGTCAGAAATAATTGTTACACAACAGTAGATCATTACAATCATACAATTTTGTCTTTAACTTTAAATGAACTGTATAAATATTTGCCCAAATTACAAAGTTCCTTTGTGTTTTCAACAGAAAGTAATCGAACAAGTTTAAAGGCTGAAGGCCTAGACCAGTAGAATTTCTTAATAAACTGTTTACGTATCTCTATTTATCTAGCAAACTGTAAAATGAAGCGAAACTCATCTTCTAGTATATTTAACTTACACATGGTACAATTTCTATTTGTACGATTAACAACATAATAAGAAGGGTACATGTTCAATTAAACACTTGCAAATCTTCAAGGGGCACTGCTGGAAAATTAATTTTACTTTCTGTACTGTGATACATTTCCATCTCATTATATCAGATTTGTAAAAAGTAACATACATGTTAATTTTCACAACTAGGTGTCAACCAATCATTACAATAGATAACATGTTATGGTCACTTTCTTAAAATTTGCCTTTGGTAATTATGACCATATTGAACGACGTGATGTTTTGTATCTAGTAATTTTACGTATAATATTTTTTTGGTGACCTCCACCGGGAAAGTACGTGCCCCCCGCTCAATCCGCCATTGCTGGTTGCCGTACGTGTTTTATTCTTTTCACTTTAATGGGAGCATGTTTGTTAATTACTGACAGAAGTAATTGATACCACATGTCAATGGCAGGTTTAATGTCACTAATTTGTTCTATTTGCGAAATTTTGTTTTATTTTAATCCTCCAAAAATTTGTTCTCATCAAAGTTTTTAAAACATCGATATCGAATTTGTTTATGACGTAAGCTTGGGATATCTTTTTGGTTTATTTTTCTCGTAATACAAACTGGATAGTGATTACTAAGGGCTATTTTGGGACAACTATTTCAACTATATTTTCAGAGTGATTTGTATAAACATGGTCGATGATAGTACTTGATGTTGATGTAATACGCGTAGGAGTATTAATTAACTGAACTATAGAGTAATTAACTGAACTATAGATTGTGTTAGTAAAATATTTTCCCATTTATTGTTTGTGCCCATGATTATGATCTCTAGCTCTAATTCATTGGCCGTATCAATTTCTTTTTCAAATTCATTACCCCAAGATTGTGGCATATCAGGGGGTCTGTAAATAAAGCACATCAAAATGGCTTTGGAGTTCTTGAAATTTATCTGAAGCCATATGCTTTCTAGCGAACTTATTTCTAAGTCAGTTCTTCTTTTGTAATGCGCATTTATAAATTTAACTTCAACAGCCATGCTCCCGACAAAAACTTTGAAAATTCAAGATATATAATGTAGATATGCAGTTTTTATCAGACTCACCTTATAAAAACAAATTCTGCATTCAAATTTTTAGCTTCTTTCTCTGCAGTGAAATCGTCGTTCTTAACTGAATACAAATCACGTGATAAATAACTCCTGTCACATGTTTGGATAATTTATCAGTTCTCAGAACTAATAATATATCTTAGTTCCTGGTCTATTTGACACGGTGATTTAAATTGTCAATTTTTCAAGTCAATCTGTAAAAATCTTCAAATATACGTTGGTGGGATTATTTTACGTTTTCTTAATTAACTTTTGTTTATTTGTGTTTGAGAAACGATTCTAGAGTGATGTGTCACAGGGGCCCGACTTCTTGAAATTTATTTCTTTTTTATTTTATTTTTTTGTTATCTTATTTCATGATTACTTTTAATAAATATTCACTGTAACAACGAATATTCTGCGTTTATTATCAATGTGCTTTACACTATCCGCGTCCTTATACTAAAAAATCCTAAAGGGATATAAGCCGCCATTTTGGATTTCCTACCTCTGCCACGATTAAAATCAATTAAAAATACTTCCATGTCACAATTTATTTCATATCTGCCCTCAATCTCCTCCAAAATGAATGATCTTCAAAATCCAATCATCATTTTACCAAGCTACGACATTAAACTCGATAATTTGACGAGCGAAGTCAAAACTTATCATATTTCACGTCGAAAGCAACGTTCCTCGTTACTTCACAATTGAAGTCAAAGGGACGCAACTCTGATTCTCATTGACTTATACATACTGTTGTATAGAGTAACGTTGCTTTCGACCCGAAATACGCGAACTTTTGACTTTGCTTGTCGAATTAAAGAGTTTGATGCCGCTTCTTGGTAAAATGGTGATAGGATTTTGAAGATGATTCATTTTGGAGGACATTGACGGCAGATATAAAATAAATTGCGACATGGAAGTATTTTTAATTGATTTTAATCGTGGCAGAGGTAGGAAATCCAAAATGGCGGCTTATATCCCTTTAGGATTTTTTAGTATAAGGACGCGGATAGTGTAAAGCACATTGATAATAAACGCAGAATATTCGTTGTTACAGTGAATATTTATTAAAAGTACTCATTTAATAAGATAACAAAAAAATAAAATAAAAAAGAAATAAATTTCCAGAAGTCGGTTCCCTGTGTGATGTGTGACATTCTTAAATCATTTTACTATTTTGAATGTTTGCTTTATATGGTTTTATTTCAGAAGTTAACGATTTGGAATTTTTCAGGAACATGTTACGACTTCTTTCCGTCAAAAATTGTTGTGTAGTTATTCAATTATTGAATTACAAAAGTAGTTTAAAAAATGTCACAATGGGGTGACCGACTTTTACATAGAAATATGTTTACTGTAATATATAGTTAGTTTACTTTTTGTAAAATTATACATGTAACAAAATATAAGTAAGGTAAATTGTTAAAACTTCAGAATAAATTTTGAAATGGTAGCAAAGTAAAGAACTGTTTAGTTGTGGAGTGTTTTTCTTTTTCTTATACGAGAGATTACCGTATATCATAATACAAATAATAAAATTGCGTTTTTTTTCAAAAATATTGTTTCTGTATTGCGATTTATTAAAAGTTTGTTTTTATTAAACTTAGCATGCTTTTGTCGCTCAGCGACTATAGATCTTGCATCAAAGTTTATTAGCCCATGTAGCAAAACCTCGTCATTAGCCAGTACACTCATTGCAAGTCTGGCATTAGTCCGAGATTCATCTAAAGTCAACGGACGGTTTTTAGATCTGGCTGAGACCGTGAGAATTCAGACAATGTGCACTCTATATATAAAACTGGAAATTTTCCAGAATTGGTCTGGATTTCATCTCAGAATTGGAAATATCGAGTCTATAATTTGATATTTTCTAGAGATGAGATTTCGGCTAACAATTTCACATATTGCTGACCATGAAATTGCAACAAGAAATAGTCTATCTATTTTTCTACAACTGATGATGTCTGCTAGGATAATTTTGCTAAAATTTCACATGTGCTAGATAACTTCGGGTATAGATTTGGAAGTTCATGTGAACGCATCCCCGAATATTGAAAGTGAAGTTACCCCCATTAATCACATAATTATTGGTCGTATATATCTTCTTATAGGATACCAGTAGTCTAATTACCTGTTTGTCTGTCGAACAAACTCTTTCATCAAAGTGATAGGGAACAGCAGGAAAAAGTAAATACAAGGCAATGAATCACGCGGTGGCATATTCACAGGTCCTGGTCTTCCGCCTAAAAATGGTCTTTCTTCTCTATCTTCAGGAGGCAACACCCTGAACCAAATTGGCTGCTCAACTGGTCGGTCGGCCATATTCTTGGGCGTGTTTGACGTCATTTATGTTCATTATAACGTCATACTTTCGATATGACGTCGAGGGTGGAGTGCCCTGCATATCTTGACCAAGTTTCATTATAATTTGACGCGAACGATAACCGAAATATGAAGAAAAACGGATCAAAAAGAAGACTACAGCCCCCGGACAATTCAACTTGGCAAATTTTGCAATCGGATTGCAGTTATTTGGTACTCACTTTGCACTCACTCTGCACTCACTCTGCAATCATTTTGCACTCATTTGATTGAAATCAAACCATCGCTGAATGCAATCAAAAAAATCATTGATTTCAATCATTGAGCTTTCATTTGTCGGATTGTTACTTTGGGCTCATTTGAGTGTGAACTGTACTGATGAGGCATGAATTGTCGAAAAGGCCTTCTACGGAATCTAAATTTACTGTAATATCGGTATTTTGTTTTTATAAATTCTAAATAATTTTATCAAATAATTGATTTAACTTATATTTCATAATAAGTTAACATTGAATTTATTTGTAAAAAATACAAATAGCATTATACATTTATTGACTTTGATATAGGTTAATACCTGGTTTTATCAACCCTGAAAAAATTATATCCACCGAGCCAACGGCGAGTGTGGATATTATTTTTGAGGGTTGATAAAACCTGGTATTAACCTATACCAAAGTCGATGAATGTTTTATTATATGACTGTTTTTTATGTTTTATTATATGACTTGTTTTTACTTTTACTCTGCAAGTTTCTAATAAAAAAAAGAATAACAGTAACAATTTATTTCAACAATAACAAGTTAACAGTGAAACTATCACAATTCTATTTTTAACGACTGGAAAGTGATAATTTTTTTCTATTTTTAGCTACTCAAAAGTCAAACCTTTATATCACTCTATTTTTAACTACTTTGAAGTTAACATATCCTTTGCATTATACTTTTCATGGTATCCTGGGCCAATCAAAATCAAGATAAATATTTGTCATATAATAATATAAATCCATTCTACCACTATCACTTGTTTCTTTTTCTTTCATTCCATTTTGTAATATTGACAAATCATTTGAAGGTGCAATTAATTATCATTAATTGAATTTTCAGGGAATTGTACAAGAAAACACTATGCCTAAACGTTAAAGAGAAAAACATGTCAATAAAAACGCATGCAATTGTCAGATAACAGTACGTAGGGCTACATTTGTAACTCCTCTGCGTATATTAGCGCCTGTCAAAATTCGGTAACATTGACAATGTGTTTTGTGTAGTTTTATTTTCTATATCGTCTTTTTTAATGTACATGAAAATTCATGCAACTATTAAATAAACAAAATAGAAGAAAGATCGACAATGGAAGACAATTTTAACTAAAAAAATCGTTAACCCACCAAATAAAGCCAAAATGAAAGACAACAAATGAACATTTATAATGACAGGATCTCAGAGACTGTGTGCAAAGCAATAAACTTTTGCGGAAGCAAAATTTTGCGTTTTAGATTTCTGGACTGCTTCGCGGATATGTAAAATTACGACATTTTCGTGGAAGTGAGTTTCTCGATTGTTGTGAGTACGCAATAATTTATTGGTTTACAATAGCAGGACTTGATACCGCACTACCAAACGCCAGCAATATAGTTAAACTGGTTTTCGGATACCAAAACCACCTTCCTTTTTCCTATTATCCTATAGCGTAATCAAACTACAAATAAAAACCAAAACAGGTAGACCAATAAAAATAATGGGACACATCTTAATTTAAAAAGATTGATCAAGGAGAGCTCATTGCTAGATCTAGGAGCTTAGTCGTTGGTAAAATGCTGTCGCTTTACGGAAGAAAAATCAAACCAAAAACTTCCCGAAGTGCTTGACAAGAGACTAGTATGAATGAATATCTTCAGATCATCAGAACTCAAATAAATGATCTGTTCGTTTATTATAGAACAGTCATAAGAACTGAGGAAAGAAGACCCTAATCAGTCTTAGTTTATTAAATTGTTTTAACTTCTTTGTATGTTTATATGTCTTGTAATTTGTCATTGTATCGCCATGACTTGTAGTCTTGTGTTGCGTTAATAAAGATTATTAATTATTCGAATCACTTCAGTGTCACCCGGACCCTCAGTATTATTACTCCTAGGTTCACGCCAAACACTACGCTTTTTTTCAGAATTTGACGATGCATATGATTTGGATTATCATATACAAAATGTAGTACTGTCGGTGATAACAATATTTCTGTTAAATTCTCAGTTTTAAAATTTAGAAATATCTCAAATCACCGACACACCCGTACAATGTTCAAACCAGACTAGAACATGAATATTTGAAGCTCAGTTCCTAAATGCACGGAAACTGACTTTATATTCCACGTAAAGTGTAACGTAGAGCAGAATTATTCTTATTATAATTTTGCAAATAAAAAGTTGACAATCAAGGACCCTTTTCATATGCTCAACGTGCGAATAACATTATAAAATATCTTATTTGATGATTTAGGAAACGTTTTTGGATAAGTTACTTTAGAGTGGTTATACACATTTATTTTATATAAAATAACAAATATTTTAACGATGTTCAATTGAAGTAAAGATAAAGGATATAAATTTTAGTTACTTTTGCGTCTTTTGATTTTTATTCCAAGAAAATCGGTGTAGAATCAGCTTAGTGGTGACCTTTTGAAAATTGACGTTATTATGAAAACCGACGTGCCCGGGTTTTCAAGCTAGGTCTCTACCAGCGCAATTCTTTATTGTGACGTCGACGCTATTGTTTCGTTGCAGATTTTGAAAAACAACGTTGGGCCGATCCTTGGCACTCAACGGTAGCTTTATCAAATCGACCTAATCGGCCCTATGGCACACTAGAGGTTAATGATACATTTATTTTCTACCAAGAAAATGGCCCATATGCTACACCTACAACGTATAACCATTTTTTTTTCTTAAAAAAATTAACTTTTAAGCAATACCCCGCCTAATTATTAAGAAGTTATGCAACTTTTCTGTAAATATTACAAATTTGTGTCGTTTGCCTGGTCAGTTAATTAATCAAATGGTTATAGAAGTGAAATTCGAAAATAAAATTACTGAATGTTATTTTCAATATTTCCCAGTTTTATATACGTAGTGCTTTCTCACGTCCTACGGCCACAATCCATTCTATAAAACAGGCATTTTTACGCCAGAGTGATTCTTAGCTTTTATTCTGCTCTAAACGATTTCGAGGTCCCTACAAAAGATCTCCAAATCAACAGTAATAAAAGCAAAAGGAGCAATAGCTTGACTGTATGTAAAAGGGAGGGGGCGGCGGGTAAGGAAGTGAACCAACCTCCGACGCAAGTTCTCTGATTCTCACCCTTGCCATCAGCCATACTCACTTTTACAAGATCTTGTAAAAAGTGACCTTCCGCGTTGCAGGAATACATTTTATCTTGTAAATGAGAAATTGTGGTTTATTTCTTTCTTTCTTATGCATATTTTCGGTTCAAGTTTTGTGAAATTGAATAATAATGCATAAATTTCTTTGACTTGAATCTCTCTTCGGCGGACTTCTTTGTTTACATACATGTGGGACTTGTACACATGTGTCTTTGTACACGTCTGCGAAGAAAGGTTCAAAAACATTATTTTGATAAACACTCAGGTAAAATAAATTCATAAAATTAAGCGGGTCCTTACAAGAGATAGTAACATCTATATATGTAGAATCTTAATACATGTAATAAGGCAACCGAAGGGTAAAGTGACCCAAGGTCAAGGAAGAAAAAAGGGGGAGGCTTTCAACTTCACAAACACCTTCACAGATTGTTTTATAACCATACCCGAGACTACTAACAGTTATTAGACCACACTGATCATGTAAAGCAGGACATGTACACAAATGTATAGTTGAAATGATTATCATAAGTCCTGAAAACTAAACAAATTCTGGGACAAATCTTGACAAAAAGTGTCACCAAGTGGTTTTCCATGAATATCATTATAAAAAATTAGTCCCGAGTCAGTTTTCATATAACAATGCAGTCCCCTTGCCATGGTTTGTGCACCTAAGCCTTTTCCTGGTAAATTGAAGACTGAGTGATAGCCAAGAAACTAAAGACACACAAATATTTGTTAATGACATAGAATAATTATTAATTAAGATATATTTTTCCTATGTTTATTGCCTTTAGTTCTAGCTAATGTTATGTTGATAAACATCTTTTACATTCATTATAAAAAGTATGCGCATGCGTGACAGATTGACGTCTTTCCTTTTGGCTCTTGAAGAAAGTTATTTATTACGAAAATTAGGCAGCATCTGCCATTGAAAATCATATTTTTTACTTTGTAAACAGGTATTGATTTGACACACAACAAAAATTACACTGAAAATTCATAAAATAAAGAAATCAGAATCCTTCATATCAATGAATGAAAATCACAGTTGCCGCCCTACGATCACATGATCCAACATTACCGGAAGTAAACATACGGACTATCAACTTTTTCACTTTCACGATAAAACTGTTTATTAATGAGGCTTTTCTCGTAACCTGTACTCCTGAGTTGCCCAGGAGACGAAGATTAACAACTGCTCAACTAACAAAATTACCCTCTTTTCACAGCTCTGAAATTCGAGCACTGGTAAAAGGTAAACATTATTATAATGCAGCTATATTATACCCCACTGATCTTGTCCATCACATTATTAGTAATTACCCAATTAAATATATTTAAGCCAGTATATACATGTCAAGCTCATTCCATTATCAACCATTCAAACATTCGAACGACAGGAGTACTTGCCACCCAGCTCAAAGTAAACAAAGGTAGACCAGTAAGTAAATACATCTTTATCTTACTACTAGCCAATGCCTTTGACACAGAAACTAACCCAGGGCCCAGAACACCAAAATGGCCTTGTGGTACTTGTGGCAAGGCTGTGACTTGGAAGACCAGGGCAGTATGTTGTGATAATTGCGATAAATGGTTCCACATACAATGCCAACATATCCACACAGGTGTATTCAGATTCATGGATGCTAGTAATGCGTCCTGGGAATGTATCAATTGTGGAATGCCAAATTTTTCAACTGCTTTATTTAACTACACCTATAGCATTGAAACAGAAAACCAGTTCTCAAACTTAAGCACAAGTTCTCTGGTCAGTAGCCCTGGAGTCCCAGTAGCTACTTCATCACCAAAATTGAATGAAAAAAATCAAAACATTCCATCTAAATCAACCTCGTCTAAATTTAAAAGACCAATTAGAGTGGTAAACATTAACTTTCAGTCTATCTGTAATAAAAAACCAGAACTTGAAGAAATTATTAACTCAGCAAAACCTGATATAATCATAGGTACTGAAACCTGGTTAAATCCAAATATACCATCACATGAACTTTTTCCACCTAACCTTTACAATGTGTACCGAAAAGATAGAACATATAACAACAAAGGAAAAAGTTATGGCGGAGTATTGATTGCTATCACCAAAGAGTTTATAAGCTCCAAAATAGATGAATTCCAAACAGATTGTGAAAACGTATGGGCGGAAATTAACATCTCGGGCACCAAAAAGATCATTGTCGGATGTTATTACCGACCCCCATCAGATGATGGAACATCTCTTGAAAACTTAAATAGTTCTTTAACAAAAATCAAAAACACCTCAAATTCTAACATATGGCTTGGAGGAGACTTTAGCTTAGGCCATATTGATTGGTCAGTTCCATCTATTATAGCTGGAAAACCAGAACAAAAATTACACCAACAACTCCTAGACATAGCTTTTGACCATAATTTACAACAAATGGTTGATATAGAAACACGCAAAGACAGAACCCTAGATCTGTTCTTCACTAATAATCCATCTAGTGTAAATAAAATGACAACTTTACCACCAATTGGTAAGGCAGACCATGATATAGTATACCTTGAAATTGACACATGGCTGAAAAGGGCACGGGAACTACCTAGAAAAATCATGAAATTTAATAAAGCAAATTGGGAGAACATAAAAGCTGATCTCACTGTATTATTAACAACAATACAAGAAAAATACAAACACAGCAATGTAAATGAATTGTGGGAAAATTTTAAGATAGACCTCATAAAATCTATAGAAACAAATGTACCACACAAAATGATAACTTACAAACATAGATTACCTTGGGTAACAGACAAACTGCGTAGGCTTATCAATAAGAATAACAAAGCTTATCAAAAAAGGAAGAAAGATCCAGAAAAATATAAAAAGTTGAAACAAATAGTACAAAAAGAATTACGAACAGAATATTGGAAATATATTGAAAAATTAATCTGTGACATACCAATAGACGAACCTGGTCAATATGAAACATCAAAATCAAAACCAAAAAATCTGTTCAGCTATATCAAAAGCACACGATCTGATAACACTGGTGTTGCACCTTTGAAAAAAGACGGCAAACTAGTCACAGACACTGAGGAAAAAGCGAACATTTTAAATCAACAGTTCCAATCAGTATTTACAGATGTAACAGATGATAACATCCCAGACAAAGGTACAAGTCCCCACCCGAAAATGCCAAAAATAACAATCACTGAAGCAGGTATTACTAAATTATTGTCAAACATAAATCCACATAAAGCTTGCGGCCCGGACAATATCAATGGCAGAGTCCTTAAAGAACTAAAGGAACAAATCTCACCAATTCTTACATTGATATTTAAAAAGTCACTTGAAACTGGAGAAACACCTAAGGACTGGAAACATGCTAATGTACCCCCAGCTTTCAAAAAGGGGGAAAAATACAAACCCGTAAACTATAGGCCAATATCTTTAACTTGCATATGTTGCAAGCTCATGGAACATATCATTACAAGTAGCATCATGTCTCACCTTGAAAAACATCACATATTATACGATCTTCAGCACGGCTTCAGAAAATCAAGGTCGTGTGAAACACAATTAATATACTTCATTCATGAACTAGCACGATCAAATAATAGGAACACACAAATTGACTTGATCATAATGGACTTCGCTAAAGCGTTCGACAAAGTCTCACATCGTCACCTCCTTTACAAACTCAAATTCTATGGTATTGAAAATAACACACAAAATTGGATTCAGGCATTCCTACAGGACAGAACACAAACAGTAGTCATTAATGGCATTTCCTCCACCCCAGTACCCGTAACATCTGGTGTACCACAAGGAACAGTATTGGGCCCAATACTGTTTCTTATCTATATAAATGACTTACCGGAATACCTACAACACAGCAAGCTTAGACTCTTTGCTGATGACAGCATAATTTACAGGGAAGTAAAAACACAAGATGATTGTCATAAGCTACAACTTGACCTTGAATCAGCAGCTCAATGGGAGTCAGATTGGCTTATGGCATTTCACCCTGATAAATGTACAAACCTTTCCATCTCTCAAAAGAAAAATAACTACCGGCATAATTACATCCTCCACAATCACATTCTCGAATCAGTTACATCAGCAAAATATCTAGGCATCACCTTACAATCAAATCTGAAGTGGAACAAACATATAGACAACATAGTATCTAATGGGAACAGATCACTTGGTTTTCTAAAAAGAAATTTAAAAATTACAAACACGGAAACAAAATCAAGAGCATACCAGGCACTAGTAAGACCCAAACTGGAATATAGTTGTAGTGTCTGGGACCCCCATATGAAAGAACAACAGATAAAATTAGAAAAGGTACAGAGACGCGCTGCTCGTTATGTACACAACAACTACGATTACACGAGCAGTGTCACAAACATGCTAAATCAGTTGAAATGGCCACCACTAGCTGAGAGACGCTTAAAAACCAGACTTATTTTATTTTATAAAGTAATACATTGTCTTGTAGCCATTCCATCGCATATTCTTGAACAAACAGACAGCAGAACTAGACAAAATCATACTCAGACATACAGACACATCCAAACCTCCAAGGACACATACAAATGGTCATACTTCCCGCGAACAATTATTCAATGGAATTTACTACCACAAACTGTAATTGAAACCACCACTGTTGACAGCTTTAGAGATCAGCTAACACCAGCTGTTATCTCTAGCTTCAAATAAATAAACAAATTCAAACAAAACATGTACATATAGTTTTAATCACAAATCTGTATATACAAACACTCCAATTGTTATAAAATATTTCTATAAATTTTGTATAAATTTTTGTCAATCACGCATGCGCAACAACATGTATTCTTCAGTATTGAAGCCTTGTTGACCTTAAAGAAGAAGAAGAAGAAGTACTCACTACAAAAATCTTAATACTTTGTGGTGAACAAATTTCACTCCTGCCTTTAAAACTGAGTTGAAAAAATCATCTATTGTCATTTTATAGAAATGGAGCAAGAAGAATTTGTATTTACAAAAAAAGAAGTACATTGTTTCGAAACAGAAAATGAAAAAAGGATTATCTGAAAAGAAAGGCTACAAAACTCACTAGTTTAAATTTGGATAATTGTGAACTGATTTACTATGAAAAAAATCTCCTACAAATAAAACAACTGTTCTAATTAAGTCCCAGAAACAATTTTTTTTTATCAAAATCAGTTAAATTTTTTTAATATCTTATCTACAAATATTTCATTAAAATGAAAGAACTCTTATTTTTCCAATATTTTGAAGAGAAGATAATCCTTTCTTTTTATGTCCAACATTCATGTGGAAGGAACATATATAGATTTACCCTTGTCTGTCTGTATGTACGTATATTAGGAATTCTTTATGCATTAGGATGGGGCAAACGTGTCTTACAGAAACCAGATCTCCATTTTCTGTGTGTAATCCTTTTCCTGATATATAGCATCCCCACAAACTATAGTAACACTACAGTGTATCTGAAAGTTTCGTTTGTAAACTAGGATCTATTTTGACTTTTAGGACATTCATTATATTATTATTTATAAGTAGAAAATGAGATAAAGCCTAGAGTTGTTCAGAAAAAGTTGCCAAAAGTATATGGGTGCACGGTAACTGAAAAATACATGTAGTAATTTAATTATTTTATCAATATTACACAAATAAACATAAATAATGTTTGTTGCATAATTTTATAAATGACAAACTTGCAATAAAGAATGAATTTTTTCTTTACAGGTTCAGATAAAAATGGATACATAAAGTTTGAGTTAAAACCTAAGCAGATGGATGCTATCAATCATTTTCGAAGGGAGAAGATGTGATATGTAATCTGCCTGTTGGATATGGTAAGAGCCTGATATTTCATATTTCACCTGGTACATGTAATATAAAGTTTTAGGGGATATCCACAAAAGCAAAAAAAAAACAGTGGGAAAAGTCCACAAATTATATGTACAAGGAAGATTTCCCAAAGTCTGGAGACCTTGGAATATTACTGCTAAGAAAGGGGAAGTTCACATTTGGAAAATCCCACGTTTGTCATAGTTTTAATTGAAAACTACAATCATCTTCTTTAGTTCAACACAGATCACTGGCAGATAAGTACACATGACCTACATTTCATGCTTGAGTTACTCCATTAAATTTGTGTGTTTGGATCCTTGTGTCAAAATAAAAATTTGGTACTGTCGATTTATCATTTCAAATGGATATTAAGAATTCTATGCACAGGAGGACAGGGCATCCATGTCTTACAGACACATGATCTCTAGTTGTATTTAAATAATCATTAAAATTTGATGTTTTGATAATGACGGAATATTTATTTTTCTGGCCCTGCCACTGGAACTATCCATATCTACTAATACATCAGTGTATAATACAGTCTCCATATTATAATGGTAGTACCACCTTTTAGGTGATGTTGGTTCGAATCCAACTGGTGACAAATCAAACATGCTTTTAACATTATCCCTGCTTGCTTACCTGTTATTGCATGTTTCCACACAGATAATTTTGAATTGGCATATATATCATCTTTTCTTACTTGCTTGCTTATCCACTGTATTTAAGTTTGAATCAGATTACATTGTGTATACCTTTTTCATATACATTTGACGAGGATGAACAAAGAAAAATGACACTTAATTAATCAAGAAATTATCACCCTGTTTGGATCAAAGGAAATTTACAAAAATTGCTGATAACATAAAAAATCATTCTCAGTTTATCAACTTAGCATAATTGTACAAATTGCTTATATCTAAGTACTTTACAATTTCAAATATTTAACTTGGTACAATGTATAATCCAAATGCATTATCTTATATCAATAAAAGTAATCACATTTTTTATTGACAGGGGTAAAGAATTCCGGAAAGACTTTAATGAAATTGGAAGTTTAAGGTCATTTTTTCCAGCAGCACCAATGGTATGCTTATCAGCAACTATTGGGGGCTAAAAACCAACATTTTCATAAAGCTTTGTATAAAGCTCTTGCCTATTTCTTGTATTAGTGTAAATGTTTTTTTTTTTATTTTTTTTTCTTACTTTTCTAGAGATCATTCCTGCACACAAAGAAACTGAACATTGACGATTTAGAGTTCTTCACAAACTTTTGGATACATTTAGAGATTACCATGCTACAACCAAATAGGAAATAGCAAATTACACCAAAAGAATTGAAAAACTGAAAGAGATAGACACTAGAAGGCTGCAGAGATTAGGTATACTAATTGATTAGATAATTCTCATTAGGCCATTCTTAAAAATTGTTGGTTTGCTGTTTTCCCTTTCACAACTTTGATGTAGGTAGGTAGATGAATTATTTTTTTTATGAAAAAGGCCCAAAAATAGAACTAAAATATTTTGGAAATGAAGAAAAGAAATCTTGAGCAGGTAGATTTTTTGTGAGTCTGTCAATAAACCGCAAACCAAGAATTCTTTAAGGATTGCTTTATCACATTTGCGATGTTTTTCTTTGATTTAATAATAATTTCCTTTTTCAGAGCAGTAGGGTGAGATTTGAAATTATCGCTAAGGACACATCTGCTGAAGTTGATATAAACAATGTGTCCACAATTTGTCAAATGAATAAAATGTACTGTAGGTTAAAGGGATAAATTCACTAAACCCAGCTTTATGCCTATTTATTCTTGAAAATTTCAATTTACTTTCTAAAAAGTCTTATTCAAATATTTAAATTTAAAATGATAAATGAATTCAGGCATTCTGAATTAACAAGATGTTACATCTTAATTATGCCAGAATGTGTCATACTTCTTTCTAAAATATACTATTTCAAAGAATTTGTATGAAAGTTAGAGGTGTCAATGTATATTTGTTCCGTCTAACAGAAGTTCCCCTGGAAACTTTGTTATGAACAATGCCATAATATCTGTTCTTGTTGGAACAAATATTCTATGACCTTTATTCCGTTAGGAACAAATACTGTATATTCCAGAATATTTCTTCCATTTGGAACTAATACTACGAGGAACTTCTATTTCATGACAGAGGTTTAGGAAAGCGATTGATACGTTTTGTCTTGACTTAAGTTATGAATTATATAAACTAAGAAATTAATAGGTTCTTATATGGGTCCCTATTTAACATCTTGAAGAAATTAATGAGTTGTATAACTTATTTAAAAAAAAACATTGCATTTTACAGGCAATTTACGTACAATCATGGATAAAACCAGGCATCTTCATTTCCTACACTTTCACACTAGACTAGTATTGTTTATATATAAAGACAACTTTATATCTTTATATCACTGCGCTGACTTGACATAAAACTGATATATTAATAAGGCTTAGAACCCTGGGAAATACGAGGCTCTGCTGAACATTTGCAATGGCTGGAGCCGAGTTAGTATTTTGAAGTTTTGGTCACATCAGTGCATCATTATTATCTTTATACTGCAACGTAGAATCTCAGAAAAAGTATTTTAAGTAAGAAAAAAACTATTTTGACCTGAATCAACCAACATCCTGGTAATTTCAAAACAATTACTGTTAGGTTTGTGACGTCACAATAAAAAGTTAAATACAGGCAGTGACATGGCATTTTGACTGCTCAAAAAGAACAGTCAGTTGATGTATGAATATACATATTTGATTTATCATGCATATATTTTAAATTCTAAATAGTTTTGTATGAAAATTTAATCTATACTAACTAAAATTTAATTCTTATTTCCTTAATTTCACAAGTGCAAATATATATATATCTTATGCATGATTTTTTTTTACTTGCAGGAACTGAACAGATAAGAAATTAAAGTAACAGAAAGAACATTATAATTTTATTAATATAATATTCAACTCAAAAGTAAATGTTGTTGTTTTTTCAAAGTCATGTGTTAATTCTAAAAGTCAGTTGCATACACATGCACCAGTAATAGAAGACAAGCAGTGTAGACAATCACGTATCTGTGTATGTAAATAGCAACAAAAGTAAACACATACATCAGATTACCCACAATACTAATAGCAATGACTTACGTAACATATGAAAATAGAATAGACAATGGAAATGGGGTGTGTAAGTGTCAAAGAGACAACAGCTTGATCAAATAATCACCACCTCAGATAAAAAATATGGAGCCCTGTGTTAATTAAGCATCAAAGGGAAACATGCAAAAAATTACGTTTGAAAACAAAGATAATATATATGAAAAACATATGTTTACGACTAATGAAAATCATATGAAAAACATATGTTTGTTAAAGTCATATGAAAAACACATGTTTGTTAAAATCATATGAAAAATGTGTTTTCCATATGTTTACATGTATGAAAAACATGTTTTTCATATGATTTTTAAAACATATGTTTTTCATTTGTTTCTCATATGTTCAAATCATATGTTTCCATACTGGTCCTAAATATATGTTACCATATGTTTTCAAACATATGAAAAACATATGGAAATAATGTTGCAATGTCCTAGGTAGGAACACGCAGATTTATCTTTCAATCCGAATGATATAACAGAAAACCCTGAAAGGTGAAGGGAATTCCTCATTATATTGGAGGTGCTGTCAATTTTATGTAGTTGGGATACATATAAAAAATTTTAATGTCTTTGAAAAAAAAAATGGAAAAGCCCCAAGTTCTCGATTGCAGAGTTAATATTGTTTGTAGGGAATTTCGTTTTTCATTCGAACTCCACAATCTATTTCATTAAATTCTGGCGAAATGCCACGAGTGACCTCGAATTCACACCTGCTGTGAGGAACAATAACTCAGTCAAAAAATGATAAATATGTATGCATCTGGAGCTCCGCAAGTAGGGAATATTGTATACTGTTTATTTGTTGTTTTTGGGTTTTTTGTGTGTATTTACTTGAATTATTTTCAATCATAAGAAATTAGTATGAATGGTTGTTTGTATGGTATATGTATGTGTGGGTTGTGTATGCTTGTCTTTCGTGTTTCATGTTGATTTACATGCCCTTTGTGGGCCCTTTGATTTGGAATAAAGAAGTTTGATTCGATTTTATTCATTTTAGATTTGAAATATACTAAATTATACTGTTTATATATTTTTTGTCAGGTACAAAAATTCATATTTTTTCAATTTTTTTTCATACAAATTAGTTTGATAGATAACATGGATAAGATAGGGGGATCGACCTGGTCAATTTGGGTAGAAATACCCTCTCTGTTTTTGTGGTTGTTGGTTTACTTTAAAAGAGAGATTTCAGGTTTCAAATGAATACCTAAAAACGCATCAGTTGTCTATTCTTGATATGTAATAATTATTTTTAAAAAAGTCGATCGGTACATTTTATCCATGTAGCCACATGGCCACAGTAGGCTGTAATCGAAAACAACCTTCCAACTGGGTTGTTTGGGTTCATTATAACTTGCAAATTGTATTAATGGACAAATAATAATAATAATAATAATAATGTCAATCTTATCCGTATATATATAGATAATCTCTTGATCTCATGACGTCACTTCCATAAAAAAGTAGTTCGTATTTTTACGGGAAATTTCAATATTTCTCCTAGAGTTATCTACCTTAAATCACAACTCTGCAGCGAATGAAAACAATATGAAAACCGTTGAGGGCAAGGGTCAATTACCGAGCTTGTGAGTTTCGATCCTTGCTTGGAAGTTGGAAGTGAACTTGTTATTCTAATATAATTCCATTTTAATTTGGATATGATAAAATACAAAAATTTCATTGGTCGGAAGGGCAAAATCATAAAAAATTATACATCGATAAACCCGTATTTGGCAAGTATATTCATGCGCTTTCTTGGTTATTTAACCCTTTCACTGCCACAGGAAATTCACATAAATATACATTCAGTGCCAACCTGTTTTGTTTTACTGCCGATTGTCCGGTGACGTTCACACAGTCGGACCGCCAAGTCAATAATGGCGTCGTTTTTATTTACAGAGTCACGTGACTTTTCATTTGAAAATGGGTCCTTTTTTGTAACGTCAATCACCTGCCGGTTTTTCTGGCCATACATGACGTACGGTTTGAGTTGGGTCTAGGGGATGGTATTAAACGGTTTCTGAGAATATTTTCTTTTCATATTAGTTTAAAACATACATTTTAGCGTGCTTTTCATACAAAATTTTACAATCAAAGTTGGCAATGATGCCGACGATTTCGTCACCGTTGGTCAGAAAAAGGACAATTTCTTCATTGTCAGATCTCGGGACGGGGATTTTTTAATCGGAAAAGGTGTACTGTTCCTTTTCTCACGAACAGTTCAAATATTTATCCGCAAAACCGAGTGAAACGCAATTCGAGCGAGCTTTTTCTGTGAAAATTACGTGATAAAGGGGGATAATCAACGTTGACGTTGTCAATAAAATGTAAACAAAGAAGGTATGACGGTAGCGATCGATAAAAAAAGGAACTTTAAATAAGTTTCACGCTTGGTTGTCAAATGATATAATAAATATGTGTCAATAAACATAAAAAAACCCCATATTTAAGAATAAATAATGTACCAGGGGGGAAAAGGGGGGTGGTCAGGCAGGTGCTTCCACTTACTTCTATCATTTTCTTGTGGAGGGGTTCAGGATCTTTCTGTTGAATGGTAGAATAAGCAGAAATGAATTTAAAATTATTTTCCATAGAAATTAACAACTGAAAGCCTGGGGAGTAGCTGAATTACTGGTATGCAATGTAGGTCTATTTGAGTAATGACAAATGTTTATATTTTTTATTCAAAAACGGGACTGAATAATTTTTTTTCACTTTAATTTTGAAAAAAATTACTTGCTCCAATTTCTATTTAAATGGTTTGTGCATTTTGCAATGTGGAAGCTATTAAATAATGGATTTTTGTCTTTATCAGGACCTAAATTGTGAGTTTTTGGTTAAAAAGTAACAAATTACAAAAAAAAGCATTGGAAAAAAAAGAAAATTTTATTAAAATTAAAAATACCTTTATCCATTACTCAATTGTCAAAAACTGTAAGGATCTGACATGGACAGATTTATTTTTTGCCAGCAAATCACATGAATCATATGCATATTCTTTTCAACAAAAGGAAATTTTACATTTGTACATTAAGTTATGCCTTCCCAATCTGGTTTTTCATGAATTAATATTTATTGTATTGATTAAGAATAATTATTATTGCTTTTTGTGTATTTGACCTATTTCACCTCCCGTAGTGCCAAAATTGGTAAAACAAAAATATACATGTGATTTTATAGACCAATTTCTCATGCTTATTATTGAAATTTGTGACTTTCCATGTAAAAAAGTAAAAATCTGGACATGAACATGAATTAAAAATCATGAAATAACAAAATAAAATCATTTGTTTAAGAAAAACTGTAATATGGAAGTCTAACCCAAGATCCTGGATTTTGAAATGAAAGGCAAAGCACAAAAATTAGAAATTTTCAACAGAATTTAAGATAATAGGTCAATTAACATGAATAATGCTGTATACATGTACATAACGAATATTCTTTGAGAACACAACCAAATATAATAAAACTGAAAACTGAAAACTATTACTTGATTAAATCATAGGACTATTCTAACTAAATAGTCTAGATGACACCAGAGGGTAAAAAAATTAAATCATAAATGAAAAGAAATTAGATAACCTTACTTAAAAAAAGTGGTTATAAAATTTGAAGTTGTAGATATTACAAGATTACTATTTTGACAAAAATTTAAGAAATTATACACATAGAGACATATGAAAATCATACACTATTGTCCATCCAAAGTAAAACAAATACACCTAAAATATATTTTTTGATATACAATTTAAAAACAATTATTTACTAATAGTTTTCCTGTACATTGCCAATAATAATAAATAAAACTGGTAGCTCATATGTTGAGTATTTATGCATAATTTCACAATATTGTAAAGACTAAAAGTGTTCCAACACGATTTATTCTTATTTTGTCGGTGAATCTTTTTTTTTAATTATCTTATTTTTAAACAAATCATCTCATCATGGATTTTTTTCTGTCCATAATGTAACTTATTAGATGAACCTGAGTAAATTTTTAAAAAAAAAACAAAAATGTGTATCATCAACCACTAAAATGGGAAGGGCCCAGGGCAATTTTCAGGTGACTGATCTTGAAAATAGACACTCCTTTAAAATTTTATGCAGAAAATTGAATATCCAACATAAAAAATACTTCAATCGTGTCATTATGTGAAAACAAGAATAACACACTTCATTTCTTTGCATATTTTGATATCCCTGGATATTGAGTAAGAACTATGTAACGGAGTCTCGGGACAGCCTTTTTAACTTGAAAATGAAAGACCCGATACTATATCAATTTGCAAAACAAAGCATTATAGGCTCCTCCCAGTGAAACGGTAAACGAGCGAGATCTGTTCATTGGCTAAAAAGTGGCAACGTGTGTCGCCGGCCATTTTGAGGTGTGCAAAAATACTCACTTTTGATGTCTCATACGTTTATAATTTTCAGTGTCAGGTGAATCCAATAGGCCAGGGTGTTAACGAAATAATTTTTACACATATTTCCATCCATGTTATTTGAAAGTCAAAAACTAGCACAACGATATTTACACATTTCACACCCGTCATGTCAATCAAAAATTCGAGGCGGGACTAAAAGCGCCATCTGGTGTAAAAATTCTGAAATTATCTCCACCTGTTTCTCTGTAAATAGAATGCACTAGCGTAACGGTCAAAATGGCACTTGGCGGTCCGACTGCACAATAGCATGACGTTAACAATGGCACAGCTTTAGCTTCCATAAAAGGGGTAAAATTAGGGAATACTGAATCTGAATATGGACAATTTTCGAGATTTTAAATTTCATGGAATATTCTTTAATACATCTATATACTTGGCAACATATTTTTTCTAGAATCTTTGATAAAATCGAGAGGGTGGGTCCAGGGCTAAGCCCCCACCCAAAAACGATTTTAAGGTATTTGGAAGCTGTTTCCAGAGTGCAAAAATGTGAATTAAGTATTACCAATTCAATTCAATTCAAATGTTTATTGTCATATAAACATAAAATGTTTGTGACATATAATACAAGTAAATAAAAAACATTATAATTGTATATACACAAGTAAATCAGTAGTCCCCGTCCTCAGTTCTAATGACCTTTTTATAAAGGAACCAAGTCTATTTACTTGTGATGGTGTTGATGGGTTTAATATAAAGCTTAATTTCTTAATTATACTTAAATCATCAAACCCTGGATTTTGATTTATAATTTCTGTTAAATATTTATTTCTAATACAAGAGTTTATTTTGCATTCTAAAAGGAAATGGCATTCATTATCTAAGCTATTGCAAACTTTACATTTTCTATCCTCTCTAGGTATCTTTAAATGCCTGCATTTTTCTATTAATAAATTATGATCGCTAATTTTAAGTTTTACTATGATATTCGAAATTTGGATTTACTAAGAAATTTTCGATAAAGGGATTATTATAATTTAGTCTAACTTTATTATATAAATATAATTTACTTTTTTCATCTATTTCAGTCATCTTATTTTCGACTAAATTTTCATAGTATTTTTCAACTTTTGACTTTATTTCTTTTTCTTTATTTTTAAATCAGTCAGCCTATTAATATTTTGTATTTGGTCAGTAATAACATCTGATTCTTCTATAATGTTTTTGGCATACGTATACCACGAAAAGATTCCATATTCATCTAATTCTTTGCACAGTGCAAAGGACTCTTTCAGAAGAGGGTTAATGCTCTCTGAATAAAGTCTTAATAAATATAGTGTGGATTGAACTTTTATATGATTTTCTAAGGGAAGTCTTCCGAGTTTCATTCTAGTTGCTAAATTACAAGCATTTTTTCTTGTTCCCAAAATATATTTGCAAAAAGAAAGGTGTAGATTCTCATTACCAATGAAGTCTCATAACCGTCGGCTCTTTATCAGATCAAACAGATATTTTTATTTCAACCATTAAACGACGTATAAGCACTGAAAAAATCCCTGGGAAATTTAGAAATCCCGGAGAATAGTACAGTTCACCCAGTAACCCGGTTATGGGGTCAAATTTCCTGAGGTTCAGGGAGAAATCCGGAGCATTGGTATGTATGCATCCATATATAGCTATATGACCTCATTCATTTTTTGTCATATTTTTTACTGAATTTAACAAAATCTTTGATATAAATTGTGGTGCAAATTTCGTCGATTTCAACTCATCAGTTGTGCGCAGGGTACAATCTTGAAAATCTCGAATAGCCCCCCCCCTTTCCCCCCCAAAAATGGGTCAAAATAATCGGGATAGAAGTTAACATCAGAAAAATCGGGGACGCTAGTTGCTATCAAAAGTAATCATTGGGGAATTAACTACTGCCGTGTAGAAATGAATACCATTTATTTATTAATAATAAACAGCTATCTGAAGGAACAAAAATTGATAATTTTCGGAAATAAAAATGGAATAAGATTGCGATATGATCTCGAACTGGAAATGGTAGAGATCTCCACCCTATAACCATATTTTTTCTCCTTATTAGTATACACATTCATTGATGTATAATAGGGGTACCTAGTGGGTATTATGTCCTGCCTCTCAAAATATGTTTGTCTTCATAAATTTGAAAACTTTGAGATTCCCACCCTATAACCATATATAAATTTAGAGTATCCTCTGTGAATTTTAGTTACAGTGCTTTTTGTAATACTGTCATGATTGCTTGTGATAATAAACTTTCATGAAGTCTTGGAACTTGCAAATGATGCAGGTACCCTTGTTATCTTCCTACGTTATATAAAATGGTTGAGATTTCTTTTTATGAAATACCCCGTAAATAATTATAAATATTTTGGTATTAATTCAAAATCCATTGCTAAAGCGTGCATATTAGCATCAGTACTGGACATGAGCACTTTGTGCTATGGTTAAAACTTTTTTGGACCAATAATAAATCTATGAATTAAAAAAAATTTAAAGGGATATGCCATTTAAAAAGGGATATTTTTTAAGAAAGTTTTGTTTTGTTTGTTGAAATGTTGTATTATTTTTTTTGTATTGTTATTTTTATCTGATAAAAAGATACGACTCACATGAGTTAGTACTCCGGTAAAATAGAAATATACATGTAAGGTATATATCTTCAATTTCACATACAGCTTTCCTCATCCACTATGTCAACACATTTCAGTGTTCTTTATATCAATTGGAACATTTTGACCAAAATTTGATTTCATAAAAGTTTGTTGCGAAAAATTTGAGTATTTACAAAAATAAATAAAAACAAGAGACAATTTCATTAGGGGTGATGGTAAATAATCCATGCTATTTCATTAAAGGCGGCCAGAAAGTCAGGATTATGGTAATACTCATATACAGTCAACTCTCATTATGTCGAATCCATTGGAACCTGAAAATCTAGTTCAACTTAAGCATAAAATTTCGAGATATCAGGAGAAATTTGTATAGTTACTGTTGTTGTGGGTCCAAACAGATAATTTGAGTTACCCGGAATTTAGACTTAAATGTGTTCGAGATAACGAGAGTCAACTACATCTGATCTGTTTTTGAAAAAAAAAGTGTCATGTAACTTTGCCCTTTTAAGTTTTAAAAAGATAAGTGTAATTTCTGGAAAGAGGGATTATTACCCCGGACGTATCTATGTTTGTTCAAATACTACGTTTGTCCTAATTTACACTGGACGTTAAACAATAATTCATCCATCCATCAAATGCTACGTAATTATGGAGATGCCCCTTACCAAACCTCGTCACTGTGTACACGGTAATGAAGTTTGGGACGTCATAGTAATGCTACGTTATTCCAATTGTTTAACGTCAAGAAAAAAACAATGGCCCAAAAGTGGCCCCGTGGCAGTGAACGTAGTATGAAAAAAGTGGCCCAAAAGTGGCCCGTGGCACAGAGATGGTTAAAGTTTCAAATGAGACATTAAATGTGAAGAATGCTGTAAAAGAATAAATTTTAAGGATGATACTGACAATAATAGTTCAAATTTAATGAGAAATGGTTTAAAACTTGATGAAAATTGCGTTTTCAAAAATTCCGCGAAAATTTGCTGCACGGACGTCACAGTCAAGATTGCAACGTCATATTTGTAAACAACGCGAGTTGGATACTTCAAACTTAAAACCCTTTCGCTGCCACGGCAAAATTCCAAAAATCTACGTTCAGTGCCAAGACTTGTTTTGGACGTCGTTGCGAAGGTAAAGAGGCTTTATGACGTCAACAATAGAAGATATTGAGCTCAGATGAATGGTTGTTTCCATTTCTACGGCAATTCCGATATATCCTGGATTTCCACTATAGAAATGTTAGACATCGGAACAGGGGTAAAGTAAAAACTGTCAGACACTACTTTCCGTATTGCCGATGTTTCTATGAAATTCTGTTAGTTGCCAAAAGTGATATCGCCCATATAAGGGACAAAAATACATTCTGAAAAATATATAAATACAAAAACAATAACGTAAATTTATTTGTAACGTCAAAATTTACGACCATATGCTAGTATTATATGGGGACAGGCAAAGTCGTATTTGAGGTGGTTGAGGATCCGGAAGTGACGTCACCGGAACAGGAAATGACGTCACAGGAAGTGACGTCATTGGAACCGGAAGTCACGTGACCAGAACCGGAAGTACCGGAAGTGATTTGTGCGCATGCGCAACCGAAAGTTATGGGTTTTTCTCGCGTGCTCATTTCGCTCCTGTTGCTTGTTGCTGTTCGTCATCGCTTATCTTCTCTTGCTCTTTGCTGTTCATCTCTACTCAGGACCTTACTCGCGTGTTCATTTCGCTCCTGCTGTTTGTTGCTGTTCGTCATCGCTGCTATTCTCTTGCTCGTTGCTGCTCATCGCTACTCAGGACCTTACTCGCGTGCTCATTTCGCTCCTGCTGCTTGTTGCTGTTCGTCATCGCTGCTCTTCTCTTGCTCATCGCTGCTCTTCTCTTGCTCTTTGCTGATCATTGCTACTCAGGACCTTACTCGCGTGCTCATTTCGCTCCTGCTGCTTGTTGATGTTCGTCATTGCTGCTATTCTCTTGCTCTTTGCTGCTCATCGCTACTCAGGACCTTACTCGCGTGCTCATTTCAGTTTTGGGGCTACAGCTGCTAGTGGTGGTCGATTGTCGTTATTCAAAAATTGAATCTGTACATTCAGGTCATTTGAAAGGCCACTCTGCATTTATCCAGGTTTGTGACTGGCTATCATAAGATAGGCTGCATTAATCCTCCTCAATTTTTTAAGGCCACTCTGCATTTGTCCAGGCTTGTGACTGGCTATATATATGTTTAAACATATATAGGCTGCATTACCCTCCTTCCCTTTTTTTAAATTTTTTTTTAATTTTTAATTTTTTTTTATATATATTTTTTCTGTATTTTTTTTGTAATATGTTCCAATTCCTTCGTCACATAGAGTCATTGCTGTCTTCAGGTGGTGGTGGGTCGTAGTCGTTCAATACACGGTTAAGCAGATATTTTCGTTTTTCTACGGCATATTCCCATGATTTTTTTGATTCGTAGTATTCCTCTTCTCTCAGGCGTTTAGCCGTTTTCTTGATCTTTCTATGTACGAGGTCTTTATTCATGTCTTGATGCCAAGATATCAGTCCGACGTAATGCTTTCGTATTTCGTCTCTGTATGTGTCAAACATGTCTCTATATGCTGCCAAGCGTGCCTCGTTTTCTTCCATTCCGGCTTCGACTAGTTCGTTTACTTTCTGTGAGTATTCCGATTGATGTACTTGAAATGTTCTATTCAAAATGACTTCCCATGGGGACTGTTCGCGTTGCTCTTCGGGGTCTTCGTTGGATTCATGGACACTGCTTTGTTCCGATTCCTCGTTATCGGCTTCTGTGGTAATGTCTGAGACTGAATCACTATAGTCTGTTGAATCCTCTTCCATACCGTGTGCATTCTTTTTGTGTCGCACTAGGTTGAAGTTTCGCTTGGACTGGTATCCACATATGTCACAGGTATACATTTAAGACGTCTTTCTTTCCTGGGATTCGATAGTAGAATGAGCTCCGGTAGTCCTGCAAGTGCTTATATTAGCTACAGGTTCCTCAACGGCTTGTTGATTCATACACAAACGTTTGGTAAAGTATTCGTTTCGAGATTGTTGCAGTTCAGATTTCACTTTTCTGATGAGGTCTCTATTAAGTCTTGTCCACTCGTTGTCAATCCTTCTACACCCCTTGCAGACATTCATGTTTTTGTAGAATTCCGCAACGCTCTTATTTATTTGACACTTTGTACATTTCTTGTTTGGGTCCACTTTGCTGGGTCCTCCACTTGTGTTGTCCATCCGTTTGGTTCTCTCCACTTTGGTTGGAAGTATTTTTCTTTTCATTTCTGGTTTTGCTTTGGTCTTTGAAAGATCCACAGGTATTAAGTATTTAGCAGGAACCAATGAACCGAGAGGCGTTTTCGACTCCATTGATACGTGTGTGTTGTTTGACGGTCTTCAAACAACTGACAAAATTAAACAAAACCTCTGATTATATTTTCGTTAAAAGCGTTCCATTGGTGTCATGGTGACGAAGATTGCTTTTTTCTATTCATTCAGACCTCACAGTTCGCTGTTCGCTGTTCGTTGTCGATAAAATTCCCTTTTTGATGTTTACGGACAATAAAATTTCAAGCATGACTGGTTGATATTATTCTGATTATTAACAATTTAAATTTTGAAATGTAACGTTCAGGGGTCAAATAAAACGAATTTACGTTTTGAATGTGACAATTTATAAACATATACTTAATTTACATTAGATTTTTTTTAAACATTTAGTAATATTTTAAAAAGAAGAACATAAACCTGATCCACAGTATATTATTATCCCCACACTTTCGAAGGTATTTAGGGGATAAAGTGATTATCTCCGTCCGTCTGTCTTGTCCACCATCCATCCGTCACACTTTCTTGTGACATCAACTCATAGGCCCATTCACTTTTGGGTGAAGGAATTTAATTTCTGTATAGAAAGGTTGCATTCTCACTTGCAGATGCGCAATAAGGTTTTAAAATGTTAATTCTCTTAAATTGGGGTTCACGAGGTCTAATTTCGAAAATTGTCAATTAATTTAATCTTGTGACGTAAACTTCTCTTTTATGACTTTCAATTTATGCATTTTATTTCTATACAGTATTGTTATGCACCATATGTACATGCGTAATAAGGTTTAAAAATTTTAATTTTCTAAAATTGGGGCCCATAGGAGTCGAATTTAAAAAAAAAATCCATTTTAGTTTGTGACGTAAACTGCTCTTTCATTTTCCAATTTACGCATTTTATTTCTATACAGTATTGTCATGCACCATGTGTGTATGCGCAATAAGAATTTAGATTTTCGATTTTCTAAAATTAGGGTCCACAAGAGTTGAATTTAAAAAATTATGAATTTTATCTTGAAACGTAAACTCCTCTTTCATTTTTCAATTAATGCATATTAAAAAGTATATATAAATGCGCAATAAGGTTTTAGAATTTTGATTTTATAATATTCGGGCCAACGGCGGTCGAATTTAAAAAAGTTGAATTTAAGCAAATAACCTGAATTTCTCTTTCATTCTTCAATTTTAACATTATGTTTCTTAACACTATTGTCGTAAACCATATGTAGATGTGCAATTAGGTTTTATAATTTGGATTTTGAAAACTTGGGCCCCACAGAGATTGATTTGATTTCTTCATAGAATATTTGCATATAATCTGTAAATGGGCAATAAGGTTTTAATTTCTTGAATTTGTGTAAGTGTCCCATCTAAATGTGGGGGTGAGGGAAACACTGTCGATTCTGACAGAAGCTTTCTAGCTTATATATCAATTGGCAAAATTGAAAATCAAGTGAAATTTCTAATAAAATATTAAGCTGGAATATATTCTTTTTAATATTATGATTAAAATTTCTTTCCTGCATTGTCTCATTGTCACTGTAATATAATTCCTGCATTGTCTCATTGTCACTGTAATATATAAAATTTCTAATTTGAATGTTAGACAAATTTGTGAAGAGCATAAAATCTGCATTATCCAATTGCAGTGCAAGGTATTAATGAAAAAATTGTGGCAGATTTCAGGGCTTCAGGATCGGCCTAAGGTATTTTCATTTATGGAAGATTTGTTGCTACCTGAAGTACAAAATGAAAAAAGAAAAGTCGGTTTGGAATTTCATTTAGTATGATAAATGGAATTTTATTTACAGCTAACATTTCTTTAATTAAGAATCTCACATTTATATTACTTATTTTTGTTGTATTTTCATCTCGGGGTACTCAAGTGCAGTAAACTACACTTCTTAATTACAAATGTATTGCAGCGATAACATTTTCAATGTCTGTCATCTCTAGTTGTCCTATAGATAACAAACAACAATTAGCCCTTCTATGTTATTTCCCATATGGGGGTACCCCAATATGCAATAAATTTTAATAAATTTCCATATGAATTTATAGAAAAATTATAGCAATCCGTTGTGGCGGAAGTGTAACGGAATAATGTAAACAATTTAAAATATATGGTCCCGTTGCTTTTCTTGCCTGACAATAAGATTGAAAAAAGAGGGATGCAATTTTCCCGAAAATCCGGGATCCACCATTTAAATCTTCAATTTGCATACATTTTCAAACATTCATCCGAAATACTTTGATTTAAAATATTTCGAGTAAAGACCCACTCTCGTTTTAAATCATTTACAAATAATATGATATTGACCAATCGGAAGCGAGTGTGATATTCATTTTGGGGCTCAATCATCTCTTCATAAAATGCCCAGTGAATCTTCTAATGGTGTATTGTAACCTATACAGCATACACATTTATAACTATTCTCCTCTTAGCAAGTCGATGTCTGCAACACTGTGTTTGTACAAATATATTGGCGAGCACAATATTATCAAGGACTTTTAAGGTAAATGTGTTTTCCATTCATTCAAATGTTGGAGAACCGTGATTAATCAATGTTATGGAAAATCTTGACTAAACAGTCCTTTTAAAATTTTTATGGAAGCACATTATTTGTACAACACTCACCTTGATAATGTTCGAATCTTCAGACTGCAAGCTTCATGCTCTTCAATTGTCACTAATGTTATATTAATCTATAGAAGTAATGTGATATCTTAGTTCCTGGTCTTTTCCTCTTTGGTATGGTAATTATGTTTATTCAATTGAAATGTTTTCTAACCAACCATTTATTCTAAACTTTTAAAATGTTTAAATGACATGGAATTAGAGAAACTAATTTTCATTGACTTTATGTGTAGATGGGGTTGAGAGATTCAGGATTTGGGTGGATATCATTCTTTAAAATTTGATAAATTAACATGAAAACTGGTGTGCGGTTAATGTTCATGAGAAATATACGTGTTACGGGAATAATGCAAACTTTTTTCATATTAAATGTTTATTCAGAAAGCACACTTAAAATTGTGTAAATTTATTTGTTGTAGCCTCTATTGTTTTCTAGATATACCGTGTTTTTTTATACTTTTTTGATAAATTACATGCTATTTGCCATCGTAAAAAAATCCATTATATAATTTCTGAGTATATATTATTCAATGTATATTATATCGAACGAATGGAATCTCTGTAGAAGTTAAAAATAGCGCCAGGTCTACAGTCAAAGTGGAAATGTTATATATCTAAATCGATTTTTTTTCTCTTACGGAATTGCATGGATCTCTCCATGTCGAAATAAAATGATCGTCTGTAAATGACCAAAAGGGATAAAGTCAAAACGAAAGGCAGAGATATCCACGAGACGGATTGACGGACCTTATTCAATTGACGGAACGTTCGTGTATATTGTTCACATGGTTCTTTAAACGTTTGACTTCGTGTGAAAAGACTTGTTTATTCAGAAAATTTCAATTTTAAAGCAATAACATTCTTTTACGGAATTGCATGGATCTCTCCATGTCGAAATAAAATGATCATCTGAAAATGACCAAAAGGGATAAAGTCAAAACGAAAGACAGAGCTATCCACGAGACGGATTGACGGACCATATTCAACTGACGGAACGTTCGTGTATATTGTTCACATGGTTCTTTAAACGTTTGACTTCGTGTTAAAAGACTTGTTTATTCAGAAAATTTCAATTTTAAAGCAATAACATTCTTTTATTGTTTACGAACAGTAAAATGGCAAGCATGACTTGCATGTATTAATATCATTTTAATTATAATGATTGAAATATAATGTTCGTCTGGGTGTTTACGTATATAGGATAATTCGATTGACAGGATGTTCCAGAGCACATAACATATGAATGCTGGAATATTCATATATAAGATAGTTTATCATATATCATGAAATGAAATCCTAGGCTAGTTTCTATGTTGACCTGAGTTACTTGCAAATGTAAATCAGGACATAGATGCTTTGGTGTGCGTGGTTCACTCGGTGTACTCAACCATGTCACTTTGTGTTGTTGATAAATGAAACCTTGTTACAGAAGCGTTTCAATATGGTTATTTCTGTCTTCTCAGTACTCAGAGATACCGTCTGTCACCTCTAGAATTAAGTCTTAAAAAGTATATAACTATCCTCCTCTAGTCGAATTCTACATCACCTATGTGTTCATATTTTGTCTGACACATCTTGGATAACATGAATTTGATTTTTTTTTCAATTTTAGAGAACCGTGATTAAATCGTATTTTGCCAGTAGAGGACACAAATTTTAATGGAAACACGTAATTTGCAGAACTCTCTTTGGTAATCTGCAAATCTTCATACTGCAAGTTTTATGCTCTTCAGTTGTCACTAATTTTATATTAATCTATAGAAGTTATGTGATATCTTAGTTCCTGGTCTTTTCCTATTCGGTATGGTAAGTACTTTTATTCGATTGAGAAGTTTTCTAACCCACCATACATTGAAAATTTCATTGTTTATAAATGGAAATAAAGAAGCTGAACTTTTGAATTTATGTTTGGATAGGGGTGACAGATTAAAGATTCGAGTGGATAACATTCTTTAAAATTAACACGAAATATGGTATGCGGTTAATGTTAATAAGAAACACAAACCGTATGCATGTTACGGGAATGTGAACCTTTTTCATTTTTTTAAAGCTTTATGCAAGGTCGTCAACGAAGAACAGAAAGCTCACTGAAAATCATGTGAATGTATGCTTTGTAGCCTGTATTTGTTCCTTGATATACCGTATTTGGTTTCTTGACAAATATGCTGTTTCACATGGTAAGAAACTGTATCACAAAATACCGAAATAAATTAATGCACTGTATGGCCATTTCATTGCCTGGCAACTCATCAGCAGTGCTCGAGATCAAAATGTTGGAAAACAGGTTAAAGATATAATGATGAATTAATAAGCACAACCATCAAAAACCAAAACAATTAAAACAAACAGGAATCCAAACTCAACTAAGGGTTACCTCTGCATCAAAAGGAAGAGCCATAGAAATTTCTAGAAATTTTTGTCAAATTTGAACGGAATATTTTAAAGGTATGTAAATAATGAATTATTCCAGGACAAAAATATTCTAGCTACTGGGATGATAATGCCCTTGGGGACTTACAGTCCACCAGCAGTGACATAGACCCAGTAGTAGTAATAAACTGTATCACAAAATACCGAAATAAACTGATGCACTGTATGGCCATTTCGTTGACCAACAACTCAGTGCTCAAGATCAAAATGTTGGAAAATCGGTTAAAGATATAATGATGAATTAATGAGCACAGCCATCAAAAACCAAAACAATTAAAACAAAATCAACTAAGGGTTGTCTCTGCATCAAAAGGAAAAAACACATTCTCTTAATTCGGAATATATATAATAAATATCATACAATGTGTAATATGTCGAACGAATGCGATCTCTGTAAAAGTTGAAATAGCGCCAGGTCTTCGATCGTTTAAATCGATTTTTTTTGTTTCGGTTGTCTCCATGACGTGTATTCCTTACACTATACAAATTTAATTTGCTCAAGTATGAAGTAAGTTAATGGTGCTTTTTAAGAATCATGAACCACAAATGGCAAATTGCAAACAGCAATGACTCAGCTTATTACATTGTAATATTATATGTAGTTAGGAAACTCCTGTGTAGAGTATTACACTGATCACAGATACATTGTGTACATTTTACACGTAAATCAATATCGCTCATTTTTGTCATTATCTCACTTTTTTATCAGGCCTGTAAAGATTTTTCTATCCTCGCATTGATTGCCATCACCCTCAGGTTCAGGTGGGGTATTCATTTAAAATGACGGAACTTTCATGTATAGTGTTCATATATATGAAACTGTTAACGGATATCTTTTACATTGGCTATTTCAGACTACCTTGGTACATTTGTACTTCCTTTCTGTATATAATATTTCCTGAAATGTTTGCCACACTGACCAAAGTCTATTTATAGAAATTCATTAATTAGGTTTTCTTTATGGGAATAACAGTCATACAGTTTTCCACAATTTTTATCTGAATGTAATGTTTTATATATCAAGTCATATTTTTTTCTCAATCTCTTCCATTTTTCGGTCTTATCTTTCATGTTTTTGAAAGGGTTTCCTATAGAAAATTGTGAAATCATCACTTTTTTCATGATACGTTAATATTTCTTCTGATTATTATAAGATTTCCGTTTTTGACCAGGCAAAATGAAATTAGGTGACAATAATTCGTCATCTATACCAATCAGTTGTATAAATTAAATTCTTTATAACTATTTTTCAACAATGAACTTTTTTAATGATAACAATGGTAAAAGAAGGGAAGAGTATAAGCTGTTTGTTGCAGAAAATTAATGTATTAGATGAAAAATAATGACAAAGCCGAATTTCGACAGAAGCGTTAAATTTCTCAGTTTTTAATAAGGAGAGATTTAAAATGACAGAGGAACCGCGGACTTATATCTAGGCTGCAACAAAGCGAACACTTACATAAACAATGATTAAAATCCTACAACTAGCGTAAGTGCAATGTTTATCATACCACCCTCTCATTTCTAAGGTATTAGAGTTTATAAAGATGGAATCTGTATTATTTTTTATGTAATATTTCACAATACCTGGAATTTTGATTGTTATATTTGCATGGGTTTCTTAGATATTGTTGCTCACAATTTCAATGTTTTTTTTTTATTAAATTACATGTAGAGTTAAAGTATATATTATTTGCTTACAACATAAAAGAAAAAAAATATACTTTAATTAAATAATTTAGCAAGAGTTAACATTTTAAGACTAAATTCTAAATCTTTGAGAAAAGGTATAAAAGGAGTAATTACCAATATTCAGAAAACGAAATGTCAGAAGAAGCGAGCAACAATACGTGTATGAAATTCAAGTCAAAAATGTCATGAAGCTAATCCAACATTATTGACAAGTGATCTGTGTGTGTGTGAGATAGTAATCTAACCCTAAATCACAGAATACCATGGATCAATGAACTTTCGTAGCCATCACCTTAACCCAGAAAGGGAAAGATCACTAACACAATTAGTTTGCTTGCTATTTAATTATTTGTGTTACATTTTGTAGAACATGAAAAGTTTTATGCAAAGACAATCCTCTACTATACTTTTTATTAACGCATGGTAATCTTTGTACTGTATTTAAGACAAGAATAAGGACAATGAAAAGATATAAGATTGATTAAATGCATAGATATTCTAAAACAGCTGAAAATCTGGTTTCAAATTCTATATAGTGTACTTGATATTACAAACTACATATAAGATATAAATAAAAATTAAAAATGAATAAGACCTTTTTCTTGAACAAGGATACAACACCAGATATGTCTGTCAAACTGACCTCCCAGTATCCATTATACATGATTAGATATCATGCTTAACAATTTTGCTCCACATTGAGCTGATTTTGCTGTGTCGTGAAAACTTTTAACAAGATCTGTGCCTTTTTGAATAGCAGAATCAGAGAGACGCCATAAATCCAACATTCTAAGTGTTTGCTTTACAGTGCCAGCTTGACTGCTCTTTATCTTGTTGATTTCGTCACTTGAAAATCCAAGTTTCTTCGCCATATTTTCCCAGTCCATAGCTATGACATACGCCATTTTTTCCAAGCTGTCGTTTGAAAAGATTCCTGTGAATTTAAGATGTAAATAAAATAAATTAAACAAAACTAAAATCTAGTCTAAGATTATCAGGAAACACTACTTCGTTCACATTGTATCCTCTATAACTTATATTGTCCTTACTCTCATATGTATTTTCAAATAACAATGCTAAGATAAGGTAGTATCATATTTGTTTTTAAAATGGCATTCGAAATAGTATAGTACATGTATTACTGACTCTAAATATTAAGGAATTCAACAAAGAAGTTTTTTTGTTTATATTCTTGACATGGATCGAAGAACCTGCAATGAGACGTTTACAACCGAATTCATTAAATATTTGTTTACAGAGAACTTCATAGAATATTACTTCACGAGCTGTTGATTATGATATTTCTATACAATCGAGATAGATAAACATTCAAATTTGGAGCCTGGACTCGAAATTTGAAGGTTGTAGAAATATGATAATCAACTGCTCGCGAAGTAATATTGGTTCATTTACACTTGGCCAACATTTAAAAAAAAACACTTTCACACTTAGCCAACATGTCAAAAATAACAAACTTTCACCTTGCCAACATTTATTTCTATACCTGAATAGTTATAATAAAACGTATTACAAAATACCGAAATAAATTTGATGCAATGTATGGCCATTTCGTTGACTGTGCTCGAGATCAAAATATTGGAAAACCGGTTAAAGACATAATGATGAAGTAATAAGCACAACCATCAAAAATCAAAACAATAGAAACATATATAAACAAAATCTAACTTTCACTTAGCATATTCTGCTTATCTAATTCTTTCAACAGCTTTCAAATAGCTGAAATAATAAATAATTTGCTATGAACCCCGCGTTGACCCTCTTAATTCTTTCATATGACACAATATCTCATGTTAATACGTCATATTTTGAAATCAATTTGTAGTTGGACCCATTGATTACCCCCTTGGTCCACCAAAAAGTCTGACTGTTGTTATTTCTCGTTAAGAGTTTATTTTACACAAACGTTAGCGGTAGTTTTATTTACGTTGCTACGTAATCTTCGTAAAACATCGAGAAAATCGAAGGGGAATATCATCAACCAATCAGCGATCGAAAACAATAAATCACACGTGGATTATCAAATTTTTCTCCAGACTGATCGGATACCCTGAAAACAGCCAAATAATTAGAGAAATTATATTACACTTCATATATGTTTATACCATCTAGAGGTCATATAGCTTTCAGTTATTAGCAACAGACCACAAAAAAAGTAAACGTTTCAAGATTTTTTCTGTTTAAAAACTGATCTACGGTTAAATGGAAAAGCTTTGATTTCATGATATCGAAGAATGCTGGCATATTCTGTACAAATCAGGCCCCTCTATCTGCCTTATATTATCATTATGTTATGTTGTCCATCTATAAAACTAGTGCTTTACTTATAATCATTTAAATTTACCTTGTTTTAATCATGGAGTAGGCTTAACTTCATAATCTCATGACTACACTTGTGTGTTTACATACTGACTCCCAAAATAATCGTTATTTTCATACTAATCACAAATATAATATTAGTGTTTGTATTTGCGAGGGATTAAAATTGTATACATGTATATAATCTGACGTACCTTTTCCTGGAATAAAAGATTTTATGAACTGTCGAGCCTCACTTTTACGGTTATCATCGTGGTGAGCAGATATTATTTTCTCAATCTGAAATAACAGATGAAATTATACAATTTTTATGTATATGTGTGTAGGTATTTTTAAATTAAAGCGTATGCATTAAAACTGCATAATTGAAAAATTTTAATCCCATCAATAAGATGTCCACCTTAGTACCCAAAACAACATTCTCTACAAAATAATGACTAGTTGTTTTGGAAATAATTGTGGTCACAACAAATCGAGAATAAGGTCGCTGGTGTTTGTATATTCCAGTTATGATAACTGCTATAATTGCTCTTAAAACAAAAACATACACCATATACCTTACTTAAACTATAAAAATAGTAAAACTGTCAGAAACAATCGAATTTCAAATTTTGGATTAAAAATATATAATATATACAATAATAATTACTCTTTCTGTGTGATCAGTGTTTGTTGGTGCATGATGGATAGACCAATATAGTATAAACTTTTCGCATCGCTCACGCTGTGGTGCATCTTTCCTTTCTTCGTCAATGTGATTGTAAATTTGATGATACAATTGTTTATCACCATCAGTTAGGTATCCAGCATATCCCACCCATCTCGTAGAATTGAAATTGTCAAATGTAAGCTGCCATGCTATAAATTTTGCCAATGCTTTAACTAGGAAAAAGTAAATAAGATATATCAATTCTTGATTCACATTGGAGCACTTCGTGTGGGTTATAAAGCAGAGCAGGTAATAAATATTAAATTGGAAAATGGTCAATTAAGAAGATGTATATAGTTTTGCGTAATGCTACGATGTGTATTTCTTCACTTAACAAAGTAGGCCCGTGCCCAAAAATTTGGAAAACCGAAAACAACTAGAAATCAAGGAGATGGAATCCATCTCTGTGGGCTCTACCGTAAATAACTTTTGGTCAAAACTTTGTATCACAATGTTTACCAAATAATATGGGGTTTTCACATTTTACCTCAGTTATTGACCTTGATCTTTGACCTAGAGATTTGTACAATAATCGCAACACCCCTTTTGACAGTGATGAATAACGGTGTCAAGGAGGTACCTAAATCCGCTAAATTACGGATTTTCTAATTTAAAATCCTTAAAATGATGGTCTTGTACTTGTACTGTAGATTTCATATAAAAACTGCAAAAAAAATTAATAATTTGACTTTAAATCGTCATTTCTCAAAACCAAATCCCTAGGATTTTCCATAAAAACTATATGTTATACTTGCTGTAAAAACACTAAAAATCTACATTTTTATCGCGACGTCATGAAGACGTTACCCTCTTTTTTTTAAGCTTTTTGACGCTTATTTTCACTCTTCATATAACAAGAAATCTAATATACTGAAAAACGAATCAAGTGACTCCTAATAGATTTGATATCAATAAAAAGAAAATTTCAATGGCAATAATATTTTGTTTCTTTTTTTAAATTCTAGGGACTGGATGTTGAGAAATTATAATTTAAAGTCTTCATATTTGACTTCTTGCAGCGATATCTACGTGCATTCTATGTATTTACACACCTGTTTGCCAAACACTTGAAACACCATATTTCGGGAAGTATTAAAGGGAGATACATTATTTTTTTTATATTCAGGTGCAGTTCAGCGTACTCTTGTTGCATGCTTAATTTTATAAAAATCTGAAATATAGCACAATTAGGTACCTCCTACCTTAACATCAAACCAGTCTCAAGTTATAGAGCGACATAATCTTTACAATAGGACATGGGGTTCTCAAGTTTGACCTAAGTTTTTGACCTTTAACAAAATCCAATATTCATCAACTAAATTTTCAAAATGTATACCTATTAATTATATTATTGCCGAAGCAATGACTATTTTGGAACACTTATAATCTTGCCTTGCTGGTAATTTTTATATAAGTACACAGAATACTGGAACAAGGAATTAACTAATATATATTATTTCACAAATCTAAGTAAATTTGAAATGTTGAATAAAGATTTCATGTTACAGATTTCCGTAGATGTATAATGTATATAACTTTTTCCGACGCAGTGGGTTTACGTACATTGTATAGCTTCGTTTTTTCCCCTTTGAGCTTAAAGACATTTGCGTGGACGTTGTCAATTAATTCTTCTGTGAATGGACGAAAAACGTGCTTTTATGTTAAAAAAACGCCCTTGGTTATTATTTTGCTACATTCAGTATGTGAAAAGTAAAGATTGTTTCGTAACTAAAAATGTTATCTTATAACACTACAACTACAAAAAAGTTTTTGATAAAAAGCTACTTCCTACAACTAAAATACTGCATATGTAATTTTTTTTAACACCAACCATCAAGTGAGGTGCATACACAAATGTCATCGACAATCAATGCAGGACTTTCGCGGGGTTTAAAATGAACGAGAATCTGTACATCGAAAAATATATAAGGTACTGTATCTTTTTTAAAGATTGTACTTGTTAATTATATACCTGGAACATCAAGCGTGTATGGGAAGTTGCCGATGATTTCCTCTAGAGGCTGAAATAAAATGTTCAGAATTGTATAATACATATTTTTAAACTGTTTTGTTGGGTGTTCACCAATATCGAACTATTTCTTACTTCGTCAGATATCAACAATAATTTCATTAGCTTTCATCTACATGGAATTATACTCTTTCAGTTTTTATAATCCATTAAATATGGTTTTTGCGTAAAATAATGCAAACTGTGAATAGAAAGACTGAATTCTATCCAGGATTCTCCCTACAAATTAAATAACCACCAATGGTCATTATTAGATTAGCATGATGCAAATTATAGCCTTATATTCGTATAAGACAAAATTTGAAACAAACGTATACAGTACCTTAGCAACATATAATTTCAGTGACCCCTCTCTCTTCATGGAAATTCGACCAGGTTTTACATTATATGCCAGATACCCATGATACTTTTCATCTTCGCCTTGGTCTGCCTTGTTCACGATTACCAAATGTCCTGAATATCTATCCATGGGAATATTTTTGTAGAATTTTATCTTTAATGGCGAATTTCTGAACTTTTCAAAATAAAGATTAAATTCAAACTTTATCTCTATTTCCTCTCCATCTACAACTCCAAATGAGGTACTCTCAGGTGGTCCATCATTGTAGCCTAAACTATCCAGATGATGCATGGTATCTAACACCTTTTCCGACCTAACTACTTCTATAATAACGTCATGCTGATTTGCATGTTTCTGGCGGCAGATAACGGACACATTGGTGACACAATTTAAGCTTTCAAGTATCTCGGCTGCTCTACAAATATCCTCGTCTGGCATGTCATCAGGAACTACAAGTCCTAAAACTCTGGAAAATGGAAGATTATTATATTATAATTTCTGTTACATTGATAATAGGAGTATCCAAGTACAAATTGGTAGATTAATTCATTAACCACTTTTCATTTTGAAAAATTATAACGAATTCAAATCAAGATAAAACATTAATAGCATTAAAAGGACAAATATACCTAAGGAGTAATCAAAAAAACGTAATCCATTGGACAAATAAACACAGAAAACTAAAAACAACGAACAACACGAACTCCTATAAAAACCAGGAGTGAACCCAGGTGCTGCGGAAGGGTAAGCAGTTCCTGCTCCGTATACGGCACCCGTCGTGAAGTTCAACAAAGTCAATCCGGTGGAAGTCACAAATCGGAGGAGGCACATGAAAGGTTACGACAGTGGGAACAGGTCCAACATCATCTTAGATATTGGAACACTGTATTGGTCAATCAATTCATGATGACGACCGTAAAATTTCTTAAGTGATGACATCAACTTATCCCTGATAAAACCCTGGTTAAGAAGCTTTTGTGACAGCAGTAATCCTCTTTTTCGAAAGTCAGGGTAACTCACGCATGCCCTTTAAAATCGGATAAACTGAGAAACGTAGACGCCATATGCAGGCGATGCTGGTATATTGCTACTTAAGAAGGGAAAATTAACAATAGGAAAGTTGAAGTCATCACGTTTGTCATCACGTTTGTCATAAAGTTTTGTCTTCAAACGTCCCTCATTGTCTATTTCAAGAAACAAATCCAAATATGAAGCGGACTTTGGTGTATCTGTAGTATCCTTAATTTCAAGCTCACTGGGGTAGATAAGATGTAGAAAGCCTTGGAATTTGTCGTTATTTAACGACAACACATCATCTATATAACGAAAAGTGAAATTAAAGGATTGGGCTAGTTTCTTTTTGTTTTCACGTATTAACCCTTGAATGAAGTCCGCTTCATATGAGTACAGAAACAGATGGGCGAGGAGAGGAGCACAGTTGGTTCCCATTGGAATGCCGATTGTTTGTTGAAAAATTAGACCTCCAAATTCAACGAATATGTTGTCTATGAGAAAATCTAACATGTTTGTAATTTCATCTTCAGAATACTTTTTGTCAGAATCAGAGTGGTTCTTCACGAAATAAGACTTTTCTCTACCTAGAACAAGGAATTTATACATGCGTGTCCCATTTTTCTTGAAAAAACATTGATGAACTAGTTGCTTTAAGCGATCTTTTAATTGTGAATGTGGTATGGTAGTGTAGAGTGTAGAGAAGTCGAAAGTTTTTATGCTGTTTTATGTATGAGCCAGATTTATCTGCGGTTTGCAGAATTGTATGCAAGGTGTGGTATAGCTGGTTATTCTTTAAATTATGAAATGTTACTTACTGATATACATCATTCCCTGAGGGTAATTTCAGGAATCTTGCTTTTGGATTTTCATCATTTGTCTTTATTGGAACCAATTTCCAAGATTTCCCCGTAATTTTAGATACAACCCGTACACTTCCTTCTTTTTTCTCAAAGTCTGAAAAATATTTGATTTTATGGGAAAACATCGATTAACTTTATATCCAAGTCAAAGCGAATATAAAATTAGTTTTAAACATGTAGTTATGTTGAATTATATAAATCTCTGGTTATTATCACTGCATATAGTATAAACCTTTGATTCCTTGATTATGCAGACACGTTTTAAGTATTTTGGTCGTATTTTGTTCATAGATATTTAAAAATTGTTCTAATGTTTTGTGTAGTGTAGTGAAGATTTAAAATATTCTTCCTACAAATTGATAAGACAGTACTTAATAGTGTACTGAAAGGCCTTGATTTTTTCGTCAAATAATGGAAATGCGTTGGAATATAAAGTAAATACACTGGCAATGGAAATATTCTACAATTCCATACCTGGATCAAAATCACTGGCAAAATTGTCTTCCGATTCTGTCTCGCTTGATTTTCGGGATATACGAACTTGTGTTCTTACTTCAGATATTCTGTCTGCTACGTTTCGTTGTGTAGAATTTAAACATTCGATAAATTTATCAAAGTCACTGTCGTCTGCGTCATGTAAATGATAGAGAATGCTTCTGTTCTTGTCTCCTTGAGTTTCTTTTGTCTATATTTATACAATGATAGTATTAAACAGATGAGACAAAACGAAAAGAAGCAATTTCTTTAATGTATACATCTATTGATGTTTTAGATATTAATTGGTGTTAAAGTAGCAAAACACGCTGCAATATATCTTATTAATATGAATATGTTAAAAATAGAGAGGCTAATTTAATACTCTGCTGGACTAATCAAATGACCATTGAACGTTCATCGATACTTGGGCTTCAATCTCAAAATCGTTTATACATTGCCCTTTTTAAGACAGACTGAGTAGATATTACACTTACCTTTAATTGTTCAAGGAAGTCACTGTCAAACACATCATCAAGTGGGAGTGCCTTATTGTCTGGGTTCATATTATTTACTATCCATCTACTGCATCTGTTCAGAGTTTCTTGATTAACTGACTGATCTTTCTGTAGGCTTTTGTCAACTGCAAATTAACATTATAGAAATGATGGTATGAAACGGTATAGAGCCAATTTTATATGATATCGATCTTAGAATAATAAAAAAAAAACAGTGATGCGACATCAGCTCGTAGAATAAAAATGTGGGTACGAAATTTCTGGTGTTTGGCTGAGATTGGCAAAGTAGCTTCAGAGGAGAAGATTTTGAAAATTTTGACTCCCTTTTTTTCTATTTTTAGCTTGACCGGCATCTTGGTCGAAGTTCGGGGACAGCGAACACAATTTTTGAAGGGGACAATAAATGGACCATTCCACCAAAGTTTTGTCACAATTGGTCCAGTGGTTTATGACAAGATTAAAATGCGGATTGTTGACGACGCCAAGTGATGTCAATAGCTCATATGACCCTTCAGGTCAGGTGAGCTTACAATTAGGGTACGAAATCTGATGTTTCAAATGAAACAAAACTCATCAACAATCTCTAACAACTCAGTATATATTTTTTAAGCACCAACATTTCAAAGGGAAGTTTACTGCTGGTCCTTTTAGCTGTGGGTGACCTTTGTGTTATCAATCCCGTTGGGGGGGGGGGGGGGGGGCAAATACGATGTGTCCATACCTTATATACTAATATTTCTATAGATATCTCTGTTGGTTTATCAGCTTTCTCATTATATCCCTATTGTATATTTTATTTTAGAATTAAATGCTTCCTTTTGTTGTTTTATTGGGGTGTAAAGCCTTGACAGAAGCATATTCTGATTGAAGCGCAGAGACACTTCATATAAAAAATATGCGCTCTGTCAAATCTTTTACAACCCTATAAAACTACTAAAGTGATGCATTCATTTCTTACAATCACATTTTAAATTTGACAAGTGAAAAGAAATTACTGCAATTTTACAATATTCTCCGTATTGTCTATAATAATTGGAAGATTATGTTTTGTTTAATCGATGTTTACTCATGAGGTACGCGTTAAAGTAATTCGGTCTCCCTGTTTTAATAAGTTGAAACCAGTTGGTCGCTACAGTTGATGAAGAAAGGGAGCCATGTTATAATGGGAATTTGAAATTCGGATTTCAGTTTTCAATTTGCTAATTAGAATATTTTGTTTTACTCCGATTTTGAACACCGATACCTCTGTGTTTAAGTGAACTATTGTAACTACTGGACTAAGATTCCTTTCCAATGTCCACAAGCTCCTTGCATACAACTGAAATATGAACTAGTGCAATTATCAGGTACTATTGATTTGGGATTTATTTGTCGAACTGACACGGTAAGCTGTTTTTATTAACTTTAAATATGGCTTCACGAAAATATAAAAGACAGATGAACAGATCGCATTCTTACACAAGTTCTTTGTCAACAAAAGAAGCAAGCGACCCCACCCATATGAGTGTCGAACAATTACAAGAAGCCCTTCAGAAAATTGGAATTAAAGTCCCAAACAACCTTTCAAAAACAGTTTTAAGGAAGTTGTTGATTGAGAACACAGAATCTAGGGATACATCTTGAGGTAGCTCCGATGCCAGTACTATATCACCGGAGACATCTTCACCGCGAATATGTGATTTGCCAGCTATAGTTACACTACGTATGGATTCCGCTTTACAAACATGTGATTCTTCTAATGTTAACGCCCAGCTTCCAGACAATTCTGACTTGCGCTTGGGCGGAAGTAACAACATGACAACCATATTATGAGCGCTATCTTCAGTTACACAGTTATGCAATAGCGTGCAAGACACTGTCAAACAGCTGTTGAGGGCACAACCTCAGAAAGAGATTTCTGATGTAAACAGAGATGGTTTTAATCTACAGCAGCGGTATAATAATATTGATAGTACAGATGTTAATACCCTTTCACGAAATCCCCAAGTTTGTCAGGGTGTTAGATCTGATTCATATAGTAATGTAGACACAATATCTTCAAATCTACAAAAACAAATTATAGAGGGTAAGGATATCAATTTAGCTGCTTTATTAATACCAAATTACGAGTGCCCCAAAAAACATAATTTATCAACAGAAAGTTTAGAGGTACAGTTAAGTGAGAAACCTGATCCTAGATTAAACCGTTCATTATCTATATCAGAATTCTTGACAGCATTTGGGAAATACAAGAGAGTAATGACTAACATCTATCTAGACAGACGCCTACGATGCGTACGAAGATGATATGATAGTCATACATAATATATTAGGTTCAAAATTTTATGATTATCACAAGATGTTTTCTGCTAAGGCAAGTAAAAGTAGACTGGTCAAAACGCGACCGAGATATCATGTCCTTGATATCTTCGGGGCACAAGTTTACTCATGCAAATTGTGCAATTCAGTGGATCACACGATCCCATTTTGTCCTCGTCAGTTACAACCAGCTGATATAAATCATGTAGAAGTCAAATTACGTTCTCCACTTACTGATCGATATGGGCGACTTAGAGTATATTATGAAGGTAAAGAGATTTGCAACAACTTTAACGGTTTTAACGGTTGTGTCAAACCATACTGTAACTTTGCGCATGCTTGTTTTAAGTGTAAAACTCCTGGTCATCCACAAAATTTGTGTGTTAAATCCGTTTCAGCGCCGTTTATTTTGGGGAAACAAGGAAACACGCCCGCAGCAGTAGGTAAACCTACAGCTGAGAAATCACAAGTTAAAATTGGTAATAAAAAGATATGACTAACCGATTTTCCTTCGCAAGGCACTACACCTGTTAATGTTGATATTCTAGAATTTGAACTTCGCAATCATCCTGACAAAAACTTTGTAAAGTACTTATGTTCAGGTTTACGTTGCGGATTTGATGCTATGGTACAATCCGAAACCTTATTACCTAAGGAATGTAAAAAATATCTTAAGTGCACGTATGAAGGAATCAATATTATCAGAATTAATCAACAATGAACTTGAAAATGGTTTCGTTTACGGACCTTTTTGTGAACCTCCATTTACAAATTATCGCGTGAGCCCTATCGGTATAGCAGAAAGTAAATATTCGAACAAAAAACGACTGATTGGCTGCTCCTCATAAAGATAATGATATAAGTATGAATGACCTCATAGATAAAGAACAGTGCTCTATGTCTTACGTCAAAATTGACGATGCGATTAAAATCGTCACTTCTCTCGGAAAAGGGCGTTTTTTGTGCAAGTTCGATATATCCAACGCTTTCAAAATTATTCCAACCAACCCGAGTCAGTGGCCTTTATTTTGTATGAAATGGAAGTCGTTATATTATTTCTATGCTAGATTTTAATTTGGTTGTAGAAGCAGCCCAATCATATTTGATAATTTATCTAGAGCTGTCTGTTATATAGCAAAGTTTAATTATAACATACCACATATTTTACATTTACTTGATGATTTTTTGACAGTTGATCCCCCGAACGCTATAGCAGACAGGACAATGGCTTTAATGACAATGATATTTAACAAATTAAATATTCTGACTGCTGCACATAAAACACTAGGGCCTGTGACATGTCTAGAATACTTAGGAATAATATTGGATACTCATAAATTTGAGGCCCGTCTTCCGATGAACAAAGTGACAAGAATTTGTCATTTTATTAAAAAGTTACTTGGAAGAACATCATGCACCAAAAGAGAACTGTTACAATTATTAGGTCACTTAAACTTTGCATCTCGTGTTATTATTCCTGGTAGATCTTTCGTGTCGTATCTAATCGACTTATCAACAAAGGTCAAGGAACTTCATCATTATGTTAAGTTAAGTAAAGAATGTCGTATCGATCTGCAGTTTGGTGCGATAACGAGGCCACTGTGGCAATTATCAGGAAAGGTCGATCAAAGTGTTTAGTAATAATGAAACTTATGAGGCAATTCACTTGGTGTGCATGTAAAAATATAACTTTACGTTTTCTGGAAAACATGTTCCAGGCGTACAGAACAATATAGCTGACTCGTTGTCTCGTTTACAGATAGACAGATTCCGTCCCCTTGCGCCACAGGGAGAGCAACATCAGCAACCTTGTCCAAAACTTTACGACGTAATTTGGAACTGAATCAAACAGTTGAACAATTGTGGACGCATGTCATATCTGACAATACCAGAGAAGCACATAATGTTGGTTACAATCATTTTGAGCTATTTATATTGTTAAATAATATACAGTTGCATGCTAATAATATGCCTCCAATTTCAGATGAGATTCTTATATATTTTGTTGCACATTGTTATAAACATTTAAAGTTACAGTATTCCACTATCAAACTGTATTTATGCGGAATACAATATAAAGCAATGTCCAAAACCCTTTCAGAATCTCGATCAGAATAATTTGATGAAACTCGATATGATACTAAAATCTGTTAACAGACTGCAAGGTATGAAACCTAGAGTAAGATTAGCCATCACTTTTGATATCCTTGAAAAGATATGTAACAGACTCCGTAAAGGTGTATTTAATAGCTTTTTAGATTGTTTGATGGAAGCAACATGTACTGTAGCATTCTTTGGATTTTTAAGCTGTGGGGAATTTACTATGCGTAATGTCATTGACTTTAACGAATCTGTTAATCTTTGTATATCAGACGTAATTTTTTATGATGATCATGCTGTTTTGAGGTTAAAAGAGTCTAAAACAGATCCCTTTCGACGAGGCATTTGTATACAGTTACACAAAATTAATCATTCTATATGCCCTTTTCGTATCTTAAAAAGATGTTACTTCTAGCGTTAAACCTAAGATACATTCATTTTCAAGCGACCCTCTGTTTATTACAGAACTTGACCAACCATTAGATAGAAATTATTTCATTTGTAAATTTGCAACTTATAGGATATGATTCTACTTTGTTTAATGGTCATTCATTTAGATCTGGTGGTGCAACTAGTACAACCCAAGCCTTGCATGAAGACCACATGGTTAAAACGTTGGGTGGATTGTCGTCTGATTGTTATTGTAAATATATCAAAACGTCAAAATACGCAATCAAACAAGCCCAATTTTGACAGGCTGTGTAGGAGTTGAGCACGCGACCACCATTCTCACTCTCATTTCAGTGTCTGGAGAATATATAATTTTAATAGATATTTGACAGTTGTTGAGAAACATCAGATTATTTCGACGAAACGTGTGTATTTATGCTTCAAATTGATACATGTATATAAGAACGTATATCATGAGTCTACATGTATCTTATTAATTATCTGTTATTGATATACGAAATACTCATTTATTATGCACCTAGGTTGGTATCAGAAATTAATCAATTATCTTACCGAAGAAAACAAATTGACCAAATATCACAATAAATAGTTATATGAATAAATGGAAGATTATGTTTTGTTTAATCGATGTTTATTCATGAGGTACGCGTTAAAGTAGTTCGGTCTCCCTGTTTTAATAAGTTGAACCCAGTTGGTCGCTACAGTTGATGAAGAAAGGAAGCCATGTTATAATGGGAATTTGAATTTCGGATTTCACCACCTCCACCCCGCCACACACCTTCAACACTTAGCGAAAGAATGGGTTTCTTCTCTAATTCAACAATATTGTGTCAAAAACCTCTCATGAAATTTTCAGATATATATTTTTCAAATTCCATTATTCACCCCCAAGGATTCAGTATTTATGCCGTTTCTCCGTCAAAGCAAAACTCTTTGCAGCCCCTGCTGTGCTGCACGTCCCCGGAGCCTTGCTGTGCTTCCCAGGAACCCTGCCGTGTTCCTTGCAGCCTTGCCGTGCTGCATCCCATTGGAGCCTTTGCTGTGCTCTCTGTTGTTGTTTTGACGGGAGTACCAACACCATAAATTTCAATCATTTAAAATTTCAGTTAAAATTTATGGCTGAGGTCGAAAGAATTTTCCCCCTTTACACAGCTGAGATGAACCCCAAGGGCTGAGAAACATCATATTATATCGACGAAACATGTGTATTTATGCTTCAAATTGATACATGTATATAAGAACGTATATCATGACGTCTACATGTATCTTATTAATTATCTGTTATTGATGTACGAAATATGCACCTAGGTTGGTATCAGAAATTAATCAATTATCTTACCGAAGAAAAAAAACTGACAAATATCACAATAAATAGTTATATGGATAAATACTCCGCTGCATTGCAGCGACATCTAGAATGCAAAGTACCAATTCGGTTTTTATGTTAATCACCATATGTGAAAGAAAATTTCATAAAAATAAAAAATAATTTCTTGACAAAAGTGGAAATATATTCGATTGATTTAATGCAAAGAATATGGCACGTTCCCATGGCTCTTCGTGCCGAAAATTGAGGCTAAAACAAGGGGGTGAGTTTTGCTAAAAATCTGGGGGGGGGAGGGTTCCCATTTTAATCATTAAAATTACCTACATTCCTAAAAACTAGTTTGAAATTGTTTTATCTCATATGTTTCGAAGGAAGAACCACTGCCGTTTAAAATGATTTATTATTTAATTTAATATTGACCAATGGGCAGCGAGTCCCACATTCATTTCACCGCTAGTATTTTATGAATGGGTACATTGTATCCTAAACGAACTTTTAGTCAATTCAGAATTAAGCAAATATTTCCAAATTGCATCGAATTGAGTTTATTCATTATAGTTTCCATTTAGGCAGAACAAAAATTCGTTTTGTGGGGATTTTCTGTTATTTACGTTTTTGAAACAGACTATAACCTTCCAATGCAATAATATGTTCCCTTCACAAGATGACTGCGCCCAGTATTTTATGAATTCTTACATTTTATCCTCAACGTCGTAACGCATTCCTGCAAAACAAGATTTTGACTTTTATTGGGTTATAAAACATCACTTTTCAGAACCCCGTGACTAGAGTCTTCCTACAAAAATTACGTATTTCAATGAGACAAACATGTAATGTATTTTTTATATACTAATTGGGCATTGAAATTTAAATAAGAGATCGGATTTTAAATTTTACTTACCAACCCAGCCAAAATCATACATCATCAAGTCAGAATCTTCTTTTGTAGAATTTTCACATGTAATATTTAGATAAGATCCAGCAGTTTTTACATTCTGAAGTTCTTTATGACGTTTTGCTGCATTTTTAATATCTTTATGTGTCCATGGGACCGTCTTTAAAAAAAATTCTTTACAAAATATATGCAAATACAACAATGATATTTTCTAGATTTTATTTTTTTTTAAAATATAATATTGATTGGTTAAGAATATATATTTCTGGAATGGACAAGGCTATATTTGTGGAGTTAATGGATCAAAAGTAATTACAATGGAAATACATTGTAGAAAGTATTGCATTCAGACTCTTGTGAATTTCCTTGAACACCCTCGGGCTTAATAATTGCATGGGACATTTTCAATATTTACATGATCTCCGATCGCAATAAAAAAAAATTGACAACGGCGGCGATCGCAATAATTAAACCTCGCAATTTTGCCTGGGGTAGAAGAATCGCAATAAAAAGTGCACGCGAAAATTTCCGAATTTACAGTATTTGAAATTCAAACGATTGCAATATTACATGAACGATTCTCACAGTAGAAGTTTTCTTTTCGAATCAGCCGAGAAACATATATTTGGAAGAATATTTGGAAATGATAGTAGAAAATATCTCAGATGTATGCTTTGTTTTCTTTGTTTGTTTAGTTGGGGTTTTACGCCGTTTTCAGCACATTTGGCTATATCGCGGCGGCCAGTTATTATTGGTGGAGGAAGCCGGAGTACCCGGAGTAATCCTTGTCAATTAAGATCGGAGTCGAACTCACCCCGCAACAGGTGAGATTCGAACTCACAACCTCAGCGTTGACATAGTATGGAACGCCATAACTGTCTTATAGTGTAGATATTTAATGTGTTTTGTCACTTTGTCTTTACGTCCTGTCATTTCTACTTAATATTATGTGCAAGTGCCTTTATTTCCTGACACTTCATCTCTGTGTCATGTCAAATATACTATTTGTTCTGTCAATCAGTTGTAGGTTATGTCATTGCTAATCTTTGTTATGTGCAACATACATTACACAATGTTGTAATTACTGTACATTCTATGAATACCTATAAACTTTATGATTAAACACCTTTACGTTCTGTCACCTTTCTTCTATGTTTTGTCTATTCTTCCTTTCGTTATGTCAGTTAATAATTGCGTCCTGTCTCAAATAGGTTTGTTATGTCGAATGTTCTAAACGTTTGGTCTGATCACCGTCAAAACAATGTACATAGTAATTATAACATAGTGTAATGTATATTGCACATAACAAAGATTAGCAATCACATTACATACAACTGATTGACAAAACAAATAGTATATTTGACATAACACAGAGACGAATTGTCAGGAAATAAAGGCACTTGCATATAACATAAAGTAGAAATGACAGGACGTAAAGACAAAGTGACAAAAACATTAAATATCTACACTATAAGACAGTTATGGCGTTCCATAGGCTAGTATCATTAGTAGTCATGACGAACTACCTAGACCACTCGGCCACCTAGGCTTTGTTTTCAAAATACATTGTATCTAAATTTTAGTCCCAACTAATTAGTTTCTGAAAAAACTTTGAGATAGATTACTTTGGAGCTGGGTCGTTTAAAATTTGAGTGCTAAGTTGTTTTGGGCTGTGAAATGACCCATGACAAAATTATTATATTAAATGTTACTCTCGGTGTAGCAAAGAGAAAAGTATCAATATCTTATTCATTCTATTATCTTGAACGTCAGTGTCACCATTGTAAATATATAACAACAATAATTCATTTGACAATTTCTTAAGCCTGTTTGGAAAATTAATCACATACCTTTACAATCTCCTTTCTACATTTCTGTTTAGTACTAACGAATCAAGCAAGTGACCCTAGTCTTAATGTTTTTCTGTGAGACATATATTGGCTATACAATACAGAGTACTTTTTAATATTGGAATGATTCCCCAACAGTCGCTAGGAATTCTCACAATACTTAATACTGAAATAAATTTTAACAAGATAAGAGCACAATATATAAGTGATATACCCTTGTTTCAACTGATGTTTTTCCTGGAAATGCGTTTGGTGGAAACTTCACTTTTATGTTTTTATCTCCTTCTGGTTCATACGTTAGACCTTTTTCATCAACCTCAGTCTCATCACGTTTATGCCTGGCTATCGCTACACACTCCAGATGTTCCAGGCGTTTTAATGGTATCTCAACCCCAACGAAACTAACGTTCTACAAATATCCAAATCAGTTAGATGATTCATTTATTTGATGTAACATGTACCTGTGTATTGAGCGTAGGCATGCCTGAAACAAGCACAAAGAGGGATTTAAAAAATTCAGCTCTTATAATTTGTTGATTTATTTCCATTATGCAATAATATAGGGTGTTTAAATCAATTTCAATAATGTGTAATTTATGCAGATGGAATAATTATGCTCGTTGATACCTGGTTCCACCGGAAATAAAAACAAATGGGCATGTTACAATATTAATGTGTATACTTCAGTGTACATATTACAGAGTAAATATAAACAAAAGACCATGTGGCAATAATGTATAATACAATGGCGTATTTGGATGGAGCATTTCAATAACAACTAGAGGTTCCTGTATCCCTCACCTGGATTAAATTTCATTGAAGCAGTAACTGAAAGGCTACTCGCTGGTGATTGAGATCAATGGACAATTATTTGATATTTGTTCATCTTTTGTAAGTACCACCGCTGCAAAAATTTATTTAAACAGATTACGCTTCACACAAGATGACTATGAAGTGAATTTTTCCATCTTGTCCTATGTTAGGCATTGGAGGCCATCTTAGTTGACGGTCTTGGTCACAGAATAAATATAATAATTTTCAAGTTCGGTGCCCTTTTATCAGTGGTTTCTGGGTAAGTTTTTAGGTAAATTAAATGGGTCTACATGGATTCTGTTTTTGAATAAGTTCGGGTGCGGGGAGAGATCTTTAAAGAAAAGTTTACGACGACAGACACCAGTCCAAAGAGATGACAATAGCTTACACAGACCTTTGGCCAGAGGAGCTAAAATGAAAGTTTATGGCAATATATAATTCTTTTACTGAAATTATTTAAATAAATTTCAATAAAAAGTAATCTGAATAGCTGGGTAAGGTTAATTATACGGCTTACGTGATCTTGTATGCGCATGGTCCTACTCCTTCGCCAAACTCTAAACAACAACATTATTTTGCTACAAACATAAAATGGTAATTAATTTGCAGGAAAAGATTTAACAAATTTGGTAGCTATTCCTGTATCAAAATATTTTTAGGAATATCTCATCATTAGGAATAAACGATTACAAACCTTGACTTTTGGCGGTTTTATTTCAGGGAGAGATTTCCCTGTCCTCCATCTTTTTCCTTTTATTGAGAACTTTACTTTAGCCTCTAATTCCTTGTCATGCGATACTATTGGAATGTAAACACGGATAGGCAGCTGCAATTTGAACATATCAATCGATCAACAACAAACCAATACAAATTTCAATAATAATATACGAGAGTATAAATGTCTGGAGAATCTGACTTAAAAGACCTACTAAAACGGTGATATATGTACTAAACTTTCTCACTGTATCAGTAAGCGCCTTTTTCTGTAATGCTCTATTAAGCCAAAGTTCTGAAATGAAGCATGTCCGAAAATACAAGCAAATGAGCTAATGATACTATCGTTTACTAGCAGATGAATATTGTCCAATTTAATAGTTATTCCGATAGCATTTTGGGTGTTTTATACATGTTGTGTACATGTACTGACAGCTTTACTGGCATATCTCATAGAGTCCATACGGCCTATGTAAATCTATTTTAGTCTTCAAGTCACTTGGAGAAAGACAAAATTTTACAGAATTTTGTATTCATATTTAACAATTATCTCCTTTATTCAAATGTCTTATTGGTTAATTTGGCATTGAATGTGCATCACAACACTTTTTATTATTGTTCCGTGTTTTACTACATTTCGATTTTGGTTTTCAGTGTTTTTTATGAGACATAATTTGTCATAATGTGTATATTTGGTGCATTTAAATGGGTTCGAGTTTTGATGTGAATTTTGAATACCTTTAGAATGCATTAAGCGGAACCTGATGACTGCTTGATGTGAATTTATACAATTGTATAGAATTTGTTCAACAGTATATAAATATTTTTTTATAAATTGTATAATTAAATTTAACTTATCTTATTTCAACCGTTTCTATAGAAATAATAAAATACTTCTGTATACATTATTTATCTGTATTTTCAATATTACGCATTTTAAAAGTGAATTCCCTGCATCCCATCTTTTGTAAAATTTCTCTTTTGTATAATTGCTTGTTCTCGTGTCTTCTCCTGTTCCTGAACTATTGGAATCCTACCTCAAAATCGATCTTCTTCTCATTTTTAGGCTTTATTGTAATAACTGATGATATAATCTGTTCATCATTTGCTTCCAAACATTTATCAAGATGATTTTCGTCGTCAGAGCCATGACATATAAAATCATTTTCTCTAATGTTTCCGGGCATTGTGAATACAACGCAACAAATTTCTTGACCAAATTTGTTCTTCGTTGTGTTGTAGTATCTGAAACAAGAACATTACTGTCATCAATTAACAAGCTTACCAATATGGAATGTGTATTTCATTTACTTTCTATTTACAATCAATCGGAAAAACATTTGCTTAACGTGTTGATGTTTCTCTGTGAATGCTTTTTTTTTCTCTGTATTTAGATTTCCCAATAAGAAAATATTCTACCACATCCAGAAAAAGTATAAAAACTTGCATGTAAGGTGGCCAGTTTTTCCAATCTCTCCGTTTCTTTTCCTCCTCAATTCTTTTTCTTTTCTCTTCTGCTTCTCTCTCTTCTTTTTCTCTCCTTTTCCGTTCTGCCTCTTCTTTTTCCCTCTTTTCTCTTTCTTCCCTTTCTTTTTCTTCCCGAATTCTTCTTTCCTTTTCTTCTAAAGTTTCCAATCCATCACACCACCGTTTCATATGATCTTTAACTCCTATGATATCAGACATAGTTAAATATGCATTTTCCTCAATCTTAGTCACCAACTGTTCTGTTTTGGCTATTAATCCCATGAGTTCTTGTTGTTGTTTTGCTAACTTTTCAAGCGTTTTAAGTTGTTCAACCTTTTTCAAATCAATGTCATCTCTGAAACAAAGTTACGGTATCAACTGATCATAGAAGAGTAAAATCCATGAAACAAAAGAGTACGTTCTTCAATTAAGGAATACATTATTGTATTAGGAAGTGTTCACTCGACTCACCTCGGTCGATTACGTTCCTCCATCTAGATGGGGAGTAGCGGAGTCAGCCGAGGTTTAATGATGAAGTAAATGGTGAAATAACTGTAGAAGAAATTAGTTATGTTATAAGAGAATTGAAAAATGGGAAAGCGCCTGGTTATGATGAAGTGGTTAATGAATATATTAAAACAACAAAAGATCTACTTATGCCTTTATACTTGAAATTGTTTCATTTGATTTTAGATTCAGGAGTTATCCCCCAAATATGGCTTCTATGAATTATTGTTCCTGTATATAAAAATAAGGGTGACCTTAGTAACCTGGATTCTTATAGAGAAATTACTTTACTTTCGTCCACTGGAAAAGTGTTTACGTCAATCTTAAACAACAGAGTTTTCAAAATATGCAGACCTTCTAGATATTATTCCAGGATCACAAGCGGGGTTTAGAAAAGGGTATTCTACTTTAGATATTTTTTGTCTCCATGTTTTGATGAATTATATTTGTCTCTTGGTCAAAAGTTATATTGCATGTTTGTAGATTTTCGAAAAGCGTTTGATACAGTTTGGAGAATAGGCTTGTGGCAAAAATTAGTGAAGAGTAAAATATCAGGGAAAATATTGAAAGTTATTCATAATATGTATGACAGCATTAAGTGATGTGTTAAGCTTAACGATGAAGTGTCTGGATTCTATGCTAGTGGGATGGGGTTCGTCAAGGTGAAAATTTGTCCCTTTATTGTTTTCTATATTTTTGTCAGATATTGAATAATTGGCCGGGTTGCACAGAGTGCAAATCCGGGTTATAGTATGGTGAATGTCGGGCAGGCGGGCGGCGGCGGGCGGCGGCGGCGGCGGGCGGGCGGGGAAAATGGATACCTATTTTGTGAAATCAACTCCTCCTACAGTTTTTCACCCACATCCTTGAAACTTCATAGAATGTTTCTATATACATGTATATTGAAGATGTGCACCTCACTTTATGGAGTTATTTCAGGAATTATTTCCCATTTTTCCAAACTTTGGAACTTAGTTGTTTCTTTTTATTGACATCTTCAATAAAGGGTACCTATTTTGTGAAATCAACTCCTCCTACAGTTTTTCACCCACATCCTTGAAACTTCATAGAATGTGTCTATATGTTTTGAAGATGTGCACCTCACTTTATGGAATTATTTCAGGAATTATTTCCCATTTTTCCAAACTTTGGAACTTCGTCGTTTTTTATTGACATCTTCAACAGAGGGTACCTATTTTGTGAAATCAACTCCTCCTACAGTTTTTCACCCACATGCTTGAAAATTCATAGAATGTTTCTATATATATTGAAGATGTGCACCTCACTTTATGGAATTATTTCAAGAATTATTTCCCATTTTTCCAAACTTTGGAACTTAGTCGTTTTTTATTGACATCTTCAATAGAGGGTACCTATTTTGCGAAATCAACTCCTCCTACAGTTTTTCACCCACATCATTGAAACTTCACAAAATCTTTTAATACATATTGAAGATGTGCACCCCACTTTATGGAATTATTTCAGGAATTATTTCCCATTTTTCCAAACAAGTATTTATCAACATGTAATCAAATCAAATATTGCTTACTTCACCTATTTCTAATTAAATTGATGGCTGCCTCTGTGCTCGTACACCAACATACAATGTGTCTGATTTTGTCTATATAAATATTCGACTGCCAACGTGCAATATGATCTTGTAATCACCTTTGTCACCACTACAATAAACACCCAGCAACCCGGTCATTTGTGTCTTTGACCCATTTTTTTTTATTTAGAATAGAATATCAGGTTTGTGTAATATCACAAATGAATGTCATAACTTTCGATTTTTTTTTTATATTCTCGTGTTGTTATATGCAGACGATACTATTATACTAGCAGAGAATGCTGCAGATATGCAGAAGTCTTTAGAGGTATTTGAACATTATTGTAGCAGATGGAAGCTTTCCATTAATGTTAATAAGACAAAGATTATGGTGTTCTGTAAACGTAAGTTAAGAAACCAACAGGAATTTTATATTAACGGATCAAATATAGAAATATTCGAATCATATTCCTATCTCGGCTTATTGTTTAATTACAATGGACATCTTACTTCTGCTAAGAAAATGTAAGCTGAACAAGTCCAGAAAGCATTGTTTGCACCGTCCAGAAAGAAACGGAATATAAATATACCAGTTGATTTGCAACTTAAATTATTTGATACAATTGTTCAGCCTATATTATTATATTCATCAGAAATCTGGAGATTTGAAAATATTGAAATACTTGAAAAAGTCCATCTCCAGTTCCTAAAAATAATTTTGCATGTAAGATCCAGTACTCCTACATTTATGGTATATGGAGAAACTGGAACGTATCCTATAAAAATAAATATGAAAGTAAGAATGTTGAATTTTTGGGTACAATTAATAAATAATGGCAATAAAATATCAGGTACACTGTATAGATTATTATATCAAATGCATACTTTGGGATATTGTATATAACTCTAAATGGATTAACTATTTCAAATCAATATTAGATCATACTGGATTAAGTTATGCTTGGGACAACCAAGATTTTCTTTGTACTGCAGAAATAAAATTATGCGTTAAGAAGATATTACAAGATCAGTTTGCACAAAAATGGAATAGTGATATGATTAATTCTTCAAGAGGTAAATTTTATAACATTTTTATGACCGACTTTGTTTTAGAAAATTATTTATTGCGATTAGTTAAAAATCGTCGTATTTTTATAACTAAACTTAGATGTTCAAATAGAAAATTTCTAATTGAAACTGGTCGTTGGAAAAATATAATTCGCGAAGAACGTTACTGTAAATTGTGCAGTAACGGTATTGGAGACGAATTTCATTATTTATTTTTTTTGTCAAAATGAATTGTTGAAAACTCGAGAAAACGGTATTTTCCAAAGTATTTCGCTACTTATCCATCAGAAAAGAAACTAAAGGGGATGCTGTCATTAAGTAACCCGAAAACTGAACATTAAATATCTCAAAAAGTAGCACATGAAGGTCTAATTTTCTTTGAATTTTTAGAAAGATAGGTGAAAAAACTACCAGAATTGAACAACTGTCCGTAGTTTGAGTCAAATTCGTAAATGGCAGTTGCAAATTTTCAAAAACAGTATTGTCATTGATATTCTAATTCATACCAAAAAAATCTAAAACAGAGTTAAATAAACAAGAAGCTACCAGGAGAGTTTATCTCTATCATTATTGTCGATAGAAAGCAGAACTAAGACTGCATCCCTCACCTTCCTATATTTAATTGGTGCATGCGTCGTAGTTGGTAGATGGTGTTAATTGATACACTTTGGTAAGAGAATGTAGGTCAAATCGAAATGAGAACACTAGACTAAGAAAGGAAATTTGGTATTGCGGGATAGATAACCTAAACACTAGATCTGAAAATGATAATCAATTAGCGCCATCCAACCGACAAACCTATAGAAAACAACATAAAAGAGCACAGAACACAAACATAACATGAACAGAGCCCCATGGATAGTCTGATTTGGTAGAGACACTTAGGTGTGGAGTTAAATGTCGGCAAAACAATACCGAAGCGACAAAACAGTGGGAGAAATCCGTAAATTCGAAATCTAAGAAAAAGGCAAAGTCATGAGAATAATAAAAACTAGAGGCTCAGAGGGCTGAGCCTGTATCGCTCACCTGGCATGAAAGCCATTTTTATTGATGTACCTCAAAGAGAGAAGTCACTTCTCCCTATCATTATGAAGTGAGGTAAGCCTTGTAGGAACCAATTTTTCTTCATCAAGGTCCTGCTACGTACAGGTCAGCATATTATAAAATTCGGCAGTTCTTCAGAAGATTTTTGCATGAATTTCCCATAGGGTTTTATCTTAAGCTAAGTCCTCTGCTGAAGGCCATTTTGAATTAGGGATCGGCACCAGAGTAATAACTCTTGGTGAGCACCTTAAGAGGAACATTCAGACCATTTTTGGTTTAAAGCAATTCTGCGTTTCTGTAGATTTTTGTTATATGTCATAGAAACTTTCTTTCAAGTTTGGCTCTATTTGGCCAGGCAGGTTTAGAGAAAAAACATTTTTTTAATCAACCAATCAGAAACAAGAATTGCCCATGGCACCAATGTTTGTCCAGTTTCGTTCCATTAGGCCAAGCAGTTCCAGAGAAAGAAAAAAAATTAATTAACCAATGACAAACAAGAATTGCCTATGGCGGACATGTTTTTTACCCGATCAGGACGAAATGAGGAAACTTTTAAAGAACCTCCCAATTAGATGCTTTCTGTCAAGTTCCGTTCGATTTGGCCAAGCGACTTCAGAGGAGAAGATTTCTTTTTATATCAACCAATCGGAAACAAGAACTGCTTATGGCGGCCATAATTGTATTCCGATCGGGACAAAATGAGGAAACTTTATAAAGGACCTCCAATATATGCTCCCTGTCAGGTTTGTTCCATTTGGACAAGCGATTCCAGAGGAGAGGATTCTTTTATATAAGCCAATTAGAAACAATAAATGCCAATTGTGATCATATATGGACTCCGATCGTGATGAAATAAGGAAAGTTTGTAAAGAACCTCCCATAGATGCTTCCCTTCAAGTTTCGTTCCATTTGGCCAAGCAGTTCAAGAGAGAAAAAAATTAATCAACCAATGAGAAACAAGAATTGCCTATGGCGCCATGATTTTTTCCCGAACAGGACGAAATGATGAAACTTTGTAAACAACCTTCCTCATCGTATTTCCCCATGCCTATATCGACCTGCTGAGGCCTTCATAATTTCCCGTATTTCGGCATTGTGACGTCGTAAAGAGTTGACCCGACCCTAATATGAGCTGACCCGAATATATCAGCGACGTCATAATGTTTGACCCAACGTTGACCCGAATATATCAGGAAAACATCCGGTTATAGGCAGATGACCATTTAAAAGTAAGAAATTCCATTAAGATTGCTAGTTAACAATACGATAAATTTATCATCAAGTTTTCTTCAAACAAATATTGTAAAATATAAGCCGCTCGACACAATATGAAGCTTTTTAGCTCGTTCGCTATGCTCACTCGCCGAAAAAGCTTCCCATTGTGTCTCGCGGCTGATATTTTACGATATACGTTTGCAGAAAACCTGATAATATGTACATATCAGCCGCGAGCCACAATATGAAGATTTTTGGCGAGTGAGCGCAGCGAACAAGCCTAAAAGATTCATATTGTGTCGAGCGGCTGATATTTTACAATATATTTACTTAGAAAACCCGATAATCTCTTTATCGTACAAATTCTGTACATTTTAGTCGCCCCTGTAAGACATTTTTTACGTTTTTTTGTCGTCCTGGAGGTAAGCTTGATAACGTCTGCCCTTACATTGTGACGTCGCTAATAAGTCCTGCTCTCATATTGTGACGTCGCTAATGTATAGGATAATGTCTCCTAATACGTCACAAAGCCTTAATACAGAGATTACAGAGCGGCTGAGCAGGGTGATATATACGCAGGAAATTACGATAGGTCGTGGTATTTAGTTTTAATTAAGGGATTGAATTAATTAATTCTTCTCTTAATACAAAGATGTAATACTTTTTCATATAATCACAGCGATATTGGCTGCCTTATCTGCTGAAATAAAAACAATTTTTTCACGTCAGACACTTAATCTGGTTTTGATTGTATGTACACATTCTGCATGGTGCTTTTATTAGTATTTAATCCTTTTCGGGAAAATATTCCTAACTTTATTTTGAATACTTAGAGCATTCTAAATCCATTTTGCACAGTATAGTTGTTCACTTTATCTCAGAATATTATGTCTATTCATATCCATGCACTCGGGGTTTAGGGAAAAGGTTAATTTTAACCCTGCCAAATTCTATATGTGCCTGTCCAATTACAAACTATGTACTTTCGATGGATGTCGCTCGACTACTAACTATCATTTGTTTATAGAATACTGTCTTTACTCGTAGTTTGCCATTATTGTGTTGAATTTTTGACACAATGATTTTCATGGCTGTTTGGTGTTTGTCTTGTTGCTTCTCTTGTTGAAGACCAAACTGCGACATTAGATTTAATTATGTTTTTTACAGTTTTCAGTCGTATGAGATTTTATCTCATTGACGCTTACCCATTATCTTTACAGACACCGTAATTCAATATTAGGGGTTTGGGCTCTCCTTACTACGGGTTTGTATAAGCTCTTAAGCAATTTGATAATGCAATAATAAAAATCGCATATTGTACTTGCTAATTAATTTACATGTGTTAAAACCAAATTAAGTGTATAATGAAATTATTGAAATTGATATCCATCCGTAATAATCTCACATTGTATATATTACCTTGTTATTGGAACCCCGCCTGGTTTTGAAATGACCTCACCTAAAAAAAAATGATATTATTGTACTATATTGGTTATTGAAATATTAGATTTATATTAGAAAATTTTTGAATAAAAATTCATTTTATTTCATGTAATAAAGTAAAGAAAATCAGACCCAAATGGAACTCTGTTATTAAAAACAATTATGGCACGTCACCGAGTGCAATATTATACATTTATTTCCCTTGCATTAGTGAAATATGAAGATTTGTTCACACGAGGAAAGGCATGCTTCCCGAGGTCTTACCCGAGGGAAACATGACTTTTCGAGGGTGAACAAATCTTCATATTTCACTAATGCAAGAGAAATTAATGATTTATTCCATTATCCCTAGTGTATTTCGAATAACTGGGATATGATGTTGAAACACGAATCTGAGAGGGAAACACGATGTTTTGTTCAGAGAGTCTCAACCAATGAAATACGTACATAGCTATGAATTAATATATATAGTGGAATAACATGTTTTATAGATCACTTAACAGCAATATTGCACAAGGTTTAAGTGGTCCATAAAACATGATACTGCACGTCATTGAAATGCTATAATTGTTTTATTACATATTACTCTTAAACAAAAGAGAAAATCAATACGAAAATAAATAGAAACAGATAACTACTGTCGGCATCGCCATAATCATAGCCCCCCCCCCCCCCCCTCCCCCATCAAGCTACTTAGCTTACAAGCTTGACTACAGTTTTCGGAAGTTTTGAAAATCCAAACAATTGTGTATCTGCATAAGGTGTATGATAATACTGTAAATAAATATAATGCATAAATTGAAAAAATGAAAGAGGAGTTTAGACCACAAGCTTTAATTCACAATTTTTGAATTTCGACCCCTGAAAGCCTATAAAGTTTAGAAAATCAAAATCCGAAACATCTATTCTGGAAGTCATTAAATCTCCAAACTCAAAAGTGAAGGACAAGAAAGTGTGACACATTGACGGAACTAAGATTTTACTAAGGATTTCCTTAGCTAAGGAACAAATCTAAGTGTAATTCATAAAACATCTTAAGTGTTACCTTAACTAATTCAGTGTATATAAAGTGCGAATCCAGTTAGTTCATTTTCACTATCATATGCGAGTATGTCTATTGTAGAATGAAGGATCATGGGAAAATTGTATTTGTTTACGTTTCGAAAATACCAAAATAATTGATTTGAAGGTAAGTTTTAACATATTTTCATTGTGATATGTCCTTTTAATGTACAATAACAGCATTAAAGTTCAAATATGTGTTATAAAAGCAACATAATGTAGCATATCGATTATTAAAAGCGATCCATTTTAACTATAGATGCGATGAATTATCACTGTATGTGAAATCATTTCTGATGTAGAATTTTCGAAGATGCGATGAATTTTCATTGTAGATTTATGTGATAAATGGACTTGCAACAAATGAAAAAACTTAGTTGATTACTTTAATATTTATGATATTTTCAAATTGAAATGCAAACTCCTCATTCATTCTTTCTCGAATGTATAACTATTAAAACTTGTAACAAAAACGGTTCTCAAAATGTCATTGTATTCTTAAAATGACGTATTTCCTTAATTATAAAAAAAATTAAAAGACATCTTTTTAAATTTTTTGCAGTTAAAGATTGATATGGCGGAGTTTAAGTGGGATTCATCTTCACTTGCCTCCTCCTCTACCGTTGAGCCCTCAACTGCTTCAATATCCATATTCTGAAGAAAAGATAGTTTTTGGTAAAATAAATTTTCTTGACTCGATTGTTGCTTATATATATATAAAAAAAAAAGATGTGGTGTGATTGCCAATGAGACAACTCTCCACAAGAGACCAAATGACTCAGAAATTAACAACTATAGGTCACCATACGGCCTTCAACAATGAGCAAAGCCCATACCGCATAGTCAGCTATAAAAGGCCTTGAAATGACAATGTAAAACAATTCAAACGAAAAAACTAACGGCCTAATTTATGTACAAAAAATGAACGAAAATAAAATATGTAACACTTAAACAAACGACAACCACTGAATTACAGGATCCTGACTTGGGACAGGCACATGCATACAGAATGTGGCGGGGTTAAACATGTTAGCGGGATCCCAACCCTCCCCCTAACCTGAGACAGTGGTGTAACGGTACAACATAAGAACGAACTATAAAAATCAGTTGGAAAAGGCTTAACTCATGAGATGAATAAAAATACTACAAATACTAGCTTGCATGTTCTTTACTGTACAAGATGAAACGGCATGTGACATATAAATTATCCAAACTCATTAAAGCGTGAAATGTAAGTTGTGTGGGGCGAACTTTTCTGTCCAAGCTGTTTGCACTGATGAAGTGGCATTGTTACGTGATGTAGAACACCCTTGATACAAACAAAAACTAAATAAAATGATCCGTAATGCACATCTCGATACTACCGCAGAGGTCGAACCCTGCACAATTGGGAATAGTATGTACACAGCATTCATGCTATAATTCATTTTTGATGAAATAAAAAAATGTTGAATTTTGGACCATTTGGACCTCAATGTGGACCATTTCTATTGAATTTATTGGAGTGTTAAACCAAACTTTCCTGCACAAAGTAAAAATTATCAAATCCTTCTCTTACTTTAACTATTGTTTGAGAGAGTCGGCTAAATTAAGACTTTAATAGATAAAAATGAATAAAATTCATACAGTTAAAATGCACCGCATATACAATACTAATGAATCGCCCTACAGTGAAAATGAAAGTAAAGTATCATTATTCGACAGTAAACATGACTCGCATAAAGAGAGCATCATAGTGGAATTTAGTTCAATATGAACAAACTGAATGACAAAACCTATTCTACGTTATACAACATTAATAATTGTGCTGAAATGAATATTTTTCTGCAACTACATCTTACCTGCTAGTTTTAAATCACCTGCACGATCTGTTCGTGAAACGTCCTAAATATTCAACTATTTCGGTATATATTTCACACCTAGATGGCTCTAGGCGCGATAAAAACCCGTCCGCATCTCTTACATTGTCTTACTAGTATTATTTATTTCTAAACATATACATTTGAACTATTTTTCTTCATTTTCTTCAAAAATCATAAATTTTTCGTCTGTTTATTTATCATTCTACATCAGAAATTAATGGCATATACAGTGAAAATGATATTTTAGGATCCGCACTTTACATACACTGTAATTGACAATACGGAACTTCTCGAAATTTTGGCATTAAATTGGCTTAAATATTTTCCGGATTTAGAAATTAAAATTGGTGTTTATAATGCTTTGACAACTAAATTAACGTGTGCAAATTAATTTGAAACACTTCTTACGTAAAATAATATATTAAGAGTCTGTGGAAACCGTTATAACATTATTTGAATTGTTCGATTGAGAGTTTAACGGAATTCAGATCACTAAATATAATTATTATTCCGTGCTACATATGAATATACAAAAGGCGATAGGAAAACAAAAGATGACGGGATACACAGCATAAAAATCTCAACAATTCTGACACAAACGCTTACTTAATGGAAGGGTAAAAAATTCTTCAGACATAGAAATGTTACTGTATAAAAAGAAAAGGAAATTCATCATAATCAGTGTAAATGAAGAGATGCTTCATACGAAGTTTCAGTTCATTTGGCGTAGGAGTTTCAGAGGAGAAGATCAAAATGGCCAGGTGAGCTAAAAATGGCCGGGATTTTTGTCTTTCTTTACTTTGCTACTAGGATTTTTTTCGTGCACAGTGTCTTTCTTTCAAAATGCACAACTATTTGATTACAATAGAATATCTGTCCTGAGATTTACGAGCCTGACAAAAAGACTACCACCACCCTCTCCCTATCCCCATTCCCCCCCCCCCCCCCCCCCCCGGAATAAATCGTATTAAATTTATTAAAATTTAATCTCTCATAGAATTTATATTAAAACAAGCTGTTTCGAACAGGTTTTTCCTAAAATCTTCGTACAACGGACACTTTAAAAACAGGTGAGTTTAATCTTCTATACAATTATCACAGAAAAAACAAACTTCATTCACTTTATTAATATTTTAAAATCTGCCAGTTTCAACTCTTAGTTGGGGCAAAGCCACATCTAAATTTGGGTCAAGCATACGACAATGGTATTTTACAATAATTTTTAGTTTCAAACCTTTCTTTGAATAAATTAATAGTTCGAAACCTATTTCCCCCTCTACCATGTACTGAACTTTGTACTTGTAAATTGCTATACCACTCATTAACATGATAACTAAACATGTTTGGTGTAATATTATGAATAATAAAACTGGTATTAATGTACATGTATTCAGATGTATTGCATAAATGTCCTAAATTATAGTAAAAAAATGTTTTTCGACTCACTTTATCAGACCCGACAAAAACATTTCTATTTAAACGATTTTAACTCAAACTATTAAGACGGCACCAAAGTCGTATTGTACATTTTCACTTTTTTTTTTTAGAAAACTGGAATCCATGCGAGGTCTATTTACCAAAATCAAAATTCGACAATCTATGTTGGGTATTTTATTAATACATGAACATTTTTTATAAATGCCTAGATGCCTGCAACATATTCTATGATTGGGCGTACCAAACTTTCATATAGTTTTGTAAACACACTATAGGATACATTGCCCAAAATTTTACATTTAACAATAACAAGACTCAGTGCAACTTGATATGGGTGCATAAAAAATATTCATTTCTACTTTCTAAAGGACACTTCTTTTGTTTTCATTGTAACTGTATGTGACTTCCAAAGATTTCGATATGAATTACTACACACCGAATACCATCGTCGGAAACCCACGGCCGGTCGCGCTAAAGCTTTGCTTCCACTTACCTACCGTGGGTCAATTCATTCATTTTTTCTCGTTCTCGCGAATATATTCATGAACCATTTTGATTGGTTTCCTTACGATTCTGTAATGGGAATACAGCCAATCAAGTGACAGTTAAAAGACGAGTTTTGGGTCAAGATATATGTCATCGCCGGTACGCAATTCCAGTGTATTTTCGATATAGTTTTCAAACAAAGCAAACAAGTTTTCATACTTTCAAAGAGAATGCATTACTGACCACGTAAAAAAATCATTACACAACAAAAATTGATCAACTGCATTACGCATCTGGGCACCGTTTTACTTTCCAAAGAACTTTTTAATCTCCAAAGTGGAGAACGTCACTATTGTTAAAATCTCCAAAGTGGAGAATTCCATTATTGTTAGCAGCATGGTCAATTTGATTCATGAATATTCATGAAAACGAAAAAATTAATGAATTGACCACGGTCTGTAAGTGGAAGCAAAGCGTAAGCGCGACCGGCCGTGGGTTTCCGACGATGACTGAATACATGAAATAATTTTGCACTATTTTAAATCATTATTACTGATTCTACAAGACAGAAATAAAATTCTTTGATAATAATTTTGATGCACAAGATGTGCATATTTCGTCGATTTACGACTCATCAGTTATGCTCATGACATAAAATGTTGAAACCAAAACAACAATCCAAAACGTAGAAGGCCAAATTAAAAAATGCCAAAAGTGGTAAAACCAAAACCATCAAAGGACAGAGCTATGCACAAGGAAGACACTCCTTAGTTTTCACAATTTATACAATTTTGTAACAGTAAATTTTAAGTATCAATTTCGGATTTGTTTCAAAATATTAGCAACTGTGCTTCGGATACCCTCGGGGACTTGGATTCCAGCAACAGCGGCGTCGACTCAGTGGTAAAAAAATTCTCATCATTAGAGCCAGTAAAGAACAGTAAAACCCATGGTAATTTCTTTGTATATTTACTTCATGTGTTTTGAGATTACGTGTATTTATTATTGTCAATTTTTCTTCTTATGGAACAGGGGAACACCCAAAGCAAAATGCTATTATTTCTACTAAGTTAAGCTGTTAAGGCTAGTCATAAACATTTCATATAAAATGAAGTTTCAGGTCTGCTACTAAAACCTCCCGAATTTGAATGATAATAAAAAAAACTGTCAGAAATCATAAAATCTATTTCGCAGAAAAAGTCTGTCTAATTTTCTCCCAATAAATATACATATTTTGTAGGAATATGCTTCACTTTTTATTAGAAATCCTCAGAGTAAAATAAGACACTGAATTATACCTTGGACTAGTTTGTAGAGAATAACTATACAATATTCCTGTAACTACAACAGAAACTTTTTACAAAATGATGAACTTACGTCATACAGTATTATGGCTTATGACTGATTTGTAATGACGCGCAACTGTAAATTTAATTTATCGTTAGATGAACTGACAGGTTCATTAATCAAATAACATGTACTCTTACCTTTCAGTAAATTATTTTTCATTAACTCTTTGATCTGTTCTCCAATCTTGATACTACAAAGCTTAACTAGGTCTCTAACTTCTTTCAATTCAGATGATATATTATCTGCATACGTTGATACGTTCTTTATGTTGTTTTGTGTATTTGTCATGGTTTTTGACACAACTGTCTCGAACTCATCGAATGTAATATCAGGATCAGATGGTGCTGGTAGGGCTCGAAGTGCCTGCTTGTCCTTTCGTAGTAAAATTAAGGCTTCAATATCCATATTTATATAAATACTGTAATTTAAAAATAGTTGACTCGATTAAGCAATATTTTCTAGACGCCGTGCTCAATTTTAAAATAACAAGCGTTTCATTACACTGGCAAATATTGATAGTGGATTAATAAAGGAACTAAAAGAGCGAAAACAACATTATAGATCCGTGTGCCTGTTTTCGAGATATAAGACATTGAAAAGTTGGCGGGAAAAATGTGCTCTCTTGATTTTACTTAGCTTTATCGTTGACAAGTTTTATTTCTCAAAAACTATTATATAATATCAAGGATTTTATAAGATTTTTACAAATGGCTTATTATTTTGCATGCAAAAGATTTATGAAAAGAAAAATGGGTGTTAGCGGGAAAAATAATTTATGGTATTCAAATGGATATCAATAGATAAACAACGCATCGAAGACAAACAGGATTTTGCAAATAAAATCAACCAAGTTAACGACAGGTAGCCGCTTTTTCAAAACAAATGTGTACAAATGACGAACACCAAATAGAAAATTTACAAGAAATTGAAACCAGTGTCAAGCATGTAAAAATTGAACAAGACAAAATTTTTAGTCACGTTAACAATAAAATGCAAAGCCTCTTTGATAGAGTAAAGGATATACCAAGCCGTATTCAGTGCAACGCTAAACCTCAAGTGCAAAAAAGGAATATCGTAATATTAATATTGTTGACAACAGCAACAAAGCTAGTACATCAAAAGCATTCGATTAATCTCAAACAAAACGTAATGACTTTCAAACATTCCCGGGCGGTCGGAAAGATAAAACTTTAGTTTATTAAAGGAACTGATGCAAGAAAAAATGGAAAATATGTTGATGTACGAACAAACAGATGAGCAACAGTCCCAATTTTAACCGGAAAAAATAGGAAGGCAAATTTACAACATTATACAAGTATAATTATAGTCGTTGGTGGAAATGATGCCTCGTCCAGAATACAACCAGAAGCCTTTAGAAATAACTATGATTTAATGATAAAAACTGTCAGATCTATTAACCCAAGCATAGACATTGCCTTATCAGAAATTTGCCCTAGAAGAAATGTTGATATAGAGGTATATAATACTATTATACATAGGATTTCTACAGAACATAACTTTAACTTCATCAAACAAACGAATGCTTTTGTCTCCAGAGACGGCGAGCTTGTTTCTACTTACTACCACCGTGATAGAATACACCTTAATAATCAGGGTAAAATTCAGTTACTTAGAAACATAAACAATGTTGTAAACATCTTTATCCGCACAGATCGTTATCAGTCCAATGATGAAAATAATGAACAGCATGGTAAAAGACAAAGCATTGTAAATGCATTCAATGGTATCTGTTTTTATTGTGGGTTTTATGGTCATCATTATAAAGACTTACACATTTTAGTATCTCAATTTGTAGACAAATTCTCAAATCATAGTAAATCATTACTTCTTCATAACACTTTCGATATACTTCTCAATTTATGTCCAAATTGTAATACTAAAATTGATAAAAACAAACATTCTGAAAAACTGTCTTAATCTAGAATGTAAAGGTTTCAATGCTGTATGCCTTAATGTTGGACATATTTTATCTAAATTTGACGAGTTAAAGAATTTTATTACTATAAACAACAGATACATAGATTTATTTGGATTAGTTGAAACATTTTTAAAACCTAATATGAACGATGAACAATGTAAAGTGTCAGGATACAAAATTTTCAGAAAAGATCGCCAGAGTAAGAATGGTGGTGGACTATTGGTTTATGTCACAGATTTAACTATTGCAGTTAAAAATCTATCCGATTTATCGATAAATACTATAGAAACTTTATGGTTAGAGGTAGAATTACCAAAATCAAAATCTTTCTTTATTGGTACTGTTTATAGACCACCAAATTCCCCTCAGTCCTGGATAGATCTTTTTGAGGAGGACTTTGATACAGCTCTTTCAGAAAAGAAAGAGATTATTTTAATGGGAGACTTTAATATTGATCTGATAAAAATTGAAAATAAAAAATGGATGAATTTCATAAACCATTTTAATCTTCAACAACTAGTTAACACTGAAACACATATTTGTGAAAGATCAGAGACACTTATTGATAATATTTACACTACTAATCCTGAGAATATTGTGCATTGTCATGTTCCCTCATATGCTTTGAGTGACCACTACCCTGTATGCTTAAATAGAAAAAAAATTAATATAAAGGTAAAGAAAGAAAATTATATCGAAATAAAGTACAGGTGTTTCAAAAAATTTAATGAAGATGCTTTTTGTGCAGACTTACTTCAAACCCCATTTCATATTGTTGAAATAGAAAATAATATTGATCTTGATGTCAACAAATAGTATGAACTCTTTGAACAAGTTATTGACAGGCATGCACCAATGAAAATTAAAAGAGTGAAAACATTTAAACAAGCAGAATGGTTCCATGAAGAAATTAAAATTTCCATTCAATACAGAAATATGTATCATTCAAAAAAAAAGACTGGGTAAACTTTAAAAATTGGCGAAATAAAACAACGTCGTTAATATCTACTGCGAAAAAAGAATATTATCAAAACGCTATATCCAGTTCAAAAAATAGTAAAGAACTTTGGAATCATATTAAAGAGTTAAATCCAAAAATGGATTATATTTTTCCATCTAAAATGCAGTATGAAAATGAAACTGTTTATAACCCCCAAGATATTGTTAATACACTAAATGTTCATTGTTCTTCGGTAGCTGAATAACTTATTAAAAATAATACTTCAGATGTGGATTAATCTGTGTTACAAAATTTTACTTGTAAGAAATTGAAGGAAACAGAAAGTTTTAAATTAAACCTCATTTCTGTTGGAGAGGTGTGTATACAACTGAAACACCTTAATATTAATAAATCAACATGTTTAGATGGAATTGGTCCCAAATTTTTAAAGCTCAGTGCAGAGATAATATCGCTATTACTAGCTTTTCTAATAAACAAAAGTATAACATCTAATCGTTTTCCGGAAAAATTAAAACATGCTAGTGTAACTGCTATACATAAAGGAGGACCAACAGATGTTCCCTCCAATTATCGTCCAATTTCTATTTTAAATACCATATCTAAGATTTTTGAAAGACATGTATGTTCACAGTTATATGAATTCTTGAATAATACAAAATGTTACATATAGCTCAGTCAGGTTTCAGGCGAGGTCAAACCGCCCTGACTAAACTAATTTACGAATTGTTAAAATATTTAGATAATGGAGAAATAGTTGGCACTGTGTTTTTGGATTTCAGTAAGGCTTTTGATCTTATTAACCATGCCATACTTTTAGAAAAGCTAAAATTTATCATATCGGAGAACATATGATAAATTGGATAAAATCATATTTGTCTGAAATACAACAAGAAGTTCAATACGCAACATTAAATCTGATAAAACATTTATAAAATATGGAGTGCCTCAAGGTTCTATTTGAGGTCCTCTGTAATTTTTAATTTATATCAATGATTTACCACTTCATGTTAAACAATCCAACATGGATTTATATGCTGATGATTCAACATTGCATTTTCATGATAAGAAAATTGAAAAAATTAACAGCATATTGCAAAACGATTTAAATGCTGTACAATCTTGGTGTAACAATAACAGTATGAAAATTAATGCACAAAAAACAAAGTGTATGAAATTGAGTTCAAAACAAAAACTTACACAACTATCGGAATTATGTATTACCATCAACGAAACCTGTATTGAGAATGTCCTTTCTTTCAAACTACTTGGAATTGACATTGATGAAAATTTAAGATGGGAAGAACATTTTGATCGTATATGTAAGATTGTCTCATCTAAAATACCACTTTTGTATAAACTTAAAGAATATTTGCCTATACACATAAGACAACTATTTTATAATGCATATATTCTACCATATAAAGACATTGTAGTTCAGTTCGGGGAAATTTATTACAAAAAGATTCAGATAGAATCATAAAACTTCAGAAAAGAGTAGCAAGAATTATACTTGAATGTGATATTTCTGTTCTACCTAATTTTATGCTTTCTTCTTTAAAATGGCTATCCTTTACAGAAAGAATAAAATATCAACAATCAATTCTAATGTATAAAATTATAAATGGACTAAAACCTGATTACTTATCAATGCTAAATAATAATTATGTTCAACACTACAACTTACGATATGTCTCTAATAACGATCTTTTTGTTCCAAGACCAAATACTAATTTTTATAAAAACATCTTTTCATTATTCTGCTACCAAGGTATGGAATAATTTACCATTCACAATAAAAAAAATTGTCGTAATGTGGGATTATTCAAGAAACATTGTTACAATCATATTTTTGAAAATTCTATGCAAGTCAAATAATTTTTCTTTTATGATTAGAATATGAAATCTTTATTAATTGTTGCCATTTAAATGTTTGTAAATGTTTGTATGATTGATGTGTGTGTGTGTGTGTGTGTGTGTGTGTGTGTGTGTGTGTGTGATTTTAAATGAAGAATTTATTATTATATATTATTATTATTATTCTATGGTACGTTGTTATCTATTTCTCGTTATTTATTTGGACTTGATAGAAAACTCGCCAAGGGCTCGTTTATTATTATATCCAAATTAAACAACTCGATTTGATATCAAGCGATATCTAATTCTCATTATGTGAAACCTATAAATATAATCATTTTTTTACCATTAATTTCAGGGGGGGAAACAATCAGTGTATACTAAATTTTCCGGTGAAAACTCAGTATATACCCGTTTTTCCCGGTGGAAACTGGGTAGGGGGGAAATTTAGTATGTGACACCGGTCCGTATGGAATTCCATTTTGCCCTGTTTGGATGGATGGATGAATTATTGTTTAACGTCCAGTGGCAACCAGGTGCATATCAGGACGATGCCCTGTTTGGACCAACATCATCAAGTCCAGCTGATGTGGACGTTTCTAGCTTAGAAAGTAGTTTCTTAGTTTCATCTAGTTTAATAAATGGAATATTAAATTAACATCTTGGGGGATTTTATCTTGAACATATTTATTTAATTTATTTGCTTGAAAGGAAGTATTAGTTGTAATATATTTATCACCTATTGTTGTAAAGTATGTGTTAAAATTCTTTACTATATCTTGCATATTATCATACACTTTATTATCAAAAGCCATTGTAGATGGAATTTCATTTTGTACTGTAGGTTTTAAATCTTTGAGTAAAGCCCAAATCTCTTTAATAGGTTTTTTGTTATTTTCTGCTGGAAATAGGACTGTTTAGATATTTATATTAATGTTGTACATTTATTGTGCCAATAACGGAAGTTATCCCAGTCCCTTTTATTCTGATAAAAAATTCTTTTCTTCTGAGCTTCTTTTACCTCATCTGTAAGCCAATCTGTTCAGGGGCGGATCCAGAGGGTCGACGAGGGGAGGCACAATTTTGAATAATTATCAGCCCTTGTTTTTTTGTTTTTTTTTTTATTGTTGAGGAAGGGGGGATACAGCATCATATCTTCTTTTTGGTTAACGTCACAGAAGCTTATGCAATTATTATATTTTTACTGCTGTTGTCATGTTGTAGAACAAAATATCAGGATATTTAGTTGGAATTCTGGTCCTCCATGACAAACCCGGGAAGGAAAATGAACAACTACAAGCACAACAAATAAACACTAAAAACTAAAAAAAAACAATGAAAAACACAAACTCCTATAAATACCAGAGGTGAACTCAGGTGCTCTGGAAGGGTAAGCAGTTCCTGCTCCCTATACGACACCCGTCGTGAAGTTCAACAAAGTCAATCCGCCATCCGGTGGTAGTCACAAATCGATGGAGGTGCGTGAAATGTTACTATAGTGGGAACAGGTCCAACATCATCTTCGATATTCGTGATGAAGACCGTAACATTTTAAAAGTGATGACATCAACTTATCCCTGATAGAAAAACGTACAATGAGCGAATTGAAAAGGGGACCCAAATTAAGTAATTAGTTAGACTTTCAATAATTAATAATTTTGTTCTTTCAAAAATGTCATGCAAAATCATTGAAAGAAGGCAGTTTTAAAGTTAAAAATATAACGATTGAAGTGGCTGCACTTTTGTAGACAGTGCAGTTTCTCTGACGATACATGTATCAAATTTCAAAATGGATCTCAAACTTTTGTTCTTTTACACGGCCACCAAGGTGCTAAAAACAATCAACTGAGAGAAGAATTTTTTTGACAATTATTAATATCTTCAAGTTTAAAATAAAATAAATAAAACTTTATTAAATTAAAGGTTTTAAATTTATATTTCAGAAGTCTCACTGATATAAAAAATTTTAAAAAAATGTTGATGTACCTCTCATATGGCGGAACGGTATCAAGACACTTCGGTACCTGGACATTTCGGTACCCGCTGAAAAAGACAGTTCGGTACTGGGACATTTCGGTACTGAGACATTTCGGTACCATATGTAAGACATTTCGGTACTAGAAAAAAACCCATTATTGTTGACAATTGTTTATTGTTTGTATACATTTTTTCCCAATAAAAAATGTGTTTTTGCGTTATTTATCAATAAAATGACAAATGAACTGTTATAAAATCACAACTGATCTGAGTTTTGATTATGTACTTTTAAAAATTTGTTGTAAATCGTGAGATATTATAATTGTATAATTTATGTATGTATCAATAAAGAACTGATATGATGTTATAACTGTAAAATGAGATATTTGTTCGATGTCAATTTCAATAAAGAATTGTTGATTTTGCAATTATCATTATTTAAGCAATAATCAGTAATTGAAAAAGTTGTTAAAAAATATATTATTGGTAATTGTTTTTTTGTTTTCACAAGTATTTTAACTGGGACCGTTTTCTTTTAATCATTTAAATAACATTTTTAATACGAAAGGAGATCGGCCGATACACAAGCCAAACTTCGAATTCTAGAAATCATGGAAGCTCTGAATTTTCTTATAAAATTGGGTGGACTACTAGACATCTTATTCAAAATGGCCAGTGAATGTTGTGACTGTCATAATGAAGTCCGTGCAAGACAAGAGGCTGTGCAATGTGACCAGTGTGCATGTTGGCAGCATAGAACGTGTAATACTGATAATGCCAGTGCCGTTCTACCTCTTGGTGTTGGAGCTTTTCAAAGAGCCAGCTGACATCCCAATGCAGCTAGTATCCGAGGGTAAGCTGCAACGACACCAGAACTGAGACTACTATAACACATGTGTTATAGTAGTCTCAGACCAGAAGAAGACCCAAGGAAAACTTTTCAATCTCTGGCAACAGTACAGTGATCGACAGATCTCCGCAGGCTAGTTGCTTAAATAGTGTGCCTCCGTTGAAATTGAAATATTGCTGTTTATAAATATTAAATATTTAAAACGATTATTTTCTTTGTTCTTATTATGCCGTGTAGCCTTATAAAGAATCTCATTATTAAAATTCCACGCTTTTAGTGTAATACACTACAAATATATAACACAATATACTCAGTAATGTCTCAGTACCGAAATGTCTAACCACAGTAGCGAAATGTCTCAGTACCGAAATGTCCATAGTCAGTACCGAATTGTCTCAGTACCGAAATGTCTCAGTACCGAAGTGTCCATAGTCAGTACCGAATTGTCTTAGTACCGAAATGTCCAGGTACCGAAGTGTCTAGGATTCGGCGGAACAGTTTAAACACATCATGGTAGTAGAGATTTTTTAGATATTGTAAATGCCCATTTGTACTAACAACACACTTAAATTAAAAAAGAAATAGTCCAGATATTTTTAATTACCAATTATTGGATTTCAAATATATTAATTTAAAAAAATAGATAGACATCTTTTAGTACTCTTTTCTTTGTATTTAAAACAATACATGTGACCTAACAATTACGCAATAAGTAATTAAGACATTGTATTCTATTATATTCTTTATTAACATTAAACCATACAGTTTGTCGGTACAATATAAGCAGTAAATAGCAATATAAGTTGCGTCAGGACATTCACAAATAATTGTTACACAACAGTAGATCATTACAATCATACAATTTTGTCTTTAACTTTAAATGAACTGTATAAATATTTGCCCAAATTACAAAGTTCCTTTGTGTTTTCAACAGAAATAATCGAACAAGTTTAAAGGCTGAAGGCCTAGACCAGTAGAATTTCTTAATAAACTGTTTACGTATCTCTATTTATCTAGCAAACTGTAAAATGAAGCGAAACTCATCTTCTAGTACATTTAACTTACACATGGTACAATTTCTATTTGTACGATTAACAACATAATAAGAAGGGTACATGTTCAATTAAACACTTGCAAATCTTCAAGGGGCACTGCTAGAAAATTAATTTTACTTTCTGTACTGTGATACATTTCCATCTCATTATATCAGATTTGTAAAAAGTAACATACATGTTAATTTTCACAACTAGGTGTCAACCAATCATTACAATAGATAACATGTTATGGTCACTTTCTTAAAATTTGCCTTTGGTAATTATGACCATATTGAACGACGTGATGTTTTGTATCTAGTAATTTTACGTATAATATTTTTTTGGTGACCTCCACCGGGAAAGTACGTGCCCCCCGCTCAATCCGCCATTGCTGGTTGCCGTACGTGTTTTATTCTTTTCACTTTAATGGGAGCATGTTTGTTAATTACTGACAGAAGTAATTGATACCACATGTCAATGGCAGGTTTAATGTCACTAATTTGTTCTATTTGCGAAATTTTGTTTTATTTTAATCCTCCAAAAATTTGTTTTCATCAAAGTTTTTAAAACATCGATATCGAATTTGTTTATGACGTAAGCTTGGGATATCTTTTTGGTTTATTTTTCTCGTAATACAAACTGGATAGTGATTACTAAGGGCTATGTCTGGGACAACTATTTCAACTATATTTTCAGAGTGATTTGTATAAACATGGTCGATGATAGTACTTGATGTTGATGTAATACGCGTAGGAGTATTAATTAACTGAACTATAGAGTAATTAACTGAACTATAGATTGTGTTAGTAAAATATTTTCCCATTTATTGTTTGTGCTCATGATTATGATCTCTAGCTCTAATTCATTGGCCGTATCAATTTCTTTTTCAAATTCATTACCCCAAGATTGTGGCATATCAGGGGGTCTGTAAATAAAGCACATCAAAATGGCTTTGGAGTTCTTGAAATTTATCTGAAGCCATATGCTTTCTAGCGAACTTATTTCTAAGTCAGTTCTTCTTTTGTAATGCGCATTTATAAATTTAACTTCAACAGCCATGCTCCCGACAAAAACTTTGAAAATTCAAGATATATAATGTAGATATGCAGTTTTTATCAGACTCACCTTATAAAAACAAATTCTGCATCCAAATTTTGAACTTCTTTCTCTGCAGTGAAATCGTCGTTCTTAACTGAATACAAATCACGTGATAAATAACTCCTGTCACATGTTTGGATAATTTATCAGTTCTCAGAACTAATAATATATCTTAGTTCCTGGTCTATTTGACACGGTGATTTAAATTGTCAATTTTTCAAGTCAATCTGTAAAAATCTTCAAATATACGTTGGTGGGATTATTTTACGTTTTCTTAAATTACTTTTGTTTATTTGTGTTTGAGAAACGATTCTAGAGTGATGTGTGACATTCTTAAATCATTTTACTATTTTGAATGTTTGCTTTATATGGTTTTATTTCAGAAGTTAACGATTTGAAATTTTTCAGAAACATGTTACGACTTCTTTCCGTCAAAAATTGTTGTGTAGTTATTCAATTATTGAATTACAAAAGTAGTTTAAAAAATGTCACAATGGGGTGACCGACTTTTACATAGAAATATGTTTACTGTAATATATAGTTAGTTTACTTTTTGTAAAATTATACATGTAACAAAATATAAGTAAGGTAAATTGTTAAAACTTCAGAATAAATTTTGAAATGGTAACAAAGTAAAGAACTGTTTAGTTGTGGAGTGTTTTTCTTTTTCTTATACGAGAGATTACCGTATATCATAATACAAATAATAAAATTGCGTTTTTTTTTCTCAAAAATATTGTTTCTGTATTGCGATTTATTAAAAGTTTGTTTTTATTAAACTTAGCATGCTTTTGTCGCTCAGCGACTATAGATGTTGAATCACAGTTTATTAGCCCATGTAGCAAAACCTCGTCATTAGCCATTACACTCATTGCAAGTCTGGCATTAGTCCGAGATTCATCTAAAGTCAACGGACGGTTTTTAGATCTGGCTGAGACCGTGAGAATTCAGACAATGTGCACTCTATATATAAAACTGGAAATTTTCCAGAATTGGTCTGGATTTCATCTCAGAATTGGAAATATCGAGTCTATAATTTGATATTTTCTAGAGATGAGATTTCGGCTAACAATTTCACATATTGCTGACCATGAAATTGCAACAAGAAATAGTCTATCTATTTTTCTACAACTGATGATGTCTGCTAGGATAATTTTGCTAAAATTTCACATGTGCTAGATAACTTCGGGTATAGATTTGGAAGTTCATGTGAACGCATCCCCGAATATTGAAAGTGAAGTTACCCCCATTAATCATATAATTATTGGTCGTATATATCTTCTTATAGGATACCAGTAGTCTAATTACCTGTTTGTCTGTCGAACAAACTCTTTCATCAAAGTGATAGGGAACAGCAGGAAAAAGTAAATACAAGGCAATGAATCACGCGGTGGCATATTCACAGGTCCTGGTCTTCCGCCTAAAAATGGTCTTTCTTCTCTATCTTCAGGAGGCAACACCCTGAACCAAATTGGCTGCTCAACTGGTCGGTCGGCCATATTCTTGGGTGTGTTTGACGTCATTTATGTTCATTATAACGTCATACTTTCGATATGACGTCGAGGGTGGAGTGCCCTGCATATCTTGACCAAGTTTCATTATAATTTGACGCGAACGATAACCGAAATATGAAGAAAAACGGATCAAAAAGAAGACTACATCCCCCGGACAATTCAACTTGGCAAATTTTGCAATCGGATTGCAGTTATTTGGTACTCACTTTGCACTCACTCTGCACTCACTCTGCAATCATTTTGCACTCATTTGATTGAAATCAAACCATCGCTGAATGCAATCAAAAAAAATCATTGATTTCAATCATTGAGCTTTCATTTGTCGGATTGTTACTTTGGGCTCATTTGAGTGTGAACTGTACTGATGAGGCATGAATTGTCGAAAAGGCCTTCTACGGAATCTAAATTTACTGTAATATCGGTATTTTGTTTTTATAAATTCAAAATAATTTTATCAAATAATTGATTTAACTTATATTTCATAATAAGTTAACATTGAATTTATTTGTAAAAAATACAAATAGCATTATAAATCCATTCTACCACTATCACTTGTTTCTTTTTCTTTCATTCCATTTTGTAATATTGACAAATCATTTGAAGGTGCAATCAATTATCATTAATTGAATTTTCAGGGAATTGTACAAGAAAACACTGTATGCCTAAACGTTAAAGAGAAAAACATGTCAATAAAAACGCATGCAATTGTCAGATAACAGTACGTAGGGCTACATTTGTAACTCCTCTGCGTATATTAGCGTCTGTCAAAATTCGGTAACATTGACAATGTGTTTTGTGTAGTTTTATTTTCTATATCGCCTTTTTTAATGTACATGAAAATTCATGCAACTATTAAATAAACAAAATAGAAGAAAGATCGACAATGGAAGACAATTTTAACTAAAAAAATCGTTAACCCACCAAATAAAGCCAAAATGAAAGACAACAAATGAACATTTATAATGACAGGATCTCAGAGACTGCGTGCAAAGCAATAAACTTTTGCGGAAGCAAAATTTTGCGTTTTAGATTTCTGGACTGCTTCGCGAATTCAAAATTTCGCGGATATGTAAAATTACGACATTTTCGTGGAAGTGAGTTTCTCGATTGTTGTGAGTACGCAATAATTTATTGGTTTACAATAGTAGGACTTGATACCGCACTACCAAACGCTAGCAATATAGTTAAACTGGTTTTCGGATACCAAAACCACCTTCCTTTTTCCTATTATCCTATAGCGTAATCAAACTACAAATAAAAACCAAAACAGGTAGACCAATAAAAATAATGGGACACATCTTAATTTAAAAAGATTGGTCAAGGAGAGCTCATTGCTAGATCTAGGAGCTTAGTCGTTGGTAAAATGCTGTCGCTTTACGGAAGAAAAATCAAACCAAAAACTTCCCGAAGTGCTTGACAAAGAATAGTCAAGTATTTTCGTGGAAATCGATCAGCAAGAGACTAGTATGAATGAATATCTTCAGATCATCAGAACTCAAATAAATGATATGTTCGTTTATTATAGAACAGTCATAAGAACTGAGGAAAGAAGACCCTAATCAGTCTTAGTTTATTAAATTGTTTTAACTTCTTTGTATGTTTATATGTCTTGTAATTTGTCATTGTATCGCCATGACTTGTAGTCTTGTGTTGCGTTAAGATTATTAATTATTCGAATCACTTCAGTGTCACCCGGACCCTCAGTATTATTACTCCTAGGTTCACGCCAAACACAACGCTTTTTTTCAGAATTTGACGATGCATATGATTTGGATTATCATATACAAAATGTAGTACTGTCGGTGATAACAATATTTCTGTTAAATTCTCAGTTTTAAAATTTAGAAATATCTCAAATCACCGACACACCCGTACAATATTCAAACCAGACTAGAACATGAATATTTGAAGCTCAGTTCCTAAATGCACGGAAACTGACTTTATATTCCACGTAAAGTGTAACGTAGAGCAGAATTATTCTTATTATAATTTTGCAAATAAAAAGTTGACAATCAAGGACCCTTTTCATATGCTCAACGTGCGAATAACATTATAAAATATCTTATTTGATGATTTAGGAAACGTTTTTGGATAAGTTACTTTAGAGTGGTTATACACATTTATTTAATATAAAATAACAAATATTTTAACGATGTTCAATTGAAGTAAAGATAAAGGATATAAATTTTAGTTACTTTTGCGTCTTTTGATTTTTATTCCAAGAAAATCGGTGTAGAATCAGCTTAGTGGTGACGTTTTGAAAATTGACGTTATTATGAAAACCGACGTGCCCGGGTTTTCAAGCTAGGTCTCTACCAGCGCAATTCTTTATTGTGATGTTGACGCTATTGTTTCGTTGCAGATTTTGAAAAACAACGTTGGGCCGATCTTTGGCACTCAAAGGTAGCTTTATCAAATCGACCTAATCGGCCCTATGGCACACTAGAGGTTAATGATACATTTATTTTCTACCAAGAAAATGGCCCATATGCTACACCTACAACGTATAACCATTTTTTTTTCTTAAAAAAATTAACTTTTAAGCAATACCCCGCCTAATTATTAAGAAGTTATGCAACTTTTCTGTAAATATTACAAATTTGTGTCGTTTGCCTGGTCAGTTAATTAATCAAATGGTTATAGAAGTGAAATTCGAAAATAAAATTACTGAATGTTATTTTCAATATTTCCCAGTTTTATATACGTAGTGCTTTCTCACGTCCTACGGCCACAATCCATTCTAAAACAGGCATTTTTACGCCAGAGTGATTCTTAGCTTTTATTCTGCTCTAAACGATTTCGAGGTCCCTACAAAAGATCTCCAAATCAACAGTAGTAAAAGCAAAAGGAGCAATAGCTTGACTGTATGTAAAAGGGAGGGGGCGGCGGGTAAGGAAGTGAACCAACCTCCGACGCAAGGGTTCGGCTCTCCGAACATTCCCGAAGTTCTCTGATTCTCACCCTTGCCATCAGCCATACTCACTTTTACAAGATCTTGTAAAAAGTGACCTTCCGCGTTGCAGGAATACATTTTATCTTGTAAATGAGAAATTGTGGTTTATTTTTTTCTTTCTTATGCATATTTTCGGTTCAAGTTTTGTGAAATTGAATAATAATGCATAAATTTCTTTGACTTGAATCTCTCTTCGGCGGACTTCTTTGTTTACATACATGTGGGACTTGTACACATGTGTCTTTGTACACGTCTGCGAAGAAAGGTTCAAAAACATTATTTTGATAAACACTAAGGTAAAATAAATTCATAAAATTAAGCGGGTCCTTACAAGAGATAGTAACATCTATATATGTAGAATCTTAATACATGTAATAAGGCAACCGAAGGGTAAAGTGGCCCAAGGTCAAGGAAAAAAAATGGGGAGGCTTTCAACTTCACAAACACCTTCACAGATTGTTTTATAACCATACCCGAGACTACTAACAGTTATTAGACCACACTGATCATGTAAAGCAGGACATGTACACAAATGTATAGTTGAAATGATTATCATAAGTCCTGAAAACTAAACAAATTCTGGGACAAATCTTGACAAAAAGTGTCACCAAGTGGTTTTCCATGAATATCATTATAAAAAATTAGTCCCGAGTCAGTTTTCATATAACAATGCAGTCCCCTTGCCATGGTTTGTGCACCTAAGCCTTTTCCTGGTAAATTGAAGACTGAGTGATAGCCAAGAAACTAAAGACACACAAATATGTGTTAATGACATAGAATAATTATTAATTAAGATATATTTTTCCTATGTTTATTGCCTTTAGTTCTAGCTAATGTTATGTTGATAAACATCTTTTACATTCATTATAAAAAGTACTCACTACAAAAATCTTAATACTTTGTGGTGAACAAATTTCACTCCTGCCTTTAAAACTGAGTTGAAAAAATCATCTATTGTCATTTTATAGAAATGGAGCAAGAAGAATTTGTATTTACAAAAAAAGAAGTACATTGTTTCGAAACAGAAAATGAAAAAAGGATTATCTGAAAAGAAAGGCTACAAAACTCACTAGTTTAAATTTGGATAATTGTGAACTGATTTACTATGAAAAAAATCTCCTACAAATAAAACAACTGTTCTAATTAAGTCCCAGAAACAATTTTTTTTTTATCAAAATCAGTTAAATTTGTTTAATATCTTATCTACAAATATTTCATTAAAATGAAAGAACTCTTATTTTTCCAATATTTTGAAGAGAAGATAATCCCTTCTTTTTATGTCCAACATTCATGTGGAAGGAACATATATAGATTTACCCTTGTCTGTCTGTATGTACGTATATTAGGAATTCTTTATGCATTAGGATGGGGCAAACGTGTCTTACAGAAACCAGATCTCCATTTTCTGTGTGTAATCCTTTTCCTGATATATAGCATCCGCACAAACTATAGTAACATTACAGTGTACCTGAAAGTTTCGTTTGTAAACTAGGATCTATTTTGACTTTTAGGACATTCATTATATTATTATTTATAAGTAGAAAATGAGATAAAGCCTAGAGTTGTTCAGAAAAAGTTGCCAAAAGTATATGGGTGCACGGTAACTGAAAAATACATGTAGTAATTTAATTATTTTATCAATACTACACAAATAAACATAAATAATGTTTGTTGCATAATTTTATAAATGACAAACTTGCAATAAAGAATGAATTTTTTCTTTACAAGACAGGTTCAGATAAAAATGGATACATAAAGTTTGAGTTAAAACCTAAGCAGATGGATGCTATCAATCATTTTCGAAGGGAGAAGATGTGATATGTAATCTGCCTGTTGGATATGGTAAGAGCCTGATATTTCATATTTCACCTGGTACATGTAATATAAAGTTTTAGGGGATATCCACAAAAGCAAAAAAAACAGTGGGAAAAGTCCACACATTATATGTACAAGGAAGATTCCCCAAAGTCTGGAGACCTTGGAATATTACTGCTAAGAAAGGGAAAGTTCACATTTGGAAAATCCCACGTTTGTCATAGTTTTAATTGAAAACTACAATCATCTTCTTTAGTTCAACACAGATCACTGGCAGATAAGTACACATGACCTACATTTCATGCTTGAGTTACTCCATTAAATTTGTGTGTTTGGATCCTTGTGTCAAAATAAAAATTTGGTACTGTCGATTTATCATTTCAAATGGATATTAAGAATTCTATGCACAGGAGGACAGGGCATCCATGTCTTACAGACACATGATCTCTAGTTGTATTTAAATAATCATTAAAATTTGATGTTTTGATAATGACGGAATATTTATTTTTCTGGCCCTGCCACTGGAAGCTGCTAGTTGTAAAATTTACTATCCATATCTACTAATACATCAGTGTATAATACAGTCTCCATATTATAATGGTAGTACCACCTTTTAGGTGATGTTGGTTCGAATCCAACTGGTGACAAATCAAACATGCTTTTAACATTATCCCTGCTTGCTTACCTGTTATTGCATGTTTCCACACAGATAATTTTGAATCGGCATATATATCATCTTTTCTTACTTGCTTGCTTATCCACTGTATTTAAGTTTGAATCAGATTACATTGTGTATACCTTTTTCATATACATTTGACGAGGATGAACAAAGAAAAATGACACTTAATTAATCAAGAAATTATCACCCTGTTTGGATCAAAGGAAATTTACAAAAATTGCTGATAACATAAAAAATCATTCTCAGTTTATCAACTTAGCATAATTGTACAAATTGCTTATATCTAAGTACTTTACAATTTCAAATATTTAACTTGGTACAATGTATAATCTAAATGCATTATCTTATATCAATAAAAGTAATCACATTTTTTATTGACAGGGGTAAAGAATTCCGGAAAGCCTTTAATGAAATTGGAAGTTTAAGGTCATTTTTTCCAGCAGCACCAATGGTATGCTTATCAGCAACTATTGGGGGCTAAAAACCAACATTTTCATAAAGCTTTGTATAAAGCTCTTGCCTATTTCTTGTATTAGTGTAAATGTTTTTTTTTTTTATTTTGTTTTTTCTCACTTTTCTAGAGATCATTCCTGCACACAAAGAAACTGAACATTGACGATTTAGAGTTCTTCACAAACTTTTGGATACATTTAGAGATTACCATGCTACAACCAAATAGGAAATAGCAAATTACACCAAAAGAATTGAAAAACTGAAAGAGATAGACACTAGAAGGCTGCAGAGATTAGGTATACTAATTGATTAGATAATTCTCATTAGGCCATTCTTAAAAATTGTTGGTTTGCTGTTTTCCCTTTCACAACTTTGATGTAGGTAGGTAGATGAATTATTTTTTTTTATGAAAAAGCCCCAAAAATAGAACTAAAATATTTTGGAAATGAAGAAAAGAAATCTTGAGCAGGTAGATTTTTTGTGAGTCTGTCAATAAACCGCAAACCAAGAATTCTTTAAGGATTGCTTTATCACATTTGCGATGTTTTTCTTTGATTTAATAATAATTTCCTTTTTCAGAGCAGTAGGGTGAGATTTGAAATTATCGCTAAGGACACATTTGCTGAAGTTGATATAAACAATGTGTCCACAATTTGTCAAATGAATAAAATGTACTGTAGGTTAAAGGGATAAATTCACTAAACCCAGTTTTATGCCTATTTATTCTTGAAAATTTCAATTTACTTTCTAAAAAGTCTTATTCAAGTATTTAAATTTAAAATGATAAATGAATTCAGGCATTCTGAATTAACAAGATGTTACATCTTAATTATGCCAGAATGTGTCATACTTCTTTCTAAAATATACTATTTCAAAGAATTTGTATGAAAGTTAGAGGTGTCAATGTATATTTGTTCCGTCTAACAGAAGTTCCCCTGGAAACTTTGTTATGAACAATGCCATAATATCTGTTCTTGTTGGAACAAATATTCTATGACCTTTATTCCGTTAGGAACAAATACTGTATATTCCAGAATATTTCTTCCATTTGGAACTAATACTACGAGGAACTTCTATTTCATGACAGAGGTTTAGGAAAGCGATTGATACGTTTTGTCTTGACTTAAGTTATGAATTATATAAACTAAGAAATTAATAGGTTCTTATATGGGTCCCTATTTAACATCTTGAAGAAATTAAGGAGTTGTATAACTTATTTAAAAAAAAAACATTGCATTTTACAGGCAATTTACGTACAATCATGGATAAAACCAGGCATCTTCATTTCCTACACTTTCACACTAGACTAGTATTGTTTATATATAAAGACAACTTTATATCTTTATATCACTGCGCTGACTTGACATAAAACTGATATATTAATAAGGCTTAGAACCCTGGGAGATACGAGGCTCTGCTGAACATTTGCAATGGCTGGAGCCGAGTTAGTATTTTGAAGTTTTGGTCACATCAGTGCATCATTATTATCTTTATACTGCAACGTAGAATCTCAGAAAAGGTATTTTAAGTAAAAAAAAAACTATTTTGACCTGAATCAACCAACATCCTGGTAATTTCAAAACAATTACTGTTAGGTTTGTGACGTCACAATAAAAAGTTAAATACAGGCAGTGACATGGCATTTTGACTGCTCAAAAAGAACAGTCAGTTGATGTATGAATATACATATTTGATTTATCATGCATATATTTTAAATTCTAAATAGTTTTGTATGAAAATTTAATCTATACTAACTAAAATTTAATTCTTATTTCCTTAATTTCACAAGTGCAAATATATATATATCTTATGCATGATCTTTTTTTACTTGCAGGAACTGAAAAGTAAAGAAATTAAAGTAACAGAAAGAACATTATAATTTTATTAATATAATATTCAACTCAAAAGTAAATGTTGTTGTTTTTTCAAAGTCATCTGTTAATTCTAAAAGTCAGTTGCATACACATGCACCAGTAATAGAAGACAATCAGTGTAGACAATCACGTATCTGTGTATGTAAATAGCAACAAAAGTAAAACACATACATCAGATTACCCACAATACTAATAGCAATGACTTACGTAACATATGAAAATAGAATAGACAATGGAAATGGGGTGTGTAAAAGAGACAACAGCTTGATCAAATAATCACCACCTCAGATAAAAAATATGGAGCCCTGTGTTAATTAAGCATCAAAGGGAAACATGCAAAAAATTACGTTTGAAAACAAAGATAATATATATGAAAAACATATGTTTACGACTAATGAAAATCATATGAAAAACATATGTTTGTTAAAGTCATATAAAAAACACATGTTTGTTAAAATCATATGAAAAATGTGTTTTCCATATGTTTACATGTATGAAAAACATGTTTTTCATATGATTTTTAAAACATATGTTTTTCATTTGTTTCTCATATGTTCAAAATCATATGTTTCCATACTGGTCCTAAATATATGTTACCATATGTTTTCAAACATATGAAAAACATATGGAAATAATGTTGCAATGTCCTAGGTAGGAACACGCAGATTTATCTTTCAATCCGAATGATATAACAGAAAACCCTGAAAGGTGAAGGGAATTCCTCATTATATTGGAGGTGCTGTCAATTTTATGTAGTTGGGATACATATAAAAAAAATTAATGTCTTTGAAAAAAAAAATGGAAAAGACCCAAGTTCTCGATTGCAGAGTTAATATTGTTTGTAGGGAATTTCGTTTTTCATTCGAACTCCACAATCTATTTCATTAAATTCTGGCGAAATGCCACGAGTGACCTCGAATTCACACCTGCTGTGAGGAACAATAACTCAGTCAAAAAATGATAAATATGTATGCATCTGGAGCTCCGCAAGTAGGGAATATTGTATACTGTTTATTTGTTGTTTTTGGGTTTTTTGTGTGTATTTACTTGAATTATTTTCAATCATAAGAAATTAGTATGAATGGTTGTTTGTATGGTATATGTATGTGTGGGTTGTGTATGCTTGTCTTTCGTGTTTCATGTTGATTTACATGCCCTTTGTGGGCCCTTTGATTTGGAATAAAGAAGTTTGATTCGATTTTATTCATTTTAGATTTGAAATATACTAAATTATACTGTTTATATATTTTTTGTCAGGTACAAAAATTCATATTTTTTCAATTTTTTTTCATACAAATTAGTTTGATAGATAACATGGATAAGATAGGGGGATCGACCTGGTCAATTTGGGTAGAAATACCCTCTCTGTTTTTGTGGTTGTTGGTTTACTTTAAAAGAGAGATTTCAGGTTTCAAATGAATACCTAAAAACGCATCAGTTGTCTATTCTTGATATGTAATAATTATTTTAAAAAAAGTCGATCGGTACATTTTATCCATGTAGCCACATGGCCACAGTAGGCTGTAATCGAAAACAACCTTCCAACTGGGTTGTTTGGGTTCATTATAACTTGCAAATTGTATTAATCGACAAATAATAATAATAATAATAATGTCAATCTTATCCGTATATATATAGATAATCTCTTGATCTCATGACGTCACTTCCATAAAAAAGTAGTTCGTATTTTTACGGGAAATTTCAATATTTCTCCTAGAGTTATCTACCTTAAATCACAACTCTGCAGCGAATGAAAACAATATGAAAACCGTTGAGGGCAAGGGTCAATTACCGAGCTTGTGAGTTTCGATCCTTGCTTGGAAGTTGGAAGTGAACTTGTTATTCTAATATAATTCCATTTTAATTTGGATATGATAAAATACAAAAATTTCATTGGTCGGAAGGGCAAAATCATAAAAAATTATACATCGATAAACCCGTATTTGGCAAGTATATTCATGCGCTTTCTTGGTTATTTAACCCTTTCACTGCCACAGGAAATTCACATAAATATACATTCAGTGCCAACCTGTTTTGTTTTACTGCCGATTGTCCGGTGACGTTCACACAGTCGGACCGCCAAGTCAATAATGGCGTCGTTTTTATTTACAGAGTCACGTGACTTTTCATTTGAAAATGGGTCATTTTTTGAAACGTCAATCACCTGCCGGTTTTTCTGGCCATACATGACGTACGGTTTGAGTTGGGTCTAGGGGATGGTATTAAACGGTTTCTGAGAATATTTTCTTTTCATATTAGTTTAAAAAATACATTTTAGCGTGCTTTTCATACAAAATTTTACAATCAAAGTTGGCAATGATGCCGACGATTTCGTCACCGTTGGTCAGAAAAAGGACAATTTCTTCATTGTCAGATCTCGGGACGGGGATTTTTTAATCGGAAAAGGTGTACTGTTCCTTTTCTCACGAACAGTTCAAATATTTATCCGCAAAACCGAGTGAAACGCAATTCGAGCGAGCTTTTTCTGTGAAAATTACGTGATAAAGGGGGATAATCAACGTTGACGTTGTCAATAAAATGTAAACAAAGAAGGTATGACGGTAGCGATCGATAAAAAAAGGAACTTTAAATAAGTTTCACGCTTGGTTGTCAAATGATATAATAAATGTGTCAATAAACATAAAAAACCCCATATTTAAGAATAAATAATGTACCAGGGGGGAAAAGGGAGGTGGTCAGGCAGGTGCTTCCACTTACTTCTATCATTTTCTTGTGGAGGGGTTCAGGATCTTTCTGTTGAATGGTAGAATAAGCAGAAATGAATTTAAAATTATTTTCCATAGAAATTAACAACTGAAAGCCTGGGGAGTAGCTGAATTACTGGTATGCAATGTAGGTCTATTTGAGTAATGACAAATGTTTATATTTTTTATTCAAAAACGGGACTGAATAATTTTTTTTCACTTTAATTTTGAAAAAAATTACTTGCTCCAATTTCTATTTAAATGGTTTGTGCATTTTGCAATGTGGAAGCTATTAAATAATGGATTTTTGTCTTTATCAGGACCTAAATTGTGAGTTTTTGGTTAAAAAGTAACAAATTACAAAAAAAAGCATTGGAAAAAAAAGAAAATTTTATTAAAATTAAAATTACCTTTATCCATTACTCAATTGTCAAAACTGTAAGGATCTGACATGGACAGATTTATTTTTTGCCAGCAAATCACATGAATCATATGCATATTCTTTTCAACAAAAGGAAATTTTACATTTGTACATTAAGTTATGCCTTCCCAATCTGGTTTTTCATGAATTAATATTTATTGTATTGATTAAGAATAATTATTATTGATTTTTGTGTATTTGACCTATTTCACCTCCCGTAGTGCCAAAATTGGTAAAACAAAAATATACATGTGATTTTATAGACCAATTTCTCATGCTTATTATTGAAATTTGCTGACTTTCCATGTAAAAAAGTAAAAATCTGGACATGAACATGAATTAAAAATCATGAAATAACAAAATAAAATCATTTGTTTAAGAAAAACTGTAATATGGAAGTCTAACCCAAGATCCTGGATTTTGAAATGAAAGGCAAAGCACAAAAATTAGAAATTTTCAACAGAATTTAAGATAATAGGTCAATTAACATGAATAATGCTGTATACATGTACATAACGAATATTCTTTGAGAACACAACCAAATATAATAAAACTGAAAACTGAAAACTATTACTTGATTAAATCATAGGACTATTCTAACTAAATAGTCTAGATGACACCAGAGGGTAAAAAAATTAAATCATAAATGAAAAGAAATTAGATAACCTTACTTAAAAAAAGTGGTTATAAAATTTGAAGTTGTAGATATTACAAGATTACTATTTTGACAAAAATTTAAGAAATTATACACATAGAGACATATGAAAATCATACACTATTGTCCATCCAAAGTAAAACAAATACACCTAAAATATATTTTTTGATATACAATTTAAAAACAATTATTTACTAATAGTTTTCCTGTACATTGCCAATAATAATAAATAAAACTGGTAGCTCATATGTTGAGTATTTATGCATAATTTCACAATATTGTAAAGACTAAAAGTGTTCCAACACGATTTATTCTTATTTTGTCGGTGAATCTTTTTTTTTATTATCTTATTTTTAAACAAATCATCTCATCATGGATTTTTTTCTGTCCATAATGTAACTTATTAGATGAACCTGAGTAAATTTTAAAAAAAAAAAAAAAAAATGTGTATCATCAACCACTAAAATGGGAAGGGCCCAGGGCAATTTTCAGGTGACTGATCTTGAAAATAGACACTCCTTTAAAATTTTATGCAGAAAATTGAATATCCAACATAAAAAATACTTCAATCGTGTCATTATGTGAAAACAAGAATAACACACTTCATTTCTTTGCATATTTTGATATCCCTGGACATTGAGTAAGAACTATGTAACGGAGTCTCGGGACAGCCTTTTTAACTTGAAAATGAAAGACCCGATACTATATCAATTTGCAAAACAAAGCATTATAGGCTCCTCCCAGTGAAACGGTAAACGAGCGAGATCTGTTCATTGGCTAAAAAGTGGCAACGTGTGTCGCCGGCCATTTTGAGGTGCGCAAAAATACTCACTTTTGATGTCTCATACGTTTATAATTTTCAGTGTCAGGTGAATCCAATAGGCCAGGGTGTTAACGAAATAATTTTTACACATATTTCCATCCATGTTATTTGAAAGTCAAAAACTAGCACAACGATATTTACACATTTCACACCCGTCATGTCAATCAAAAATTCGAGGCGGGACTAAAAGCGCCATCTGGTGTAAAAAATTCTGAAATTATCTCCACCTGTTTCTCTGTAAATAGAATGCACTAGCGTAACGGTCAAAATGGCACTTGGCGGTCCGACTGCACAATAGCATGACGTTAACAATGGCACAGCTTTAGCTTCCATAAAAGGGGTAAAATTAGGGAATACTGAATCTGAATATGGACAATTTTCGAGATTTTAAATTTCATGGAATATTCTTTAATACATCTATATACTTGGCAACATATCTTTTCTAGAATCTTTGATAAAATCGAGAAGGTGGGTCCAGGGCTAAGCCCCCACCCAAAAACGATTTTAAGGTATTTGGAAGCTGTTTCCAGAGTGCAAAAATGTGAATTAAGTATTACCAATTCAATTCAATTCAAATGTTTATTGTCATATAAACATAAAATGTTTGTGACATATAATACAAGTAAATAAAAAACATTATAATTGTATATACACAAGTAAATCAGTAGTCCCCGTCCTCAGTTCTAATGACCTTTTTATAAAGGAACCAAGTCTATTTACTTGTGATGGTGTTGATGGGTTTAATATAAAGCTTAATTTCTTAATTATACTTAAATCATCAAACCCTGGATTTTGATTTATAATTTCTGTTAAATATTTATTTCTAATACAAGAGTTTATTTTGCATTCTAAAAGGAAATGGCATTCATTATCTAAGCTATTGCAAACTTTACATTTTCTATCCTCTCTAGGTATCTTTAAATGCCTGCATTTTTCTATTAATAAATTATGATCGCTAATTTTAAGTTTTACTATGATATTCGAAATTTGGATTTACTAAGAAATTTTCGATAAAGGGATTATTATAATTTAGTCTAACTTTATTATATAAATATAATTTACTTTTTTCATCTATTTCAGTCATCTTATTTTCGACTAAATTTTCATAGTATTTTTCAACTTTTGACTTTATTTCTTTTTTCTTTATTTTAAATCAGTCAGCCTATTAATATTTTGTATTTGGTCAGTAATAACATCTGATTCTTCTATAATGTTTTTGGCATACGTATACCACGAAAAGATTCCATATTCATCTAATTCTTTGCACAGTGCAAAGGACTCTTTCAGAAGAGGGTTAATGCTCTCTGAATAAAGTCTTAATAAATATAGTGTGGATTGAACTTTTATATGATTTTCTAAGGGAAGTCTTCCGAGTTTCATTCTAGTTGCTAAATTACAAGCATTTTTTCTTGTTCCCAAAATATATTTGCAAAAAGAAAGGTGTAGATTCTCATTACCAATGAAGTTTCATAACCGTCGGCTCTTTATCAGATCAAACGGATATTTTTATTTCAACCATTAAACGACGTATAAGCACTGAAAAAATCCCTGGGAAATTTAGAAATCCCGGAGAATAGTACAGTTCACCCAGTAACCCGGTTATGGGGTCAAATTTCCTGAGGTTCAGGGAGAAATCCGGAGCATTGGTATGTATGCATCCATATATAGCTATATGACCTCATTCATTTTTTGTCATATTTTTTACTGAATTTAACAAAATCTTTGATATAAATTGTGGTGCAAATTTCGTCGATTTCAACTCATCAGTTGTGCGCAGGGTACAATTTTGAAAATCTCGAATAGCCCCCCCTTCCCCCCCAAAAAATGGGTCAAAATAATCGGGATAGAAGTTAACATCAAAAAATCGGGGACGCTAGTTGCTATCAAAAGTAATCATTGGGGAATTAACTACTGCCGTGTAGAAATGAATACCATTTATTTATTAATAATAAACAGCTATCTGAAGGAACAAAAATTGATAATTTTCGGAAATAAAAATGGAATAAGATTGCGATATGATCTCGAACTGGAAATGGTAGAGATCTCCACCCTATAACCATATTTTTTCTCCTTATTAGTATACACATTCATTGATGTATAATAGGGGTACCTAGTGGGTATTATGTCCTGCCTCTCAAAATATGTTTGTCTTCATAAATTTGAAAACTTTGAGATTCCCACCCTATAACCATATATAAATTTAGAGTATCCTCTGTGAATTTTAGTTACAGTGCTTTTTGTAATACTGTCATGATTGCTTGTGATAATAAACTTTCATGAAGTCTTGGAACTTGCAAATGATGCAGGTACCCTTGTTATCTTCCTACGTTATATAAAATGGTTGAGATTTCTTTTTATGAAATACCCCGTAAATAATTATAAATATTTTGGTATTAATTCAAAATCCATTGCTAAAGCGTGCATATTAGCATCAGTACTGGACATGAGCACTTTGTGCTATGGTTAAAACTTTTTTGGACCAATAATAAATCTATGAATTAAAAAAAATTTAAAGGGATATGCCATTTAAAAAGGGATATTTTTTAAGAAAGTTTTGTTTTGTTTGTTGAAATGTTGTATTATTTTTTTTGTATTGTTATTTTTATCTGATAAAAAGATACGACTCACATGAGTTAGTACTGCCGGTAAAATAGAAATATACATGTAAGGTATATATCTTCAATTTCACATACAGCTTTCCTCATCCACTATGTCAACACATTTCAGTGTTCTTTATATCAATTGGAACATTTTGACCAAAATTTGATTTCATAAAAGTTTGTTGCGAAAAATTTGAGTATTTACAAAAATAAATAAAAACAAGAGACAATTTCATTAGGGGTGATGGTAAATAATCCATGCTATTTCATTAAAGGCGACCAGAAAGTCAGGATTATGGTAATACTCATATACAGTCAACTCTCATTATGTCGAATCCATTGGAACCTGAAAATCTAGTTCAACTTAAGCATAAAATTTCGAGATATCAGGAGAATGTATAGTTACTGTTGCTGTGGGTCCAAACAGATAATTTGAGTTACCCGGAATTTAGACTTAAATGTGTTCGAGATAACGAGAGTCAACTGTACATCTGATCTGTTTTTGAAAAAAAAGTGTCATGTAACTTTGCCCTTTTAAGTTTTAAAAAGATAAGTGTAATCCCTGGAAAGAGGGATTATTACCCCGGACGTATCTATGTTTGTTCAAATACTACGTTTGTCCTAATTTACACTGGACGTTAAACAATAATTCATCCATCCATCAAATGCTACGTAATTATGGAGATGCCCCTTACCAAACCTCGTCACTGTGTACACGGTAATGAAGTTTGGGACGTCATAGTAATGCTACGTTATTCCCATTGTTTAACGTCAAGAAAAAAACAATGGCCCAAAAGTGGCCCCGTGGCAGTGAACGTAGTATGAAAAAAGTGGCCCAAAAGTGGCCGTGGCACAGAGATGGTTAAAGTTTCAAATGAGACATTAAATGTGAAGAATGCTGTAAAAGAATAAATTTTAAGGATGATACTGACAATAATAGTTCAAATTTAATGAGAAATGGTTTAAAACTTGATGAAAATTGCGTTTTCAAAAATTCCGCGAAAATTTGCTGCACGGACGTCACAGTCAAGATTGCAACGTCATATTTGTAAACAACGCGAGTTGGATACTTCAAACTTAAAACCCTTTCGCTGCCACGGCAAAATTCCAAAAATCTACGTTCAGTGCCAAGACTTGTTTTGGACGTCGTTGCGAAGGTAAAGAGGCTTTATGACGTCAACAATAGAAGATATTGAGCTCAGATGAATGGTTGTTTCCATTTCTACGGCAATTCCGATATATCCTGGATTTCCACTGTAGAAATGTTAGACATCGGAACAGGGGTAAAGTAAAAACTGTCAGACACTACTTTCCGTATTGCCGATGTTTCTCTGAAATTCTGTAAGTTGCCAAAAGTGATATCGCCCATATAAGGGACAAAAATACATTCTGAAAAATATATAAATACAAAAAAAATAACGTAAATTTATTTGTAACGTCAAAATTTACGACCATATGCTAGTATTATATGGGGACAGGCAAAGTCGTATTTGAGGTGGTTGAGGATCCGGAAGTGACGTCACCGGAACAGGAAATGACGTCACAGGAAGTGACGTGACCAGAACCGGAAGTACCGGAAGTGATTTGTGCGCATGCGCAACCGGAAGTTATGGGTTTTTCTCGCGTACTCATTTCGCTCCTGTTGCTTGTTGCTGTTCGTCATCGCTTATCTTCTCTTGCTCTTTGCTGTTCATCTCTACTCAGGACCTTACTCGCGTGTTCATTTCGCTCCTGCTGTTTGTTGCTGTTCGTCATCGCTGCTATTCTCTTGCTCGTTGCTGCTCATCGCTACTCAGGACCTTACTCGCGTGCTCATTTCGCTCCTGCTGCTTGTTGCTGTTTGTCATCGCTGCTCTTCTCTTGCTCATCGCTGCTCTTCTCTTGCTCTTTGCTGATCATTGCTACTCAGGACCTTACTCGCGTGCTCATTTCGCTCCTGCTGCTTGTTGATGTTCGTCATTGCTGCTATTCTCTTGCTCTTTGCTGCTCATCGCTACTCAGGACCTTACTCGCGTGCTCATTTCAGTTTTGGGGCTACAGCTGCTAGTGGTGGTCGATTGTCGTTATTCAAAAATTGAATCTGTACATTCAGGTCATTTGAAAGGCCACTCTGCATTTATCCAGGTTTGTGACTGGCTATCATAAGATAGGCTGCATTAATCCTCCTCAATTTTTTAAGGCCACTCTGCATTTGTCCAGGCTTGTGACTGGCTATATATATGTTTAAACATATATAGGCTGCATTACCCTCCTTCCCTTTTTTTAAATTTTTTTTTAATTTTAAATTTTTTTTTATATATATTTTTTCTGTATTTTTTTTGTAATATGTTCCAATTCCTTCGTCACATAGAGTCATTGCTGTCTTCAGGTGGTGGTGGGTCGTAGTCGTTCAATACACGGTTAAGCAGATATTTTCGTTTTTCTACGGCATATTCCCATGATTTTTTTGATTCGTAGTATTCCTCTTCTCTCAGGCGTTTAGCCGTTTTCTTGATCTTTCTATGTACGAGGTCTTTATTCATGTCTTGATGCCAAGATATCAGTCCGACGTAATGCTTTCGTATTTCGTCTCTGTATGTGTCAAACATGTCTCTATATGCTGCCAAGCGTGCCTCGTTTTCTTCCATTCCGGCTTCGACTAGTTCGTTTACTTTCTGTGAGTATTCCGATTGATGTACTTGAAATGTTCTATTCAAAATGACTTCCCATGGGGACTGTTCGCGTTGCTCTTCGGGGTCTTCGTTGGATTCATGGACACTGCTTTGTTCCGATTCCTCGTTATCGGCTTCTGTGGTAATGTCTGAGACTGAATCACTATAGTCTGTTGAATCCTCTTCCATACCGTGTGCATTCTTTTTGTGTCGCACTAGGTTGAAGTTTCGCTTGGACTGGTATCCACATATGTCACAGGTATACATTTAAGACGTCTTTCTTTCATGGGATTCGATAGTAGAATGAGCTCCGGTCGTCCTGCAAGTGCTTATATTAGCTACAGGTTCCTCAACGGCTTGTTGATTCATACACAAACGTTTGGTAAAGTATTCGTTTCGAGATTGTTGCAGTTCAGATTTCACTTTTCTGATGAGGTCTCTATTAAGTCTTGTCCACTCGTTGTCAATCCTTCTACACCCCTTGCAGACATTCATGTTTTTGTAGAATTCCGCAACGCTCTTATTTATTTGACACTTTGTACATTTCTTGTTTGGGTCCACTTTGCTGGGTCCTCCACTTGTGTTGTCCATCCGTTTGGTTCTCTCCACTTTGGTTGGAAGTATTTTTCTTTTCATTTCTGGTTTTGCTTTGGTCTTTGAAAGATCCACAGGTATTAAGTATTTAGCAGGAACCAATGAACCGAGAGGCGTTTTCGACTCCATTGATACGTGTGTGTTGTTTGACGGTCTTCAAACAACTGACAAAATTAAACAAAACCTCTGATTATATTTTCGTTAAAAGCGTTCCATTGGTGTCATGGTGACGAAGATTGCTTTTTTCTATTCATTCAGACCTCACAGTTCGCTGTTCGCTGTTCGTTGTCGAAAAAATTACCTTTTTGATGTTTACGGACAATAAAATTTCAAGCATGACTGGTTGATATTATTGTGATTATTAACAATTTAAATTTTGAAATGTAACGTTCAGGGGTCAAATAAAACGAATTTACGTTTTGAATGTGACAATTTATAAACATATACTTAATTTACATTAGATTTTTTTTTAAACATTTAGTAATATTTTAAAAAGAAGAACATAAACCTGATCCACAGTATATTATTATCCCCACACTTTCGAAGGTATTTAGGGGATAAAGTGATTATCTCCGTCCGTCTATCTTGTCCACCATCCATCCGTCACACTTTCTTGTGACATCAACTCATAGGCCCATTCACTTTTGGGTGAAGGAATTTAATTTCTGTATAGAAAGGTTGCATTCTCACTTGCAGATGCGCAAAAAGGTTTTAAAATGTTAATTCTCTTAAATTGGGGTTCACGAGGTCTAATTTCGAAAATTGTCAATTAATTTAATCTTGTGACGTAAACTTCTCTTTTATGACTTTCAATTTATGCATTTTATTTCTATACAGTATTGTTATGCACCATATGTACATGCGTAATAAGGTTTAAGAATTTTAATTTTCTAAAATTGGGGCCCATAGGAGTCGAATTTAAAAAAAAATTCCATTTTAGTTTGTGACGTAAACTGCTCTTTCATTTTCCAATTTACGCATTTTATTTCTATACAGTATTGTCATGCACCATGTGTGTATGCGCAATAAGAATTTAGATTTTCGATTTTCTAAAATTAGGGTCCACAAGAGTTGAATTTAAAAAATTATGAATTTTATCTTGAAACGTAAACTCCTCTTTCATTTTTCAATTAATGCATTTTAAAAAGTATATATAAATGCGCAATAAGGTTTTAGAATTTTGATTTTATAATATTCGGGCCAACGGCGGTCGAATTTAAAAAAGTTGAATTTAAGCAAATAACCTGAATTTCTCTTTCATTCTTCAATTTTAACATTATGTTTCTTAACACTATTGTCGTAAACCATATGTAGATGTGTAATTAGGTTTTATAATTTGGATTTTGAAAACTTGGGCCCCACAGAGATTGATTTGATTTCTTCATAGAATATTTGCATATAATCTGTAAATGGGCAATAAGGTTTTAATTTCTTGAATTTGTGTAAGTGTCCCATCTAAATCTGGGGGTGAGGGGAACACTGTTGATTCTGACAGAAGCTTTCTAGCTTATATATCAATTGGCAAAATTGAAAATCAAGTGAAATTTCTAATAAAATATTAAGCTGGAATATATTCTTTTTAATATTATGATTAAAATTTCTTTCCTGCACCTCTGAAAGTACATGAAAAAAGAGATATATTTTCTATCTCATTGTCACTGTAATATATAAAATTTCTAATTTGAATGTTAGAAAAATTTGTGAAGAGCATAAAATCTGCATTATCCAATTGCAGTGCAAGGTATTAATGAAAAAAATTGTGGCAGATTTCAGGGCTTCAGGATCGGCCTAAGGTATTTTCATTTATGGAAGATTTGTTGCTACCTGAAGTACAAAATGAAAAAAGAAAAGTCGGTTTGGAATTTCATTTAGTATGATAAATGGAATTTTATTTACAGCTAACATTTCTTTAATTAAGAATCTCACATTTATATTACTTATTTTCATCTCGGGGTACTCAAGTGCAGTAAACTACACTTCTTAATTACAAATGTATTGCAGCGATAACATTTTCAATGTCTGTCATCTCTAGTTGTCCTATAGATAACAAACAACAATTAGCCCTTCTATGTTAGCCCAATATGCAATAAATTTTAATAAATTTCCATATGAATTTATAGAAAAATTATAGCAATCCGTTGTGGCGGAAGTGTAACGGAATAATGTAAACAATTTAAAATATATGGTCCCGTTGCTTTTCTTGCCTGACAATAAGATTGAAAAAAGAGGGATGCAATTTTCCCGAAAATCCGGGATCCACCATTTAAATCTTCAATTTGCATACATTTTTAAACATTCATGCGAAATACTTTGATTTAAAATATTTCGAGTAAAGACCCACTCTCGTTTTAAATCATTTACAAATAATATGATATTGACCAATCGGAAGCGAGTGTGATATTCATTTTGGGGCTCAATCATCTCTTCATAAAATGCCCAGTGAATCTTCTAATGGTGTATTGTAACCTATACTGCATACACATTTATAACTATTCTCCTCTTAGCAAGTCGATGTCTGCAACACTGTGTTTGTACAAATATATTGGCGAGCACAATATTATCAAGGACTTTTAAGGTAAATGTGTTTTCCATTCATTCAAATGTTGGAGAACCGTGATTAATCAATGTTATGGAAAATCTTAACTAAACAGTCCTTTTAAAATTTTTATGGAAGCACATTATTTGTACAACACTCACCTTGATAATGTTCGAATCTTCAGACTGCAAGCTTCATGCTCTTCAATTGTCACTAATGTTATATTAATCTATAGAAGTAATGTGATATCTTAGTTCCTGGTCTTTTCCTCTTTGGTATGGTAATTATGTTTATTCAATTGAAATGTTTTCTAACCAACCATTTATTCTAAACTTTTAAAATGTTTAAATGACATGGAATTAGAGAAACTACTTTTCATTGACTTTATGTGTAGATGGGGTTGAGAGATTCAGGATTTGGGTGGATACCATTCTTTAAAATTTGATAAATTAACATGAAAACTGGTGTGCGGTTAATGTTCATGAGAAATATACGTGTTACGGGAATAATGCAAACTTTTTTCATATTGAATGTTTATTCAGAAAGCACACTTAAAATTGTGTAAATTTATTTGTTGTAGCCTCTATTGTTTTCTAGATATACCGTGTTTATTTATACTTTTTTGACAAATTACATGCTGTTTGCCACCGTAAAAAAATCCATTATATAATTTCTGAGTATATATTATTCAATGTATATTATATCGAACGAATGGAATCTCTGTAGAAGTTAAAATAGCGCCAGGTCTACAGTCAAAGTGGAAATGTTATATATCTAAATCGATTTTTTTTCTCTTACGGAATTGCATGGATCTCTCCATGTCGAAATAAAATGATCATCTGAAAATGACCAAAAGGGATAAAGTCAAAACGAAAGACAGAGCTATCCACGAGACGGATTGACGGACCATATTCAACTGACGGAACGTTCGTGTATATTGTTCACATGGTTCTTTAAACGTTTGACTTCGTGTGAAAAGACTTGTTTATTCAGAAAATTTCAATTTTAAAGCAATAACATTCTTTTATTGTTTACGAACAGTAAAATGGCAAGCATGACTTGCATGTATTAATATCATTTTAATTATAATGATTGAAATATAATGTTCGTCTGGGTGTTTACGTATATAGGATAATTCGATTGACAGGATGTTCCAGAGCACATAACATATGAATGCTGGAATATTCATATATAAGATAGTTTATCATATATCATGAAATGAAATCCTAGGCTAGTTTCTATGTTGACCTGAGTTACTTGCAAATGTAAATCAGGACATAGATGCTTTGGTGTGCGTGGTTCACTCGGTGTACTCAACCATGTCACTTTGTGTTGTTGATAAATGAAACCTTGTTACAGAAGCGTTTCAATATGGTTATTTCTGTCTTCTCAGTACTCAGAGATACCGTCTGTCACCTCTAGAATTAAGTCTTAAAAAGTATATAACTATCCTCCTCTAGTCGAATTCTACATCACCTATGTGTTCATATTTTATCTGACACATCTTGGATAACATGAATTTGATTTTTTTTTTCAATTTTAGAGAACCGTGATTAAATCGTATTTTGCCAGTAGAGGACACAAATTTTAATGGAAACACGTAATTTGCACAACTCTCTTTGGTAATCTGCGAATCTTCATACTGCAAGTTTTATCCTCTTCAGTTGTCACTAATTTTATATCAATCTATAGAAGTTATGTGATATCTTAGTTCCTGGTCTTTTCCTATTCGGTATGGTAAGTACTTTTATTCGATTGAGAAGTTTTCTAACCCACCATACATTGAAAATTTCATTGTTTATAAATGGAAATAAAGAAGCTGAACTTTTGAATTTATGTTTGGATAGGGGTGACAGATTAAAGATTCGAGTGGATAACATTCTTTAAAATTAACACGAAATATGGTATGCGGTTAATGTTAATAATAAACACAAACCGTATGCATGTTACGGGAATGTGAACCTTTTTCATTTTTTTAGAGCTTTATGCAAGGTCGTCAACGAAGAACAGAAAGCTCACTGAAAATCATGTGAATGTATGCTTTGTAGCCCGTATTTGTTCCTTGATATACCGTATTTGGTTTCTTGACAAATATGCTGTTTCACATGGTAAGAAACTGTGTCACAAAATACCGAAATAAATTAATGCACTGTATGGCCATTTCATTGCCTGGCAACTCATCAGCAGTGCTCGAGATCAAAATGTTGGAAAACCGGTTAAAGATATAATGATGAATTAATAAGCACAACCATCAAAAACCAAAACAATTAAAACAAACAGGAATCCAAACTCAACTAAGGGTTACCTCTTCATCAAAAGGAAGAGCCATAGAAATTTCTAGAATTTTTTGTCAAATTTGAACGGAATATTTTAAAGGTATGTAAATAATGAATTATTCCAGGACAAAAATATTCTACCTACTGGGATGATAATGCCCTTGGGGACTTACAGTCCACCAGCAGTGACATAGACCCAGTAGTAGTAATAAACTGTATCACAAAATACCGAAATAAACTGATGCACTGTATGGCCATTTCGTTGACCAACAACTCAGTGCTCAAGATCAAAATGTTGGAAAATCGGTTAAAGATATAATGATGAATTAATGAGCACAGCCATCAAAAACCAAAACAATTAAAACAAAATCAACTAAGGGTTGTCTCTGCATCAAAAGGAAAAAACACATTCTCTTAATTCGGAATATATATAATAAATATCATACAATGTGTAATATGTCGAACGAATGCGATCTCTGTAAAAGTTGAAATAGCGCCAGGTCTTCGATCGTTTAAATCGATTTTTTTTGTTTCGGTTGTCTCCATGACGTGTATTCCTTACACTATACAAATTTAATTTGCTCAAGTATGAAGTAAGTTAATGGTGCTTTTTAAGAATCATGAACCACAAATGGCAAATTGCAAACAGCAATGACTCAGCTTATTACATTGTAATATTATATGTAGTTAGGAAACTCCTGTGTAGAGTATTACACTGATCACAGATACATTGTGTACATTTTACACGTAAATCAATATCGCTCATTTTTGTCATTATCTCACTTTTTTATCAGGCCTGTAAAGATTTTTCTATCCTCGCATTGATTGCCATCACCCTCAGGTTCAGGTGGGGTATTCATTTAAAATGACGGAACTTTCATGTATAGTGTTCATATATATGAAACTGTTAACGGATATCTTTTACATTGGCTATTTCAGACTACCTTGGTACATTTGTACTTCCTTTCTGTATATAATATTTCCTGAAATGTTTGCCACTCTGACCAAAGTCTATTTATAGACATTCATTAATTAGGTTTTCTTTATTCCATGGGATGCTAACAGTCATACAGCTTTCCGCAATTTTTATCTGAATGTAATGTTTTATATATCAAGTCATAATTTTTTCTCAATCTCTTCCATTTTTCGGTCTTATCTTTCATGTTTTTGAAAGGGTTTCCTATAGAAAAATGTGAAATCATCACTTTTTTCATGATACGTTAATATTTCTTCTGATTATTATAAGATTTCCGTTTTTGACCAGGCAAAATGAAATTAGGTGACAATAATTCGTCATCTATACCAATCAGTTGTATAAATTAAATTCTTTATAACTATTTTTCAACAATGAACTTTTTTAATGATAACAATGGTTAAAGAAGGGAAGAGTATAAGCTGTTTGTTGCAGAAAATTAATGTATTAGATAAAAAATAATGACAAAGCCGAATTTCGACAGAAGCGTTAAATTTCTCAGTTTTTAATAAGGAGAGATTTAAAATGACAGAGGAACCGCGGACTTATATCTAGGCTGCAACAAAGCGAACACTTACATAAACAATGATTAAAATCCTACAACTAGCGTAAGTGCAATGTTTATCATACCACCCTCTCATTTCTAAGGTATTAGAGTTTATAAAGATGGAATCTGTATTATTTTTCATGTAATATTTCACAATACCTGGAATTTTGATTGTTATATTTGCATGGGTTTCTTAGATATTGTTGCTCACAATTTCAATGTTTTTTTTTATTAAATTACATGTAGAGTTAAAGTATATATTATTTGCTTACAACATAAAAGAAAAAAAATATACTTTAATTAAATAATTTAGCAAGAGTTAACATTTTAAGACTAAATTCTAAATCTTTGAGAAAAGGTATAAAAGGAGTAATTACCAATATTCAGAAAACGAAATGTCAGAAGAAGCGAGCAACAATACGTGTACGAAATTCAAGTCAAAAATGTCAAGAAGCTAATCCAACATTATTGACAAGTGATCTGTGTGTGTGCGAGATAGTAATCTAACCCTAAATCACAGAATACCATGGATCAATGAACTTTCGTAGCCATCACCTGAACCCAGAAAGGGAAAGATCACTAACACAATTAGTTTGCTTGCTATTTAATTATTTGTGTTACATTTTGTAGAACATGAAAAGTTTTATGCAAAGACAATCCTCTACTATACTTTTTATTAACGCATGGTAATCTTTGTACTGTATTTAAGACAAGAATAAGGACAATGAAAAGATATAAGATTGATTAAATGCATAGATATTCTAAAACAGCTGAAAATATTTTCAAATTCTATATAGTGTACTTGATATTACAAACTACATATAAGATATAAATAACAATTAAAAATGAATAAGACCTTTTCCTTTAACAAGGATACAACACCAGATATGTCTGTCAAACTGACCTCCCAGTATCCATTATACATGATTAGATATCATGCTTAACAATTTTGCTCCACATTGAGCTGATTTTGCTGTGTCGTGAAAACTTTTAACAAGATCTGTGCCTTTTTGAATAGCAGAATCAGAGAGACGCCATAAATCCAACATTCTAAGTGTTTGCTTTACAGTTCCAGCTTGACTGCTCTTTATCTTGTTGATTTCGTCGCTTGAAAATCCAAGTTTCTTCGCCATATTTTCCCAGTCCATAGCTATGACATACGCCATTTTTTCCAAACTGTCGTTTGAAAAGATTCCTGTGATTTTAAGATGTAAATAAAATAAATTTAAACAAAACTAAAATCTAGTCTAAGATTATAAGGAAACACTACTTCGTTCAAATTGTATACTCTATAACTTATAATGTCTTTACTCTCATATGTATTTTCAAATAACAATGCTAAGATAAGGTAGTATCATATTTGTTTTTAAAATGGAATTCGAAATAGTATAGTACATGTATTACTGACTCTAGATATTAAGGAATTCAACAAAGAGTTTTCTTGTTTATATTCTTGACATGGATCGAAGAACCTGCAATTTATTCTATGAGACGTTTACAACCGAATTCATTAAATATTTGTTTACAGACAACTTTATAGAATCTTACTTCACGAGCTGTTGATTATCATATTTCTATACAATTGAGATAGATAAACCATCAAATTTCGAGCCTTGACCCAACATATCATGTTAATACGTCAGATTTTGAAATCAATTTTAGTCGGACCCCTTGATTATCCCCGTTGGTCCATCAAGAAGTCTGACTTTTTGTCCTTGTTATTTCTCTCGTTAAGAGTTTATTTTACACAGACGTTAGCGGTAGTTTTATTTACGTTGCTGCGTTATCTTCGTAAAGCATCGAGAAAATAGAAGGGGAATATCATCAACCAATCAGCGATCTAAAACAATAAATCACACGTGGATTATCAATTTTTTCTCCAACTGATCGGATACCCTGAAAACAGCCATAGAATTAGATACCATCTAGAGGTCATATAGCTTTCAGTTATTAGCAACAGATCACAACACGAAAATCACTAAATAATCCCTCCAAAAAAGTCAACGTTTCATGATTTTTCTATTTAAAAACTGATCTACGGTTAAATGGAAAAGCTTTGATTTCATGATATCGAAGAATGCTGGCATATTCTGTACAAACCAGGCCCCTCTCTCTGCCTTATATTATCATTATGTTATGTTGTCCATCTGTAAAACTAGTGCTTTTCTGATTATCATTTAAATTTACCTTGTTTTAATCATGGAGTAGGTTTAACTTCATAATCTCATGACTACACTTGTGTGTTTACATACTGACTCCCAACATAATCGTTATTTTCATACTAATCACAAATATAATATTAGTGTTTGTATTTGCGAGGGATTAAAATTGTATACATGTATACAATCTGACGTACCTTTTCCTGGAATATAAGATTTTATGAACTGTCGAGCCTCACTTTTACGGTTATCATTGTGGTGAGCAGATATTATTTTCTCAATCTGAAATAACAGATGAAATTATACAATTTTTATGAATATGTGTGAAGGTATTTTTTAATGAAAGCGTATGCCTTAAAACGGCATAATTAAAAAATGTTAATCCCGCCAATAAGATGTCCACCTTAGCACCCAAAATCACATTCTCTACAAAATAATTACTAGTTGTTTTGGAAATAATTGTGGTCACAACAAATCGAGAATAAGGTCAGTTATGATAACTGCTATAATTGCTCTTAAAACAAAAACATACACCATATACCTTACTTAAACTATAAAAATAGTAAAACTGCCAGAAACAATCGAATTTCAAATTTTGGATTAAAAACATTTATCATATATTTGGTAATAAATACAGGAGTTTTGAATATACGATAAAGCCCATGATGTTGGTCCGTATCTGACGTCTATGACGTCATACCCTTTATCGCATGGCTTACCCTTTATCGCATGACATTACCCTTTATCGCATACCCTTTATCACATAGCTTTTTTTCATTTTTTTTTTCAATTTTACTTTTTGTAATTTTTTTTTTAGTTATTTGTTTTTTTTTTGGGGGGGGGGGGGGGGGGGGTAAATTAAAAAAAAAAAAAAATGTTGTTCAAATTTTTTCCCGATTATATGACTTTTTTTCAACCCCCCCTATTTTTTTTATTTTTTATTTCACAAAATATTTTCACCAATCAATTTCATTTGTAGCAGTAGACCTTAATTTGGAAAATTTGAAGTCCTCTTTTTAAATATATGATAAAGTGTATAATACATGTTAAAATCTGTATCACATGCTGTATCAACCTCGATCAATATCAGCCCTCGGGCCAAGGCCCTCTGGCTGATATTGGTTTCTCGGGTTGATACAGCATGTGATACAGATTTTACCATGTATTATTCTCTATATATAATATATACAATAATAATTACTCTTTCTGTGTGATCAGTGGTTGGTGGTGCATGATGGTTATACCAATATAGTATAAACCTTTCGCATCGCTCACGCTGTGGTGCATCTTTCCTTTCTTCGTCAATGTGATTGTAAATTTGATGATACAATTGTTTATCACCATCAGTTAGGTATCCAGCATATCCCACCCATCTCGTAGAATTGAAATTGTCAAATGTAAGCTGCCATGCTATAAATTTTGCCAATGCTTTAACTAGGAAAAAATAAATAAGATATATCAATTCTTGATTCACATTGGAGCACTTCGTGTGGGTTATAAAGCAGAGCAGGTAATAAATATTAAATTGGAAAGTGGTCAATTAAGAAAATGTCTATAGTTTTGCGTAATGCTACAATGTGTATTTCTTGGTGAATCTTTTATCACATAACAAAGTAGGCCCGTGCCCAAAAATTTGGAGAACCGAAAACAACTAGAAATCAAGGAGACTGAATCCATCTCTGTGGGCTCTACCGTAAATACCTTTTGGTCAAAACTTTGTATCACAATGTTTACCAAATAACGTGGGGTTTCCACATTTTACCTCAGTTATTGACCTTGATCTTTGACCTAGAGATTTGTACAATAATCGCAACACCCCTTTTGACAGTGATGAATAACGATGCCAAGGAGGTACCTAAATCCGCTAACTTACGGATTTTCAAATTTAAAATCCTTTAAATGATGGTCTTGTACATGTACTGTAGATTTCATATAAAAACTGCCGAAAAAATTCATAATTTGACTTTAAATCGTCATTTCTCAAAACCAAATCCCTAGGATTTTCCATAAAAACGATTTGTTATACTTGCTGTAAAAACACTAAAAATCTACATTTTTATCGCGATGTTATGACGACATTACACTTTTTTTTTTAGCTTTTTGACGCTTATTTTCACTCTTCATATAACAAGAAATCTAATATACTAAAAAACGAATCAAGTGACTCCTAATAGATTTGATATCAATAAAAAGAAAATTTCAATGGCAATGATATATTGTTTCTTTTTTTAAATTCTAGGGACTGGATTTTGAGAAATTATAATTTAAAGTCTTCATATTTGACTTCTTGCAGCGATATCTATGTATTTACACATCTGTTTGCCAAAAACTTGAAACACCATATTTCGGGAAGTATTAAAGGGAGATACATTATATTTTTTTTTATATTTATGTGCAGTTCAGCGTACTCTTGTTGCATGCTTAATTTTATAAAAATCTGAAATATTGCACAATTAGGTACCTCCTACCTTAACTTCAAACCATTCTCAAGTTATAGAGCGGACATAATCTTTACAATAGAACATGGGGTTCTCAACTTTGACCTAAGTTTTTGACCTTTAACAAAATCCAACATTCATCAACTAAATTTTCAAAATGTATACCTATTAATTATATTATTGCCGAAGCAATGACTATTTTGGAACACTTTTAATCTTGCCTTGTTGGTAATTTTTATAAATTAAATAACGACAAATTCCAAGATTTTCTACATCTTATCTACTACCCCAGTGAGCTTGAAATTAAGGATACTACAGATACACCAAAGTCCGCTTCATATTTGGATTTGTTTCTTAAATAGACTATGAGGGACGTTTGAAGACAAAACTTTATGACAAACGTGATGACTTCAACTTTCCTATTGTTAATTTTCCTTTCTTGAGTAGCAATATACCAGCATCGCCTGCATATGGCGTCTACGTTTCTCAGCTTATCCGATATTCAAGGGCATGTGTGAGTTACCCTGACTTTCGACAAAGAAGATTACTGCTGTCACAAAAGCTTCTTAACCAGGGTTTTATCAGGGATAAGTTGATGTCATCACTTAGGAAATTTTACGGTCGTCATCACGAATTGATTGACCATTACAGTGTTCCAATATCTAAGATGATGTTGGGCCTGTTCCCACTGTCGTTTAACCTTTCATGTGCCTCCACCGATTTGTGACTTTCCCCGGATTGACTTTGTTGAGCTTCACGACGGTTGCCGTATACGGAGGAGGAACTGCTTACCCTTCAGGAGCACCTGGGTTCACTCCTGGTTTTTATAAGAGGTCGTGTTGTTCATTGTTTTTTAGTTTTCTGTGTTTATTTGTTGTGCTTGTGGTTGTTCATTTGTCTTCCCGGGTTTGTCTGTCCAATGGATTATTTTTTTTTTTGCTCCGTAGGTATATTTGTCCTTTTTATATAAGTACATAGAATACTGGAACAAGGAATTAACTAATATATATTATTTCACAAATCTAAGTAGATTTGAAATGTTGAATAAAGATTTCATGTTACAGATTTCCGTAGATGTATAATGTATATAACTTTTTCCGACGCAGTGGGTTTACGTACATTGTATAGCTTCGTTTTTTCCCCCATTGAGCTTAAAGACATTTACGTGGACGTTGTCAATTATTTCTTTTCTGAATGGACGGAAAACGTGCTTTTTATTTTTCTTTTTTTTATGTTAAAAAAAACGTCTTTGGTTATTATTTTGCTACATTCAGTATGTGAAAAGTAAAGATTGTTTCGTAACTAAAAATTGTATCTTATAACATTACAACTACAAAAAAAGTATGTACTTGTTAATTATATACCTGGAACATCAAGCGTGTAAGGGAAGTTGCCGATGATTTCCTCTAGAGGCTGAAATAAAATGTTCAGTATTGTATACTACAAATTTTTAAACTGTTTTGTTGGGTGTTCACCAATATCGAACTATTTCTTACTTCGTCAGATACCAACAATAATTTCATTAGCTTTCATCTACATGGAATTATACTCTGTCAGTTTTTATAATCCATTAAATATGGTCTTCGCGTAAAATAATGCAAACTGTGAATAGAAATACTGAATTCTATCCAGGATTCTTCCTACAAATTAAATAACCACCAATGATCATTATTAGATTAGCATGATAAAAATTATAGCCTTATATTCGTACAAGACAAAATTTGAAACGAACATATACAGTACCTTAGGAACATATAATTTCAGTGACCCCTCTCTCTTCATGGAAATTCGACCAGGTTTTACATTATATGCTAGATACCCATGATACTTTTCATCTTCACCTTGGTCTGCCTTGTCCACGATTACCAAATGTCCTGAATATCTATCCATGGGAATATTTTTATAGAATTTTATCTTTAATGGCGATTTTCTGAACTTTTCAAAATAAAGATTAGATTCAAACTTTATCTCTATTTCCTCTCCATCTACAACTCCAAATGAGGTACTCTCAGGTGGTCCATCATTGTAGCCTAAACTATCCAGATGATACATGGTATCTGCCACCTTTTCCGACCTAACTACTTCTATAATAACGTCATGCTGATTTGCATGTTTCTGGCGGCAGATAACGGACACATTGGTGACACAATTTAAGCTTTCAAGTATCTCGGCTGCTCTACAAATATCCTCGTCTGGCATGTCATCCGGAACTACAAGTCCTAAAACTCTGGAAAATGGAAGATTATTATATTATAATTTCTGTTACATTGATAATAGGAGTATCCAAGTACAAATTGGTAGATTTTTCAAGTTCATTTACCACTTTTCATTTTGAAAAATTATAACGAATTCAAATCAAGACAAAACATTAATAGCATTAAATCTTACGTCAGAAGTTTTTAGTTATTAGATTGGCAAAAGTAAAAAAGTTAAAGGTGAATACGACCAGTAAAATAAATATTAATCTTTTGTTTTCCATTATTGTCTAATTATTTTCCACTGCTGAAGGAGTTATTTATGGTGTCGACAAGTCTGCTCATTCTGGAGCTCAAATGACTTTCTATTTTTCTAATAATTAAAGAATAATGACGTGTTTGGTGAACAACTTTAATTAATATTTATCTCACACATTTAAGATATTATTCCTAGAGATTTACATATTGCTTAAAGTATACACACCCTGCATACAGTTCGCAGATACAGTTCTGCAAACCGCGGATCCAGATGGATCAATCTGGATTCGCGGTAAGCAATATCCATGTTTACCATTAGAACATGATATGAAATCCGCGTATCCAATATGTATCCGCGGATTTCATATAAATTTGTAATGGATAAATTAGATATTTCTTACCGCGGAGCCAGATTTATCTGCGGTTTGCAGAATTGTATACAAGGTGTGGTATAGCTGGTTATTTTTTAAATTATGAAATGTTACTTACTGATATGCATCATTCCCTGAGGGCAATTTCAGGAATCTTGCTTTTGGATTTTCATCATTTGTCTTTACTGAAACCAATTCCCAAGATTTCCCCGTAATTTTAGATACAACACGTACACTTCCTTCTTTTTTCTCGAAGTCTGAAAAATATTTGATTTTATGGGAAAACATGTTCCATCGATTAACTTTATATCCAAGTCAAAGCAAAAAATAAAATTAGTTTTAAGCATGTAGTTATGTTGAATTATATAAATCTCTGATTCTTATAAGACAAATCTTATATAAATCTCTGGTTTATTATCACTGCATATAGTATCAAACTTTGATTCCTTGATACTGCAAACACGTTTCAAGTATTTTGGTCGTATATTGTTCATAGATATTTAAACATTGTTTTAATGTTTTGTGTAGTGTAGTGAAGATTTAAAATATTCTTCCTACAAATTGATAAGACAGTACTTAATACAGTACTGAAAAGCCTTGATTTTTTCGTCAAATAATGGAAATGCGTTGGACATATAAAATAAATACATTGGCAATGGAAATATTCTAAAATTCCATACCTGGATCAAAATCACTGGCAAAATTGTCTTCCGATTCTGACTTGCTTGATTTTCGGGATATACGAACTTGTTTTCTTACTTCAGATATTCTGTCTGCTACGTTTCGTTGTGTAGAATTTAAACATTTGATAAATTTATCAAAGTCACTGTCGTCTGCGTCATGTAAATGATAGAGAATGCTTCTGTTCTTGTCTCCTTGTGTTTCTTTTGTCTATATTTATACAATGATAGTATTAAACAGATGAGACAAAACGAAAAGAAGCAATTTCTTTAATGTATACATATATTGATATTTTAGATGTTTATTGGTTTTAATGTAGCAAAACACACTGCAATATATCTTATTAATATGAATATGTTAAAACTTGAGAGGTTAATTTAATACTCTGCTGGACTAAGTAAATGACTATTGAACGTTCATCGATACTTGAGCTTCAATTTCAAAATCGTTTATACATTGCCTTTTTAAAGACAGACTGAGTAGATATTACAATTACCTTTAATTGTTCAAGGAAGTCACTGTCAAACACATCATCAAGTGGGAGTGCCTTATTGTCTGGGTTCATATTATTTACTATCCATCTACTGCATCTGTTCAGAGTTTCTTGATTAACAGACTGATCTTTCTGTAGGCTTTTGTCAACTGCAAATTAACATTATAGAAATGATGGTATGAAACGGTATACAGCCAATTTTATATGATATCGATCTTACAATAATAAAAAAAATAGTGATGCGACATCAGCTCGTAGAATAAAAATGAGGGCACGAAATTGGCTGAGATTGGCATACTAGCTTCAGGGGAGAAGAAATTTGAAGATTTTGACTCCCCTTTTTCCTATTTTTAGCTTGGCCGCCATCTTGGTCAAAGGTCTGGGACACCGGACACAAGTTTTGAAGGGGACAATCAAAGGACCATTCCACCAAAGTTTGGTCACAATTGGTCCAGTGGTTTATGAGAAGATTAAAATATGGCTTGTTGACGACGCCAAGTGATGTCAATAGCTCATATGACCCTTCGGGTCAGGTGAGCTAACAATTAGGGTACGAAATCTGATGTTTAAAATGAAACAAAACTCATCAACAATCTCTAACAACTCAGTATATATTTTTTAAACACCAACATTTCTAACGGAAGTTTACTGCTGGTCCTTTTAGCTGTGGGTGACCTTTGTGTTATCAATCCCGTTTGGGGGGAGGGGCAAATACGATGTGTCCCATACCTTATATACTAATATTTCTATATGTATCTCGGTTGGTTTATCAGCTTTCCCATTATATCCCTATTGTATGTTTCATTTAAGAATTAAATGCTTCCTTTTGTTGTTTTATTGGGGTGTAAAGCCTTGACAGAAGCATATTTTGAATGAAGCGCAGAGGCACTTCATATAAAAAATATGCGCTCTGTCAAATCTTTTACAACCATATAAAACTACTAAAGTGATGCATTCATTTCTTACAATCACATTTTAAATTTGACAAGTGAAAAGAAATTACTGCAATTTTACAATATCCTCCGTATTGTCTATAATTATTACTCCGCTGCATTGCAGCGACATCTAGAATGCAAAGTACCAATTCGGTTTCTATGTTAATCTCCATATGTGAAAGAAAATTTCATAAAAATAAAAAATAATCTCTTGAAAAAAGCGGAAATATATTCGATTGATTTAATGCAAAGAATATGGAACGTTCCCATGGCTCTTCGTGCCGAAAACTGAGGCTAAAACAAGGGGTACGTATTGTCTTATTGTAATGCCTATAGGTATTATTATTTCCAAATTGCATCGAATTGAGTTTATTCATTATAGTTTCCGTTTAGGCCGAACGAAAATTCGTTTTGTGGGGATTTTCTGTTATTTACTTTTTTGAAACAGACTATATCCTTCTAATGCAACAATATTTCCACATTTTTATATGTTTAATTTAACGTCAGTGTATTTGAGAAAATGCAAGTGGATAATGTTTTTTATGCAGCGTTCGAATAACGAGGGAACGGATTTTGACGATTTCCAAAGAATTAAAGATCATTTTGGGTGGCCTTAAAAGCTAATTTGAAACTGTTTTATCTCTTATGTTTCGTAGGAAGAACCACTGCCGTTTGAAATAATTTATTATTTAATTTAATATAGACCAATGGGCAGCAAGCCTCACATTCATTTCACAGCTAAATGTTCCCTTCACAAGATGACTGCGCCCAGTATTTTATGACTTGGTACATTTTATCCTCAACGTCGTAACGAAAGTACGTGTAAAACAAGATTTTGAATTTTATTGGGTTATAAAACATCACTTTTCAGAACCCCGTGACTAGAGTCTTCCTACAAAACTTACGTATTTCAATGAGACAAACATGTAATGTATTTTTTATATACTAACTGGGCATTGAAATTTAAACAAAGATCGGATTTTAAATTTTACTTACCAACCCAGCCAAAATCATACATCATCAAGTCAGAATCTTCTTTTGTAGAATTTTCACATGTAATATTTAGATAAGATCCAGCAGTTTTTACATTCTGAAGTTCTTTATGACGTTTTGCTGCATTTTGAATATCTTTATGTGTCCATGGGACCGTCTTTAAAAAAAATTCTTTACAAAATATATGCAAATACAACAATGATATTTTCTAGATTTTAATTTTTTTTAAATATAATATTGATTGGTTAAGAATATATATTTCTGGAATGGACAATGCTATATTTGTGGAGTTAATGGATCAAAAGTAATTACAATGGAAATACACTGTAGAAAGTATTGCATTCAGACTCTTGTGAATTTCCTTGAAAAGCCTCGGGCTTAATAATTGCATGGGACATTTATTTGAAATTCAAACGATTGCAATATTACATGAACGATTCTCACAGTAGAAGTTTTCTTTTCGAATCAGCCGATAAAACATATATTTGGAAGAATATTTGGAAATGATAGTAGAAAATATCTCAGATGTATGCTTTGTTTTCTTTGTTTGTTTAGTTGGGGTTTTACGCCGTTTTCAGCACATTTGGCTATATCGCGGCAGCCAGTTATTATTGGTGGAGGAAGCCGGAGTACCCGGAGTAATCCTTGTCAATTAAGATCGGAGTCGAACACACCCCGCAACAGGTGAGATTCGAACTCACAACCACAGCGTTGACATGGTATGGAACGCCATATCTGTCTTATAGTGTAGATATTTAATGTGTTTTGTCACTTTGTCTTAACGTCCTGTCATTTCTACTTTATATTATGTGCAAGTGCCTTTATTTCCTGACACTTCGTCTCTGTGTTATGTCAAATAAACTATTTGTTTTGTCAATCAGTTGTATGTTATGTCATTGCTAATCTTTGTTATGTGCAATATACATTACAATATGTTGTAATTACTGTACATTCTGTGAATACCTATAAACTTTATGATTAAACACCTTTAGGTTCTGCCACCTTTCTTCTATGTTTTGTCTATTCTTCCTTTCGTTATGTCAGTTAATAACTGCGTCCTGTCTCAAATAGGTTTGTTATGTCGAATGTTCTAAACGTTTGGTCTGATCACCTCTTTGTTCTATTAAAAGCTGGTGATGTTCTGTTTAAATGGCTTTATGTTGTGTTTATACATATTTATCTTCTGTGACAAATTATATATGATATGGTATTTCGTATATTTGTTATGCCAATCAATTGGTACTTTCAGTTTACGTTCAATATGTTTTGTCAGTTCGCCCGTAACCGGGTAACACATTTGCTCCGAAATATTGGCGCCTTAGCTCCAAATTTTACAGAATAGAAAATAGACAATGTTCAGATGTTGGATTCCCTCACATATAAGGCCACACCAAATTGATATTTAGTTCTTTGGATTTCGCAGGCCGCTCCGATTTTTTGACTATGTAAATTTTAAGAAATTTTTCTTTGCCAATTTATTTTCCAAAAATGCTGAAAATTTATCCCAAATTCTTCATTTTTCAAGAAAATTAAAATAGGAATTGTTCTCTCGCGATTTTTTCCAACCACTGGATGCATAGTTTACTTTTAGAATTACTATATCCAGGGAAAAATCTATTGTTATGCTTCTGATTATTATCATTATTATTTGTATTATTATTATCATTCCGCCGACCGTACCAACAGAGTTTTCAAGATATCGGGAAGATATTTGGTATGTTTCCGACATTAAGCCTGCTAGTTTGGGCCATATAAAATTAAAGTTATTGCCTCTGGTAAAAAAATAACTGTTCCTCTATTTTTTCTAACGCTTAAAGTTATGAAAGCGAAACTTTACTGAATGGTTTGATGAAGCTTAATGCGTAGTTTTAAGGCAACTTTTCGTATTTAGGAATTTACTGCATATACATGATATATGGGAGTTATCGCCCTGACTTATAAGAATACATTCTGAAACCCCTTAAATTTTCACACAATTATATTCTATTGGTCTTCACCATTCTAAAAATGTACATTGTTTTGACGGTGATCAGACCAAACGTTTAGAACATTCGACATAACAAACCTATTTGAGACAGGAGGTAATTATTAACTGACATAACGACAGGAAAAAGAGACAAAACAGAATAAAGGTGACAGAACCTAAAGGTGTTTGATCATAAAGTTTATAGTATTCACAGAATGTACAGTAATTACAACATAATGTAATGTATATTGCACATAACAAAGATTAGCAATGACATAACATACAAATGATTGACAAAACAAATAGTATATCTGACATAACACAGAGACGAAGTGTCAGGAAATAAAGGCACTTGCATAATAAAAAATAGAAATGACAGGACGTAAAGACAAAGTGACAAAAACATTAAATATCTACATTATAAGACAGTTATGGCGTTCCATAGGGTAGTGATCATTAGTAGTCATGACGAACTACCTAGACCACTCGGCCACCGAGGCTTTGTTTTCAAAATACATTGTATCTAAATTTTAGACCCAACTAATTAGTTTCTGAAAAAACTTTGAGATGGATTACTTTGGAGCTGGGTGTGTTTAAAATTTGAGTGCTAAGTTGTTTTGGGCTGTGAAATGACCCATGACAAAATTATTATATTAAATGTTACTCTCGGTGTAGCAAAGAGAAAAGTATCAATATCTTATTCATTCTATTATCTTGAACGTCAGTGTCACCATTGTAAATATATAACAACAATAATTCATTTGACAATTTCTTAAGCCTGTTTGGAAAATTAATCACATACCTTTACAACTTCCTTTCTACATTTCTGTTTAGTACTAACGAATCAAGCAAGTGACCCTAGTCTTAATGTTTTACTGTGAGACATATATTGGCTATACAATTCCGACTACTTTTTAATATTGGAGTGATTCCCCAACAGTCGCTAGGAATTCTTACAATACTTATTAATACTGAAATAAATTTTAACAAGATAAGAGCACAATACATAAGTGCAATACCCTTGTTTCAACTGATGTTTTTCCTGGAAATGCGTTTGGTGGAAACTTCACTTTTATGTTTTTATCTCCTTCTGGTTCATACGTTAGACCTTTTTCATCAACCTCAGTCTCATCACGTTTATGTCTGGCTATCGCTACACACTCCAGATGTTCCAGGCGTTTTAATGGTATCTCAACCCCAACGAAACTAACGTTCTACAAATACCCAAATCAGTTAGATGATTCATTTATTTGATGTAACATGTACCTGTGTATTGAGCGTAGGCATGCCTGAACAAGCACAAAGAGGGATTTAAAAAAATCAGCTCTTATAATTTGTTGATTTATTTCCATTATGCAATAATATAGGGTGTCTAAATCAATTTCAATAATGTGTAATTTATGCAGGTGGAATAATTATGCTCGTTGATACCTGGTTCCACCAAAATAAAAACAAATGGGCATGTTACAATATTAATGTGTATACTTCAGTGTACATATTACAGAGTAAATATAAACAAAAGACCATGTGACAATAATGTATAATACAATGGCGTATTTGGATGGAGCATTTCAATAACAACTGGAGGTTCCTGTATCCCTCACCTGATTAAATTTCATTGAAGCAGTAACTGAAAGGTTACTCGTTGGTGATTGAGATCAATGGACAATTATTTGATATTTGATCATCTTTTGTAAATACCACCGCTGCAAAATTTTATTTAAACAGATTATGTTTCACAGAAGATGACTATACAGTGAATTTTTCCATCTTGTCCTATGTTAGGCATTGGAGGCCATCTTAGTTGATGGTCTTGGTCATAGAATAAATATAATTTTCAAGTTCGGTGCCATTTTTATCAATGGTTTCTGGGTAAATTTTTAGGTAAATTAAATGGGTCTACATGGATTCTGTTTTTAAATAAGTTCGGGTGCGGGAGCACATCTTTAAAGAAAAGTTTACGACGACAGACACCGGTTCAAAGTGATGAAAATAGCTCACATAGACCTTTGGCCAGATGAGCTAGAAAGTAATCTGGATAGCTGGGTAAGGTTAATTATACGGCTTACCTGATCTTGTATGCGCATGGTCCCTACTCCTTCGCCGAACTCTAAACAACAACATTATTTTGCTAAAAAATTTAACAAATTTGGTAGCTATTCCTGTATCAAAATATTTTTAGGAATATCTCATTATTAGGAATAAAAGTTTACAAACCTTGACTTTTGGTGGTTTTATTTCGGGAAGAGATTTCCCTGTCCTCCATCTTTTTCCTTTTATTGAGAACTTTACTTTAGCCTCTAATTCCTTGTCATGCGATACTATTGGAATGTAAACACGGACAGGCAGCTGCAATTTGAACATATCAATCAATCAACAACAACCAATGCAAATTTCAATAATAATATATGAGAGTATAAATGTTTGGAGAATCTGACTTCAAAAGACCTACTAAAACGGTGATATATGTATTAAGCTTTCTCACTGTATCAGAAAACGCCTTTTTCTGTAGTGCTCTAAACCAAAATTCTGAAATGAAGCATGCCCAAAAATACAAGCAAATGAGCTAATGATACTATCGTTTACTAGCAGATGAATATCGTCCAATTTAATAGTTATTCTGATAGCATTTTGTGTGTTTTATACATCTTGTGTACATGTACTGAAAGTTTTACTGGCGTATCTCATGGAGTTCATACGGCCAATATAAATCTATTTTAGTCTTCAAGTCACTTGGAGAAAGACAAAATTTTACAGAATTTTGTATGCATATTTATAATTATCTCCTTTATTCAGATGTCTTATTGGTTAATTTGGCATTGAATGTGCTTCACAACACTTTTTATTATTGTTCCGGGTTTTACTACATTTCGATTTTGGTTTTGAGTGTTTTTTATGAGACATAATTTGTCATAATGTGTATATTTGGTGCATTTAAATGGGTTCGAGTTTTGATGTGAATTTTGAATACCTTTAGAATGCATTAAGCGGAACCTGATGACTGCTTGAAGTGAATTTATACAATTGTATAGAATTTTTTTCAACAATATGGAAATATTTTTTATAAATTGCATAATTGAATTTAACTTATCTTATTTCAACCGTTACATATCCCAGGATTTTCTACAGAAAAAAGTATAAAATACTTCTGTATACATTATTTATCTGTATTTTCAATATTACGCATTTTAAAAGTGAATTCCCTGCCTCCCATCTTTTGTAAAATTTCTCTTTTGTATTATTGCTTGTTCTCGTGTCTTCTCCTGTTCCTGAACTATTGGAATCCTACCTCAAAATCGATCATCTTATCATTTTTAGGCTTTATTGTAATAACTGATGATATGATCTGTTCATCATTTGCTTCTAAACATTTATCAAGATGATTCTCGTCGTCAGAGCCATGACATATAAAATCATCTTCTCTAATGTTTCCGGGCATTGTGAATACAACGCAACAAATTTCTTGACTAAATTTGTTCTTCCTTGTGTTGTAGTATCTGAAACAAGAACATTACTGTCATCAATTAACAAGCTTACCAATATGGAATGTGTCTTTCATTTACTTTCTATTTACAATCAATCGGAAAAACACTAGAACGTGTTGATGTTTCTCTGTGAATGCTTTTTTTCTCTTTATTTCAATTTCACAATAAAAAAATATTCTACCACATCCAGAAAAAGTATAAAAACTTGCATGTAAGGTGGCCAGTTTTTCCAATCTCTCCGTTTCTTTTCCTCCTCAAGTCTTTTTCTTTTCTCTTCTGCTTCTCTCTCTTCTTTTTCTCTCCTTTTCCGTTCTGCCTCTTCTTTTTCCCTCTTTTCTCTTTCTTCCCTTTCCTTTTTTTCCCGCGTTCTCCTTTCTTCTATTTCTTTTTCTTCCCGAATTCTTCTTTCCTTTTCTTCTAAGGTTTCCAATCCATCACACCACTGCTTCATATGATCTTTAACTCCTATGATATCAGACATAGTTATGTATGCATTTTCCTCAATCTTAGTCACCAACTGTTCTGTTTTGGCTATTAATCCCATGAGTTCTTGTTGTTGTTTTGCTAACTTTTCAAGCGTTTTAAGTTGTTCAACCTTTTTTAAATCAATGTCATCTCTGAAATAAAGTTACGGTATCAACTGATCATAGAAGAGTAAAATCCATGAAACAAAAGAGTACGTTCTTCAATTAAGGAATACATTATTGTATTAGGAAGTGTTCACTCGACTCACCTCGGTCGATTACGTTCCTCAATCTAGATGGGCAGTAGCGGAGTCAGCCGAGGTTTAGTGATGAAGTTTTAAATGGTGAAATAACTGTAGAAGAAATTAGTTATGTTATAAGAGAATTGAAAAATGGGAAAGCGCCTGGTTATGATGAAGTGGTTAATGAATATATTAAAAAAACAAAAGATCTACTTATGCCTTTATACTTAAAATTGTTTCATTTGATTTTAGATTCAGGAGTTATCCCTCAAATATGACTTCTAGGAATTATTGTTCCTGTATATAAAAATAAGGATGACTAGAGGAATTACTTTACTTTCGTCCATTGGAAAAGTGTTTACGTCAATCTTAAACAACAGAGTTTTCAAAATATGCAGACCTTCTAGATATTATTCCAGGATCAAAAACGGGGTTTAGAAAAGGGTGTTCTACCTTAGATATTTTTTGTCTCCATGTTTCGATGAATTATATTTGTCTCTTGGTCAAAAGTTATATTGCATGTTTGTAGATTTTCGAAAAGCATTTGATACAGTTTGGAGAATAGGCTTGTGGCAAAAATAAGTGAAGAGTAAAATATCAGGGAAAATATTGAAAGTTATTCATAATATGTATGACAGCATTAAGTCATGTGTTAAGCTTAACGATGAAGTGTCTGGATTCTATGCTAGTGAGTTTGGGATTCGTCAAGGTGAAAATTTGTCTCCTTTATTGTTTTCAATATTTTTGTCAGATATTGAAGAATTTTTTATTTAGAATGGAATATCAGGTTTGTATAATATCACAAATGAATGTCATAACTTTCGATTTTTTCTTTATTTTTTTGTTTTGTTATATGCAGACAATACTATTATACTAGCGGAGAAATGCTGCAGATATGCAGAAGTATTTAGAGGTATTTGAACATTATTGTAGCAGATGGTACGGAGCGCCGAATGGGACTTGAACTTTTTGTAATCAAAATCAATTTTGTGGAAACAAAATTCAATTTTGTCATAACAAAATCATTTTTGTCCTACAAAACTATGTGATACAGACTTGTTTTATGAGAACTTCAATTTTGTAATGACAAAATTCATTTTTGTAGACAAAATTCATTTTTGTCATGACAAAATTCAATTTTGTCAAATAGGTATGCAAATATAAACTTATTTGCATACAAAATTGACTTTTGTTACCTGATATGGAAATTAAAATACAAAAGTCAATTTTGTGAGACAAAATTCATTTTTGTCATGACAAAATTCAATTTTGTCAAATAGGTATGCAAATATGAACTTATGTGAGACAAAATTGAATTTTGTGTAGACAAAATTGAGTTTTGTTAGACAAAAGTGAAAATTTAACACAAAATTGACTTTTGTGACAGAAGTCAATTTTGTGTCACAAAAGTCAATTTTGTATGCAAATTTGGATCTGCAACTGATTTTTCTCATCACGATTTTGTAAGAAGGCCTGTCATTGGATATAGTAAACGCGGGTCTCGCAGGCTCAAGGACACATCATATGGGTGATGCGCTATTCTGCAAAAGTAAGTAATACCTAATAAAGTATATATGTCAAATATAGGGCATTTTGTGCAATAGTGACTATTCTAATATGACGTCCTTCTTTTGCATTAATGTCAAAAACCCCATGTTACTTATGGGATACACGTGATTGACGTCACAATTGAACTTCCGACGTCAGTGGTTTTTCAAAAGAGGATGGAAAAAAAATCTTGGTGCTTTTTAAAAATAAAAATTAAAAAAAAATAAAAAAAATAAAAATGATCCCTCCTACATAAAGAAGCCTCTGGTCCCCCTTCTCCAATTTCAGATTTTTCTTACCCCCAACTTACCCCCTTCCTTTTCCAGAGATAAATAATCGTACATACATGTTGTATTTCAATGTTTTTAGAAGAAGATATACCCTCTAAATAAACAAAAAAACTATTTTTAGGTTTACTATTTTCCTGACTGAAATAGAGATTACTTTGTTTTATTATATTTTAATATGCTTTGGTGTAATTTCCATTTGTAGGTCAAACTATATTTTAATTTTCAAAATTACGATGCTTGAAGCGAGTTTTTGTTCTGTCCTTGAAATCCCGACAAATATAAAACATGTGCTATTTCGCGAAATACGTCTATTTTAACCACGTGCATTGTTATCGAGAACTGATTACTATCGAGAACAGATGACTACACGATACTCTAAATCGTCTTTTGAAAAACAACTGACGTCGGAAGTTCAATTGTGACGTCAATCACGTGTATCCCATACGTAACATGGGTTTGTTGACATTAAAGCCAAAGAAGGACGTCATATTAGAATAAACGATATGTACAAAATGTCCTATATTTGCCATATATGCTTTATTAGGTATTTATACTTTCTTTTGCAGAATAGCGCATCACCCATATGATGTGTCCTTGTACTTGCGAGACCCGCGGTTACTATATCCAATGAGAGACCATCTTACAAAATCGTGATGAGAGAATTCATTTGCATACAAAATTGACTTTTGTGTTAAGTTTTCACTTCTGTTTAACAAAACTCAATTATGTCTACAAAAAAATAAACACAAAATTGAATTTTGTGACAAAATTTACTTTTGTGACACAAAATTGATTTTTGTGGCACAAAATTGACTTTTGTGTTAAATTTTCACCTCTGTTTAACAAAACTCAATTTTGTCTACATGAAAATAAACACAAAATTGAATTTTGTGACAAAATCTCAGTTTTGTATGCAAATTAGTTCACAGAATCCAAACTAAACTAATTTGCATACAAAATTGACTTTTGTCGCCCAATTTTCAAATTACGTAACAAAAGTAAAGTCTGTGATACAGAAATGAATTTTGTTATGACAAAAGTAACTTTTGTCCACTGGAAGATAATTTTGTATGACAAAATTTAAATGTGTAGTTTGCTACAAATTTTGTTAAACTTAACTCATTTTTGTTGAACAAAACCCACTTTTGTCCGTACAAAATTGAATTTCGAGTACAAAACCACAAGAGTCCCATTCGGCGCCCCGTAGATGGAAGCTTTCCATTAATGTTAATAGGACAAATATTATGGTGTTATGAAAACGTAAGTTAAGAAATCAACAGGAATTTTATATTAACGGATCAAATATAGAAATAGTCGAATCATATTCTTATCTCGGCTTATTGTTTAATTACAATGGACATCTTACTTCTGCTAAGAAAATGTAAGCTGAACAAGTCCAGAAAGCATTATTTGCACTGTCGAGGAAGATACGGAATATAAATATACCAGTTGATTTGCAACTTAAATTATTTGATACAATTGTTCAGCCTATATTATTATATTCATCAGAAATCTGGGGGTTTGAAAATATTGAAATACTTGAAAAAGTTCATCTCCAGTTCCTAAAAAGAATTTTGCATGTAAGATCCAGTACTCCTACATTTTGGTATATGGAGAAACTGGAAGGTATCCTATAGAAATAAATATGAAAGTAAGAATGTTGAATCTTCGGTACAATTAATAAATAATAGCAATAAAATATCCGGTACACTGTATAGATTATTTTATCAAATGCATACTTTGGGATATTGTAACTCTAAATGGATTAACTATATCAAATCAATATTAGATCAAACTGGATTAAGTTATGCTTGAGACAATCAAGATTTTCTTTGTATCGGAGAAATAAAATTATGCGTTAAGAAGATATTACAAAATCAGTTTGCACAAAAATGGAATAGTGATATTATGATTAATTCTTCAAGAGGTAAATTTTATAATATTTTTAAGACTGACTTTGTTTTAGAAAATTATTTATTGCGACTAGTTAAAAATCGTCGTATTTTTATAACTAAACTTAGATGTTCAAATATAAAATTTCCAATTGAAACTGGTCGTTGGAAAAATATAATTCGTGAAGAACGTTACTCTAAATTGTGCAGTAACGGTATTGGAGACGAATTTCATTATTTATTTTTTTGTCAAAATGAATTGTTGAAAACGCGAGAAAACGGTATATTCCAAAGTATTTCGCTACTTATCCATCAGAAAAGAAACTAAAGGGGATGCTGTCATTAAGTAACCCGAAAACTGAACATTAAATATCTGAAAAAGTAGCACATGAAGGTCTAATTTTCTTTGAATTTTTAGAAAGATAGGTGAAAAAACTACCAATATGCAAAATCTTAAAGAAAAATCAATGGTAGATCGTAACTGTATCGTATGCCCTTAATGGCGACGCGTAGAGGAGCTAGCGAAACGAATATGTGTGACCGTCAAATCCAAAGTTCAAACAGCGATCACCATTCGGTAAACCTCTCTTATAATCACTGCCGCCAACACTTCGAGTTAAGTCTTGTTTTTCAGTTTATTTTTAAGGGAGATTTAGTGGGTGATATAAATGCGAAGGGCCTTTCGAGTGTTTGTGGCGTTCATAAGATCTGAAATTTGGCAACGCTCTTGCTCCGATCTGAGACTGAGATTTTTTTTTTTGGTTACTTTGTTTCTATCATACTAAGACGATAAAAGAGAAAATATAAAGATTTTCCACTTTTATAATAAAACCTATTATTATGAATAAAGAATTTTAAGAATTAAAATTTTTTTTAAATTTTTTGATGTAACTCTACGCAATGGAAAAGGGCTGGTGGAAGTACAAACATTCAGCGTAGGTATACAGGACCAGAAGTGAACAACTGTCCGTAGTTTGAGTCAAATTCGTAAATGACAGCTGCAAATTTTCAAAAAAAGTATTGTCATTGATATTCTAATTCATACCAAAAAAATCTAAAACCGAGTTAAATAAACAAGAGGCTTCCAGGATAGTTTATCCTTATCTTTATTGTCGATAGAAAGCATAACTAAGACTGCATCTCTCACCTTCACATATTTAATTGGTGCATGCGTCGTAGTTGGTAGATATTGTTAATTGATACACTTTGGTAAGAGAATTGAGGTCAAATCGAAATGAGAAACACTAGACTAAGAAAGGAAATGTGGTATTAAACACTAGATCTGAAAATGACAATCAATTAGCGCCATCCAACCGACAAACCTATAGAAAACAACATAAAAGAGCACAGAACACAAACATAAAATTAACAGAGTCCCATGGATAGTCTGATTTGGTAGATACACTTAGGTGTAGAAGAGTTAAATGTCGGCAAAACAATATCGAAGCGACAAAACAGTGGGAGAAATCCGTAAATTCGAAATCTAAGAGAAAGGCAAAGTCATGAGAATCAGAGGGCTGAGCCTGTATCGCTCAACTGGCATGAAAGCCATTTTTATTGATGTACCTCAAAGAGAGAAGTAACTTCTCCCTATCATTATGAAATGTGGTAAGCCTTGTAGGAACCAAATTTTTCTTCATCAAGGTCCTTCTACGTACAGTTCAGCATATTCTAAAATTCGGCAGTTCTCCAGAAGATTTTTGCATGTATTTCCCATAGGGTCTTATCTTAAGCTAAGTCCTCTGCTGAAGGCCATTTTGAATTAGGGATCGGCACCAGAGTAACAACACTCGGTGAGCACCTTAAGAGGAACATTCAGACCATGTTTGGTTTAAAGCAATTCTGCGGTTCTGTAGAATTTTGTTATATGTCATAGAAACTTTTTTTCAAGTTTGGCTCTATTTGGCCAGGCAGGTTTAGAGAAAAAACATTTTTTTAATCAACCAATCAGAAACAAGAATTGCCCATGGCACCCATGTTTGTCAAGTTTCGTTCCATTTGCCCAAGCAGTTCCAGAGAAAGAAAAAAAATTAATCAACCAATGACAAACAAGAATTGCCTATGGCGGACATGTTTTTTACCCGATCAGGACGAAATGAGGAAACTTTTAAAGAACCTCCCAATTAGATGCTTTCTGTCAAGTTCCGTTCCATTTGGCCAAGCGACTTCAGAGGTGAAGATTTCTTTTTATATCAACCCATCAGAAACAAGAACTGCTTATAGCGGCCATAATTGTATTCCGATCGGGACAAATGAGGAAACTTTATAAAGGACCTCCAATATATGCTCACTGTCAGGTTTGTTCCATTTGGGCAAGCGATTCCAGAGGAGAAGATTCTTTTATATAAGCCAATTAGAAACAATAAATGCCAATGGTGACCATGTATGTACTCCGATCGTAATGAAATAAAGAAAGTTTGTAAAGAACCTCCCATAGATGCTTCCTTTCAAGTTTCGTTCCATTTGGCCAAGCAGTTCAAGAGAGAGAAAAATTTTAATCAACCAATGAGAAACAAGAATTGCCTATGGCGGCCATGTTTTTTGCCCGAACAGGACGAAATGAAGAAACTTTGTAAACAACCTTCCATATATGCTTCATGTCAAGTTTAGTTCCATTTGGCCAAGCGATTTGAGAGGAGAAGATTTTTTTACATCAGCCAATCAGAAACAAGAACTGCCCATTGCGGCCATATTTGTAGACCGATGGAAATGAAATGAGGAAAATTTATAAAGGACCCCCATATAAACTAGACTAAGAAAGGTTTCGTTCTATTTGGTCATGCAGTTTCAGAGAAGATTTTTGAAAACTCAGCCAATCAGAAAGAAAATTGCCCATGCCAGCCATGTTTGTTGTCCGATCTAGACGAAATGAGCAAAATTTATAAAGGACCTTACATAGATGCTTCCTCCCAAGTTTAATTCTATTTGGCCCAGTGGTTTCAGAGCAGAAGATTAACATGTGAAAAGTTAATAGACGGACGGACGGACAGCGGACGCCAAGTGATGACAAAAGCTCACATGGCCTTTGGCCAGGTGAGCTAATAATTCGACAATAAGAGAAGTACAGTTTCAACGCATTGGACTCGCAAAGGCCGGTCGATGCCTAAAGTTATTATGTGTTTTAAATGTGTTTTTCATACAATGTATTTGTCGTGATATTTAGTTTTAATTCAGGAATTGAATTAATGAATTCTTCTCTTAATACTAAGATGTAATACTTTTTCATATAATCACAGTGATATTGGCTGCCTTATCTGCTGAAACAAAACAATTTTTTCACGTCAGACACTTAGTCTGGTTTTGATTGTATGTACACATTCTGCATGGTGCTTTTATTAGTATTTAACCTTTTCGGGAAAATATTCCTAACTTTATTTTTGAATACTTAGAGCATGCTAAATCCATTTTGCACAGTATAGTTGTTCACTTCATCTCAGAATATTATGTCTATTCATAGCAATGTACTCGGGTTTTAGGGAAAAGGTTAATATTCTATACGTGTACTTTCGATGGATGTCGCTCGACTACTTACTATCATTTGGTTAAAGAATACTGTCTTTACTGGTAGTTTGCCATTATTGTGTTGAATTTTGGACACAATGGTTTTCGTGGCTGTTTGGTGTTTATCTTGTTGCTTCTCTTGTTGAAGACCAAACTGCGACATTAGATTTAATTATGTTTTTTACAGTTTTCAGTCGTATGAGATGTTATCTCAATGACGCTTACCCGTTATCTTTACGGACACCATAATTCATTATTAGGGGTTTGGGAGCTCCTCACTACGGGTTTGTATAAGCTCTTAAGCAATTTGATAATGCAATAATAAAAATCTACTTGTTAATTAATTTACACGTGTTAAAACAAAATTAAGTGTATAATGAAATTATTGAAATTTATATCCATCCGTAATAATCGCATATTGTATATATTACCTTGTTATTGGAACCCCGCCTGGTTTTAAAATGACCTCACCTATAAAAAAAATGATATTATTGTATGATATTGGTTATTGAAATATAAGATTTATTTTAAAAAATTATTGAATAAAAATACATTTTATTTCATATAATAAAGTAAAGAAAATCACACCCAAATGGAACTCTGTTATTAAAAACAATTATGGCCCTTCACCGAGTGCAATATCATGTTTTATATACCACTTAACAGCAATATTGCACAAGGTTTAAGTGGTCAATAAAACATGATATTGCACGTCATTGAAGTGCTATAATTGTTTTATTACATATCACTCTTAAACAAAAGAGAAAATCAATACGAAAATAAATAGAAACAGATAACTACTGTCGGCATCGCCATAGTCATAGCCCCCCCCCCCCCCCTCCGCTTAAAAGCTTGACTACAGTTTTCGAAAGTTTTGAAAATCCAAAAAATTGTGTATCTGCATAAGGTGAAAGATAATACTGTAAAAATATAATGCATATATTGAAAAATGAAAGAGGAGTTTAGACCACAAGCATTAATTCACAATTTTGAATTTCGACCCCTGAAAGCCTAAAGTTTAGAAAATCAAAATTTCGAAACATCTATTCTGGAAGTCATTAAATCTCAAAACTCAAAAGTGAAGGACAAGAAAGTGTGACACATGGACGAAACTAAGATTTTACTAAGGATTTCCCTAGTTAAGGAACAAATCTAAGTGTAATTCATAAAACATCTTAAGTATTACCTTAACTATTTGACAATACGGAACTTCTCGAAATTTTGGCATTAAATTGGCTTAAATATTTTCCGGATTTAAAAATTTAAAATTAGTGTTTATAATGCTTTGACAAATAAATTAACGTGTGCAAATTAATTTGAAACACTTCTTACGTAAAATAATACATTAGTTGAATTGTTCGATTGAGAGTTTAACGGAATTCAGATCACTAAATATAATTATTATTCCGTGCTACATATGAATATACAAAAGGCGATAGGAAAACAAAAGATGACGGGATACACAGCATAAAAATCTCAACAATTCTGACACAAACGCTTACTCACTGGAACGGTAAAAAATTCTCCAGACATAGAAATGTTACTGTATAAAAAGCAAAGGAAATTCATCATGATCAGTGTAAATGAAGAGATGTTTCATACCAAGTTTCAGTTCATTTGGCGTATGAGTTTCAGAGGAAAAGATCAAAATGGCCAGGTGAGCTAAAAAAGGCCGGGATTTTTGTTTTTCTTTACTTTGTTACTAGGATTTTTTTCGTGCACAGTGTCTTTCTTTCAAAATGCACAACTATTTGATTACAATAGAATATCTGTCCTGAGATTTACGAACCTGACAAAGAGACTACCACCACCCTCTCACTATCCCCACTCCCCCCGGAATAAATCGTAATGATTTATTAAAATTTAATCTCTCATCATAGAATTTATATTAAAACAATTAGCTGTTTCAAACAGGTTTTTCCTAAAATCTTCGTATAACGGAAACTTTAAAAACAGGTGAGTTTAATCTTCTATACAATTATCACAGAAAAAACAAACTTCATTCACTTTATTAATATTATAAAATCTGCCAGTTTCAACTCTTAGTTGGGGAAAGCCACAACTAAATTTGGGTCAAGCACTTCTGTGCGTATACGACAATGGTATTTTAAGATAATTTTTAGTTTCAAACCTTTCTTTGAATAAATTATAGATTCGAGGCTTATTCCTCCCTCTACCATGTACTGAACTTTGTACTTGTAAATTGCTATACCACTCATTAACATGATAACTAAACATGTTTGGTATAATATTATGAATAATTAAAGAACCTTTGTGAGCACGCTCACATACCCCACGTCTTCATATTGTCACTGGAGAAACAAAATCTCACTTCACAAGTAAAATGAACACAATCAAATGCTTACCTTCACATATTTATCCTAATTTGAATGGCAGCATATTGGGAAATTTAAATTCCAAGCGAGAGTAGTCAACAGTAATAGTATAGTGAGGCAAATAAGTTCAAAGGGGTGTAACTCCTAGAAAAAAAATTGAATCGTAATTTCCTGTCGATATGCACATCTACGTAGTATGTCCTTATTATCTGAAAAGGTTTCATGAAATTCTGTTGTGTGGTTTGAGAGGAGTTGCGATGACAAACTGTTGCAGTAGTACATTAAAGTAAATTAGTTCAAAGGGGCGTAACTCCTAGAAAAAAAATTGAATCGTAATTTCCTGTCGATATGCACATCTACGTAGTATGTCCTTATTATCTGAAAAGGTTTCATGAAATTCTGTTGTGTGGTTTGAGAGGAGTTGCGATGACAAACTGTTGCAGTAGTACATTAAAGTAAATAAGTTCAAAGGGGCGTAACTCCTAGAAAAAAAATTGAATCGAAATTTCCTGTCGATATGCACATCTACGTAGTATGTCCTTATTATCTAATAAGGTTTCATGAAATTCTGTTGTGTGGTTTGAGAGGAGTTGCGATGACAAACCGTTGCAGTAGTACATTAAAGTATATAAGTTCAAAGGGGTGTAACTCCTAGAAAAAAAATTGAATCGCAATTTCCTGTCGATATGCACATCTACGTAGTATGCCCTTATTATCTGAAAAGGTTTCATGAAATTCTGTTGTGTGGTTTGAGAGGAGTTGCGATGACAAACTGTTGTAGTAGTACATTAAAGTATATAAGTTCAAAGGGGTGTAACTCCTAGAAAAAAAATTGAAACGCAATTTCCTGTCGATATGCACAACTACATAGTATGTCCTTATTATCTAAAAAGGTTTCGTGAAATTCTGTTGTGCGGTTTGAGAGGAGTTGCGATGACAAGAAACAGGACTGACAGATGATACTTGCTTTTTTAGCTGAAAATAGTCTAAGTCCAATAACTGAAATAAAATTAATCGGATCAATAAGGCAGTAAAGTATGCACATCTACACATCATGACCAACAATCCTACCAAATATGAAAGCAATCCATTAAGCGGTTTTAGAGGAGTTGCAGTGACAAGATGATACTTTGGTATTTTAACTGAAAATAGTCTAAGTCCCACAACTCCCACAAAAATTATCCAATCAATATGGTGGTATAGTATGCACATATACACATCATAACCAACAATCCTACTAAATATGAAAGCAATCCGTCAAGCGGTTACAGAGGAGTTGCAGTGACAAGAACAGGACTGACGGACGGACTGACGGACGGACTGACGGACAGACGGACGGACGGGTCAAAAACATTATACCCTCCGCAACTTCGTTGCGTGGGGTATAATAAAACTGGTATTAATATACACGTATTCAGATATATTGCATAAATGTCCTAAATTATAGTCAAAAAAGTTTTTCGACTCATTTTATCAGACCACACAAAAACATTTCTATTTAAACGATTTTAACTCAAACTATTAAGACGGCACCAAAGCCGTATTGCACATTTTCACTTTTTTTTAGAAAACTGGAATCCATGCGTTCGAGGTCTATTTACCAAAATCAAAATTCACAATTTTTACAATTTTGTAACAGTAAATTTTAAGTATCAGTTTCGGATTAGTATCAAAATACTAGCAACTCTGCTTCGGATACCCTCGGGAACTTGGATTCCAGCAACAGCGGCGTCGACTCAGTGGTAAAAAAAATTCTCATCATTAGAGCCCTTACATAAACGTTCAAGATGTGCAACAACAGTAAAACCCATGGTAACTTCTTTGTATATTTACTTCATGTGTTTTGAGATTACGTGTATTTATTAGATATAATTGTCAATGTTTCTTCTTATGGAACAGGGGAACAGCCACAGCAAACGTTACAAATTCTATTATTTCTACTAAGTTAAGTTGTTAAGGCTAGTCATAAACATTTCATATAAAATGAAGTTTCAGGTCTGCTACTAAAACCTCCCGAATTTGAATGATAATGAAAAACTGTCAGAAATCATAAAATCTATTTCGCAGAAAAAGTCTGTCTAATTTTCCCCCAATAAATATACATGTTTTGGAATATGCTTCACTTTTTATTAGAAATCCTTAGAGTAAAATAAGACACTGAATTATAGCTTGGGCTAGTTTGTAGAGAATAACTACGTGTATACAATATTCCTGTTAACGACAACAGGATACTTTTTACAAAATGATGAACTTACGTCATACAGTATTATGGCTTATGACTGATTTGTAATGACGCGCAGCTGTAAATTTAATTTATTGTTAGATGAACTGACAGGTTCATTAATCAAATAAAATGTACTCTTACCTTTCAGTAAATTATTTTTCATTAACTCTTTGATCTGTTCTCCAATCTTGATACTACAAAGCTTAACTAGGTCTCTAACTTCTTTCAATTCAGATGATATATTATCTGCATACGTTGATACTTTCTTTATGTTGTTTTGTGTATTTGACATGGTTTTCGCCACAACTGTCTCGAACTCATCGAATGTAATATCAGGATCAGATGGTGCTGGTAGGGCTCGAAGTGCCTGCTTGTCCTTTCGTAGTAAAATTAAGGCTTCAATATCCATATTTATATATATACTGTAATTTAAAAATAGTTGACTAGATTAAGCAATATTTTCTAGACGCCGTGCTCAGTTTCAAAATAGCAAGCATTTCATTACACTGGTAAATATTGATAGTGGATTAATAAAGGAACTAAAAGAGCGAAAACAAAATTATAGATCCGTGTGCTTGTTTTCGAGATATAAGACATTGAAAAGTTGGCGGGAAAAATATGCTCTCTTGATTTTACTTAGCTTTATCGTTGACAAGTTTTATTTCGGTTAAAAACCGTAAAATAATATCAAGGATTTTATAAGAATTTTACAAATGGCTTATTATTCTGCAACTCTCGTTATTTATTTGGACTTAATAATAAACTCGCCAAAGGCTCGTTTATTATAATATCCAAATTAAACAACTCGATTTGATATCAAGCGATATCTAATTCTCATTCATTGTGAAACCTATAAATATAATCATTTTTCCTACCATTAATTTCAGGGGGGGATCAGTATATACTCAATTTTCCGGGGGAAAAGTCAGTATATACCCATTTCTGCTGGGGAAAATTGGGTATAGGTGAATCTAGTATGTGACACCGTTCCGTATGGAATTCTATTTTGCCCTGTTTGGAAGCTGTATTGTTTCCACTTTACAATTAGCATTTTATTTCTACTTTGGTTTCGGAAAATACGACGTCAATTTTTCAAATGTTTAAAACTTTGCTGATAATTATGATTTCTGACCACGAAGCTGATTTATCCTGAAAGAGAGGATGTTTGACAATTGATTTAAGCTCATTTTAATGCTTCAATGTGTATGTATGGAATCAAGTGGCATCTCCATCTGACCTTGTTGATCAGCATCTTGTGTGTTCTTTTTCAGTGTGTAAATATTGCACAGAGTTTTGAAATGTAAGTTACGAAAAAATGAGCCGAAAGATCTGCTCTGTTCTTTTTTTACTTTTTTGAAATGGCCCAATGCTATGATTAATTTATGACACGTTTCATCTCCATTAAAATTCTACATTAAGGTGATAAGTGGTCCTAGAATTGGGTCATTACAATGCATTTTCTAAAACATTTTGAAAAAAATATCATTTCCGTTGCTATGATTATCCAAGGAAAAAAAGATATTTTGGAAGAAATCGATAAGTTTCCCTAACCGGCACAACTTTGTGATTTTTTTCATGCATACATTATTACTTGCAATTTCATCTGCGACATCATTCGCGTAGGGTGTGACTAAACATCGAGTTCGAGTTCGAGTTAAAGTTAGAGTTCGAGTTAGAGTTCGAGTTGAAGTTCAAGTTAGAGTTCGAGTTGAAGTTCGAGTTAACTCGAGATATTAATTTCTAATGTCATTTATCGAGTTACATTTCGAGTTAGAGTTACGGTTCGAGTTAAAGTTTGGGTTAAGATAAAGGCACTTTTCCTGGTACAAATGTTTTGTATGTAGCGATGCCGATATTCGTACAAACTTTTTTCTAATACGGAAATAAGTGACGAATTGGAAGTGTTGTTCAGCATACATCTTATTCACAGTTCACACGATGATATCCTGCTATGTGGGCCTTTAGAGTGTTTCAACTGCTAATAATTTCAGATTTTTTTATTTTTTAATAAAATGTCAATCTGTAAATGAAAATATAAGCGTTCTTTTTTTCCGTGTGTAGCAAACAAGTAAACCAGACTCTACCATACGATCTTCAACATGTCAATACCATTCAATGTATTACTAATCAATTTTATTAAATTTATGTTAATTACTCTGCCTTCACAGGCGCCGTTTATTGGCAATAAAAATATTTGTTTGTTTTGTTGTTTGTGGACGGAGGTACATACACACTATATTTGCCCCAAATTTAGAAAAATGTGAACACGACATATCAAGCCTACAAGTATTGTATGCTACAAACAGTATTTCAAGCAAACTAGAGGCTGTAAACATTATTGGTTTAATGCATCCTTCGACATAATTTTGAAACTGGATCCTCCTAATGATGATTAAGACCAAATTGCCCAGTGGATTTAGAGGACACTGTAAAGATCATTAAAGTAAAGTTTGGTTGATACTGATTTTGTAGTTTCAGAGGAAAAGATTTTTAAAATTTCTTTCCCCTTTTCTATAATTAGCCCCGGCAACTAACTTGGTTGAAGGTCGGGGACAACAGACACAATTTTAGAAGGGGACCAACCAAGGACTATTCCACCAAAGTTTGGTTCCAACTAGCCCAGCAGTTTCAAAGCAGAGTTTCAAATTGAATTCCCCATAGGGTTCTTAGTTTAATTATGTCGGGTCGTGACGGCAATCTTGGATGAAGGACGAACACGCCAAAAAAGGCATTTCTTCTGAGATAATTTTCAGAAACTACTGTCCGACCCATATTCTCTATTCTTAGTAACATAGGCAATGTGATTTGACTTGCGGCATTCTTTGACATTTTTTTCTTCTAGACACCCTAGTGATGACTCGGGCCAGCTTTGATTCCAATTAGCCCATCAAGTTCAGAGTGTAAGATTTTTTTTTTCAAAAAAAGTTTACGACGACAGATGACGGACACCAAGTGATGGCAAAAACTAAAATGCCCTTTATGATTTTTTGTATAGTAGAGATATTCAAGTAACACGGTATACAATCAGCGCATCCGAGACAATCAGTTAAACCGAATGTTTACATTTCAGTTGATTGGTTTGCCAAGTATGAAAAACCATACAATTAAACTTTGACCCTTTTGCTTTCCATAAAATGACATAACTAGCCACCCAATTTTAAACGTATCCGGTGTTACCGATGGTCTCGGGTGCGCCGGTTGTACACCGTGGTTAAGTTTCATCTACTTATACGGTACATCGATGATATGAAGAAAACATCAAGAAAGCCAACCAAAAATGCACAGAGAAATACTAGTAGACAGAAAGGCAGACAGATCAGTATATTCTCTACAGTTTTGCTGTGTTTGTTATGGCAATGAAAAATATAGATACTGTGGCCTAGTGGGCCTCAAATACCCTGCCTCTCTAAGAGAAAACCGTTAAATTTTATGGTACACATTATACAAATGTACAACTCATTATTACCAAGCTTCCAGACCAAGTATTAATCAATTCCTACATATATACAAGTAAAGAAAACTTTGAATAAAATTTTCTTCCATTATGCCTAACAGTAAAATTTCAAAGTCTCAGCAACAACTCATCATTATCAAAATCCAGGCCTAATATAAAATCATTCCGATATGTAAAAGCCAAGAAAACGTTGACGAAAGACTTTATTTCGAACGGGAGGACATCCCGATTATACTATGCGGGGTTATAAAAATGCTACACTGCATTTTTTTTGTTAGTAATATTGATATAAAAAAAATCAAAATAATGGTGACTTCAAGATGAAGAACAACAATAAAAGCTTTGTTCCATTGCTTTGTTTACTATGTATTATTTGGGATTTTGTCTCATGTACATTTACTCCATATCCCTTCATTTTTCATTCATAACTAAACTTTTATTTTATACAACAGTTTTCTGTCACAACTGTAAATCTCACAATTCAGTGTACGGATTATTTTAAGGAAGGTTGAACAATATAAATACACGTAAAACATGTATTTCGGATATGGGGGGGGGGGGGGGGGGCTGGGTTTTTTTCAATTTGTGATTTTATGGAAATAATTAACATAATTAAATGGACAAGAGTAAAACTATATGTATGTCTCTTCCACATTCGTTGGTGGGACATAAGGAGAAAGAGAAAAGGAAAACGCGCGAGGAAACGCAGTCGGAAACGTTTCATGTGCCCTGCATAAGGAGGTGGTCAATCTAGATTCAATGATACCTATATCCGGTGTCCAGATGATTAAACGGCGAAGAATTAAATCAACGCAGAGTAACTTAATTTTCTGCACGTTGGCTAGTACTATTTTTTGGGGTCAATTTTCTCGATTTTGCTATATTTGTTGGGGATCCCAAAAATTGCAGGTATTTTTGGAGGTTAGTTCAAAAAGACGAAAAAAAAGAGTTTTCAATCTATTATATGTGGTAAATTGACATTATTTTCATGGGTAAAATGAAAGTACATTTCTGGGTCTGAAAAAAATTAGAGATAACTTTATGGGGGTGTCAACAAATTTAGGTCTTTTTTTGACGAGCCTATGTACAGATAAGTTTTTACCTACCTACCCCTAAACTTAATCCCTAACTCGAATTTAAACTCGAAACGCAACTCGATAAATGACATTAGAAATCTAACTCGAACTTTAACTCTTACTCAAACTCGAACTCGATGTTTAGTCACACTCAAAACTAATGCAATCATACGTCATATTTGATTGTTATATGTTATAGTGTTATTAAGAAGCTGCCATTTTATATTGAAGTAACATCGTATGAAATGTAAATACTATTATAAGGATATAATACGATACAAAAATACGATAGATAAATCGCTACTTAGTCAGAGAGACAGAGAGAGTAATATTTTGAAAAATGTCCTTAAAGACTTCAATTAATGATTGAAATTAATCTTTTACCAACATTTCCCTTCATTCTTCAATACCAATATATTTCTTTCTTCAATTATTTTACTTAAAATGAAAATGAATGGATATATAATGCATGACATGTACTTCAGTTGGACAGATGGACTACACATGTACATTAGTATTAAAGACATATTGACTACACATGTACGTCAGTAAGACATATTGACTACACATGTACGTCAGTAAGACAGATTGGCTACACATGTACGTCAGTAAGACAGATTGGCTACACATGTACATTAGTATTAAAGACATATTGACTACACATGTACGTCAGTAAGACAGATTGGCTACACATGTACGTCAGTAAGACAGATTGGCTACACATGTACGTCAGTAAGACAGATGGACTACACATGTACATTAGTATTAAAGACATATTGACTACACATGTACGTCAGTAAGACAGATTGGCTACACATGTACATTAGTATTAAAGACATATTGACTACACATGTACGTCAGTAAGACAGATTGGCTACACATGTACATTAGTTTTAAAGACATATTGACTACACATGTACGTCAGTAAGACATATTGACTACACATGTACGTCAGTAAGACAGATTGGCTACACATGTACATTAGTATTAAAGACATACTGACTACACATGTACGTCAGTAAGACATATTGACTACACATGTACGTCAGTAAGACAGATTGGCTACACATGTACGTCAGTAAGACAGATTGGCTACACATGTACATTAGTATTAAAGACATATTGACTACACATGTACGTCAGTAAGACATATTGACTACACATGTACGTCAGTAAGACAGATTGACTACACATGTACGTCAGTAAGACAGATTGGCTACACATGTACATTAGTATTAAAGACATATTGACTACACATGTACGTCAGTAAGACATATTGACTACACATGTACGTCAGTAAGACAGATTGACTACACATGTACTTAAGTAGGACATACTGACTAAACATGTACATTAGTAAGACATATGGATTACTATTGTACGTCAGAAAGACATATTAACTACACATGTACGTCTGTAGGACAGATTGACTACACATGTACGTCAGTAATACAGTTTGGCTATACATGTACGTCAGTAGGACAGATGGACTACACATTTACTTTAGTAGGAAAGATTGACTACACATGTACATTAGTAAGACAGATTGACTACAAAAGTACGTCAGTAAGACAGGTTGACTACACGTGTACTTCACTACTGTAGGACAGATTGACTACACATGTACGTCAGGACAGATGGACTATACATGTACTTTAGTAGGAAAGAAAATGTACACATGTACATTAGTAAGACAGATTGACTACATAGGTACGTCAGTAGGACAGATTGGCTACACATGTACGTCAGTAAGACAGATTTGCTACTTATGTACATCAGTAAGACAGATTGGCTACACATGTACGTCAGTAAGACAGATTTGCTACTTATGTATCAGTAAGACAGATTGGCTACACATGTACGTCAGTAAGACAGATTGGCTACACATGTACGTCAGTAAGACAGATTGGCTACACATGTACGTCAGTAAGACAGATTGGCTACACATGTACATTAGTATTAAAGACATATTGACTACACATGTACGTCAGTAAGACATATTGACTACACATGTACGTCAGTAAGACAGATTGACTACACATGTACTTAAGTAGGACATACTGACTAAACATGTACATTAGTAAGACATATGGATTACTATTGTACGTCAGAAAGACATATTAACTACACATGTACGTCTGTAGGACAGATTGACCACACATGTACGTCAGTAATACAGTTTGGCTATACATGTACGTCAGTAGGACAGATGGACTACACATGTACTTCACTACTGTAGGACAGATTGACTACACATGTACGTAGGACAGATGGACTACACATTTACTTTAGTAGGAAAGATTGACTACACATGTACATTAGTAAGACAGATTGACTACAAAAGTACGTCAGTAGGACAGATTAGCTACACATGTACGTCAGTAAGACAGATTGACTACAAAAGTACGTCAGTAAGACAGGTTGACTACACGTGTACTTCACTACTGTAGGACAGATTGACTACACATGTACGTCAGGACAGATGGACTATACATGTACTTTAGTAGGAAACAAAATGTACACATGTACATTAGTAAGACAGATTGACTACATAGGTACGTCAGTAGGACAGATTGGCTACACATGTACGTCAGTAAGACAGATTTGCTACTTATGTACATCAGTAAGACAGATTGGCTACACATGTACGTCAGTAAGACAGATTTGCTACTTATGTATCAGTAAGACAGATTGGCTACACATGTACGTCAGTAAGACAGATTGGCTACACATGTACGTCAGTAAAACAGATTGACTACACATGTACTTCACTACTGTAGGACAGATTGACTACACATGTACGTAGGACAGATGGACTACACATGTACTTTAGTAGGACAGATTAGCTACACATGTACGTCAGTAAGACAGATTTGCTACACATGTACATCAGTAAGACAGATTGGTTACACATGTACGTCAGTAAGACAGATTTGCTACACATGTACGTCAGTCAGAAAGATTGACTACACATGTACTTCAGTAGGACAGAAAACATATATGTGTACGTGAGTAGGATAAATGAATAGAGTGCACACAACAGTTTTTCTTAATACTTTTCATGACGTCATGAATTGAAGGAACATACTCAAAAGATTGATAGCTGGACAATTGGCTGTATCATATACCCATAGACAACTATAAAACATATTTCTTCAAGCTTTCACTGCATATAATTTTTGTAAGGAAATCATTTCCAAGTTCTTACCAATACAGATAGATAACAAAAAATAGGCCTCCCCTTCAAATATCCCAAAAATAGACCAACTTCAGATATTCCTAGCAAGGATTCCTGCGTTATAAAGAGAACTTAATCTATGTGCATTCCAAAGTACACATCCAACTGGTTTCAGCACATGTAGTTTCAGGGTACATTCGCCACCTTCCAAAATTGCTTCGTGAACTGGTATAAAAATGTTGTGTTTTCACCTACCCTATTTTCGAATATTTTTAGAGTAGCCTCCCGTTAATAAAACTTCAATGAAAAAAGTTACTTTTTCACTTTTCATGCATTTTTCATTAAAATAAAGCCAAGGCTCTCATTTAAATAATGAAACCAAAACACAATCATAGATCCATATAGAAGGAATTCCAAACCTATGACCTAATATATTCAGGGAAACTTCTTACACATGTACGTCAGTACTAAGTAGGTCAGATTGACTACATATGTACGTCAGGAGGACAGACAGACTATTCATGTACGTCAGTAAGACATACTGAATACACATGTACGTCATTAAGACAGATGGCCTACACATTTACGTCAGTAGGACAGACTGACTACACATTTATGTCAGTTGGACAGATTGACTACACATAGACTGGTACCCGTCCGTTATTTTACAAGATTGACAATAATTGAGTTACCCTCTTTAAATAAAGAATTTATTATTATTATTATTATTATTATTATTATAAAAATAAACGACGCCATATAGAATGACACCGCAGCTGTCATGTTAAAAGTTGGTAACTAGTCCTCTGAAAGGGCAAGGTCAAAATTAGCTGATACCAGTATATGACATAGCTCATACTGAATATTACGGCTGGGACCAGCCTAGACTACACATCACATCAGCAGGACAGATTGACTACACATGTACGTCAGAAGGACATATATGATTTGTAATAATTTTATTTGTAATAAACAAAAGGAATTTGACACAAGTTTATCCAACTTATCATGGAGTCCTCTCCCAAATAATATGAGTAACAATTATTAAAATCCAATAAGAAAATATAAAGAAAAGAGCATACATATACAAAACATCTTAACATATTGACAAATTGAAGAACAACTGTTTAACATATGGTTGAGTATTTTGCTGTATGGACAAGGCTAGTAATAACTATTTGAAAAGAAAAAAAGGTATGGTGGGTGGGTTAACTTATACAAACAAAATTCCATCTTGGAGTTACATTTTCTTATGATGCAAAATGGCAAAAAAATATCGATAATATCAATAATAGCGTTTCTAAACATTTATGTATCTCAGGAAAATTAAATTTTGTTTAAGCAGGGAAAATCTAGAAAAATTATATTTAGTATATATTAGGCCTCTTTTTTAATATACCTGTGAAGTATGGGACAACTGTGGTATCGTCTATTCAAATAAATTAGAAAAACTGCAATCAGAAGCCGCAAGAATAGTCACTGGTTTGGCTATTGTTACTAAAACTGAATATTTATATAGTGAACTTTAAACACTTTTGACAAGAAGAAAAACAAGAAAATTAAATTTATTTTATAACATCCATAATTGGAATAGACCTCAAGATTTATGCAGCTTAATTAGTATACAGAGCACTACTTTATCGTATTTCCCCATGCCTATATCGACCTGCTGAGGCCTTCACAATTTCCCGTATTTCGGCACTGTGACGTCGTAAAGAGTTGACCCGACCCTTATATGAGCTGACCCGAATATATCAGCGACGTCATAATGTTTGACCCAACGTTGACCCGAATATATCAGGAAAACATCCGGTTATAGGCAGATGGCCATTGAAAAGTAAGTAATTCCATTAAGATTGCTAGTTAACAATACGATAAATTTATCATCAAGTTTTCTTCAAACAAATATTGTAAAATATAAGCCGCTCGACACAATATGAAGCTTTTTAGCTCGTTCGCTACGCTCACTCGCCGAAAAAGCTTCACATTATGTCTCGCGGCTGATATTTTACGATTTACGTTTGCAGAAAACCTGATAATATGTACATATATTCCTTACGTAATGGTTCTGACATGATCGTCCCTTTTTGTAGACTTACATTAACTAGTGAATCCTTCGTTCCCTCTACTATCCGAGAATGGAATAAACTCGACGAATCTGTACGTAACCTTGATACAATATACAAATTTAAACGTGCAAAGAAAGGAAAAAATTCTTATGCTCCCATAGTACCAAGACACTACGCTTCCGTGTGGTCCAATGAAACTTAACATCTGCCTACCACAACTTCGCTGTTTTTCCTCTTTTCTAAATTATGATTTGTTTAGTGTAAATGTAATCTCTGATCCTTCCTGTAGATGTAGTGCTCCTCGTGAGGACGTTTACCATTTTTTCTTACATTGCCCACTATGTCAAGATACTAGTATACGGAACACTTTTATTTCGATCATTAAATATTTTTACCAGCGGAAATAGATTACATTATCTAGGTTGTTCAGACGTAACATTTGAATAGAAGGTATTTATTTTCCAACAAGTGGGACAGATGGACTACACATGTACGTCATTATGACTGATTTACTACACATGTACTTCAGTAAGACAGATTGAATACTATAAAACATATTTCTTGTTTTCACTGCATATAATTTTTGTAAGGAATTAGGCAGATTGACTACACATAAACTTCAGTAGGACAAATTGACTACACATGAACACATGTAGCCGATATCACTAGCAAGGTGTCTTCATCAACCGGCCAATGTCAGGCTTGTTCGGATAAAATATGTTAGACTTACGAATCGCAAACTCATGTATACCCAGTTCACTTTGCGAATTATTGTGTAATCTTTCTCTGTAGTATGACTTTTAATGCTCTGTGTACATCTGGCAGCAAGTCTTAAATCTTTTGTCTGTACAAGCCTGACTTTGGCCGGTTGATGATGACACCTTGCTGGTGATATCGACTCGTACAAAAATATCTTTCAAGCTTTTCTGTCGTCGGAACGCCATAACTGGAGGTTCTGGAAAGGTCTGGAACCGTCTTGTGTGCGTTGATGTGTATACTCTATATTTTTAGGATGGCCACGTAGTTCACGTAGACATTGTGCTATTGTTGTTGGAGAGGAACAAATGCGTTTAACTTGTAGGGCCTGGCTATATGGGATACTTTCGTAGCAGTGTTTGGGATGACAACTATTGGACGGCAACTATAGGTGTTTGTCAGGACGTTTGGAATAAAATTCGTCTTTAGTTGTATCGAGAAAAGAGATTTTGGTATTGGATATCTCATGGGTAAATTTTATTGATGAGTGCATGGACGCTGTTTGCATGGTCGAAGAATTTTTCTTCTATATCTGTAAACATCATCAATAAATATATACCAAGACAATAACTCCGTTTCCGAAGATTCCAAAATGTGTTTTTTCTAGTTTCCCATAAAGATCTTCGTATACGACGGAGCAATGTTCGTCCCCATAGCTGTGCCATTCATCTGTAAGTAATGTTGTCCATTGAAATTGTATTTGATTAACAAGGTTACTAACCAATCAGTTGGGGCTCTTGAATGGTCCGTTTTTCCAGGATTTCTATACAAGCTAAGATGCCATCATTGTGTGGTATCTTAGTGTACAAGGAAGTCACGTTCATGGAAACCACTGGACACCTGTGATAGATCACATTCCATGCACGCCAAAGACCCTTTCTGTAGTTTTCGAAAAATGGTAGGCTTATGGCGTACATGCATATTTCCATTATGTCTCATCAGCAGGACTAAGGGCCAAATCAATTTTTCTATACTGATTCTGATACAATAACTTAAAATATATAGCATAAGGGTACAGCCAAACAGAGTCAACACCTAGTAAGAGTAAACATGTTCCGTTGACAAAATCTAATTTTAATTCCACGATTTGTTAACAAAGTACTTTTTTGAAAGAATTTGTTTGTATTATTTGATCAGTTATATTTTTGGATGGTTGAGACTTGAAAGAACATGTTAATCAATTAAAGGTCAAATTTTATTAAAACTAGTTCAATCTATCTTGTGGTCGATGTAGTTATGAGCAACAGTCATCATAACAAAATTGATTCGCGGAATTCAATATTTTATCAAAATTTAAATAATTTGTTTATTGACGACTAACCTTAGTTTAAAAAAATTTAAATGGTCTTATTTTGAAGGATAAAACTGACGATTCTTTTTATATTGTGATACTTTTATGTTTGGTTTTTGAAAATCCAGTGCTGATAACACAGACTGTCACCTCACAATTAGGGAGCATACACATGTATAAACAGATGATTTCCATTTCAAAATCCTAAAATTATATTTGTCGGCTTGTTTTTTCGACTAAACTTCGAAATCAATTATGTATAGTATAGAAAACCAACGATTACACGATATGTGTCATCTACATTACTATTTAAATACTATAATTAAAAAGATAGACATCTATTTAAAAAAGGTCTCAAATAAGAGATTTTAAAAGTCAAAATTAATTTTGAAATATTTTTCTTTTAGTGTATCACTTTAAAAAAAAAAACACATCTATAAATACCGGCGCGTCTGAATAGACTCTGGTAAAGTCTGGAAGAGTCTGGTGGCAAAATATCAGAATATATACGTGTTTGATAATATTTTCTTGTTATATTAGTGTTATTTTAACATTATTTCATCAAATCAATAAAAACATGTCCTTATTCATGATTTGTTGCTCGTATTTACGAAGATCGGCAAACATCTTCGTTTACTGTCATGGCGGAAAGAGAGTCTGGTAAAAAAATATCAGATTATATACAAGTATGTTCATATTTTCTTGAAGTTTTTGTTTTATGTCATTATTATTTCACTAAATTAATGAAAATATATATTAAATATTGGTTTTTTATTCGCATTTTGGAAAATTGACAAAATTGTCGCTCGCTGTCATGGTGGGACACAAAGTCTGTTTGGGAAATACTATATTTAATGTGAAAATAAGGGAAATATGATCATTTCAATTCATTATCTTAATCATTTAAAGATAAATGACAACTGTTTCAATATCTATTTAATAGATTTCAGTCTTTATTGGACTATAATATAGTTTGAAGTCGACGTCGCCATCAATATGTAAAGATTAATTTCACAACAGATCTGGAATAGCATAGACAACAACTCGCTGATCTTTTCACAACTGAATATATAAGGTGTCCACAAGGATTTAAATCATTGGTTTCAAGGCCAAACGAATAAATAGGAAATAAAAGAATGTTAGAATATAATATACTTCTAATGCTTGAATAAACGAAAATGTTTGCCGATCTAGTGTAAACATATTTTATTAATCAATTCATGATACCATAAAATACAATTCATAAGTAGTATATAAACGTATGTAAGAATTAATTAAAGGGATTCGAAAACAAAGTTTAAAAAAAAACTTGTATTAATTCGTTTCCTAACTTCAACAGCCATGCTCCCGACAAAAACTTTGAAAATTCATTATATGTAATGCCATTAAGTAGATATGCAGTTTTTATCATACTCACCTTATGAAAACAAATTCTGCATCCAAATTTTGAACTTCTTTCTCTGTAGTGAAATCGTCGTTCTTAACTGAATACAAATCACGTGATAAATTACTCCTGTTGGATGTTTTGAAAAATTTATCAGTTCTCGGAACTAATAATATATCTTAGTTCCTGCTCTGTTTAACTTTAATATGGGGATGAATTGATTTGACATGGTGATTTAAATTGTCACTACTTCAAGTCAATCTTTAAAAATCTTCAAATCCTTGGTGGGATTATTTTACGTTTTCTTAATTAAATTTTGTTTATTTGTGCTTGAGAGTATGTGGCAGCGTTGACATTCTTAAATCATTTTACTCTTTTGAATGTTTGCTATATATGGTTTTATTTCCTAAATTAACGATTTGGAATTTTTCAGAAACATGTTACGACTTCTTTCCGTCAAAAATTGTTGTGTAGTTATTCAATTATTGAATTACAAAAGTAGTTTAAAAAATGTCACAATGGGGTGACCGACTTTTACATAGAAATATGTTTACTGTAATATATAGTTAGTTTACTATTTGTAAAATTATACATGTAACAAAATATAAGCAAGGTAAATGGTTAAAACTTCAGAATAAATTTTGAAATGGTAACAAAGTAAAGAACTGTTTAGTTGTGGAGTGTTTTTCTTTTTCTTATACGAGAGATTACCGTATATCATAATACAAATAATAAAATTGCGTTTTTTTTTCAAAAATATTGTTTCTGTATTGCGATTTACTAAAAGTTTGTTTTTATTAAACTTAGCATGCTTTTGTCGCTCAGCGACTATAGATCTTGCATCAAAGTTTATTAGCCCATGTAGCAAAACTTCGTCATTAATCAGTACACTCATGGCAAGTCTGGCATTAGTCCGAGATTCATCTAAAGTCAACGGACGGTTTTTAGAGCTGGCTGAGACCGTGAGAATTCAGACAATGTGCACTCTATATATAAAACTAGAAATTTTCCAGAATTGGTCTGGATTTCATCTCAGAATTGGAAATATCGAGTCTATAATTTGATATTTTCTAGAGATGAGATTTCGGCTAACAATCTCACATATTGCTGACCATGAAATTGCAACAAGAAATAGTCTATCTATTTTTCTACAACTGATGATGTCTGCTAGGATAAATTTGATAAAATTTCACATGTGCTAGATAACTTCGGGTATAGATTTGGAAGTTCATGTGAACGCATCCCCGAATATTGAAAGTGAAGTTACCCCCATTAATCATATAATTATTGGTCGTATATATCTTCTTATAGGATACCAGTAGGCTAATTACCCGTTTGTCTGTCGAACAAACTCTTTCATCAAAGTGATAGGGAACAGCAGTAAAAAGTAAATACAAGGCAATGAATCACGCGGTGGCATATTCACAGGTCCTGGTCTTCCGCCTAAAAATGGTCTTTCTTCTCTATCTTCAGGAGGGAACACCCTGAACCAAATTGGCTGCTCAACTGGTCGGTCGGCCATATTCTTGGGTGTGTTTGACGTCATTTATGCTCATTATGACGTCATACTTTCGATATGACGTCGAGGGTGGAGTGCCCTGCATATCTTGACCAAGTTTCATCATAATTTGACAAAAGGTTTCGCGAACGATAACCGAAATATGGAGAAAAACGGATCAAAAAGAAGACTACAGCCCCCGGACTATTCAACTTGGCAAATTTTGCAATCATTCTGCAAATTTGCAATCTGATTGCATTTATTTGATGCTCACTTTGCACTCACTCTGCAATCATTTTGCACTCATTTGATTGCAATCAAAAAAATCATTGATTGCAATCATTGAGCTTTCATTTGTCGGATTGTTACTTTGAGTGTGAATTGTACTGATGAGGCATGAATTGTCGAAAAGGCCTTCTACGGAATCTAAATTTACTGTAATATCGGTATTTTGTTTTTATAAATTCTAAATAATTTTATCAAATAATTGATTTAACTTATATTTCATAATAAGTTAACATTGAATTTATTTGTAAAAAATACAAATAGCATTATAAATCCATTCTACCACTATCACTTGTTTCTTTTTCTTTCATTCCATTTTGTAATATTGACAAATCATTTGAAGGTGCAATCACTTATCATTAATTGAATTTTCAGGGAATTGTACAAGAAAACACTGTATGCCTAAACGTTAAAGAGAAAAACATGTCAATAAAAACGCATGCAATTGTCAGATAACAGTACGTAGGGCTACATTTGTAACTCCTCTGCGTATATTAGCGCCTGTCAAAATTCGGTAACATTGACAATGTGTTTTGTGTAGTTATATTTTCTATATCGTCTTTTTTAATGTACATGAAAATTCATGCAACTATTAAATAAACAAAATAGAAGAGAGATCGACAATGGAAGACAATAGAACTAAAAAAATCGTTAACCCACCAAATAAAGCCAAAATGAAAGACAACAAATGAACATTTATAATGACAGGATCTCAGAGACTGCGTACAAAGCAATAAACTTTTGCGGAAGCAAAATTTTGCGTTTTAGATTTCTGGACTGCTTCGCGAATTCAAAATTTCGCGGATATGTAAAATTACGACATTTTCGTGGAAGTGAGTTTCGCGATTGTTGTGAATACGCAATAATTTATTGGTTTACAATAGCAGGACTTGATATCGCACTACCAAACGCCAGCAATATAGTTAAAGTGGTTTTGGGATACCAAAACCACCTTCCTTTTTCCTATTATCCTATAGCGTAATCAAACTACAAATAAAAACCAAAACAGGTAGACCAATAAAAATAATGGGACACATCTTAATTTAAAAAGATTGGTCAAGGAGAGCTCATCGCTAGATCTAGGAGCTTAGTCGTTGGTAAAATGCTGTCGCTTTACGGAAGAAAAATCAAACCAAAAACTTCCCGAAGTGCTTGACAAAGAATAGTCAAGTATTTTCGTGGAAATCTATCAGCAAGAGACTAGTATGAATGAATATCTTCAGATCATCAGAACTCAAATAAATGATCTGTTCGTTTATTATAGAACAGTCATTAGAACTGAGGAAAGAAGACCCTAATCAGTTTTAGTTTATTAAATTGTTTTAACTTCTTTGTATGTTTATATGTCTTGTAATTTGTCATTGTATCGCCATGACTTGTAGTCTTGTCTTGCGTTAATAAAGATTATTAATTATTCGAATCACTTCAGTGTCACCCGGACCCACAGTATTATTACTCCTAGGTTCACGCCAAACACTACGCTTTTTTTCAGAATTTGACGATGCATATGATTTGGATTATCATTATGTAGTACTGTCGGTAATAACAATATTTCAGTTGAATTCTCAGTTTTAAAATTTAGAAATATCTCAAATCACCGACACACCCGTACAATGTTCAAACCAGACTGGAACATGAATATTTGAAGCTCAGTTCCTAAATGCACGGAAACTGACTTTATATTCCACGTAAAGTGTAACGTAGAGCAGAATTATTCTTATTATAATTTTGCAAATAAAAATTTGACAATCACGGACCCTTTTCATATGCTCAACGTGCGAATAACATTATAAAATATCTTATTTAATGATTTAGGAAACGTTTTTTGGATAAGTTACTTTAGAGTGGTTATACACATTTATTTGATATAAAATAACAAATATTTTAACGATGTTCAATTGAAGTAAAGATAAAGGATATAAATTTTAGTTACTTTTGCGTCTTTTGATTTTTATTTCAAGAAAATCGGTGTAGAATTAGCTTAGTGGTGACGTTTTGAAAATTGACGTTATTATGAAAACCGACGTGCCCGGGTTTTCAAGCTAGGTCTCTCCCAGCGCACTTCTTTATTGTGACGTCGACGCTATTGTTTCGTTGCAGATTTTGAAAAACAATGTTGGGCCGATCCTTGGCACTCAACGGTAGCTTTAATCGGCCCTATGGCACACTAGAGGTTAATGATACATTTATTTTCTACCAAGAAAATGGCCCATATGCTACACCTACAAGGTATAACCATTTTTTTTCTTAAAAAAATCAACTTTTAAGCAATACCCCGCCTAATTATTAACCATTTCTCTGCCATAGGGTAAAAAAAAATGGCCAAGCTATTCTGGTTTCTCGTTGCCAAAGGGCCAATAAATTGGCCGTCTCAAAAAAACAACATTGTCATTATTACATGTGGTTTTATGACGTCATATGATAATGACATCACGGAAATGTAATTTTACCAGCGTTCACAATGGCTGACGTCTGGTTTCGGGTTTTTCCACCAGAACAAAGAGATGTACGAAATTTGGTTGGGAATCCAGGGCCAAAAAATATGCCGCCACCTGACGCAAAACCAATGGTGTATTTTTTCCTGATGTTTACATTGAATTTAGTAAAGAAATTCGTTATTGAGACAAACAGGTGAGAAAAAACAAAACAGAATGAAAGATTTAGACAGTGTCGGAGCTATAAAAAAACCATCGAAGTTACATATGCTTAACCATCGCACTTATATGACAGGAACTCTTAGACAAAACAGACCCATGCCTGCATTGATCAGACACCCCCAGCTTCAACCTAACCAGTCAGTTTTCATGAGGAAAGGAAAATTACTAACAGTGGCTTATAAAGAGGGCAATAAAAAGCCAGTAAGACTAATAAGTACATTCCACAAAGCAAAACTCCGACAAACCAAACCCAAGATGATTCACAAATATAATAAGTATATGGGGGGGGTGTGGACTTAAACGATATGATGACCAGCTTCGATGGGGATAATCGAAAAACTATTAAAATGTGGAAAAAAGTAGTGTTCAACATAATTGAGTCGTACAAAACTGGCAAATTCGTTGTGTCTATGCGACGATCTCTTACCCTTTTACGTTTTTGTTTAGGTATTTGATGTGTTTTCTTTTTTTAAACGTAAAAAAGATACAAAGAAATAAAGATCCGCCATTTTTTTCCGTTTCCCACGTTTTTCTAAGGATTGACAATTGTCTTCGTATGACGTCTTGCTATTGTTAACGTCACAGTATGAAAACATACGTTCATGTGGACTTGAAAAACAAGCCTGGCGTTTTAGGAGCGTCACTCAGTGTTATGGCTGTGGCAGTGAAAGGGTTAAGAAGTTATGCAACTTTTTTGTAAATATTACAAATTTGTGTCTCGTTTGCCTGGTCAGTTAATTAATCAAATGGTTATAGAAGTGAAATCCGAAAATAAAATTACTGAATGTTATTTTCAATATTTCCCAGTTTTATATACGTAGTGCTTTCTCACGTCCTACGGCCACAATCCATTCTAAAATAGGCATTTTTACGCCAGAGTGATTCTTAGCTTTTATTCTGCTCTAAACGATTTCGAGGTCCCTACAAAAGATCTCCAAATCAACAGTAATAAAAGCAAAAGGAACAATAACTGTATGTAAAAGGGAGGGGGCGGCGGGCAAGGAAGTGAACTTGTTATTCTAATATAATTCCATTTTAATTTGGATATGATGAAATACAAGAATTTCATTGGTCGGAAGGGCAAAATCATAAAAGTTTATACATCGATAAACACGTATTTGGCAAGTATATTCATGCGCTTTCTTGGTTATTTAAAGTTTCAAATGAGACATTAAATGTGAAGAATACTGTAAAAGAATAAATTTTGAGGATGATACTGACAATAATAGTTCAAATTTAATGAGAAATGGTTTAAAACTTGATGAAAATTCCGTTTTCAAACATTTCGCGAAAATTTGCTGCACGGACGTCACAGTCAAGATTGCAACGTCATATTTGTAAACAATGCGAGTTGGATTCTTCAAACTTAAAAAATCGGACATTGCGTGGATTCTGTACACTTCAGGTCATATTAAAATCTATCAGAATGTAAGTTTCCTTGTTTTTTCAATTTGTAAATGACTTTGTTGACTTTTTTATTCAATTGCTCAGCTGCCAAAAATAGTACCAGATTCAAGATGACTGTCGCCTGAAAAGGGCAAAGTTTTTTTTTTATTTCGGTTAGGAACAACTTTTCGATGTTTGAAATGGAATTATAAGGATTAAATACGATTTTGTATGAGTTTATAGATGTGTAAACTCGGTCTTTTCACTCATAAACTCAACATAAAGTCCTTCGGACCCTCGTCTCGAAATATCTGACACAATTGCATCCTAAAGCTTTTCATTGGTTGAGATATAAATACATGTGACCCAGATAGATAAAGGCACATGACAATACCAAGAACTTCCCGTCACTATTTGTCTTGTTTACATAATTAACGCTTGAAAGGGGGGAAAAAACGACATTTTTTAGGCATTTTTGGAGTTATTTCATCGCAAAATGGAGGACTAGATCTACCAAGTACCCGTTTCAAACAACACAAATGATTAGAACAATGCAAAAGGATAATGTTTTCTCGAATTCAAATATATTTTAGAAGAAAATTGTGAAAGATTGAAGGCATTTTATCGTCTTTTGTTGATCTGTCCTTGTTGCTCAGACTCTCAAAATCAATTATTTGTTTTTTAATATGTAATCATTATGCAGTATGTAACATATTTTAGGTACTACACTGAGACTAGTTTTGTGTTTCACAGTTAGTTCAGTTGTCTGGTGCTCCCCTCCCCCTTTTTCCTACTTTCAAGGAAAAAAAAAACCTTAAACACATGCCAGGTGAAAAGTTAATCTCTACATCTCTACACAGCGGACTAAAACATGCAAGCCAGGAAAATCTTTAGGGTAGTTGTGTTGTATACATAAATATTAAATAAAAGAATGAACCAGCCTTTAAAGGGTCCCAAATATTAAATGAGTCTTATTGTTCTTATTCATAACAATAATAATGCACACAATAATTTTGGAATTTACAGTATTAAAAAACCAAGGTTTTACAAAATCATATGATCCCATGTGGGAAAAGACCACTTGGGTATATAATTCTTAATACTACATGTTGAGCAGGATCAACTTTCTCATTCAGAGCAGATCATCTTTATTTTTGTGCGGTTCATGTTGCTTAGAGTCATGTGATCCATGTCGTAAAGTAGACACATGATTGTCTTGTGAATGTCATCGATATTTTTTTTGTGATGGTTTTATCCAAGTTTTCAACTTACAGCTAATTGTCCTTTTATATCATCCACCTATATATCAGTAATACATTGAAACTTGACCATACAATGCAATATATTGCATGCAAATCCCTGACTTGTGTGATTAAACATGAAATAACCATTAATGTTGATAGATTATCAATGTAAAACAAATTGGAAAATCAATCAGGCTACATCTTACTGCAAATGTTTGCACCTGTCCTTAGTCAGGAATCTGATGTACAGTAGTTGTCGTTTGTTTATGTAATTAAAACAAGTTTCTCGTTTTTTTTTTAAAATAGATTAGAATGCTCCGTGTTGAAGGCCGTACCTGGACCTATAATGGTTTACTTTTATAAATTGTTATTTGGACGGAGAGTTGTCTCATTGGCACTCATAACACATCTTCCTATATCTATAAACATTGGATACAGTTGTTTTGCACCAATTATTTTACCATTTATACAATGGTCTTGATGGATGGTTTGGGTTTGGATATAGGTGATAGAATTACTTGTTAATACTTAGTTTATCCAAATAGAACACTAAAGCATACATAAGATTCAATTTTTATTAAACTAAAAAACAAGAGGAATTTCTTTTTTTAAAAATGAAAGAAAAAAAATATTACACCAGCTACATTATCAACCTTTAACATATTTAATATTTAATAAAGGAATGTAATAAAAGTCCTTTTCAATTTTCCATATAAAAATAAAGAATTTGATATGATTGGCAATGGGACAATGTCCTTTTGTATCAGTCCTATGGATCATAATTGAATAACTTGCAGATAATTTAGTCGCTGTACTTGACAAATGAATCTCAAGATAAAAACTACAAACAGAATAACTAGCATTAATACACAAAACATACACAGAAGGACTAGCATTCACAATAATAGGTACTTAGGGTGCAATACCGTCTTTCCCCAAAACAACACAGAATGACTAGCATTCACAATTATAGGTACTTAGGGTGCAATACCGTCTTTCCCTAAACAAAACATAATGACTAGCATTCAGTTACAGAAACAGTAGTCTTTCCTTGCAGGAAGAAAATCACCAACAGTGACTTATAGTATATTTTACATTTTAGGTTGACTTTTTTGTCAAAACTTGTTTCAACTAATTGTCAACAAGAAAAAATTAGTCAAGAATTTATATCCTTGAATTTAGTACCTTTTGATCTTCTTTTATCAAATAGGCTCTGCTGAAAATGATAAATGTAGCTGTGTGTATATTTAAAAACAAAAATAAGTTAAAAGAAAAAAAAGTTTAAAGGATGAAAAATATAAACATAATGTAAAAATGAAGCATATATGTAAATAAAAATTTTAATAAGTAAAATGAAACATATGTAAATAAAAATTTAAATAAGTATAAAAATAAATAAACTTCTAGAAATTAAACAAAAATACTTAAGACTTTGAATCTAAATAACAAATAAAAACTGCAATAATGATTTATCTTAAAATGTAAGAGGCATTAATGTTAAAAAGTCCGTGTGAAACATCATCTAATGTCAAATAGTCCTCGGTTTCATAAATCCTCAAAACTGAAATGTTCCTTGGAAGCTATTCTTCATTCCTATTGTTATCTGTAAATATAAAAGATACATAAATAAGAATTATTTTCAACTTCTTATTAAAGCAAGGATTAATTTGTTTGTACTGATATTAGGCTTCCCAACCCAATACACCCAGGAATTTCCCACCCTGTTGCAAGTTGCTCATGATAACAAGATATATGTGCATAATAAGACCAGGGCCTGTGCCTCAAATAGACTTTCATAATAATTAGCTTAATATGACACATTATGTTTATTGGTGAGAGGTCTGTAACCAAACCAACTATGATGGCAATTTGATACATTAGATGTTGATAAAACATAAGAAACACAGGTTTGGGCAAAATAAACCACAGTTTTATTTGGAAAATCATAAGCATCATAAATTGTATATTAAAACAATGAACAGTAGGCATAAAACTGTGTGGTTTTCCCAAAGTAATTAGCCCAAACCTGTTGTAGGAGTAGGAAAGAAATATGTGAAATAAATTATTTATTTAATTGACCACCAAGTCTGAGTGTCAATAAAATAATGCAGAGCTCAAGACTAGGTCAGAGAGATATGCTTAAACTTATAATTATTATGAAACAAATGAAATCGCCATTTACCACCCCTGAAAATGTTTGCTTTTATAAAATAATTGAAATCTCATAAGCAATTGGGAATATTAACAAAGAGAATGAAAGCTTCAAATTTGAGAAAGAATGTGAGCAGGCCCTGCTGACCTCACAAATTCTCAGAAATATTAATTAACATTTATAAATTACAATTACTAGGTTAAAGTTATAAAAATAAAATGAATACGTTTGAAAACAGTATGATTATGAACAAATGCAAATGCAAGCAATATATAATATAAATTTTAGACAGAAAAGAAATATACTTTAGAACTGCCAATAGTTTTTTCTTGGCCTATGCATTTTCGTGATCTAACATCTAACATGTCTGTCCAAAAGCCACTGAAGAGATTTTACAGACATATGATCATGCAAGTCTTGAACATATAATGGCTGTGGTAAAGTATCACGCAAAAAGGAGACAAAAGAATTAGATTCATGCAACCTTGAAATGTGATCTGCCAGTACATTCTGACATCCCGCAAGATGGATAGCTTTCAAGTGAAAATTGAAACATGCTGATTTCCAGAAAAGTTGACGCAAATAAGACATTAATTTTTTATTGCGCGAGGTACACTTGTTAATGCAGCGCACTGTTGCCATATTATCAGAGTAAATAACTACCTGTTTATTTCGCCACTCACTTGACCATCGCAGTGCTGCTAAAACGACCGAAAATGCTTCCAATTCATTTATGTGCAAATGTTCAGCAAATGGATAATCTTTACGCCAATTTACATAGAACCAATCTTGGTTAAATATGCCGCCTGCTCCTGCCTTACACGCATCTGTGAAAACAGTTGTAATGGGAATATGATCTAGGATCATCGCTTTGCCATTAAAATTGGATATGAAATCCCGCCACCAAAGAATATCTCGCTGTATTTCGCCAGTTATTAATGCCTTGTGCCAGTCTTTTTTAAGTGCCGCAATGCCATCTATTATTCTGCGAAGAAATACTCTTCCGCCACGAACAACAGCTGATGCCCAATTAAGTTTGCCTGCTAAAGACTGTAATCGCTTTTTTGACGCACGCTTACGCTCGCAAAATGCTGCTAATTCTGCCTGCAAAGCAGATAATTTTTCATTAGAAAGGCGCAATTCCATTGTGCTAGAGTCTATTTCAACTCCTAGAAAGGTAAGCTTATGACATGGGTCAACCACCTTTGACCAGTTTATGAGAAAGCCTAATTTCCGCAATAATGAAATAAGTGTCTTAAATGCTTTAATACATTTCTCTTTGGATGATTCGCATATTAAAAAGTCATCAATATATGCAATAATGTGGAATCCCCTACGAGACATCATACGCCGAACTGCTTGTGAAAGTCTATGGAAAATTCCTGGAGCTAATTTAGAACCAAAAGGTAACTTTTTGTCATTTAAGATATGCTCTGACCCATCAGGAAAATTCCATCTGAACCCTGTGACTTGCTGACTCTTATGACTAAGTCTTACAGAACGGTAGGCTGATTTAAGATCAACCTTTGCCATGTAACAATTTTGAGTTACTAATTTGACCGCATCATCTACAGTTTGAAATTTATGTTTATCCATGTCAGTCACAAAGTCATTGACTGCAGTGCCATGTGGCCGACTACAATCATGAATAAGTCTAATACCCCCATCCGGTTTTGAGATAGCAGCCATAGGACTGATAATTTTAGGTTCAATATCTGCGAATACATAATTGCCACATTCTAGTTCTGCTAACACCTGAGCATGAGCCTTGGAGTATAAGGGACTATCAATAGATACAGAGGGGTGATTTTTCCCAGAAATTCCTGAAGGGATAACATCTTCTGTCACTATATCAAACCCATTTGTGATGCCATTCATAAGAAATACTTTATCATGATCAAATTCTAATTCAGTGCTCCAAACTGATTTGCATAAGTCTCGTAAAGGCTTCACGATTAGTCTTTTTGGAATAGTACATGAATTTGTTTTATGGTTAACAGATGAATGCTTCTGCCCACACCCAGAAATATTACAAATATGATCAAATTTGCAGGAGTGAAATTTACATCCTGACTTACTGTTGAATTGTTTGCATATCTCCCTGCCTAGTAGAGAATCTGATTTAATAATTGGATAATGGTTATAGTTGGCTTTTTGCTTTGAAAATTTTGCATGCTTTATCTGAGATTTCTGCTTAAATCTTAGGTGGACTGTGATTAAATGAGGAATTTCAGTCCCCCAGCGAAAATCATGCTGACCCTGAAAAAATCTATATTCCCTATCATAATAAAAAACTGATACCCGATCATAAATGTTAAGTAATTCATAAATCTTTGCAGTATAGGACAAGTAATCTAATATATTTTCATTTTTTAAAATTGCATCATCTATTAATTTATAAAAAATTGCAAGATTTGCTAAGGACCACTGACATATAGATATAGTTTCAAAGGTTGGTTTTTGTCCCCTTCGAAAAATTAGTTGGCCTTTTCCATTGTCCATTAAAATTTTCTCTTCTACTTCAAATCTAGTTTTCTCAACAAAATCTAAAATGTCATAAAAGAGCTTGCTGGTATCATTGGCAAAAGTTTTTAAAAATACTTGCGGGTCATTCCATGAAGCACAATTGGATGAGAGTGGCACTGTCAAATTGCTGTTTGCATCATACAATGTCTTGTTTTTAAAAGTTTTCAAAATATTTACATTGTTCTCGCTTTCTGTTAAATGTTGATAATTTTCTGATGAATCTGAACTATCTCTTGTAATTTTGAAAGTTTCCTTAATTGATTTTAGTAACAGTTTTCTCTGTCCAATTGGAATTCCACTGTCTAAAATGTCCTCAGGTGACAACAGTTCTAAAGCTTCCAATGAGGTAAATCCCAAATCTAATAAGACGCGCACAGTATTTTCGCTTAATTTCTTAGAAGTTGCCCAGCTTTTGATTTCATTTAATTCATCAATTGCCATATGTCTGAACTAACTATTGCTATCTGAGATGTTTCTTTACACTCACAAAGAATAATGTACTCACTGTTAAATGCCATTTGCACATATGTTATAAGAGCAATATAAAAAAGTCAAGACTGAATGCTGGGGCCGCCCCTTTCTTTACCCTCATACTGAACTTTTTTTTACAGCGAATATTCCACATTATGAAATAGATATAAATTTACAAACACATAAGTCTGCATGCCTGCACAGAACTACATATACTCAACACACATCAGGTAATGTCCATTTTGTCAGATCAACTTGCGAATAAAGTTTTGAAGAAAATATTGTTAGCTGTTAAAATGATGTGATGTTGCTTGCAGAATGCTAACAAAGTTAATGATAACAAAGTTTTAACTATGACCAGATAAATAATTTTTAGCTGACCACATGTAGATGCAGGTGGGAGAGGATTGACCAATGTTAATAAATTAAATTAGACATGGTGATAGGAAATGAAAGCCAGGAATGCTTACATCCCTTTATCTCTATACTTCATGCTGGGAGAATATCTCCATTGACATTACTGCTTATAATTAATGGGGTCATGCAGTGCCCAGGGGATTATCATTAACTCCCAATTAATAACAAATTTACAACTAAATTTTCACATTAGTTAACTGTAATAAAATTATAGTTATATTCTAATTGTCTACTGATTCTTTATAATGCAGTCCAACAATAATGACTAGTTTCACATTTCAAAATGAATGTTTCTAATTTCACGCAGACTTTTTAAAATATATTTGCAATCATCATTTTTATCAAACTAAAATAAATTTTATTGTAATAGTAAATAAACAAGAGTAAATAAGCTTTAATAGAATAAACAAATAAGACTAAGGATGTAAATAAATCACCTATGTTTATGACTTTATATGATATGTCTAAGGAGAGCATAATCATGATACAACTACATATTACATATATATACTCAAAGACATTATTCTATGAATTTATTAATATACTTGATCTTTAATTGACCACTTTAACACATCAATTTTTTTTATTATAGAAATCATGTCATATATATATATATTGATAAATAAAGTTAAACTTCATATTGCAACATTATATTATCAATTCTGTTGACTAAAATGCAACAGGTAAGAATGTGACAATAACAATTAATTAAAACAATAACTCCAACAAACAATAATGCAGCCACTTAAAATTAATTTGCAGTTGTTAAGATTTACTCCTTACTTTACTTGTGGAGATGCCAAAGTAGTAACGTGTCTACATGAAGGTTGCAAATTTAAACCCTCCTTGTGTGGATTCGCTCAACTGCACTATTTTAATAGACTAGGGTGGCTCCTAATGACGGATTCTCTCTGAGCATTCTTACTTCTAGTACCAATAAAAATTGGCTGGCACAACATATAAAAAGTGGCGTCAAACATCAACAAGCAATTCATCATATATATATATATATATATATATATATATATATATATATATATATATATATATATATATATATATAATTTGTGGTTTTTTTTTGTCCTACTTATTGAACCTTTCAATTTTCATCCCTAAGATTGAATTTTGCTCTAATGGTAAATGCTATTTCAAAATAGTTCTGAGCCAAGCATCAATGCAAATAAATTTTAAGTAGACTAATATTTAAAATGTAAGAAAAAAGCACAATATGCAATCAGAAAAATTCAAATCAACAAAAACATGAATAATTCTTTTGTGCGGACAGTTTTTTAAAGAAATCTGGTATAAAGCAAACTGTTAATCATATAAATATATGTACATGCACAATGAATACCATATTAAGACCATGTGGACTCTCATTACTATGTTGTAACTTTAGCCATTAATTGTTTCACATTATAACACTGGACATTTTTTTTAGCTAGTACATGTATACAATTTGAAATTTTAAAATCCTTCCCAGATCAGTCATAAATAATATAGCTGAATTGCAATCGAATAAGACTTTTGAATTCTAAATAGATTCATATTAATGGTTTTATATAATCAATATTATTTCTATTTTTCAGCAGATGTCATGTTAGGGACTAAATATGATATATAGAATGTCTTCTCTGTTTAAGCTTTAAACACATCAATTAGAAAACAACTTTTCAAATATTAGTTCTCCTTTAGTAATGTGTGTGTAAATTTAATTCCCTGTTTCATAAGCATTATATACAATTAATCATTTCATAAAACATAATATTCCATTTCTGTAAGCAATATTAACATATAGATATAATAACATATAATAACACTGTAAGATATTTACATAGATTGAGTGCAACTGACCTGAAAGGACTTTCACATAAAGTAAATACCACCATTATAAGGAAATATTCTAAAGTCATAATAATACTAACAATTGTATTATAATGTATTTAATAATACATTAGAGACAATTAAAAACTGCCTTCAATATAACAAAAAACCTAAGCAGAAACTAATCAACTATTTATTGTTCATATTAAAAGTAATACTGGGATTTATCAAATATAATAAATTCATTGAATATATAGAGTATCCTGGCTGTAACATCATGAGCAGTCACATATCCACCCATGTGGACAACGTATCATGATGACATATAGGAAAACAATTTTGAAAAAAATATAATAACATAATGATAGGTCTTTAATGCCTAACATTTGTTGCAAATTGAATGCCAAAAAAAATCCATATAAGTTTATATAATTATATGCCGTCAGTTTGATCCTAATTAAAAAGTACTATCTATTGGTGCCAATAAATATAATATGATACAGAACTGACTTTTAAATTGTGACCAATAGTTGGTTCAGTGACCAATATTTGGTTCATTAAGATTGATAAATATATGACCTGAAAGCTGAAAATATAAAAAGTTGTACAGAAACTAAAGATACTGCAGTCTGGTGAAACATTCAATATCTCAAATTAGGGAAACAATAAATTTAATGGAAATTTTGTGCCTCTACCAAGTCGAGGGTTCATTTCATTTTAGATGGATCATATGTTCACAATCTATGTTGTCTGTTATGGTGTCCAATATTTTTTGTAGTAGATGTTATTCATTGGATGTATAGTTTGACTATATAATATAAACAAAATGAAGAACAGCAATTAAAGCATTATTCCCTTTTTTCACTGGGCATATACTGATTTTATGTCATGTATGGATGTCCATATCCTTTCTCTATAAAATATATTCTATGAAACAAATATGTAACATAATTACAAGTCTTCTGATGCAAGATAAAACATATCAAGGTCTGAAAATAGATGTGCTTGGACAGGGTCATCAACATCATCATTATCATCATCATCATCATCATCATCTATCTCAACATCACTAATTTCATCTAAATAAAATATCAGAGAGAGAAATATCTAATAAGGTGTCCGACTTATCTGGCAGATTTACACAATTAGTGCATTTACATCCAGGACCACAAAAACCATCCTTAGAATCTGACTTAGATTTTCTGCATTTGCAGCGATTAGAGGAACAACCCGTCTTACAAGAACATCCCTTCGTGTACCACTGAACTGTCTGCTCTACTTTCTGAAAATTTCCTTCAGTGTCCCATATACATTCAAGTAAATTATTACATACCTTCCATCCAAAATCTGAAAGAGGAGAGAGTTGAAGGAAATTTTCAGAAGCTTGTGCCCAAAACTGAAAAACCCAGCTTGATCTTAGCCAATGAAATTTCAATGCCTCAGAATTTGGCATGATTTCCTGTTCTGAAAGGACTCTTTCCCACATTTTTTCCCTAATTTGAGATATTAACAATACATGTTTATCATGGATATTTTGACCATGAAGACTGTCATATAAGGATTTCACAGAAGTCAGTGGCAAAAATGCAGTGGAATATTTAGAAAAATACACTGCTGATATCAATCTATAAAATGCAAACAGTGCACTTTCTGAATCAAAATCTAACAAACATGCAGTTTCTGTACCAGTGATAAATGTAGCATGCTTCCTAAATACATCAAAAAAGGTTTTCTTTCCAAAACCTTTAAAATAGGAGACGTAGTCACAACCACTGTATATATACAGCAATTGTATACATGACTCAATATCTTGAATACCCTGAAAACAAATATCATTCTGTAAGGCTACAGAAAATTCATTCATGTTAATAAAAAGTTTTTCATATGGGGAATCTTTTAACTGTACATACAATGACTTATCACTGTTTTTACAAGAGGGAGACCTATGAAATAAACATCAGTGTCTGGACTATAGATAATAACTGTTTGAGCAGTAGAAGTAACTGCATGAAGCCACACCCTAGTGTCAGCCTCTTCATGGTCACCTGATGCTATCATGTATTCTATCGATGTATTTGCAATAGCAAGTCTAGCCTGATCTTTAAACTGGTTATCAAATCCACCACCAGTTATGAATGAACATTCAGAATTTAAAAATTTCTGATTTGCAATTGTTAGGAACTGCTCTGAAATAAAATTTACCAGAAGCCTTTTCTGTTTACGGACTGACAGAAAGGATCTCCAGTTAGAGGGTAAATCATTATCAGGGGATAATTGATCAAATTCAACAGTTTGATCAGTTATATCTCTTCTGGATCTTTCAATGTCTTTAGGACTGGTACCCTGTATGTTTGGGTGATCAAATACCAAATGAACCTCAGTTGCCTTAATCTGAAAGTGGGGTCGTACAACCCACTTATCAAATAGAAACCGTGCATAATCTAAAAATGTTTTATGCACAGACAGGGGGATGGTGTTAATAATAAACATTCCATCTATTACATAGGCAATATCAGTATTAAGTGGGGGTGGGGGTAAACTTGAAATAAAGGATACTGGATACATCTTCTTAAATACAGAAGTAGCCCAAGATTTCTGACCTTTTTCTGGTATTCCATCTGCATCACATATTGCCCTGGGTAATTGCAGAAACTGGTCTAAATCTGAAACAGCTTTGTTAGTAAATTTGGAAAAAGCTATTTTTTTTCTCAGGCAGGAAATAACTGTCTTGTGATCTTTTATTTCCTTCTTTTGTTTAGTAACAGTGACCTTCGGAGCAGAAAATGTAATAAGGTTTCTTCTTCTTCTTGGGGGAGCTTTTTTAGAAGAAGCAGCTACCAAAAAACATTGTACATAATTTATAAGGTCCTCATGTCCATACCGTCTGTAATTCAATAGGCTGTCTGACTGTTCGTCTGTTGCATTAATGTCCAAAAAAATGTGGTGTAGATTTTTTTTATCATCTGAAATAAATAATGTGGACTGCTCCAACTGAGAAAAGTATTCATCTATATTTCTCTCTTGTAATTGTACATATGGGACAGTCATTTCAGTATGATGGGGAGAATCTCTGTTAAACCCTAATTGGGTTTTTAAATTATCAAGTGTTTCTGCTCTGTATGGCAGATAATATGTTAATGTTGCCAGAGAAGACTGGCTGAATGAATTTAAAGCATTCTTTGTTTTCAAATTAATTTGCATCTCATGAGCTTCATCAAGAGCTACAGAGAAATAATTTTCACCAGAAATGGAAACTGAGAAACACCCTTTTTGAAAAAAATCCAAAACATCAGGCGGGAAGTTTTGCAAATCTGCAAGGTGATAAGGTATCATCCTTAAATAATTATGCTTGTCAACGGCATGAAACAAGCAAGCCAGTTGTTTCAAACATGCATTTCTCAGTTCCCAGTTTCTGGTTCTAATAGCCATATAAAAACCAAGATAATTCAAAAAATCTGTATGAATAAAAGAATCCCAAAAAGAGAACGTGTCACTTTTTGAACTCTGGTCATATCTCCAATTTCTAAATTCTGACAGGAGATCATTTGAAAAAGCTGAAAAAATCTCTATTTTCTTAGAACATATTTGATTCCATAAAGAATCGATATCACAATTATTTGCCTCATCAACAGAATTTATATTCATAGACGAAAAAATATCATCTAATATGTGTTCAAAAGAGGTTTTACAATCTATGATTTTATCTGAAACTGAAAGAAAAGAACTAACCTGGTACCTCAACATAGCTTCCCATACCTGTAATAAAAATCTATGGGTTACAGCAAATTTAGTACAATCAGTTAAAAGTCTGTATGTTGAGCCATGATGTAATTTGGATGCAAGTTGTTTCAGACCAGCATCCAAATACACTTTCATAAATATTGGCAACAAATTTTTGAGAATGTGCCAATCCCCTGGGTATGGAAGAACCCAGGACAAGTTTGCACCATACTCACTCTTTAACTTAATCAAATGGTCATAACTTTTACCATCACGTACTGCAACAATATAATTGCACGATTTACCAATTTCAAATTTATCGTGCAAAATGTTAAGCACCTTAAGAACTGTTTCCTTTTTGTCGGCAGTATCATCTAGAACAGCAACAGATGTAAAATCAGATATCTCAGTTTTTTCTGACGGAATGGAAAGAAAAGTTTTAATTCCAGGTATCTGTATCTGTTTGTCATGTAACAAACATTTGGTAAACCCATACCTATGTACCAAGTCAGTGAATTCAGTAAAGGAGGCAGCTTCTCTAGGGGTAACATCCAAAAATGAAGCAGTCAAGTTTTCAAATTGATTCCCCTGTCTGGATCGGGAGGTTCCAATTTTATCATCTGGATTTACAATAGACTGAATAAAGTCGCATGTTAGGGAACGATCTCTAGATAACGCTGTGCAAGTTGAAACTTTATCAACAATAGCAACATCACTTGAAATTAAGTCTACCTCACATGAACTGTTTTTAATGTCTGAAGTAATAACATTAGCTTCAGATGAAATACCATTAACAAGCAAAGGAACAGCACTATCATCTAAATCAGTACCACAAGACTCAGAACTGCTGATACTAGTAAGTAAAGAAGGACAAGGAGTTACAGCCTGTATGGTTGTTCCATGAAAACCACTCTTATCTTTACCTACACCAACAACAGAATAAGACTGATTTTTATCTAAGTTGTCAAAACTAGCTACAACAAAACTGTTTGAAGTTAAAAACCTTTGCTGCTGTTCTAACTGCCTACATCTGTTGGTAATATACCTTCTTAAGGAATCTTTTGACACTCCAAGACCTAGTCTAGCATTTATTGATAGAAATGTAGACGAGGCATTAGAAAACTTGTCACAAATATCAGTCACAAGAAGATGTAAAGGTTGTACACACTGAGCATTTTGACAATTAAATATACAGCTACACGTATACAATCTTGGAAATGCTCTATTTACATTAAATGGGGTCTCAATATAATGATGATCCCATGAAGCAACACTTTTTACAAATTCTTTGTCCTCTTTGTCAGTTGCACTCAACCTATATAAAAAGTTCCACAGAACTGGGGGAATCTGATTTATTTCATGCTTAGCATCAAAAGCATGTATATCAGGCAAACATGAGGTTGCGGTCTTACCTGCAGTATATGATTTTACAAATGACCTCAATATTTGGAGTGCTTCACTCAAAATTTCATGTTTTGGTGTAATTTTATTTTTCATAGTTATAATGGTAGAATTTTTTTCTATCAACTGTTCACTGATATCATTTTTCTCAGATGTAAGCTGGCTATTTTTAACAGTTAGACTATGTAAACAATTTATAAAATTTATCCCATTTCTATATATTAAACGTCCATCCTGTTTTCTTTTAGGCACAAAAATCTGTAAACACTTACTGAATCTAATTTTCAACATTCTAAAAATCCACTTATTGTTGTGCTGTAATTTTTTCAGATCAGTTTCAGATATAACATATTGAAATTTTGCTATATTAACAAGTAAATACTGTTTGAACTTTTCATATATATTTGGAAGCAACAAAGGTTCTTCCTTCAAAAAGGATTCTAAAACAATATCTTTAATTTGCTCAAAAGTATAAAGATCTATATTTTCTTGGCTAACAGACTCGTCAAACTTAAATTTATGAACTTGTTCACACATATATTGGGAAGTTTGATATTTCAAATCTTCCCCAGCATCAGACCTACAAAATGCATTGAAATTTTTGTAACAAAATGAACAGCAAAATATTTTTTCTGTAGTATCTAAATCAGTGTCATGTTGTAATTCTAATGTTAAATATTTTGTAAAAATATCAACATTCTCTTTAACTATAGAAATAAACCTCTTACTGGAGGACTTTTCACATATGACACACTCAACATGCTGAGATATTTCTCTTTTAAAATTACTTAAAGCATTATAATGAATATGACATAAAATATCATTTACATTACATTTGTCTGAAAATTTATCTAAAAAGTTTAAAATAAATATTCTTTCTAGTAAATTTGGATCAATAGATGTTAAGTGATCACCTTTTTCTGAGCATAAATTAAAATTATGGAGAAAACATGTATTTTTACTTTCATTTGCACCATCTATGTTTGAACAAGGTTTTTTTGATGATGAAACTCCAATTTCATTTTCCTCAGTAACTTTTGCAAATGCACGTTTAAATTTCATTTCGCATTTTCTGCAAATACAAGCACTTTCAGAATAATTATACATCTGAACAATAAACTGAAAAAAATCATAATTATCAGTTTTTTTCTGGATAAGATGAATATACCTATCATTGTGACGTTCACAGTGAATGCAAGGTCCAGACTCTCTTTCAGGATGTATCTTAAAACAGTTGGTCTTTTTAGACATATTTTTTATTTTATCAAAATAATCTCAGTAAGGTTTAAGTTCGAGCGTTCCTGATGAAGGACCTACATAATTGTAAGCTTTTCTGATGAAGGGCCTGAGCGTACCTGATGAAGGACCTACAATTGTAAGCGTTCCTGATGAAGGACCTGAATATAAAAAAAAATGTCTATTCACATTTTATTTTATATTGGTAACAGATATTCTTAAAATCATACCCTGCCATATAAAACCGACAAATAAGCTATGTGACATATGCTGAAAATGAATACACAACATTTTAAACTATAAACAATGAAATAATTCTTTTAAATCCTGAAATGGGTACTAAATTCTAAAATGTATAAATGCCAGAATATGATGAACCTGAAGAACTTTCTCATGTAGCCCTGGATTCATGTATATTAAAAGTATGGTTACTAAAATGCAAAAATTGCAAACACATTAACAAACAACATAAATAAAAAACAAAACAAAGAATACAATAAGGATATCAATAATCTGGAAAACCTGAAATATGTTAAAAATATTTTACCAGAATGGATGCAATATTTAACAAAATTGCAATGCTGCTGACAATCAATGACAATGGGTAGTTGTGTAGGTTAGGTTTCACATAACTATTTCAGTTTTTAAAAGAAAAAATCCTGTTTTTATACAGGTTGAACTTTTTTTACTATGCAAGACAACTAAACACTATCATCACACGACCTCAATAAATAAATTAAAATGTAGATAAAATTATGATGAAGCAAAAGTTTGTGTTGACAAAATTAAATTTTCATGGCATGACGGGGGCGTTGAATTACATGTGGTCTATAAAATGCTTGGATTTTAGCTTCGAAAAAGGGTCAATATCTCGCTATATACCGATCTGATCTATGGAAATGATGTAATGAATATTGTTTAGACCTTTCTACATTTGAATCAATAATTAAGATGAAAAAATAATAGGATTTTGTGAGCTTAGAAACCTGCTATTTATGAATTTCTGTTGAAAATGGCGCTGAATGATGCGCTTCCTTTTCAAAGCCTCAGTTGCAGTTTGACAAAGAGTGATGGGTAATTATGCAAATAATTGGGGAAGTCCATCATCATAGATGCTATTTTTGGTCATTTTATATTTAAATATAGATTAGGATGCAAATGTGTCAGTTATTTTCAGAAGGGGAAAACACCCGCCATATTTTTATCTTCCAAAACAACGTAGTCACTTGTCATTTTCAGAAGCTCGTTTCTTGTAAAATAAAATCTTCTGAGAAGAAAAAATAGTATGGTCACCTGTTAAACTTACCCATATAACTAAATGGTGATTAAATGATGCAAGTTTAACTGTCTTTAATGATAAAATTCTTGAAAAATCACACGTACACGAAGTAAACAAATTACCGAGATGGCGCGATACTGTCGCCGTCTATGTAAAAATTGCGATTGTCGCCCTTGATTTTTTGGCCGTTACGTCATATGGAAGGAGGCGCAGAACCGATCCGTGGCTTTCCCACTGATATCTGTTTAATTACACCGAATGTTAACGTACAAACCGCATTGATGATCGTGACATTACAAGCGTCCAATCGGATAGAGTATTTTTTGGCAAATACCACGGCAGAGAGGGTAAAAATGGCATATCCTTTTTGCATATACCCCGGCGCTGTTTAAAAATGAACGATATTCATTTGATAAAAGTAAATTGGTGAAAAATACACTGGCTATCAACCAATCAAAACCCAGGATTCTTACATAAGGTGTAATTAAATCCTATAATGACCTGCTTCAAACGATTTCAGTCTACACCCGTGGTAAAATATAAATTCTAATATGACGTGCCGCTTTCGCTATAGAAACACAACCGTGTCCTATCCAGAACAATTATTATTGACACATGCGTACAATGCGTTGTTGACGTGAAGCTTGAAGCACACATGAAATCACTAAACTGTTTATTTTGTTGATAAAATAAAGTTTCAAAGTCATATGCCACCAACTCACTGAATCTATCTTACATATATATCGCTTTGCAAACATTTAGCATAGTTCGAAATACAACAACGATAACTGTCACACGAAATGGTATGACAGTCGAAAATGCGAAGTCAGAATCCAAGGTATAACGCCATACATTCAAAAAATCGTACGTTGTACAGGATCTGGAACGCTGGTATTTGCTTTAAATCTCACAAAATTGTAAGTTTGATTTTATTTTGTTTGTTTAAAGACATTTTACGTTTTTCTGTAATAGTCTTTGCCTTGTTAAAATCGACATGGCTGCCCGTATATGACGCCTTATATGGTTCGCTTCGAGTACAGAAATGATGCAAATTGTTAAAATAGAAAACTGTTAAACCAGCTCGTTAGGTAGAAGGAAAAAAGGTGCAATTTTTTGAGTGCGTTGATTCAAAATTGAATACGGATGACATTTTTGAAAACTTATTGGCTATAGACAAGAAAAACTGTCCACCTACATCAAATATTGAAGAGATTGTTGAACAAATTAACAACATTTTTCTAGAGTCTGCACATGAAACATTTGGTAATAAAAATATGCACTTTAAAACTCCAAAGAAAAACAATAAACACTGGTATAACTCTTCTTGTTATGTTAAGAGAAAAGAGTTTCATAGAGCGAAGAAAAAGTATAATGTTTTTAAAAATGAATATACATGTAGTAGATATACATTAAAGGTTGCTAATAAAGCTTATAAGCTTCAATTAAATAAATGTTATCAAGAAGGTCAGTTCAAAGTCGAACAAGAACTGCGTAGAAAGTCGAAAACTGAGCCAAAGGAACTGTGGAAAATTTTGAACCGTTTTAACAAAAATGAATCTATATCAAAACTCACTACTGACAATTTATACATTTTTTCAAAGATTTAAATATTGATAGTGAAATAGATGATATTGATTATGAACTTCCTGATATTGAAAATAGTGATGTATTAAATGGTAAAATAACTGTAGAAAAAAATTAGTTATGCTATAAGAGAATTAAAAAATGGGAAAGCGCCTGGTTATGATGAAGTGTTTAATGAATTCAGTTCGTGAAAAAAGATAGTGTAAATCCATGTTTATGTTTTGACGAATACTTTGAATGTCATATATTATCAGTTTTGCATGATATATGTATATTGTATTAATATTGTTTTTGCTCACGTTATAGTGTATACTGTCTTGAGTGTAATAAAAATCTTGAAATCTTGAAAATCTTTGGCAACGTCATAGTAAAATTTCCCACAAGCTTTAAAGGCGTCATAGTATAACTTGTGTTGTGTAATGGCGTCTTCGTGTCCGAATACCTATGCTGCAGCGTTTCAAAATTTCTTGGAAACTGTCATATTAGAATGGAAATAACGCACGGTGGCTTGAAAATATTGCTCGTGGCAAAATATTTGGCATACATGGCCTACCCGTGGTAAAATCTGGATATTTTGAAGCCACAGAATTATTTATCAATTTCTTTTTTGATGCCCAACTTTTAAAAAAATAAACTGCTAACTTTCAAATTCCTTCCTTGCCAATAACCCGATAAAAATCAAACGGTTGTTCTTTATTATATGGACTAATTTTGCAAGTAAATTAACACCATATTAGTTTTATTCACTGTTTATTAGACCACAATATCTTTTAATTGTAATTCAAAATATTATTATTTACTGGAGTTTAAAACAAATTCAAATTCAAGGCTCAATATGCACATACTTTGCGGGAACGTTATTTCGGTTTAAGATAAAGTGTTTCACAAACTATAAACCTTGTAAGTTATACTCTCTATCATTTGTTCTTAGGCACCACTCGAAAGTTCTTACAAAATAATTATCAAGTATATTTTCTTTTCGTGACATATTGATTTATTTTTCCTTAATCCCTTTTCGACATTTCTTAATAGAAGTTATATCTTCTGTTACGGTGTCTTCAATTTTATTGAAGAAAAAGTTTATTTGATTTGAAATCGATTTCTACTTGTTTTTGTTCTGAAAAAACCTTTCGATAATCTTTGATGTAGTCTAACAATGCAAAGTGACACTCTAGATCCCTTGTAGCATCAGAAAGACTCTCTAAAACATCAACTGATGTTAAAACTACTGTATCAGAAATTCGCCACAGGTCCAACATACGCACAGATTGTCGGACAAGTCCATTTTCCGTGGATATAATCCTTCCAGTATCACTTCTACTGAATCCCAACCTCTCCGAAATAACCTTCCAATCCCTGGCAACGATGAAGCCTATCTGCTTTATACTGTGGTTCGTTAAAAAACCTTAAAATAAAATAATAGTGCTGAGCATCAGAACCAATATACTTAGGCCGTGATAATATCTTTGTTAATGTCGGTATCCCTTTAATAATTGGAAACATCAACATCGCTTGCTTACACGTGAGTTTTTTCATTATTCATCTAAGGGTCGAGAAATGTTTAAGTTATCGCGGCTTTCGGGAAAGGAATTATTAATTTTTACATCTATAAACGAAGGGATTTATTAGGATACATGTATATTGTTGTTATCACTTCGACACTTTACAGTCTTTAATAGAATTTGATCGACCATCACATGTACCACCAAACTGACGTTGTTGGACATGTAAATGGGACATGCTGGTAGACAAAAAATAATATAATGAACTCTCTTAGAAGTCCTCCATAATTATTAACATTTTTACAAGTTTTGTATTGGATATTATAGTTATGGATGACCGCTTACAATTAAAACTTCGAGTAAACACTCAATATCTGTCAAAGAACTTTCGTTCTAGCATTTAAAAAGAGGCTGACGTGACCACCATTGATTTCGATGCCGGAATGTTGACAAATTTATATAATGGCGATTATGAAATATTCAGTCCAAATTGTGTAAAAATTAAAACATTTGTCAAAATATCTTATGCACAATGTGTAATTGTTAAACACTATAAAATATTAATAAAGTAACTGATTTTTTTTTTCAGTTCACTCAGGTTTTTTTGGTGATGTAAAAAGGAATGGCCTTGTCTTTTTGACTACTATATCAAGTGCAATCTACCTATAGTTCATTGGGAGTTCTAAGATATCTGTATTTACAAATTAAAGCAAAATCTATAAGCTATCTTTGAATTCTGATTTTGGACTTGAGGACTGCTTATCAGACATAAATTATAAATTGCATAATGAATCAATTTTTCTGTCGTTTTACCTGCATATTAAATAAAAAATATTTACCGTTAGGAGGAAGATATTTTTCAACAAATCGCTGTGCATCGTTTTGCTTATCCTTATCTGTGAGGGCATCAAGGATTCTCTTAATCTGACAATTAAAAAAAAGATACATGTAAGCAGTCTTAATATACAATGTATACTAGTAAGAATCTAAAATGAATTTCGTGCATATTTTAATTTTTTTGGAAAGTATTGGGTTTTAGTTGAATGTTGCGTAAAATAAAATGAAATCGAAAAAAGTACCAGTTGGTATTTTTAAAATTATTATAAACATAAGGTGTTTATCAAAACAAAATTTAAGTATAGTTATAATTTAACATAAAGATAGTTACCTTGTCGGCTTCAGATTTGTCACACTCTTTTGCCCATCTTAAAATGAATGCTTCGCATCTCTCTTTCTGTGATGTATAACTGTTTTCTTCATCTATATCCTTAATAATTTGTCTGTACATTGGCATATCACGTTCGACCAAATATCCAGCATATGTCACCCATCGGGTAGAATATGAATTATCACACGTATGGAGCCAGGATACATGCTTTGCTAAAACTTTAACTAAAACGAGGATTTGGAATGGAAGACAGTGTTAAAATGCAATACAACAAGAAACAAGAAAAGTGTGGAAAATTATTTACATCATTATAAAAACCTTAGTTTTTAGAAATATATATGTTAATATATTACATGCCATTTAACCTTATTAAATTTAAAATACGCAATTACAGCAATCTGAGAATTATGACTTTCGACAAAGAGGATTACTGCTGTCACCAGGGTTTTATCAGGGATAAGTTAATGTCATCACTTAGGAAATTTTACGGTGGTCATCACAAATTGATTGACCGTTACAGTGTTCCAATATCTTTGAAGATGTTGGACCTGTTCCCACTCTTGTAACATTTCATGCGTCTCCACCGATTTGTGACTTCCACCGGATTGACTGTGTTGAACTTCACGACTGGTGCCGTATACGGAGCAGGAACTGCTTACCCTTCCGGAGCACCTGAGTTCATTCTTGGTGTTTATAGGAGTTCGTGTTATTCATTGTTTTTTAGTTTTCAGTGTTTATTTCTTATGCTTGTGCATTTGTCTTCCCGTGTTTGTCTGTCCAATGGATTGCGTTTTTTGATTTGCTCCTTAGGTATATTTGTCATCTTTATGCAATTAAACATGAGCTGTTGCTCAATATGATTTTTTCGTGTTTTATGTGTATTATTATCATTATTATCATTATCATATTGTTACTATCATTATTTTTAATGTATTTACCAGGATCATTTGCAGTAAACATAAAATTGTCGATGTCTGTTTCTAGTTTCTGGAAGGTGAGATAAAAAGTAAAAATAATATAAATGCATATTATTAGTAATGTATTAAACACATTTTAGTTTTACAAATTTTTAGCATAAATTGATTTAACTATAGCAGTATGTATCAGATTATAGAGTCTTCTTTAGTGCTGTTTGAAGTTTTTTTACCTTGATATCAGTGCTTTCAATGTTGAGTACAAATTTCATTAAACAATAATTGTATTGATTAAATTATTTACAAATTATTTCTTTGTAATA